>CM075980.1:39887207-40044062 GCA_038087875.1 Malacoraja senta
CAGAGCGAGCAACACCGGAAATTGGAGGAAATGCACCTCATATTCCGCTTGGGTAGTCTGCATCCTGGGGGCATGAACATTGAATTCTCCCAATTTTGCTAGCCCTTGCTGTCTCCTCCCCTTCCTCAGCCCTCGGGCTGTCTCCTCCCATCCCTCAGCCCTCGAGCTCCTCCTCCGCCTTTTTCCTTTCTTCTCCCCACCCACCATCAGTCTGAAGAAGGGTTTCGGCCCGAAACGTTCCCTATTTCCTTCGCTCCATAGATGCTGCTGCACCCGCTGAGTTTCTCCAGCATTTTTGTGTACCTCTAATTGAAGCAGTTTGTGTATATTTCCGTTGCTTGGGGAATATATTCAGTTTGAAATAAATGAATGATCTCACCCATTCCTTCAGTAAATGATGATGGGCCTTTTCCACCCCCCCCCCCTTCTATTCATTGTATTTTCTGCGTATCTTCTTATCCATTTCCCCTTGTCTATAACAATATCTATTTATGCAATCCTTTACCTGAGCACGCTGTTTGGTGCTATGGACTGATTAATGTTTGGCTAAGTGCTGGATCCAGGAGAGGTGTTCCAAGGATCAGTGGCGGATGGCTATGGATAGGAATGCTGGATTAGGGCTAGTTGATGGGTTGAAGGGTTGGAGAGGGTTTTGCCATGGATTGCCTGGTATAGAATAGGGTGGTGAGGTGTGGTTTTTATCGGAAGGCGTCAAAGATCACAGGTTTTATAGTCATGGGGAACAATTTTGGTAGTTGTTAATTTCCTATTAACTCTTTTCCCTTTCACCTTGAACCTATGTCCTCTGGTCCTTGATTCCCCTACTCTGGGCAAGAGACCCTATTCCTCTCATGATTTTGTACACCTCTATAAGATCACCCCTAAACCTCCTGCGCTCCATGGAATAGAGACCCAGCCTACTCAACCTCTCCCTATAGCTGAGACGCTCTAGTCCAGGCAACATCCTTGTAAATCTTTTCTGAACCCTTTCAGCTTGACAATATCTTTCCTATAATACGGTGCCCAGAACTGAACACAATATTTCTCAATGCAGTCTCTCCAACGTCTTGCTTTGATTCTTGACGGCCCCATTCCCTCCTCCAAGCCTCCACTATTCTGTATAAAAAAAAACATGTCCTGCACATCTCCACCAATCTTTCCCCCTCTCACCCTGTAGCCATGCCCTTTAATGTTGGACATTTCCACCCTGGGGAAAAGGTTCTGACTGTCTACCTTTTCTGTGCCTTTCATAATTTCTATATACTATCAAGTCCCCCCCTCAACCTCAGACGGACCAGAGATAAAAATCCAAGTCTATCCAACCTCTCCCTGTCATTGAAAACCTCTAATCCAGACAACATTCTGTTACACCTCTCCTAACTTCCACATCTTTCCTGTAATGGGGTGGGTGACCTGAACTACAATATTCCAAATGTGGCCAAACCAGTCCTATAGAGCTGCATTATGACATTCCTGACTCTTAGAAACATAGAAAGCATAGAAAATAGGTGCAGGAGGAGGCCATTCAGCCCTTTGAGCCAGCACAGCCATTCATTGTGATCATGGCTGATCGTCCCCAATCAATAATCCGTGCCTGCCTTCTCCCCATATCCCTTGATTCCACTAGCCCCTAGAGCTCTAACTCTCTCTTAAATCCATCCAGTGACTTGGCCTCCACTGCCCTCTGTGGCAGGGAATTCCACAAATTCACAACTCTCTGGGTGAAAAAGTTTTTTCTCACCTCAGTCTTAATGGCCTCCCCTTTATTCTAAGATTTTACTCTTATACACAATGCCCCTGGCAATAAAGGCAAGCATTTATTGAGGGAAGCAAGAGAAGAGACTGTGGAGGCCTTGGCCTACTTGTGTTTCCAGAACCAGAGGAATATAGGTTTATGGTGAATGGGGAAAGATTTAATAGGAACCTAAAGGGGCCTGTCCCACTTGGCCGTCATTTGCGCGTCATGCAGGAATCCCAAAATCCTGGGGCGCCGCGCGTCACTGCCTACGCCACCACGCCTCACCATGCACCATGCGCGCGTAGTGCATGCCACAATACCACCATGCACCATGTGCGCGTCACAACACGCGCGTCGTGCGACGTGACGCGTAAATGATGTTGCGTAAACGACCCGCAAATGACGCCCTTAAGGGGCAACATTTTTATACAAAGGGTTGTATGTATATGGAACAAGCTGCAGAGGACGTTTTTCAGACAGATACTATCATAGTTTAGTTTAGTTTATTATTGTTACATGGCACAGGCACAGCAAAAAGCTTTTTGTTGCGTGCTATCCACTCAGTGCAAAGATTATACATGATTACAGTCAAGCCATGTACAGATACAGGATGAAACGAATACATAGATACATAGAAAATAGGTGCAGGAGTAGGCCATTCGGCCCTTCGAGCCTGCACCGCCATTCAATATGATCATGGCTGATCATCCAACTCAGTATCCCGTACCTGCCTTCTCTCCATACCCCCTGATCCCTTTAGCCACAAGGGCCACATCTAAGTCCCTCTTAAATATAGCCAATGAACTGGCCTCAACTACCCTCTGTGGCAGAGAGTTCCAGAGATTCACCACTCTCTGTGTGAAAAAGTTTTTCCTCATCTCGGTCTTAAAGGGTTTCCCCCTTATCCTTAAGCTGTGACCCCTTGTCCTGGACTTCCCCAACATCGGGAACAATCTTCCTGCATGCATCTAGCCTGTCCAACCCCATAAGAATTTTGTACGTTTCTATAAGATCCCCTCTCCATCTCCTAAATTCTAGCGAGTATAAGCCAAGTCTATCCAGTCTTTCTTCATATGAAAGTCCTGACATCCCAGGAATCAGTCTGGTGAACCTTCTTTGCACTCCCTCTATGGCTATAATGTCCTTCCTCAGATTTGGAGACCAAAACTGTACGCAATACTCCAGGTGTGGTCTCACCAAGACCCTGTACAACTGCAGTAGAACCTCCCTGCTCCTATACTCAAATCCTCTTGCTATGAAGGCCAACATACCATTCGCTTTCTTCACTGCCTGCTGCACCTGCATGCCTACTTTCAATGACTGGTGTACCATGACACCCAGGTCTCGCTGCATCTCCCCATTTCCTAATCGGCCACCATTTAGATAATAGTCTGCCTTCCCGTTTTTGCCACCAAAGTGGATAACCTCACATTTATCCACATTATACTGCATCTGCCAAACATTTGCCCACTCACCCAGCCTATCCAAGTCACCTTGCAGTCTCCTAGCATCCTCCTCACAGCTAACACTGCCCCCCAGCTTAGTGTCATCCGCAAACTTGGAGATGTTGCTTTCAATTCCATCGTCCAGATCATTAATATAAATTGTAAATAGCTGGGGTCCCAGCACTGAGCCTTGTGGTACCCCACTAGTCACTGCCTGCCATTGTGAAAAGGACCCGTTTACTCCTACTCTTTGCTTCCTGTTTGCCAGCCAGTTCTCTATCCACATCAATACTGAACCCCCAATACCGTGTGATTTAAGTTTGTATCCTAATCTCTTATGTGGTACCTTGTCGAAAGCCTTCTGAAAGTCCAGATACAACACATCGTTTAGTGCAAGATAAAGTCCAATAACGTCTGATTAAAGATAGTTCGAAGGTCTGCAAGAGGTCGATGGGAGGTCAGGACTGCTCCCTAGTTTGTGAAAGAACGGTTCAGTTGCCCAATAACAGCTGGTCAGAAACTGTCCCTGAATCTGGAGGTGTGCGTTTTCAAACATCTGCAACTGGTGCCTGATGGGAGAGGGGAGAAGAGGGAGTGACCGGGGTGAGACTGGTCCTTGATTATGCTGCTGGCCTTGCCGAGGCAGCGTGAAGTGTAGATGGAGTCGATGGAAGGGAGGTTGGTTTAGTTTAGTTTAGTGATTAAGCATGCAAACAGGCTCTTTGGCCCACCGTGTCCACGCCGATCAACGATCACCCATACACCAGCTCTATCCTACACACTACTCAATTAAAGAAGCCAACTCTGCACTTCTCTGGAATGTGGGAGGAAACCAGAGCATGCAGAGAAAGCAAATGTGCGAGCGTGCAAACTCCGCACAGGTGTGATGTGTGATGGTCTGGGCTGCATCCACAGTTTGCTGCAATTTCTTGCGGTCATGGATGGAGCTGTTCCCAAACCATGCTGTGATGCATCGTGTTAAAATGCGTTCTATGGCGCATCTGGAGAAGTTGGTGAGGGTTGTTGGGGCCATGCCAAACTTCCTACGCCTTCTACACAAGTAGAGACATTGGTGTGCTTTTTTGCCATAGCTTCGATGTGACTGTTTAAAAATGTGTGAAATATTTTAAAAACATTTGGACGTACATTGTTTGGACAGGTTTTGAGGGATATAGGCCAAACTCAGGCAGGTGGGACTAGTGTAGATGGGGCATGTTGGTCGGCATAGACAAGTTGGGACGAGGGGCCTGTTTCCACTCTATGACTGTAAGTGTGATGGCAATATTTCATGTACTTATTAGTGTGAAGTGCATGGCAAGTGGAAGTAAGGAAGCATGGATTACAAGAGAAATTGTGTTCTCTCGACTGGATCAGTTCCTGTGGACTGGAGGGTAGCCAATTTTTTAAGAAAGGCGGGAGAGAGAAAATTGGGAATTATAGACCAGTTAGCCTTACATCGGTAGTGGGGAAGATGCTAGAGTCGATTATTAAAGATGTTATAACAGCGCATTTGGAAATTAGTGACGGGATCGGTCAAAGTCATCATGGATTTATAAAGGGGAAATTGTGCTTAACTAATCTTTTGGAATTTGTTCGAGGATGTAAAACGTAGAATGGATAAGGAGAGCCAGTGGATGTGGTGTATCTTTACTTTCAAAAAGCCTTTGACAAGGTCCCACACAAGAGATTAGTGTGCAAAATTAGAGCACATGGTATTGGGGTAGGGTATTGACATGGATAGAGAACTGGTTGGCAGACAGGAAGCAAAGAGTAGGAATTAACAGGTCCTTTTCAGAATGGCAGACAGTGACTAGTGGGGTGCTGCAAGGCTCGGTGCTGGGACCTCAGTTTTTTACAATATGATTTTGATGAGGGAATTAAATGTAACATCTCTAAATTTACGGATGACACAAAACTGGGTGGCAGTGTGAGCTGCGAGGAGGATGCTATGAGGCTGCAGGGTGATTTGGATAGGTTGGGTGAGTGGGCAGAAGCGTGGCAGATGCAGTATAATGTGGATAAATGTGAGGTTATTCACTTTGATGGCAAGAACAGGAAGGCAGATTATATCTGAATGGTGTCAGATGAGGAGAAGGGGAGATGCAACGAGACCTGGGTGTGCTTGTACATCAGTCACTGAAAGTAAGCATGAAGGTACAGCAGGCATTGAAGAAAGCCAATGGCATGTTTGCCTTCTTTGCAAGAGGATTTGAGTTTAGGAGCAAGGAGGTCCTACTGCAGTGGTACAGGGCCCTGGTGAGACTGCACCTGGATTATTGTGTGCAATTTTGGTCTAATTTAAGGAAGGACATTATTGCTATTGCGGAAGTGCAGCGTGGGTTCACCAGATTAATTCCTGGAATGGCGGGACTGGCGTACGATGAAAGAATGGGTCGACTGGGCTTGTATTCGTGGAGTTTAGAAGGATGAGAGGGCATCTTATAGAAACATAGAGGATTGGACAGGATAGATGCAGGAAAATTGTTTCCGATGTTGAAGGAGTCTAGAACCAGGGGTCACAGTTTACGAATAAGGGGAGGCCATTTAATTTCAATTTCAATTTGTTTATTTGTCTTTTGGACAAATTTGTCATTTGGACCCCTTGAGGTCCAAACGAAATGTCGTTTCTGCAGCCATACATTACAAAACGAAGAAGACCCGAGACACAACACAATTTACACATACATCCATCACAGCGCTGTGATGGAAGGCAAAAAAACGTATCTCTCCAATGCACTCCCCCCCCCCCCAATGTCAGAGTCAAAGTCAAAGCCCCCGGCGGGCGATGGTGATTATCCCGCGGCCATTAAAGCCACGCCGAATGATGCAGGGTCGCGCACCGGGTCTTGGTGTTAGAGCCCCGGCGTGCTCTCGCAAAGTCCGGCGGCCATTCCAAGCCGCGCGGGGGGATAAAGCCCCGCTCCAGGTGCTCTTCAACCCCGCAACTCAGGTGGGAGAAGTCGCCGCTGCGGAAGCCCCGAAAAGCGGTCTCCCACCCATCCGCCAGACCCGGGGTTGTAGCCTCCGAATCTCCGGCGGTCGGGTAGCAGCAGCGATTGTCTCCACCACAGCTCCACCCGCTCCGGACTCGGCCAGCCCCGCGACGGTGAGTAGTCCGCAGCTCCACAACTGGAGCCCCAGGTCGTTCCTGCTGGAGGCCGCTCCACGTTGCCCAGCCCCAACGACAATGGAGACCCGACAAAGAAAAGGTCGGGTCTCCCGTGCAGGGGAAAGATTTCAAAGTTCCCCCCCCCCCACCCCCACCCCCACCCCCCCACACACATACCCCGACAAAAAATAAAATAAAAAACTACATAAAAACGAGACAAAAATAATAAAAAGACAGACGGACTTCATGAGGAAAAACCTTTTAGGACTGAGATGAGGAAAAACCTTTTCACCCAGAGAGTTGTGAATCTGTGGAATTCTCTGCCACAGAAGGCAGTGGAGGCCAATTAACTGGATGTTTTCAAGAGAGAGTTAGATTTAGCTCTTCGGGCTAAGGGAATCAAGGGATATGGGGAAAAAGCAGGAACGGGGTACAGATTTTAGATGATCAGCCATGATCATATTGAATGCCGATGCTGGCTCGAAGGGCCAAATGGCCTACTCCTGCATCTATTTTCTATGTTTCTCTGGTTTGGATAAGGAAGGAGGCATGGGACAGTGGTGCAGCAGTAGAGTTGCTGCCGTACAGCGCCAGAGACCCCGGTTTGATCCCGACTAAGGGTGCTGACTGTACGGAGTTTGTACCTTCTCCCTGTGATCATGTGGGTTTTCTCCGAGTGCTTCTATTTCTTCTGACATTCCAAGGATGTGCGGGTTTGTGTGTTAATTGGCATAGAGTCATACAACGTGGAAACAGGCTCTTTGGCCTAACTTGCCCAGAGCGAACAACATGTTCCATCTACACTAATCCTACCTGCCTGCGTTTGATCCATATCCGTCTAAACCTGTCATATCCATGTACCTATCTAAATGTTTCTTAAATGTTGCAATAGTACTTGTCTTAACTACCTCCTCCAGCAGCTTGTTCCATAAACACACCATCCTTAGTATGCAAAAGTTACCCCTCAGGTTCCTGTTAAATCGTTCCCCATTCACCTTAAACCTATGTTCTCTGGTTATCGATTCCCCTACTCTGGGCAAGAGACTCTGTGCATCTACCCGATCTATTCCTCTCATGAATTTGAACACCTTTATAAGATCACCCCTCATCCTCCTGTGCTCTAAGGAATAGAGTCCTCGCCTGCTCAACCTCTTCTTTAAGCTCAGGCCCTCTAGTCCTGGCAACATCCTCGTAAATCTTCTCTGCACACTTTCCAGCTTGTCAACATCTGTCCTATAACCTGGTGCCTAGAACTGAACACATTACTCTAATGTGGCCTCACCAACGTCTTATATAACTGGAACATGACTTCCCAACTTCTATACTCTGCAAAGCTTCTGTAAAATTGTTGCCAGTGAGTAGGATAGAACTAGTGCATAGGTTATTGCTGGTCGGTGCGGACTCGGTGGGCTGAAGGGCCTGTTTTCATACTATATTTCAAAACTAAATTAAACTGAACTAAGATGGGATCATGTGTATTCCTGGCGGAGTTTCAGGATCTGAGGTACATACTTAAGTAGGAAATCAGGAGGGCAAAAGGGGGCAGGAGATAGCTGTGGCAGATAATATTAAGGAAAGTGCAAAGAATTAATTAAGGGAAAGAGGGCTACTGGAGAGAAAGTGGGGCCCCTCAGAAAGCAATGTAGTCATCTCTTTGTGGAGCCGCAGGAGATGAATAAGTTCCTCTATGCGTATTTCTCTTCTGATTCTATCATGGAGAAAGTCATGAAGACTGGGGAACTGGGAAACTCAATAAAGATGTCTTGAGGACAGTCAGCATTACAGTCGAGGAGGTGCTGGGCATCCTAAGGTGTATGAAGATAGGTGAATCACCTGGACCTGATCAGATATATCCAAGGACACTGGGAAGCTGAGAAGAAATTACAGGATCTGTGGATGAGATACAAGAATCATCATTAGATATGGGTGAGATCCCAGAAGACTGGAGGGTGGTAAATGTTTAGCCTTTATGTAAGAATGGCTGCACGGAAAAGCCTGGGAACAGGAGATCCGGGAAGACAAGTTACTGGGGAAGATTGTCAAGGATAAGATATATGTGCCTTTGGATAGCCGGACTGATTAGGGATAGTCATTATGGTTTTGTACATGGTGCATTGTGTGTCATGAATCAGAATTTGTGAAAAAATGACCAAAAAGGTTGGTGATGCCAAGGCCAAAGTTATCTATAGGAAGGCACTTAGAGTCATATAATGTGGCCCAACTTGCTCACGCCGACCAGCATGCACTGCGCTAGTCCCACCTGCCTGTGTTTGGCCCATATCCCTCCAAAACTATCCTTCCCATGTACCTGCCCATAATTTTTATAGTGTGATAGTGCCTGCTTCAATTACCTCCTCCAACTGCTCATTCCATATACCTACCACCCTTCATGTACAAAGGTTGTTCCTCAGGTACCTATTAAATCTTTCCCCCTCACCTTAAATCTATGGTTCTAGATTCCCCTACTCTGTGTAAAAGACAATGCATTTACCCAATCTATTACTTTCATGATTTTGTACACCTCTAGAAGATCACCCCTCATCTCCATGCGCTCCAAAGTAATAAAGTCCTAGCCTGAAGATAAACACAAAAAGCTGGAGTAAGTCAGCGGGACAGGCAGCATCTCTGGAGAGAAGGAATGGGTGACGTTTCGGGTTGAGACCCTTGGTCCGAGCCTGCCTATACCTCTCCCTATAGCTCAGGCCCTCGAGTCCTGGCAACATGCTCATTAATCTTCTCTGCACCCTTTCCAGCTTAACCACATCTTTCCTATAACAGGGTGACCAAAACTTAACATAATACTCTAAAAGTGGCCTCACCAATGTCTTATACAACTGTAGCATAACCTCCCAACTCCTATGCTCAATACTCTGACTGATGAAGGCCAATGTGCCAAACGCCTTTTTCACCACCCTTCTTCTATGCTCAATGCTATGAATGAAGGCCAATGTGCCAAAATCATTTTTGACCACCCTATCTACCTATCATGCCACTTTCAAGAAAGTATATACCTGCACTCCTAGATCCCTCTGCTCTACAACACTAACCAGAGCACTGCCATTCACAGTGTTGATCCTCCCTTGGTTAGACTTCCCAAGATGCAATGACTCACATTTCTCAGTATTCAATTCCATCAACCATTCCTCAGCCCAAAGATTCTGCTGCAATTTTTGACAGCCATCTTCACTATCTACCATACCACCCACTTTTGTGTCGGTTGATAAGATTCCACATGGTAGGCCGCTCTGGAAGGTTAGATCACATGGGATCCAGGGAGATTTAGCCAACATGGAAGGAAGCAAGTCGATGGTGGAAGATTGTTTTTCGGACTGGGGTCTTGTGACGAGTGGCGTGCCTCATAATATGGAAGAGAATTTACAAAGCATGATTAGTAAATTTGCAGTTGACACCAAAGTGGGTAGTATTGTAGTTAGAGAAGATGGTTATCAAAAAATTACAACAGGATCTTGATCGGCTGGGCAAGTGGGCTGAGGAATAGTAAATGGAGTTTAATGCAGATAAGAACGAGGTGTCAAAACTTTAGGAAGTCAAAACCGGGCAGGACCTTCACAGTGAATGCAAGACCCTGGGGAGTGTTGTAGAGCTTGGAGTGCAGATACATGATTCCCTGAAAGTGGCATCACAGGTTCAGAGGGTGGATAAGGAGGCTTTCATTAGTCACGGTACTGAGTGTAGAAGTTGGGATGTTGTGTTATTATGCTGCAGTTGTGCAAGACATTTGTGAAGCCATGGTTGTAGTATTGTGTTCATTTTTTGTCATCCTTCCATAGGAAGATGTTGTTAAGTTAGAAAGTGTTCAGAGACGATTTACGAAGATGTTGCCAGAAATTGAGCCATAGGGATAGATTGGGCAGGCTAGGACCTTATTCCCTGGAGTGCAGGAGGCTGAGGGTGATCTTATAAAATCATGTGGAGAATAGATAGAGTGAATGGACAGTCTTTTCTGCAGATTAGGGGAATCATGAATCAGTGGGCATATTTAAGGTGAGAGGGGAAAGATTTAATAGGAACCTGAGTGTCATTTTTTCACATAGAGGGTGGTGGGTATATGGAACGAGCTGCCAGAGGAGGTTGGTGAGGCAGGTACTATAGCAACATTTAAGACATTTGGACAAGTACATAGATAGGAAACTTTAGAGGGATATGGCAATCACAGTGGCGCAGCGAAAGAGTTGCTGCCTTACAGCGAATGCAGCGCCGGAGACCCGGGTTCCATCCCGATTACTGGTGCTGTCTGTATGAAGTTTCTACCTTCTCCCCGTGATCTGCATGGGTTTTCTTCGAGATCTTCGGTTTCCTCCCACATTCCAAAGAACTACAGGTTTATAGGTTAATTGGCTTGGTAAATGTAAAAATTGTTCCTAGTGGGTGTAGGATAGTGTTAATGTGCGGGGATTGCTGGTCGACGCGGACCCGGTGGGCCGAAGGGCCTGTTTCCGTGCTGTATCTCTAAACTAAACTAAACTAAATATGTCCAAAGGTAGGCTGGTGGGACTAGCGTAGATGGGGCATCTTGGTTGGCATGGACAAGTTTGGCCAAAGGGCCTGTTTTTTGCGCTCCATGTCTCGATGACTTTAAATGAGATTGCAGAGCTCTGAGACGCAGAGGGAACTGACGAAGAAATGTGTAGGAAGGAACTGCATATGCTGGTTTAAACTGAAGAAAGACACAAATAGCTGGAGTAACTCGGCCGGACACAGCATCTCTGGAGAAAAGGAATAGGTGACGTTTAGGGTCGAGAGCCTTTTTCAGACTGAGAGTCAGGGGAAAGGGAAACGAGAGATATTGATTGATGTTGAGAGATATAGAACAAATTAATGAAAGATATGCAAATAAGTAACGATGATAAAGGAAAGAGACCGTTGTTAGCTGTGGCCTAGGAGAGAACGAGGAGAGTATGACTCAAGACAAGTTTGAACCTAGTGCAATGACGTAGGTGGGGGAGGGATGGAGAGACAGGGGATAGAAGGGATACTTGAAGTTAGAGAAATCAATGTTCATACCGCTGGGGTGTAAGCTGCCCAAGCGAAATATGGCGGACTGTTCCTCCAATTTGCATTTGTCCGCACTCTGACAATGGAGGAGGCCCAGGACAGGACAAAGGACAAAGGACATTTATTGTCACATACACCAATTGGGGTAGTGAAATTTGACTTGCCATGCACACAAATAAAGAAAACTCAACATTAAAGAATTTAACAATAAATTTAACAATAAACATAAACATCCCCCCACAATGGTTCCCACTGTGGGGGAAGGCCGCAAAGTCCAGTCCCATCCCCAGTTCACCCATAGTCGGGGCCTATTGAGGCCTCTGCAGTCGCCGATATGGCAGCCCGATGCTTCAGGCCCTCTCGCCGGATGATGAAGCTCTGGCGTCGGGTGAAAACTCTCAGTGGCCCGGAGTGTCTGGAGCGGCCGCTTCCTCCCAGGAGACCGCGGCTCCTGAAGTCCACGAGCCGCGCTGGTCGGAGCTCCGACTCTGGCGACCTCGTCGTGAGATCCCAGGCTCAGCGGTGTTTAGGGTTCAGCGCCGCCCACGGCTGGAAGCTCCACAGACCGCAGACTGCAGACCACAGACCGCAGCTCCGTGATGTTGGAGCCGGCGGTCACAGCACTCCGGAGCTTACTGCCCGGCTGACAGGAAGGTCATTGTGGGAATGGGAAGGGGAATGAAAGATTAGATAGATGCCGTAGCCAAGGATTAGAAAGATTATCATGGGTGGATGAAAATGAGGAATTGAGGTAACAGTTGGATCAGCCAGATTCTCATTAAGTGCTGGAACAAGTTTGAGTAGCTGAGTGGCGTACTTCTGCTGCTAATTTGTATTTTTGTCATTTTATATTTGCTTGACACAAATGCGAGGGGAAATTGCTATTCCCGGAAGTTTAGATTTACTAAGTACAGGGCAGCTTATTGTATAATTGTGTTAATGCTTGAATTCCTTCCTCTTTTGTAACATTCTATGGCAAGCGAAACATGTATTTCTTATTCCTTAGGCTTCAAAAAATGTGTTAAGTGTGGCTGACCAAGAAACTGCAAATAATCAAAATGATGTAATTAAGTTTGGCATACAAGAGCAGAACAAAAGCAAAGCTGAAGTGAAATGGAAATACAAGGTAGGTTGGTTCTGCAGAGTCCCAAAAAAATATGATATTTTAAGAGTTTTGTAATTATATAAATGGCCTAAATGTAAATGTGTTGGTGAGTAAGTTTCCTGATGACACCAAAATTGGAGTAGTTGCAGACAGAAGATACAGCAGGATATGGGGATCAGCTGCAGAAATGGGTGGAGAAATGGCAGATGAAGTTTAATTTGAGCAAGTGTGAAGTGTTCTCCTTTGGGAGGTTGAATATAAGGGGAGAGTATACAGTTAATGGCATGACCCTTAAAAGCATTGATGTGCAGAGGGATTTTTGAGTCCATAGTTCACTGCAGGTGGCAGCACAAGTAGATAGGGTGGTAAAAAAGACATTTGGCATGCCTGCCTTCATTGAATATAAGAGTCATGAAGTGCAGATGCAGCTCTCTAGTGCTTTGAGTGAGCTATATTAATTGTATTGCTTGTAGTTCTGTTCGCCCCATTACAGGAACGATGTGGAGAGGGTGCAGATGAGCTTGACCAAAATGCTGCCTGCACTAGAGGCTTTCAACTACATGGAGAAGTTGGATAGACTACAATTGTTTTCTCTGGGATGTGGGAGGTTGAGGGAGACTTGTAAGAAGTATATAAAAACGATGAGAGGTACAGATGGGGTAGACAGGCAGAATCTTTTCCCAGGATGGAATTGTCCAACACTAGATGGCATAGCTATAAGCTGAGAGGGGGATAGTTTAATGGAGATGTGCGGAGCAAATTTGTTGGTGGGGGCCTGGAACACATTGATAGGCACATGGCTGTGTAGGGAATAGAGAATAGATGAGATCAGTTTACTGTAACTAGGCATCAACTTCAGCACAATCCTTGTGGGATGAAGGGCCTGTTCCTGTGCTTACTGTTCCATGTTCTACGAGATGCAAACAATGTTTGTTATAAACATCTAGGCTTGGAAATTAATTGCCACATGAAATGTATTAAGTTAGTGCCATATTGTGCACCAACACTATAAGACAATAGACAATTGGTGCAGGAGTAGGCCATTCGCCCTTCGAGCGTGATCATGGCTGATCATCCCCAATCAGTACCCCGTTCCTGCCTTCTCCCCATATCCCCTGACTCAGCTATCTTTAAGAGCCCTATCTAGCTCTCTCTTTAAAGTATCCAGAGAACCAGCCCTCTGAGGCAGAGAATTGCACAGACTCACAACTCTCTGTGAGAAAAAGTGTTTCCTCGTCTCCGTTCTAAATGGCTTACCCCTTATTCGTAATCTGTGGCCCCTGGTTCTGGTCTCCCCCAACATCGGGAACATGCTTCCTGCCTCTAGCGTGTCCAAACCCTTAATAATCTTATATGTTTCAACAAGATCCCCTCTCATCTTTCTAAATTCCAGAGTATATAAGTCCAGCCGCTCCATTCTCTCAGCATATGACAATCCCGCCATCCCGGGAATTAACAACGCTGCACTCCCTCAATAGCAAGAATGTCCTTCCTCAAATTAGGGGACCAAAATTGCACACCATAGTCCAGGTGTGGTCTCACTAGGGCCCTATACAACTGCAGAATGACCTCTTTGCTCCTATACTCAACTTCTCTTGTTATAAAGGCCAACATGCCATTCGCTTTCTTCACTGCCTGCTGTACTTGCATGCTTACTTTCATTGAATGATGAACAAGGACCCCCAGATCCCGTTGTACTTCCCCTTTTCCCAACTTGACACCATTTAGATAGTAATCTGCCTTCCTGTTTTTGCTACCAAGTGGATAACCTCACATTTATCCACATTAAACTGCATCTGCCATGCAACTGCCCATTCGTATCTGCCCATTCGTACTCATACTAGTTTCTCTGCACGTACTGTCGAGGACAATAAATTCAGATTTTCGTATCATTCATGTAAATGTACAAGTTAATCCCAGGTAATTTCCAGTTCATCAGTGAACTGCAAGCTAACCTTCATCCTTTCTAGCCTTTGTCCAACCATCTGCCATTCAAAACCTCATCACATGTATCAAACCATCACCTGCCAGGCTTTGATATAACCCCACCACTTTCCCAGTTTTATCCTCCTGCTATAATCAGTTTGAAAAAGGGACCCGACCCGAAATGAGCCTATCCATTCCCACCACAGATCTGCCTGACCCTCTTAGTTACTCCAGCACTTTGTGTTTTGTTTAAAATTCCAGCACCTACAGTTTTGTGCATCTCCACTAACCAGCATCATGTCTAGTTGCAGTTCTCATCTGGAATTAGAACAATGTAGAGTGTGGAGAGGAACAACGTGCAAGCCCGGCCTTGCTCTTATATTAGATGAAAACTGCGGTGGCACAGATGCACATTGGGGGAGTAAAGGCTTGGAGAAGTCCAGTCTCCTCCTGCGCACTTGATTCAAAATAAAAAACACAGAAAATAGAACAGCACAGCACAGCACAGGAACAGGCCCTTCAGCCCCGAATGTCCACAGCAAGAATGGCAACAACATTTAAGACATTTGGACAAGTACATAGATAGGAAACTTTAGAGGGATATGGCAGTCACAGTGGCGCAGCGAAAGAGTTGCTGCCTTACAGCGAATGCAGCGCCGGAGACCTGGGTTCCATCCCGATTACTGGTGCTGTCTGTATGAAGTTTCTACCTTCTCCCCGTGACCGGCATGGGTTTTCTTCGAGATCTTCGGTTTCCTCCCACATTCCAAAGACCTACAGGTTTATAGGTTAATTGGCTTGGTAAATGTAAAAATTGTTCCTAGTGGGTGTAGGATGGTGTTAATGTGCGGGGATCGCTGGTCTGTGCAGACCCGTTGGTCTGAAGGACCTTTTTCCCGCTCTGTATCTCTAAACTAAACTAAACTAAACTGGCAAAGGAACAGAAGATCGGGACTTTTAAAAGTGAGCAGCCGGTTAATGAGGGGCGTTCAGTTTTGCTGCTGAAGGCAGTTAGCATCCTGATGTGATTGCTCCTGGTGGGAGCAGCCATGTGGTGGGAGCAGGGGGTGGGAGCAACCATGTGATGGGAGCAGGGGATGGGAGCAGCCATGTGGTGGGAGGTGCCATGTGGTGGCCACGAGGGGGGATACGTGTGAGGCTTTGGCTTGAGAGGCTTCCACGAAGATGGTGATGCTGGGATGCAGGCTACGATGTGTGTTTTTTCTTTCTTTTGTAAATCTTCGATCTAGTGTGGTAAAGAGGGGCAGTTAGGGCAGTAGCATGCTCCTCCAGTCTGGAAGGCTTCCAGTGTCCCTGAGGACCACGCCTGTGCCAGGTACCTCCAGCTGCAGATCCTTACGACTGCGCTAGGGAACTGGAGCAGCAGCTGGATGATCTTCAAACCATCTGGAAGACTGAGGAGGGCAAAGAAAGGAGTGACATTGAGATGGTCATGGTACCATCTAGGGTACGGGCAGAAAGTAGATGGGTGACCACCAAGAAAGGGAGTATTCAGAGAGTGTTACAATCTCGCTTCAACTACAGGTATTTCCATTTGGATATTGTTGAGGGCGGATGATTGAGGAGGGTAGAGCAATGGTTGTCAGGCTGAGGCAAGGGTCTGTCTCTAAGGTACTGCAGGGAAAGGTAAAGACAGCCAGATACACAGTGAAAGGAGACCTGTAAGTTATGGGGGCAAGCAGGACATTCTGTGACAGCAAAAGAGACTCCAGGCTGCAGGACAATCTGCTGAAGGGCTGCAGAACACTCTCAAGGCAGAGAGCAAGCAGCCAGGAGTCGTTGTGCACATTGGCACAAATGACATTGGTAGGAAAAAGAGCCTCCAAAGATGTACAGGTGTGTAGGCTTGTTATAAATGTAATTATCCCTAGTGTGTGTAGGATAGTGTTGGTGTGCGGGGATTGCTGGTCGGTGCGGACCCAGTGGGCCGAAGGGCCTATTTCCATGCTGTATCTCTGAACCAAACTAAACACTCTCTCCTGAAACAGCTGCTCCCACTAGTGCCTGCCTCCTTCAGTAGAGCATGAGGAGCAGTCTCTATGGAACACTAATGCTGCTTTTTAAATCCAATGTGCTGCTTCTTCACTCTGCTGGGCACTTGCAAGTGAGATGTTCATCTAGATGTTCATTTATTTTTGTCCTGTAGTTTTCACGATGGTTTAGATAATCATATAGTAGCAATAAGAAAGCTAAATTAAATATATTATTTAATTTAGCTTTCTTATTGCTACTATCTGATTTTCTAAACCATCGTGAAAACTTAAATGAATTTATGCAGAGGTGAAATGGTATCTGTTTAGAAATGAAAAACTTCCAGCTGCACCTTCTTTACTTCCCAGAACAGTAAACCAGATTCTCTGCTAAAAATGGAAGATACAAAATCAGAAAAATCATTCTTGACGGGAAGCAAAGACAACAGCAAGCTCAAGTTGGTCTTCACCAATAAAAAGTTGCTCAGGTTTGTGGTTAAAGTAATAGATTAAAAGCCTCCTCATTTGTATTTGACTTATTTATGGACTTTAAATATTTACTGAACGATGCGACTGCACAACCAGAAAAACAAACAGATGTGGCATAAGAATAGAACCTTATTTAGAGGTTGACCAAAGTAACAATGCTGGAGTAACTCAGCGGGTCAGGCAGCATCTGTGGAGGGGATGGCGAAGCTTTGGGTCAAGATTGTTCCTTAGACTCCAAACAGATGTTCTGTACTTTGTCACAGCTGCCACATCAGTAAGTGAGGCACGTTTTTAACCCTTTGCATGAATCCAAAATGTATCCTAAGAATTTGGATCACTTAAGACTGAATTTTTTTTTTGTGTTATACAATTAAAAATTAATTCAATGGACAGTTAAATGTATTTACGAACCCATGGAGTAAAATGCAAACCTGGCAATTTAATGTGCCGAAATGCCAGCTTAATTTTTTGATGTATTGAGTTGGAGGTAGGAGAATGAGTCCAGAAATGTGACTGGGCACTTCCTGTGTGAGTGGCTTTGGTAACGTCTACACCACTTCTACATTGGAGATGAAAATGAAGATGTCATGCCCTTTGGCACATTGAGAGCAAAATGAGACCTAGTGGAGCACCCAATCCTAGGGCATTTCCAGGGCAGCTTCTGGTACAATCTCAGAGGCCTGTGTACCCATCACAGATGTCAAAGCAGCAGCTTTCACACAGCGATGTCCAAACCACACTGATCCCTATTCAGTGCCCAACCCCAGTCTTCACTGCCATTACTCCGCTATCCACTTCTTTATCCCTGCTTCTCTCAATTCTCCACGCACCACATCTTCATTCCAATCTTGTTTTCATTCACTGTTGGGATACCACACTGGCCCGCCAGATCCCAATATCACTCAGCGGCCTCACCCAAATGCTGGGCGTCACTTCTCATCTCCCCAACACAAGCTGGCCCTTTACCTCTACCCAGTCAAGGTGGTCTGAGCCCATCCCTTCACCACTAATATTAGATTACACAAATTATACAAAGTGCCAAAGCATGCCCAAACTAACATGCCCAAAATAAGTGAAAGTAAGTATTTAATCTTAGATCCTCTTACCTCTTTATCATGGCCGGAGGCAAATAGGGTCTGTGGCTGACCAGCTGAGTACAGACTTGTGAGAGGGGGGCACAATATCACTTAAATAAATATGAATCCATGGCTTTCAGCCTCAGGTGCAACTGAATTTTGGTTAAGTGGGTCAGTAATCAATTGGTTTCATCACCATGGTTCATCCTGCAGGTGCTGCTTCGTGGTTGGGGAGTCAAACCAGGGCAGAGCCTTCAGAATGAAAGGCAGGGTAGAGGAGCTTGGAGTGTAGGCCCATAGTTCCTTGATAGTGTCATCACAAAGGGGGTCCAAGATGGTTTGCAGCACATTGGCCTTCATCAGTCAGGGTATTGTATATAGAAGTTGGGATGTTATATTAGTTGTACAAGACATTGGTGAGGCCACATTGGTGAACAACTGAAATGTGTTCAGTTTAGGTCACCCTGCTAATGGAAGGATTTTGTTGGAAACATAGAAAATAGGTGCAGGAGTAGGCCATTCGGCCCTTCGAGCCAGCACCGCCATTCAATATGATAATGGCTGATCATCTAAATTCAGTACCCCATTCCTGCTTTTTCCCCATATCCCTTGATTCCCTTAGACCCAAGAACTAAATCTAACTCTCCCTTGAAAACATCCAGTGAATTGGCCTCCACTGCCTTCTGTGGCCGAGAATTCCACAGATTCACAACTCTCTGGGTGAAATTTTTTTCCTCATCTCAGTATTAAATGGCTTACCCCTTATTCTTAAACTGTGACCCCTGGTTCTGGACTCCCCCAGCATCGGGAACATTTTTCCTGCATCTAGCCTGCCCAATCCTTTAAGAATTTTATATTTCTACTGTATAAGATTCCCTCTCATCCTTCTAAATTCCAGTGAATACAAGCCCAAACGACCCATTATTTCATCATATGTCAGTCCCACCGTCCCGGGAATTAACCTGGTGAACCTACGCTGCACTCCCTCAATAGCAATAATGTCCCTCAAATTTGGAGACAAAAACTGCACACAATACTCCAGGTGCGGTCTCTTTCAGCCCCTGTACAACAGTAGGACCTCCTTGCTCCTAAATTCAAATATTCTCGCAATGAAGGCCACCATGACATTAGGCTTCTTCACTGACTGCTGTACCTGCATGCTTACTTTCAGTTACTGATGTACATGGACACCCAGATCACCCTAATCTGACACCATTCAGATAATAATCTGCCTTCCTGTTCTCGCCACCAAAGTGGATAACCTCACATTTATCCACATTATACCGCATCTGCCATGCATCTGCCCACTCACCCAACTTATCTAAGTCAACCTGCAGCCTCATAGCATCCTCCACGCAGCTCACACTGCCACCGAGCTTTGTGTCATCCGCAAACTTGAAGATGTCACATTTAATTCCCTCGTCTAAATCGTTAATATATATACTGTATTGTAAATAACTGGGGTTCCAGCACCAAGCCTTAAAGCACCCCACTAGTCCCTGCCTGCCCTTCTGAAAAGGACCCATTAATTCCTACTCTTTGCTTCCTGTCTGCCAACCATGTCAATACCCTACCCCCAATACCATGTGCTCTAATTTTCCACACTAATCTCTTGTGTGGGACCTTGTCAAAGGCTTCTTGAATGTCCAGGTACACCACATCCACTGGCTCTCCCTTATCCATTCTACTTGTTACATCCTCAAAAAAATTCCAGAAGATTGGTCAAGCAATTTCCCCTTCATAAATCCATGGTGACTTTGACCAATCCTGTCACTGCCTTCCAAACTCACAGCTATTATATCTTTGATAGACAAAAATGCTGAAGAAACTCAGCGGGTGAGGCAGCATCTATAGAGCGAAGGAATAGGTGATGTTTCGGGTCGAGACCCTTCTTCAGACTGATGTGGCGGTGGGGGGGGGGGGGGCGGGAAGAAGAAAGGAAGAGGCGGAGACAGTGGGCTGTGGGAGAGCTGGGAAGGGGAGGGGAAGGAGGGAGAAAGCAAGGACTACCTGTAATTGGAGAAGTCAATGTTCATCCCGCTGGGGTGTAAACTACCCAAGCGAAATCTGAGGTGGTGCTCCTCCAATTTGCGGTGGGACTCACTCTGGCCATGGAGGAGGCCCAGGACTGAAAGGTCGGATTGGGAGGGGCAGTTAAAGTGCTGACCCACCGGGAGATCAGGTTGGTTATTGCGAACCGAGCGGAGGTGTTGGGCGAAGCGATCGCTAAGTACATCGCCAAGTACCGATGTAGAGCAGCTGACACCTAGAGCAGCGGATGCAATAGATGAGGTTGGAGAAGGTGCAGGTGAACCTCTGCCTCACCTGGAAAGACTGCTTGGGTCCTTGGATGGAGTCGAGGGGGGAGGTAAAGCGACAAGTGTAGCATTTCCTGCGGATACAAGGGAAAGTACCAGGTGTGGGGGTGGTTTGGGTGGGAAGAGACAAATTGACCAGGGAGTTACGGAGCCAGCGGTCGCAGTAGAAAGCACAAAGGGGAGGAGATGGGAAGATGTGGCCAGTGGTGGGATCCCGTTGGAGGTGGCGAAAATGTCGGAGGATTATCTGATTATGTGACGGCTCATAGGGTGGAATTTGAGGACAAGGGGGACTTGGTACGAGAGCGGAGCTACGGGATATAGAGGAGACCCTGGTGAGAGCCTCATCTATAGTCGAAGAGGGGAACCCCCGTTCCCTAAAGAATGAGGACATCTCCGATGCCCTGGTGTGGAACACCTCATCCTGGGTGCAGATGCGGCGTAGACGGAGGAATTGGGAGTAGGGGATAAAGTCCTCACAGGAAGCAGGGTGGGAAGAAGTGTAGTCCAGATAGCCATGGGAGTCAGTGGGTTTGTAGCTATTATATCTTTAGTAATTGACTCCAGCATCTTCCCCACCACCGATGTCAGGCTAACTGCTCTATAATTCCTTGTTTCTTCTCTCCCTCCTTTCTTAAAAAGTGGGATTACATTAGCAACCCTCCAGTCCACAGGAACTGATCCAGAGTCTATAGAACATTGGAAAATGATCACCAATGCATCCACGATTTCTAGGGCCACCTCGTTGAGTACTCTGGGATGCAGACCATCAGGCCCTGAGGATTTATCTGCTTCCAGTCCCAACAGTTTACCTAATGCCATTTCCAGACTAATGTGGATTCCCTTCCGTTCCTTCCTCCCATTAGATCCTCGATCCACTAGTATTTCTGGGAGATTGTCTGCGTCTTCCTTAGTGAAGACAGAGCCAAATAACTTGTTTAACTGGTCCATCATTTCTTTGCTTCCCATTATAAATTCACCATTTTCTGACTGTAAGGGACTGCATGATATTGTTAGATATAGATCAGCAGCTGAAATGGGTTAAGAAATAGCAGATGGAGTTTGACCTGAGCAAGTATGAGGCGTTACACTTTTGGAGGTTGAATGTAAGGCAGAGAGTATACAGTTAATGGCAAGACCCCTAACAGCACTGATGTGCGGAGGAATCTTGAGTCCAAGTTCATAGCTCAGTAAAAGTGGCCTATGGTATGCTTGCCTTTGTTGCCAGGGGCATTGTGTATAAGAGTCAGGAATTACATTTAATTCCCTCATCTAAATTGTTAATATATATACTGTATTGTAAATAACTGGGGTCCCAGCACCAAGCCTTGATGCACCCCACTAGTCACTGCCTGCCATTCTGACAAGGACCTGTTCATTCCTTCTCTTTGCTTCCTGTCTGCCAACCAGTTCTCTATCCATGTCAAAACCCCACCCCCAATACCTAGTTTTCTAATTTTGCCCACTAATCTCTTATGTGGGACCTTGTCAAAGGCTTTTTGAAAGTCCAGGTACACCACACCCACTGGCTCTCCCTTATCCATTCCACTTGTTACATCCTCAAAAAAATCCAGAAGATTAATCAAGCATGATTTCCCCTTCATAAATCCATGCTGACTTGACTGATCCTGTCACTGCTTTCCAAATGTGTTGCTATAACATCTTTAATAATCGAATCAAGCATCTTCCCCACTACCGATGTAAAGGGCCTGTCCCACTGCAGGGACCTAATTTGCGAGTATAGTAGAGTTTAGGAGCGTATGAAAAAGTGTAATGTCGAATACCTCCTTCGACTATGTTGAAGACCAAGAGATCAAGATCAAGAGAGATCAAGAGAGTTTTATTGTCATGTGTCCCTGATAGGACAATGAAATTCTTGCTTTGCTTTAGCACACCAGAACATAGTAGGCACGAATACTGAACAGATCAGTGTGTCCATATACCATTGCATAAATATATACACACATGAATAATTAAACTGATAAAATGCAAATAAACAGATTATTGGCTATTAATGTTCAGAGTTTTGTCCGAGCCGAGTTTAATAGCCTGATGGCTGTGGGGAGGAAGCTGTTCCTGAACCTGGTCGTTGCAGTCTTGAGGCTCCTGTACCTTCTACCTGAAGGTAGTGGGGAGATGAGTGTGGCCAGGATCGTGTGGGTCCTTAATGATGCTGCCAGCCTTTTTGAGGCAGCGACTGCGATAAATCCCCTCGATGGTAGGGAGGTCAGAGCCGATGATGGACTGGGCAGTGTTTACCACTTTTTGTAGTCTTTTCCGCACCAGGTCGCTCAAGTTTCCGAACCAAGCCACGATGCAACCGGTCAGCATGCTCTCTACTGTACAAGTTAGAGAGAGTCCTCCTTGACATACCGACTCTCCGTAATCTTCTCAGGAAGTAGAGGCGCTGATGTGCTTTCTTTATGATTGCATCAGTGTTCTCGGACCAGGAAAGTTCTTCAAAGATGTGCACGCCCAGGAATTTGAAGCTCTTGACCCTTTCCACCATCGACCCGTTGATATAAACGGGACTGCGGGTCCCCATCCTCCCCCTTCCAAAGTCCACAATCAGTTCCTTGGTTTTGCTGGTGTTGAGGGCCAGGTTATTGTGCTGGCATCATTTGGTCAGTCGGTCGATCTCACTTCTGTACTCTGACTCGTCCCCATCAGTGATACGTCCCACAACAGTGGTATGGTCAGCGAACATGATGATGGAGTTCGCACTATGACCGGCTACGCAGTCATGAGTATAGAGTGAGTACAGCTGGGGGCTACGCACGCAGCCTTGAGGTGCTCCCGTGCTGGTTGTTATTGAGGCTGACACATTTCCACCAATGCGAACAGACTGTCGTCTGTGAATGAGGAAGTCGAGGATCCAATTGCAGAGGGATACGCAGAGACCCAGTTCTGCGAGTTTGGTAACCAGCTTGGAGGGGATGATTGTATTAAATGCCGAGCTGTAATCAATGAATAACAGCCTGACATATGAGTTTTTGTTGTCCAAGTGGTCCAGAGCGGAGTGGAGAGCCAGCGAGATCGCATCCACCGTTGATCTGTTGTGGCGGTAAGCGAACTGCAGAGGGTCCAAGACTATCTACGACTACCTTTGACTACCCTCGATTACCTTAGATGCAGTTGAACAAAGGGGACTATGAAGGCATGAGAGGGGAGACTGGAAAGGGATCCTAGCAGGAATGACGGTGGAACAGCAATGGCAGGAATTTCTGCGCATAATCCGGAAGACGCAGGATCATTTCATTCCAAAAAGGAAGAAAGATTCTAAGGGGAGTAGGAGGCAACCGTGGCTGACAAGAGAAGTTAGGGATAGAATAAAACTAAAAGAAAAGATGTATAACACAGCAAAGAGTAGCCGGAAGCCAGAGGATTGGGAAACGTTCATAGGGCAACAGAAGGAAACAAAACGGGCAATACGGGCTGAAAAGATGAAGTACGAAGGGAAGCTGGCCAGGAATATAAAGAAGGACAGTAAAAGCTTGTTTAGATATGTTAAGGGAAACAGAGTATCAAAGTCAAATGTGGGTCCCTTGAAGGCAGACACGGGTGAAATTATTATGGGCAACAACTAAATGGCAGAAGAGTTCAATAGGTACTTCGGATCTGTCTTCACTAAGGAAGACACAAACAATCTCCCAGATGTACTGGAGGACAGAGGATCTAAGGGGGTAGAGGAACTGAAATAAATTTTCATTAGGCGAGAAATAGTATTGGGTAGGCTAATGGGACTGAAGGATAATAAATCCCCTGGATCTGATGGTCTGCATCCCAGGGTCCTCAGGGAGGTGGCTCTAGAAATAGTGGACGCATTGGTGATCATTTTCCAATGTTCAATAGATTCAGGATCAGTTCCTGTGGATTGGAGGATAGCTAATGTTATCCCACATTTCAAGAAAGGAGCGAGAGAGAAAACGGGGAATTACAGACCAGTTAGCCTGACTTCGGTGGTGGGAAAGATGCTAGAGTCAATTATTAAAGAGGTAATAATGGGGCATTTGGATAGCAGTAAAAGGATTAGTCTGTCAACATGGATTTATGAAAGGGAAATCATGCTTGACTAATCTTCTGGAATTTTTTGAGGATGTGACAAGTAAAATGGATGAAGGGGTGCCAGTGGATGTAGTGTATCTAGACTGTCAGAAAGCCTTTGATAAGGTCCCGCATGGGAGACTGGTGACTAAAATTAGAGCACATGGTATTGGGGGTAGGGTGTTGACATGGATAGAAAATTGGTTGGCAGACCGGAAGCAAAGAGTAGGAGTGAACGGGTCCTTTTCAGAATGGCAGGCAGTGGCGAGTGGAGTGCCTCAAGGCTCGGTGTTGGGGCCGCAATTGTTTACCATATATATTAATGATTTGGAAGAGGGAATTAGGAGCAACACTAGCAAGTTTGCGGATGACACAAAGCTGGGTGGCAGTGTGAACTGTGAAGAGGATGTTAGGAGGTTGCAGGTTGACCTGGACAGGTTGAGTGAGTGGGCAGATGTGTGGCAGATGCAGTATAATATAGATAAATGTGAGGTTATCCACTTTGGCGGCAAGAACAAGGGGGCAGATTATTATCTCAATGGGGTTAGGTTAGGTAAGGGGGAGGTGCAGCGAGACCTGGGCACACGCATGGGCCCCAGGTACGCCTGCCTCTTTGTCGGGTACGTCGAACAATCCTTGTTCAATACGTACCAGGGCCCCATCCCCGACCTCTACCTCCGCTACATCGACGACTGCTTTGGTGCCACCTCCTGCATCCACACACAACTGACTGACTTCATCCACTTCACCACCAACTTCCATCCGGCACTCAAATACACCTGGACCATTTCCGATACTTCCCTACCATTCCTTGACCTCACTATCTCCATCGCAGGTGATAGACTTCTGACCGACATCCACTATAAACCTACTGACTCCCATGGCTATCTGGACTACACTTCTTCCCACCCTGCTTCCTGTAAGGACTCCATCCCCTACTCCCAATTCCTCCGTCTACGCCGCATCTGCTCCCAGGATGAGGCGTTCCACACCAGCGCATCTGAAATGTCCTCATTCTTCAGGGAACGGGATTTCCCCTCCTCCACCATAGATGAGACTCGCACCAGGGTCTCTTCCATACCCCGCAACACTGCTCTCTCTCCCCATCCCACCACTCGCAACAAGGGCAGAGTCCCCCTAGTCCTCACCTTTCACCCCACCAGCCGTCACATACTACAAGTAATCCTCCGTCAGTTTCGCCACCTTCAACGTGACCCCACCACTCGCCACATCTTCCCATCTCCCCCCATGTCTGCCTTCCGCAAAGACCGCTCCCTCCGTAACTCCCTTGTCAATTCTTCCCTTCCCTCCCGTACCACCCCCTCCCTGGGCACTTTCCCTTGCAACCGCAAGAGATGCAACACTTGTCCCTTCACCTCCCCCCTCGACTCCATTCAAGGACCTAAGCAGTCGTTCCAGGTGCGACAGAGGTTCACCTGCATCTCCTCCAACCTCATCTATTGCATCCGCTGCTCTAGATGTCAGCTGACCTACATTGGTGAAACCAAGCGGAGGCTTGGCGATCATCTTCGCCATCAGTCTGAAGAAGGGTTTCGGCCCGAAACGTTGCCTATTTCCTTCGCTCCATAGATGCTCCTGCATCCGCTGAGTTTCTCCAGCATTTTTGTGTACCTTCGATTTTCCAGCATCTGCAGTTCCTTCTTAAACACAAACATAATTTCCTTGGATTTAACACTATCGTTGATTTCCCTTGTTAGCCACGCTTCCACATTTTATTTTTTTGCCGGGCAGCGATGAACAATTTTTGGAGTTCATCCATGCGGGCTTTAATCTTTGCCATTGCATCTCCACCGTCAACCCTTTAAGTATAATTTTCCCGTCTATCCTAGCCAATTCCCGTCTCATATCTTCAAAGTCTCCTTTCTTTAATTCAGGACCCTAGTCTCTTAATTAACTGTGTCACCCTCCATCCTAATGCAGAATTCTACCATATTATGGTCACTGTTGCCCAAGGGGTTTTGCACAAGATCGCTAACTAATCCTTCCTCATTGCATAATACCCAGTCTAGGATGGCCTGCCGTCTAGTCGGTTCTTCTACATATTGGTTTAAAAAACCATCCCGAATACATTCCAGGAAATCCTCCTCCTCAGCGCTGCTACCAATTTGGTTGGCCCAATCTATATTTAGATTAAAGTCTCGGATTTTATTCCTTGGAGTGCAGGAGGATGAAGGGTGATATTATTGAGGAGTATAAGATCATGAGGGAATAGACAGGGTAGATGCACAGAGTCTTTTACCTAGAGTAGGGAAATCATGGATAGGAAAGGTTCAGAGAGATATGGGCCAAATGCGGGCAAGTGGGACTAGTGTAGATGGGGAATCTTGGTTGGCATGGGCAAGTTTCCATGGTGTATGATTCTATCAGCTGGCAAAAATGTATGTTTGTTAGTGTTATAAACTATTTTTTTGGTTAAAGGAGCTTGCAAACTCAGCTTTAGTAGTGATTTATGATATCTAATGTCAGCTACCCATGTTCTCCAGAGATGCTGCCTGACCCGCTGAGTTACTCTGGCACTTTGTGTCCTATTATGTATTAACCACCATTTGCAGTTCTTTGTTTCAACCACATACAATGATAATACATTCCTCGGTTATAGCGATCAATCAGCAATAACGGACGCCACCTCCCCCTCTATGGTGCATTATAACAAGGAGTTACTGTGTTATCAATTTTGTTGATGATACAAAGCCAAATGGAAGGAGAATGATGCAGAGAACTTTTAGAATGATTAAAATACGGGCAAAACCTGATAGATGAAATGTAATATGAAAAATGAATGCAACCATTTTGGTAGAATAAATAAAATGCAGAATTTTTATACATGGTCAGAGCTCGAAGTTGTTCATATACAGGGGGATGGAAAATTAACATGCAAGTATTACACACAATTGTGTAGGAAGGAACTGCCGCTGCTGGTTTAAACCGAAGATAGACACTAAAATCTGGAGTAATTCAGTGGGCCAGACAACATCTCTGGAGAAAAGGAATGGGTGACATTTCAGGTCGATATGCTTTTTCATCTTTTCCTTTTCTCCAGAGATGCTGTCTGACCCACTGAGTTACTCCAGCTTTGTGTGTCTATCTTACAAACAATTGTGTTGGCCTTTATTATGAGAGTGTTTGAGTATAAAATTGGAATCATCTATCCCAGTTGTCTCAGGTCCTGCTCAGTCTACATATGGAATATTGTGTCTGGTCTCCCTACCAAAAGAAATATATACTTAAGGGCCTGTCCCACCAGCATGCGACTGCATGCGACGAGCGCGACCTAACGTGGTTGCTTGAGCCGTACGGCCTCGCAGGGCCTGTCCCACTTCGATCGCCGGAGCCGTATGGAGTTGTGCGGGGCTGGTATGGACATCGCGCGGGGCTCCTAAAAACTGATACTGTCCAAAAATCCCGCGCGGCAACGGCCTGTCGGCCCGCAGACGCATTGAGGCCGTACGCAGCGTCTCGACGCCTAGTGCGTGGCGTGCCGTTGCGTGATGACATAACCGCCCGACACCGTGCGACGTCCAAATTCAGTCGGCCCGCCTCCTGCCCAGCTGATTGGTGAGTATGATGTCGGGACCAGCTCCATACGGCTCCGCGGTTGGAAGTGGGACCGGCCCCGCGAGGCCGTACGCCTCAAGCCATCACGCAGTCGCATGCTGGTGGGACAGGCCCTTTACAGTTGCAGGAGGGCAGTGATGGTTGATCAGAGCCAGGGAATCCTGCTTATTCTTCCCTACAAGAGGCGTAGTAAAACAACACATACCTTGTCAGTGCATCACAACTCGTTTTCTCCCTTGTACAACTGATTAATAGCAGTGCACACAGCAGTTGTATGTGACCATGTGGCACAAGCTTATAGTTACCAATATTGAAAACTATAGATAAATGTTAAGAATATATCACAATCATTGTGCTTGTTCAATATAGTCTCCACAATATTTATTTATAATGTAACATAGACTCTATTCATGACACAATTGACAGTGTAATCTATAACCAATATGCGTTGCGTGGTTGATAATGTGGGAAATTTTTCCTTTGATGTACAGAAAGGACGGGTTGCACTTGAACCCGAGGGGAACCAATATCCTGGCGGGGAGATTTGCAAAGGCTACTGGGGAGACTTTAAACTAGAACGGTTGGGGGGAGGGACTCAAATAGAGAAAGCTAGTAGAAAATGTGGGAGGCAGGAGGCAGAGAAGGGAAGCACTCGGACACAAAATGTAGGGGAGAAAGAAGAAAAAGATAATAAACAGAGAATAAGTGGTGGTGGGTTTCTTAAATGTGTATATTTTAATGCTAGGAGCATTGTAAGAAAGGTGGATGAGCTTAGAGCCTGGATTGACACCTGGAAGTATGCTGTTGTGGCGATCAGTGAAACATGGTTGCAGGAGGGCTGTGAATGGAAACTAAATATTCCAGGATTTCGTTGCTTCAGGGGTGATAGAATTGGAGGGGCAAGAGGTGGGGGTGTTGCATTGCTTGTCAAGGAAGATATTACAGCAGTGCTTTGGCAGGATAGATTAGAGGGCTCGTCTAGGGAGGCTATTTGGGTGGAACTGAGAAATGGGAAAGGTGTAGCAACACTTATAGGGGTGTATTATAGACCGCCAAATGGGGAGCGAGAATTGGAAGAGCAAATATGTAAGGAGATACCAGATATTAGTAGTAAGCACAAGGTAGTGATTGTGGGAGATTTCAATTTTCCACACATAGACTGGGAAACACATTCTGTAAAAGGGCTGGATGGTTTGGAGTTTGTAAAATGTGTGCAGGATAGTTTTTTGCAGCAATACATAGAGGTACCTACTAGAGAAGGGGCAGTGCTGGACCTCCTGTTAGGAAATGAGACAGGGCAGGTGGCGGAGGTATGCGTCGGGGAGCACTTCGGGTCCAGTGATCACAATACCATTAGTTTCAATGTAATTATGGAGAGGGTCAGAACTGGACCTAGGGTTGAGATTTTTGATTGGAGAAAGGCTAACTTTGAGGAGATGCGAAAGGATTTAAAAGGAGTGAATTGGGACATGTTGTTTTATGGGAAGGATGTAGAAGAGAAATGGAGGACATTTAAAGGTGAAATTTTAAGAGTACAGAATCTTTATGTCCCTGTTCGGTTGAAAGGAAATAGTAAATATTGGAAAGAGCCATGGTTTTCACGGGAAATTGGACACTTGGTTCGGAAAAAGAGAGAGATCTACAATAATTATAGGCAGCATGGAGTAAATTAGAGATTAGAGAGATTCCTTTATTTGTCATTCAGACCTTTCGGTCTGAACGAAATTTCGTTGCCTGCAGTCATACATTATAATAATAAATAACAATACACACAATAAACACAAATTAACATCCACCACAGTGAGTTCACCAGGCACCTCCTCACTGTGATGGAGGCAAAAGTCTTAAAGGCTCCATCTTTGAGGTGCTTGAGGAGTATAAAGAATGTAAAAAGAATATTACAAACATAGGGTGCAAAAGTACTTTAAAAAAATAAAAAATTGAGGTCAGGTAAGGGGGGATGATAGTTGAAGAGTTGGTATGTCCTATTTACGTGATGCTCAAAAAAAAACATTTGTTTCTCTTTTTTTCTCTTTCTCTTTTCTTTGGGCCTATTTCTTAACTCTTTTTCTTTTTGTTTTATAATTTCGCTCTTATAGGGTCTTCGTCCTTTTTTGTTGTTACATTTTCTACACTTTTCTACACTTGCACTTTTTCCTTCACTTTCTTCTTTCTTTCAATCTTTTCTTTTTCTAGTGTAAAAAAATAAATAAAGGGAGTACATTAATTGTAAGAAGATATAAATGACGAGTATTAATGTATGTGGTTGTAATGTAATGTACTTCTAATAAATAAAAATTAAAAAAAAAAAAAAAGAATGTAAAAAGAATATTAAGAAAGAAATTAGAAAAGCTAAAAGAAGATATGAGGTTGCTTTGGCAAGTAAGGTGAAAGTAAATCCAAAGGGTTTCTACAGCTATATTAATAGCAAAAAGATAACAAGGAATACAATTGGTCCATTAGAGAGTCAGAGTGGACAGCTATCTGCAGAGCCAAAAGAGATGGGGGAGATATTGAACAATTTATTTTCTTCGGTATTCACCAAGGAGAAGGATATGGAATTATGTGAGGTAAGGGAAACAAGCAGAGTAGCAATGGAAACTATGAGATTCAAAGAAGAGGAGGTGCGGACACTTTTGAAAAATATGAAAACGGATAAGTCTCCAGGTCCTGACAGGATATTCCCTAGGACATTGAGGGAAGTTAGTGTAGAAATAGCAGGGGCTATGACAGAAATATTTCAAATGTCATTAGAAACGGGAATAGTGCCGGAGGATTGGCGTACTGCGCATGTTGTTCCGTTGTTTAAAAAGGGTTCTAAGAGTAAACCTAGCAATTATAGACCTGTTAGTTTGACGTCAGTGGTGGGAAAATTAATGGAAAGGATACTTAGAGATAATATATATAAGCATCTGGATAAGCAGGGTCTGAGTAGGAACAGTCAACATGGATTTGTGCCTGGAAGTTCATGTTTGACCAATCTTCTTGAATTTTTCGAAGAGGTTACTAGGGAAATTGATGAGGGTAAAGCAGTGGATGTTGTCTATATGGACTTCAGTAAGGCCTTTGACAAGGTTCCTCATGGAAGGTTGGTTAAGAAGATTCAATTGTTGGGTATTAATGGTGGAGTAGCAAGATGGATTCAACAGTGGCTGAATGGGAGATGCCAGAGAGTAATGGTGGATGGCTGTTTGTCAGGTTGGAGGCCGGTGACTAGTGGGGTGCCTCAGGGGTCTGTGATCTGGATGAACTGGATGATGGTGTGGAAAATTGGATTAGTAAGTATGCAGATGAAACTAAGATAGGTGGTGGTGTGAATAATGAAGTGGATTTTGAAAGTCTACAGAGAGATTTAGGCCATTTGGAAGAGTGGGCTGAAAGATGGCAGATGGAGTTTAATGCTGATAAATGTGAGGTGGTACATCTCGGCAGGACAAATCAAAATAGGACGTACATGGTAAATGGTAGCGAATTGAGGAATGCAGTTGAACAGAGGGATCTAGGAATAACTGTGCATAGTTCCCTGAAGGTGGAATCTCATGTAGATAGGGTGGTAAAGAAAGCTTTTGGTGTGCTGGCCTTCATAAATCAGAGCATTGAATATAGAAGTTGGGATGTAATGTTAAAATTGTACAAGGCATTGGTGAGGCCAATTCTGGAGTATGGAGTGCAATTTTGGTCGCCTAATTATAGGAAGGATGTCAACAAAATAGAGAGAGTACAGAGGAGATTTACTGGAATGTTGCCTGGGTTTCAGCAGCTAAGTTACAGAGAAAGGTTGAACAAGTTAGGTCTTTATTCTTTGGAGCGCAGAAGGTTAAGAGGGGACTTGATAGAGGTCTTTAAAATTATGAGCGGGTTAGACAGAGTGGACGTGGATAAGCTTTTCCCATTGAGAGTAGGGAAGATTCAAACAAGGGGACATGACTTGAGAATTAAGGGTCAGAAGTTTAGGGGTAACATTAGGGGGAACTTCTTTACTCAGAGTGGTAGCTGTGTGGAATGAGCTTCCAGTGGAAGTGGTGGAGGCAGGTTCGATTTTATCCTTTAAAAATAGATTGGATGGGTATATGGACGGGAAAGGAATGGAGGGTTATGGTCTGAGTGCAGGTAGATGGGACTAGGGGGAAGTAATTTAAAATAAAAATAAAAAAAATAAAAATAAATAAAGTGTTTGGCACGCACTTGAAGGGCCGAGATGGCCTGTTTCCGTGCTGTTATGGTTATATGGTTATATGTCAAAACATTTTGTTTCAACAGTTGTAAAGGAGTGAAAACACAGCCTAAATCTGTGAAATCTGATGTGTTTGGCTGTTTACAAAATATTAAAGAAGACAAGCCCAAAGCAGTGAGAGATGAATATGAGTATGTGTCAGATGACGGGGAATTGCAGATTGACGAGTTTCCAATAAGAAGAAAGAAGACTGCTCCTAAAAGAAGTTTAACATGTAAGAAGCTTGTTTTGGCTTTTACATATACTGATAAGTAAATCATGGCATTTGCAGTTTGTGTGCGGTAGGCTATTCAGCGAAACATTGGTATCAGAGTATTCCAGGATCAGAGCTCTGTTAAATACTACAGTGCTTGTCCTGTGTCAGGTATGGAAATGGTTTTTCATGGCAAAAATACGAGAGGGCAATCTGTGTAATGGGAAGAAAATCGGATTGGAACTGTGAGGGGCAGATGGAGTGGTGTGGATGTGCAATATCTAGATTATTTCAAGATTATGGAGATGAATGGAATAGATGATTTATTTTGAGTTTTTGCCGCAGAAGACTGACAATACATTTGTTTTGTAGTTTTAACAAAGACCAAAGAGAGTGTTGGAGTTGAAATGAGTGTTGCTGAAATGAAAGAACCTTTGGTTCAGCACTGTTCTAACCAGGTACGTTGACACATACTTCACTAATTACTGTGGAAGTGCCGTTGCAAGTACATCCATTGTCAACTAAAGCTCTACTGGCTTTTATTATGTACAAATCGTTCCTTTAGTTTAATTTAGTTATACAGCACGTAAACAGTCCACCGAGTCCCCATCAACCTGCGATCCCTGCACATTAACACTACCCCACACACGAGGGACAATTTATACTTTATACCAAACCAATTAACCTACAAACCTGTTCATCTTTGGAGTGTGGGAGGAAAGCGAAGATCTCGAAGAAAACCCACACGGTCACGGGGAGAACGCACAAACTCCGTACAGACAGCACCCGCAGTCAGAATTGTAAAACTGAAAACAATACTCACGGCATTGTAAATCAACAATTGTATAGGATGAAAGAAATTAACTTTTCTTTTCATGATTTAGATCCTTGCTTGGCATTTTTTTCTGTTAAAATGAAATCATTTTCTGGATTTGTGTGCCAGTGGGAAGGCCAACATTTATTGCCATCTTTTATTGCCCAAGAAAAGGTGGTGCTTCAATGACAATTTCCTTTTATTCTAGTATTTTCATTTGTAGGTTCACCAGCAGGATGACAACTCAACTGATGAAGATTCTCTACATATTGATACGGAGGCAAAGCCAGATCTTAGTACTGCCAAAACAGCTGAAACAGGTAGTTCTGCTGGGATATTGGATCTACTACAGGCCAGCAAACAGGTTGGAGGTCTCGAATACAGTGGAAATAGGTAACTATCATTGCTTCAATATCCAAAGAAGAATATGTTGTGGGTTGATAAGTTGCATTTCAGCTGTAAATTTTAATGGCTATTTTAAATTTAAATAAGCTACTATTTCTTTGTTATGTTTTTCACACAGAGAGTTGTGAGTGTGTGGAATTCTGTGCCTCTGGAGGCTGGATCTCTGGATACTTTCAAGAGAGAGTTAGATAGAGCTCTTAGGGATAGCGGAGTTAAAGGATATGGAGAGAAGGCAGGAACGGGGTACTGATTGGGGATGATCAGCCATGATCACATTGAATGGCGGTGCTGGCTCAAAGGGCCGAATGGCCTACTCCTGCACCTATTGTCTATTGTTTCCTGTACCCCTATCATTTAATACATTTGATTAGTTACAATTAAGATTTGATCACTTTTATTTGGCTGTTTTATAGAAATAAAATTGTGAGCCAGTTAATTTAAACACTTAATCTGACAAAATCCTGTCAAATGTTTTTTTTTCCAGCAAAATCGTTAAAGTAGCCAAAGCCACCAACTATGACATCACCGAATTCAGGTACTATTAATATCCTAACAAGGTTAAACTCACTTGTTGCAGCTGAACAAAGAGTAATTCAGATAGAAAAATATGATCAAAGCACACATTGTCACAAAGATGGACACTATTAGATATGAGCGCACAAAAACTGATTGATAGTCATAGAGCGATACAGCACAGAAACTGGCCTTTCAGCCCAATTCGTCCAAGCTGACCTGACAGAACCTACAGTTTGATGGATGCTGAAAATCTAAGAGGAATATGTTGCAAGTCCTCAGCAGGCAGGCAGTATTGATGCAGAGAAATATCAACATTTCTGGTTGATGACAAAACATCTTAGCTATTGTTTTCATATTTCTCAGCTTTATTCTGATTTCAAAAAGAAAAGATAAGGTAAGTCCTGGATCTAGAAATGTTTCCTCATTGCATGAGATTGACAGCAATTGAGACAAATTTCAGAAGCAGAATTCCAATAAACATTGGCTTCAATGTTTAGGAAAGAACTACAGATCCTGGTTTTAAGCGAAGATTGACACAAAAAGCTGAAGTAACCCAGAGGGCAAGACAGCATCCCTGGAGAAAAGGAATAGATGATGTTTCGGGTGAAGACCCTTCTCCACCCGCTGAGTTACTCTGGCTTTTTGTGTCTATTTTTGGCTTCTATGTTATATACTATATGCATATGATTAGAGTCATAGTCATAAGTGATACAGTGTGGAAACAGGCTCTTCGGCCCAACATGCCCACACCAGCCAATATGTCCCAGTGTGGCGGCAGCTGGTGGCAACTCAAGGGCACAATGAACCATCAGCTCTAGAGGGCGGCGTCTTGGTACGGGAGGCGCTAGTCACGGGGTCCGTACCTGAGTTGGTATTTAAGGCCAGGCAACGCCCATGTCCGGGGAGGAGTAGGGAGTTGTATTGGAGAGAATAAACACGTCTAGTGCACACAACTCGTGTCCGACTAGTTTTTGGTTGGACTCCTGCGAGTCCCCGCTACACTGGTGACCCCCGACGCCCAGGTGTGTAATCCTGGAAGGGAAATTTGGAGGAAAAAAAAGCATTCTGCCGTTGCTACCGACGTGGCCGGTCTCAACGCGGTCTCCCTAAAACTACCTACATTTTGGACCCCGACAGGCCCAATCCCAATTTTACATCGGCGGCGTTACAGCTGACGAGACCTGCTATCACTATGTGGTAAGACGGCTGGTTGGGTCATTCCTTAGCTGGATAATCCGCCTGTGGCGGGTAAGTACACAGGCCTCAAGGAACTGCTGCTCCAGATCTACGGGGGGGAATTGGACAGGCTAGATGCAGGAAAAATGTTCCCGATGTTGGCGGAGTCCAGAACCAGGGGTCACAGTTTAAGAATAAGGGGTAGGCCATTTAGGACTGAGATGAGGAAAAACTTCTTCACCCAGAGAGTTGTGAATTTGTGAAATACGCTGCCACAGAAGGCAGTGGAGGCCAATTCACCGGATGTTTTCAAGAGAAAGTTAGATATAGCTCTAACAGAATCAAGGGAGGTGGGGAGAAAGCAGGAACAGGATACTGATTTTGGATGGTCAGCCATGATTATATTGAATGGCAGTGCTGACTCAAAGGGCCGAATGGTATACTCCTGCACATATTTTCTATGTTTCTATGAAAGCAGGCATTACAAGGAAGACCATACCTGGCATGCTCCTATGCAGTCAACTTCAATTCTATGTAGTCAACTTATTAATATCAATCACAGTTTAAATTAGATTCCAATGCGTGTGTAATTGATGGAATCCCCATTATTGGAAGATGATTTTTCTTCTCTATGCTGCTTTTATAATTTATATTTCCCTTTCTTGCCTGTAGCATATGAAAATGCAGCATTGTTATGAAGCTGGGTTAAGATTGTTAGTGAATTTGAAAGGATTGTACAATAAGGAATGGTCAAGATGCACTGTTCCCATCTAGAGTCTTTCTCATTCCGATACTAAGTAGTTCCCACAATGAAGCAATGAAATCAGTGGGTTAACTTGTATATTCTGTTGGGGAACTTTCCATGTGCCTTTATATTGCTACCAATTCCAAGGACAGTAGCAAAATAAAATAAAATATTTTGAAATAAATATTGAAAAATCAACCGAAAACGAACTTTTCAAGTTAGTATCACTTTAAAATGCAGTAGTGGTCCAGAAGAATCTGTCATAATTATCCCACCCAGCTGTCCTGTCTCACTGTTATAGAGTGATACAGCATGGAAACAGGCCCTTCGGCCCAACTTGCTCACTGACCAACATACCCCAACTACGCCAGTCCCACCTGCCTGTGTTTGGTCTATATCCCTCTAAACCTGTCCTATCCATGTACATGTCTAAACATTGCTTAACCGTTGTAAAAGTTCCTGGCTCAACTACGTCCTCTGGCAGTTCATCCCATATACTAACCACCCATTGTGTAAAATATGTTGCCCCTCAGGTTCCTATTAAATCTTTCCCCCCTCACCTTAAACCATGTCCTTTGGTTCCTGATTCCCCTAAACACCGGATAAAAGGCTCATTTCATTTACCCTATCTATTCCTGACATGATCTTATACACCTCTATCAGATCACCCTGCGATCCAAGGAATAATGTCCTGCCCATCCTCTCCCTATAACTCAGGCCTTTGACTCCAGGCAACAAACATCCTCGTAAATCTTTTCTGCACCCTTTCCAGCTTGACATCTTTCCTTTAACAGGCTGACCAAAACTGAACACAATACTGTAAATGTGGCCTCACCTATGTCTTGTACAGCTGTAACTCAGTACTCCGACTGATAAAGGCCAATGTGCCAAAAGCCTTCTTGCACCCTATCTAATCGTGATGCCACCTCTAAGGTACCATGTACCTGCATTCCTAGATCCCTCTACTCTACAATGCTCCCCAGAGAGCTGCCATTAACTGTGTAGGTCCTGCCCATGTTAGACATCCCCAAATGCAACTCCTTGCACTTCTCTGTTTTAACTCCATAAACCATTCCTCAGCCCACCTGGCCAACCGATCAAGATCCTGCTGCAATTTTTGACAACCATCTTTGATATCTACAATACATCCCACTTTAGTATCATCTGCAAACTTACTAATCATGCCTTGTACGTTCTCATCCAAATCAATGATATAAATGACAAACAATAACGTGCCCGGCACTGAATCCTGAGGCCCACCACTGGTCACAGGCCTCCAGTCTGAAAAACAACCTTCCACCATCACCCTCTGCTCACTTCCACAAAGCCAATTATCTATCCAGTTGACTAGTTCTCCTTCAATCCCATGCAATCTAATCTTCCAGAGCAGCTTACTATGGGGAACCTTGTCAAGTGCTTTCCTGAAATCCATCTATACAACATCTTGTGGCGGCTCGCAAGGGTCAGGCCATCCTAACTGTCCAACCCCTCGGCACGGGAATGGTTCAGTCCAGAGGCGGCCCTTAACCAGAGGGTTTAAAGGCAAGGGTTTGGGTACCATCTTTCTCTCGTGGACTTCCCTACAACCTGGAAGGACATAAATAAAGGTGCCTCCCGAAATACCTGGCTCCTCGCCTTCATTTCGGGACCTACGCACCACATTGGTGACTCCGACGCTCCATTGTCGTCATGATGGAGAAAACCACCTGTCCTACCACCTCACAGGCCGACCCGGCCCTGTCTCTGGACGCGGTCTCTGTTAAATTGCCCACCTTCTGGACCACCCGGCCGCACATCTGGTTTCAGCAGGCGGAGGCCCAATTCAACCTGCGGGGCATCACAGTCGATGCCACCCATTTCTATTACCTGGTGGGGGCCCTCGACCAGGACACGGTTGAAGAGGTCACAGACTTCCTCGCAGCCCCCCCGGCCACCGATAAATACCTCGGCCTTAAGGAGCTCCTGCTCCAGATTTATGGGCTCAGCAGGATGGAGCGTGCTGCCAGGCTCCTTCATATGGAGGGCCTAGGCGACATCAGGGCCCTCGGTAGGCGCGCTGACGCGCTGTGGATGGCGCGCCCTAATGACGTCAACGCGCTGACCATCGGCAGACACGGGAACGCGCTGTGGACGGCGCGCCCTGATGATGTCAACGCGCTGGCCGTCGGAAGGCTCACTGATGACGTCACCCCGGCAGCTCCCGATTTCCTCCGGTGGGGCGGGGGAGTTGTAGAAGGAGTGACAGCTGCATCCCGGAGGCCTGTAAGATCACCCCCCCGCGGCCGTGTCGGGTACTGCACCTGCAGTCCAGCACCAGCAAGCTCCAAGTGCCACCAGCAGGAGGCGCTGGTGCTACTACCACCAGCGCTGGGGTGCTGCAGCACGGCAATGTCGCCAGCCATGCACGTACCCGGGAAATGCCTGGGCCGGTTGCCAATAGTCCCCGGGGCCGCCGGCCAGATTCACCGCCTCTTCGCCTGGGATCGGCGCTCCGGGACCCGCTTCCTCATCGATACCGGGGCAGAGCTGAGCGTCCTGCCCCCTTCGCTGGCTGACATTCGTTCTGGTAAGCAGGGGCCCGTCCTCACCGTGGCGAATGGCAGCCCCATCCGCACGTATGGGGCGCGCATGGTCCCGATCGTGTTCGGCTCCAGCCATTTCTCGTGGCGTTTCACCATTGCCGATGTCTCCCAGCCGTTGCTCGGGGCCGACTTCCTCCGGGCGCATTCCCTCCTGGTGGACGTCAGGCGTCAGCGTTTGGTCAACGCCGCTACGATGGAGCCGATCATGTTGCGATTGGCTGAGCCGGTGGGATGCCCCCTGTCGTCCGTGGATTCCCGCTTCGCTCGGATCTTGGCCGAGTTCCCGGATATCCTGACCCCACAGTTTCGGTCATCAACCCCCAGTCACAGAGTGTTACATTTCATACAGACTACTGGCCCACCTCTCCACGCACGAGCACGCCGACTGCCGACGGATAAACTGCGTCTGGCACGGCAGGAATTCCACACGATGGAGTCCTTGGGGATCGTCCGCCCTTCGAGCAGCCCATGGGCGTCCCCACTCCACATGGTCCCTAAGGCAAGCGGGGGCTGGCGACCTTGCGGGGATTATCGGTGGCTGAATGCCGCAATAACCGCGGATCGATACCCCGTACCCCACATCCAGGACTTCACCGCCCATTTGGCCGGGCTACTATATTCTCCAAAGTGGATCTGGTACGGGGTTATAACCAGATCCCGGTCCAAGACGGCGATCACCACGCCGTTCGGACTGTATGAATTCACGCGGATGCCTTTCGGCCTCAAGAACGCTGCGCAGGCATTTCAACGCTTGATGGACGGGGTGTGTCGCGACCTCGAGTTTGTGTTTGTCTACCTAGACGACATCCTGGTGGCCAGCCGCTCGCAGCAGGAGCACTGCGCCCACTTCCGGCAGCTCTGTCAGCGGGTCAGCGAGCATGGCTTGGCTGTCAACCTCGCCAAGTGCCGTTTTGGGGTAACTGAGATCGACTTCCTCGGTCACCGCGTGACTTCGCAAGGACAGGGTCGACGCCATCCGTCGGTTTCCCCGCCCATGCATGGTGCGCGGCCTGCAGGAGTTTGTCGGGATGGTGGCATTTTATCATTGTTTTGTGCCATCCGCGGCCCACATCATGCGGCCGCTGTATCAACTTCTGGCGGGTGGGCAGCATAAGAACGTCGAGTGGACCCACGAGGCAGTGGCAGCATTTGGCGGTGTGAAGGAGGCCCTTGCTCGGGCCGTACTGCTGGTGCACCCACGGGAAGATGCCCCGACTGCTCTCACAGTGGACGCCTCGGAGTCGGCGGTTGGTGCCGTGCTGAAGCAACTGACGGACGGAGGTTGGCGGCTCCTGGCCTTCTTCAGCCGGCACCTCAACCGCGCTCAGACCAAATACAGCGTGTTCGATCGCGAGCTCCTGGTTCTGTACCTGGCAGTGCGCCACTTCCGTTACTTCCTGGAGGGCTCCCCGTTCACCGCCTACACAGACCACAAGCCGCTCACTTTCGCCCTGGCGAACGTTTCCGACTCCTGGTCCGCACGACAGCAGCAGCAATTGGCCTACATTTCTGAATACACCACATCCATCCGCTACGTCGAGGGGAAAGAGAACCGTGGATAACAATGCGTCGGCCACCGTGGTGGCCGACGCATTGTCCCGCCCCGCTATCGACGCCGTGTTCGAGGTGGCGCCCAAAATTGACTATTCTGCCCTGGCGGAGGCGCAGCTCACGGACGGTGAGATGCCCGCCTACTGGACTGCCATCTCCGGCCTTCGCCTCGAGGATGTCCCTCTCGGTCCTGGAGGGGCGACGATCCTGTGCAATGTGTCGTCCGGTCAGCCGCGCCCCATCATCCCTGGCGCCGGAGGGTTTTCGAGGTTATCCACGGGCTGTCTCACCCATCAATCCGGGCGACGACGACACTAGTGGCCGCTCGTTTCATGTGGCACGGTCTGCGCAAGCAGGTTGGCCACTGGGCTTGCACCTGCATTCCGTGCCAGATGGCGAAGATCCAACGCCATCACCGGTGATTCGACCATCTCCACGTGGGCATTGTGGGGCCTCTCCCGCCGTCCCGGGGCATCACGATGGTGGACCGCTTCACGCGGTGGCCGGAGGCCATACCCTTGGCCGACACGTCAACAGCTACGTGCGGTCGTGCGTTGTCCGCGCACTGGATTGCTCGCTTTGGGGTGCCGGTGCACATCTCCTCGGACCGGGGGCCACAGTTCACCTCCGAGCTGTGGTCGGCCATGGCTCGCTTGTTGGTGGTGCGGCTGCACCACACCACGGCTTATCACCCGCAAGCTAACGGAGTGGTGGAGAGGTTCCACCGGCAGCTCAAGGCAGCGCTGAAGGTGCGACTCTCCGGCCCGGACTGGATGGACGAGTTGCCGTGGGTCATGCTGGGCATCCGGACTGCTCCTAAAGTCCTCATCATCAGCGGAGCTCGTTTACGGGTCGCCACTCACGGTGCCTGGGGAGTTCGTGCCGTCGGCGCCGGGGCAGCAGGGAACACCCTCATCCACCTTAAAGCGCCTTCGCGAGCGAGATGGCAGGCTCACGCCCATCCTGACGTCCCGCCATGGGTCATTTCGCCTGCACTTGCCATCAGCCCTCCGGGACTGTCCCTACGTTTTCCTGCGCCGTGATGCCCACCAGACGCCACTCCAGAGGCTGTACGAGGGCCCGTTCCGGTTGCTGGAACTTGGGCAGACGACCTTTGTGTTGGACATGGGGGGCCGGCCGGAGGCCATGGCGATTGACCAGTTGAAGCCGGCACATCTGAACATTGACCAGCCCCCCTTCACGGCTCCCTCCGCCTGTCACTCCACCTGTCCTCCCGCCGGTCCCTCAACCTGTCCCTCCACCTGTGCCTCCGCCAGCCCCCCGGTCGGCTGACTTCCGCACGCGGTCCGGCCGGGCGTGCACCCGCCGGTGCGTTTCGTGCCTTGGGTTCTGGGGGGGGGGGGGCTTCCTGTGGCGGCTCCCAAGGGTCGGGCCATCCTAACTGTCAAACCCCTCGGCACGGGAATGGTTCAGTCCAGAGGCGGCCCTTAACCAGAGGGTTTAAAGGCAAGGGTTTGGGTGCCAGCTTTCTCTCGTGGACTTCCCTACAACCTGGAAGGACATAAATAAAGGTGCCTCCCGAAATACCTGGCTCCTCGCTTTCATTTCGGGACCTACGCACCACAGTCTACAGCTCTGCCCTCAACCAACCTTTTTGGTTACATCTTCAAAAAACTCAAAGATAGACACAAAGTGCTAGAGTAACTCAGAGGATCAGACAGAATCTCTGGCGAAAAAGGATGGGTGAAGTTTCGGGTTGGGACCCTTCTTCAGACTGAAAGTAGGGGGTAGGTGAAGAGCTGAAGGTGAGAAAAGACCAGGATCAATCAGGGCCAGCCGCAAATGATGCCTGGTAAGCCCATTGTTAGCCAGGGAAGGTGTGATCTCAAGTGGTCCCTGTGGCAGGTGGAAAGGGCTGGAGATGATGGGAAGATGCGATTAGTTGTAGGATCCCTTAGGAGGTGATGGAAATGTTGGAGGATAATGTGTTGGAACGGAGGCTGGTGGGGTGAAAGGTGAAGACCAGCGGAACCCTGTCCATTTTGCGTCTTGGGGAGGGGGGAGCGAGAACAGAACTACGCGACACAGAGGAGACACGTGTCAGGGCCTCATCTATGACAGAATGGGGGAACCCACGTTCCCTGATTAATTAGGACATCTAGGGTATCCTAGCATGGAAAACCTCTTCTTGGGAGCAGATGTGGCGGACACCGAGGAATTGAGATTAAGGAATAGCATCTTTGCAAGAGGCCGGGGGTGGGAAGAAGTGTAAGCCAGGATGAGGTTTTCCATACTAGATCATCGAAGATGTCCTTATTCTTTGGGAAACAGAGGTTCCCCTCTCCCATTGTCGATGAGGCTCTCACTAGGGTCTCCTCGATATCCCGCATCTCCGCTCTTGCTCCTCCTCCCCCCATTCGCAACAAGGACGGAGTCCCCCTTGTCCTCACCTTCCACCCCATCAGCGTCGCATACAGCATATAATCCTCCAATATTTTCGCCACCTCCAACGGGATCCCACTACTGGCCACATCTGACCATCTGCAACCCTTTCTGCTTACTCTGCAGAGACCATTCCCTCCGCAACTCCCTGGTCTACTTGTCCCTTCCCATCCCAACCACCCCCTCCCCCCGCGACTCCATCCAAGGACCTCAACAGTCTTTTCAGGTGGGTCAGAGGTTCACTTGCACCTCCTCCAACCTCATCTACTGTATCCGCTGTTCCACCTGTCAACTTCTGTACATCGGCGAGACCAAGCGTATGCTCGGCAATTGTTTCGCTGAACACCTCCACTCAGTCCTTCTTAATCTACCTGATCTCCTGTTTGCTCAGCACTTTAACTCACCCTCCCATTCCCAATCTGACTAACCTGTCCTGAGCCTCTTCCATTGTCAGAATGAGGCCCAGCGCAAATTGAAGGAACAGCACCTCATATTCCGCTTGGGTAGGTTACACCCCAGCGGTATGAACATTGACTTCTCTAACTTTAAATATCCCTTGCTTTCTCTCTCTCTCCATCCCCTCCCCCTTCCCAGTTCTCCCACCAGTCTTACTGTCTCTGACTACATTTTATCTCTGTCCCGCCCACTCCCCTGACATCAGTCTGAAGAAGGGTCTCGACCCGAAAAATCACCCATTCCTTCTCTCCAGAGATGCTGCCTGTCCCGCTGAGTTACTCCAGCATTTTGTGTCTACCTTTGATTTAAACCAGCATCTGTAGCTCTTTCCTACAGAAGTGTAATCCACACAGCTGTGGGAGTCGGTAGGTTTGTAATTGATAACCTTAATAGATGAAACTCATTCAGATTCGTGAGACATGAATGAGAGTCTCCAATGTGCAAAACCATGCCGACTAACCCTAATCAGCCCTGTCCCTCTAAATGCATGTATATCTTATCCCTCAGAATACTCTCTCGTAACTTTCCGATCACAGATGTTAGGCTCACTGGCCTGTAGTTCTAGGTTTTTCCCTGTAGTCCTTCTTAAATAGAGGCACAACATTTGCTACCCTCCAGTCTTCTGGCACCTCACCCGTATTTAATGATGACTCATAGATCTAGGTCAGGGCACCTGCAATTTCCTCTCTAGCTTCCCACAGTGTCCTCAGATATATCTGGTCAGGCCCTGGAGATTTGTCTACTTCATATGCATTAGGATGTTCAGCCCCTCTACCACCATAATACTGACTGCCCTCAGGTTCCCTGATCGTCATGTCTTTCTCCACAGGAAAAAGAGAGAAATACTGACGAAAGTCCTTGTGGATCTCCTTTAGCTCCACACAGTTGACCACTTTGATTCCTCAGGGCCCATATTCTCCCTCTGGTTACCCTTTTCCCCATAATATATAACATTTCTTGGGATTATCCTTAATATTATCTGCCAGAGCTTTCTCCTGTTCCCTTTTCGCCCTCCTGATTTCCTTTTTTTTTATCTTGCTCCTCAGTTTCCAAAACTCCTCCAAGAATACACTTAATCCCAGCTGCCTATACCTGCCCATGCCTCGTACATATTCTTAACCAAAGCCTGAATTTCTCTTGTCATCCAAGCTTCCTTCCGCCCATCTGCCTCACCCTTCACTCTAACAGGAACATGCAGGTCCTAGATTCATGTCAGCACATTTTCAATAACAAACCACTTTCCGTATGTTCCTTTTCCTTCAAACAACCTGCTCCAATCAATTTGAGCGAGTTCCTGTCTAATACCTTCAAAGATGGCCTTGCCCCAATTTAAAATTTCAACTCGTGAGCCGACCCCGTCTATAAGCACAATTATCGTCTACTTCAACATTTCTAATCATGCCTTTTACATTCTCATCCAAATCATTGATATAAACCACAAATAACAAGAAGCCCAGCACTGATCCTTGAGGCACACCACTAGTCACAGGTTACCAGTCTGAAAAACATCATTCCATGAAACCAAATCTTAATCCAGTTGGCTATCTCTCCCTGTATCCCATGTGGTCTAACCTTCCAGTTCAATCTACGATGCAGAACCCTATTAAGGCCTTGGTGAAGACCCTGTAGACACTGTCTATGGCTTTGTCCTCTTCAACCTTTTAAGATGGGAAATACTGAAATACTGGTAATTCCAATTGTATTCCTTATAAGCTTTTATGCATTACCCTGAAGAATTTAAGCCAGTTCTAATACTTTTAATTTCAGTAACTAGTATCAGTTGTTATGTTCCTTTTTGTTTAAATTAGGCTACAATAGTGAAAACAAATATCCACATTTGCCTTTGACTAATGGATTTTAATGCCAATATGTGCAAGGTGTTGCATTTCAGGAGCTCAAATCGGAGCAGGACCTTCACATGTGAGAGTATTGTAGAGAGTATAGTTATATAGTTCACGGAAAATAGTGTAACAGGTAGATATGATGGTAAAGAAGGCTTTTGGTACATTGACCTTCACCAATCAGGGTACCTGGTACAGAATTTGACACGTTATGTTAGATGTTGCAGTACTGTGTTCAGCTTTGGTCACCCTGCTTTAGGACAGAAGTCATTAAAAAGGAGAGAGAGCAGAGAAGCCTTGCGAGGATGTTGCCAGGTCTCAAAGGCCTGAGCCACAGGGAAACATTGGGCAGGCTAGGCCTTTATTCTTTGGAGTGCAAGAGACCAAGGGGTGATCTAATAGTGGTGCATAAATTATGATGGTAGTAGATAGGGTGAATGCACATCACCTTTTACCGAGGGCAGGGCAATCAAGACCACAGGACATTGGTTTAAGGTGAGAAGAGAACAAATTAACAAGAAACCAGTGGAGTGATATTTGGGTGGGTACATGGAGAAAGCTGCCAGAGGAAGTTTCTATAACAGCATATAAAAGACATCTGACCAGGTACATAGATAGGAAAGATTGAGAAGGATACGGGCCAAACACAGGCAGATGGGACTAGCTTAGATCTTGAAGAGCATTGTCGGGTTGAACCAATAGGCATGTTTCCATACTGTATGACTGACTTTATTAGCTATGTCTTGTTAGTTTATTTTTGGTTTAAAAGAATGAGATGTTTTGCCTGTCTTTCAGTCAACCTCCAGCCTCGCCCAGCACACAGGAAGCTATCCAGGGCATGTTATCCATGGCAAATCTTCCATCCTCAGAGTCTTGCTTGCAGACTTCATGGACCGGTAACCAAGTTAAAAATAGCTCTTCAATAATTCAAGGATCCAAGAAAACTAGTAACAAGATTAAAAAGCACAAAGGAAAACGGTTAATCAAAAAGCAAAGCATAATTGACATTAATGATTATGAAGACCACGACAGCCTGGGAGCATGTTTCAAAGATTCCGATTATGGTAAGAACATTTGATGAATAACAATGCATGCTCAACAACTAAATATTGTTATGAAGTAGCTCTGAACAGCCGTCAACAATAATCAAAGTAGTTTTGCACCCTTAATTAAGATTAAGTAATTTTGAAGTAAAATATAAAAAAATCATATTATATATAGGCATTCTGGTTATATATATTTATTTCTGTGTTTCTAAGATGTTCTGACAAATTAAATCTCATTAGTAGAACTTTGAAGTTAATTCTAAAAATATTTGGCAATAGTTGTTTTCCTTTTAATTACTCATTTCACCAGCTTTACAAGATGTGTAGTGTTATAGGACCTGGTGCATTTGGTATTAAACTGGATTATTTTATAGCCTCGTGCTATATGAAAAATCAGCACCAAAGCCTCACAAAACAAATTTCAGGCTTCTCCTCAGTCATCAATATTTATTAATTTTCTTATATTCGAAAACATTTCAAGGGTTCATTTTTTCCATTCCCTATTGCTCAGGGTTATATTATAAAATAACACCTCCATAGTACACCATATCTGCAGAAAATGCTAAAAGTAACTTGTGCAGTGGACTAAAAATGGACCCGTTGTTCAGACATTCCTTTCTGTGTTATTCCAGTCTGATTCATTCATGACCATGAATGATAACTGGATTCGTTGATTTGGGGAAGGTGTGTGAACTTATTACAGAATGTTTAAGAAGGAACTGCAGATGCTGGAAAATTATTACAGAATGTGTGTACTCTAAGATAGGTATCAGCAATGAAGAACACAACAAAAATAACATTTTTTTAATTTAAGGGATGAGCTGGAAAGACTGTGGTTTGTGTTTAACCAATGATGAATGATTGTAATTCAGCAGCATGATAACTTTGCTCGTGACATAATATAAGCAGCACTAAACTACGCTGTTGATTAGTTGTACTGATTAGCCTGGCTCACAATATCATGATTTCCAAACAGCAGATTGGTTAACTTGCATGGTTTTATGAGGAAGTAACCTACAAAATGATAGCGGTACTGATCATTAATTTAAACTGGATGTAAATTAAAGGAATAATGTGTCTGTCTACAATTATATATAGTTTATATTTGGAATTGTAGATAATTACTGTAGATAATAGTATGTATTAATAAACTTTAAATTATTCTCTTCATTCTAAACATATCTAACGTCCAAATGAAGAGTAAATAACTTACAATTCACTATTGAATTTAAAATTTATATAATAGTAAGATTAAACGAGAACTTACTAGTTTGAAGTTTGATATTGATTTTATGAGGAGTTACGATGAGCGATTACGTGAAGAAGGGCCGTCAGTCCGCATGCGCGTCAATCTTCAAAGCAGCGGTGTGAAATCACAGATAAGAGAAGTTGACCTGAGGATAGTAAGATTTTGAAGAACTGGAACTACCAGATGACCTTGATAATATGAGGGAGGGAGCGGTGGGCACATAATCGCTCATCGTAACTCCTCATAAAATCAAGATCAAACTTCAAACTGGTAAGTTCTCGTTTAATCTTACTATTTTACTTCAGAGTCACGTGAGTGACTACGTGAAGATTTTAAAGCTCTGTGATTTCACGGCGGATATGAGTCCATGCGTCACACACTGAATGGATTGACCATGGATGAGTGAAAAAGGTAAAGCATTCAGACATAACGTAGTTAGGTAATAATACTGATGCTTTAATATGAAAAGAAAAATAATAGTAACCCCTCCCATCCTGGGGGGAAACTACAAAACAGAATCTAAAATGGTACGTGCAAACACCCCTGGTCCGGCAATAGGTTTTTTGTAAAACCGGTGGAACATCCGTTCATTGGCCCATCCTGCAGCCGCTAGGATGTTATCGATGGGAACGTCCATTGCTCTCACTGCTGACGTAGATGCAGCCCTGGTGGAGTGAGATTTAAAAGTGTCAATGTTCACTCCTGCACTCGCCAGTACCTCCTTTAACCATCTGGAAATGGTTTGTGCTGATACCTTGTGGTAAGGCTTTTTTATAACTGATTAGGACCGATAGCTCAGAGCCTCTGAGGCCCTTGGTGACTCTTATGTAATGGTGTATATGTGATACAACACACAACCGTGGATCCTCGGGGTATGCCAGGAACTCTAGCTTGAGCCCTGGCACCCCTGGCCTGCTCTGTTTGATCAAATCATCTATAAAAAAGGTTATTACATTTACATTGGTGGTCATGTTGTCGAGGCGCAGCGTGTGCAACGTCTGGACTCATTGCGCAGTTACCAGCGCCATCAGCATGACCACCTTAAGGGTGAGCTTAGATAAGGGTAGGGAGCTGGCGCCCACTGGCAAAGTAGTGTAAGCACCACGCTCACGTCCCAAATGTCCGTGTACCGGGTCCTGGGTGGTATGGAATTAAAAATGCCCTTCATGAACCTAGTTATTAAAAGGTGCGTCCCTACCGACTGGTGCCCTGACCCCAGCATTAAATAGGAAGATAGTGCGCTTCTGGCACTATTGATGGCACTGTAGCTTAATTTTTGGTCATAGAACAGGGCAGATAGGAACTCCAGGACATCCATGATGCGTGCTGTATCATACGTGATGTTTGAGACAAAACAGAACATCTCCCACTTCTTGATGTGAGAGACGTACTGTTTTTATGTACTGTCCCTCCAGGCCGCTGCTATCACATCCACGGTTCGTTTAGACAGTCCGAGCCCCAGGTATGGTCTCCTCAGAATCTGCAAACCAATAAATTAATTCGGTCATGAAGTGGATGGTTGCTCCCCGTTACTGGGTGAACGAGTAGTTCTCTGCACTTGGGGACAGCCATGAAAAGCTGTGTAATCATTCCCAGGACTTGTGGAAACCAAGACTATGTAGGCCAGTCGGGCACTACCAAAATGCCTGTGGCGTTGTCTTGCTTGATTTTTGCCAAGCATCGGCCGATGAGGCAAAATGGGGGAAATGCCTACAGGAAAATTCCTCCCCAATGTAGAGAAAACACATCTACTGCCACTGCCCCTGGGTCTGGCTCCCAGGACACATATTTGGGTAACTGGTGATTTAATCTGGATGCGAACAAATCAATATCCAGGATGCCATACCGGGTGATTATGTCGTTAAATACTGCACGATTCAACATCAATTCTGTGTTGTCCTTGAATATCCGCGATCTGGTGTCTGCCACCGTGTTGTATCTACCTGGTAGGTAGATAGCTGAGACCCAAATGTCCCTCGCAATACACCAGTGCCAAATAAGATTTGCCAATCTATCACAAGATACAGACTTAACACCACCCATGTGATTGACATACGCCACCGCAGTTGTGTCGTCAATCTGAAGTTGAACATGCACATGTTGCATAGTGCTGCAATAAGCCTTAAGCCCATAGAGTGCCCCCAACAACTCTAAGTAGTTAATACCATGTTGCTGAAGAATTAAGGACTCCTGCTCATTCCACCTACCTCCGCAGCTGCAGATGGTATCAGTTGCTCCCCATCCTAGGCCACTTGCATCGGTTTGTAAGATGACCGATGGAGTAACCAGCAAAATTTCCCTGGATCTATGACGTATATTCGTCATCCACCATTGTAATTCAGCAATGGCCTCGGCTGGCAATCGCATTGGTCTACCAAATTGGCCAGTGTGGGATCTGAGTGCCTGTTCCTTTGCACATAAATTTTGATAGTGCAAAGGCCCGTAACGCACAGCTGGAAATGCAGCCACTAGTTTGCCAATTACACTCACTGTTTGTCTAATTGATGGCTTTTGTTTAACAATAAGGTCATTGCAGGCTTTTGTTAACTCTAATTGTTTGCCCCTAGGCAGTCACTGACATGTGAATTGAGTTAATTGTAAACCCCAGGTAATCAATAACCCTGGTAGGTGTCAATTTGGACTTAACTGGATGGATGAGAAAGTCCAATCTTTCAAACATGAGTTTGATGGCTGAGACAGATGATTCTGCCGATTCCTTGGTGACCCCGAAGATTAGAATGTCATCCAAATATGCCATGACTATGTGATTCTGAGCTTGTAGTAGTTCCAGAATAGGTTTCAGTAGTTTGGTAAATAGTCTGGGAGCTGAAGTCAGCCCATTAGGCAATGCTTTGAACTGCCATAATTGATCCATCCAGTTTAATTTCAAATATCTCCTGTGCTCCCTGTGAATAGGTATCGAGTAGTATGCATCTTTAAGATCGATGCATGCCATATAACCACCTTTAGAAACCAGTTGGATGGCAGTGCCAAAGTTATCCATTTTGAAATGTTTATACTGCACAAATGTGGTGAGTTCAATTAAGTCTAGGATGATACGACATCCTCCATCCTTTTTCCGCTTGGCGAATATATTGGATACAAATTGGTGAGGTTCCGAATGCGACCTCTCAATGACCTCTTTATTGGATAGAGTTTGGATTTCAGTTTTATATCCAAACTTTCCTGGTGTGAGAAAACATATGTGCGGTTTGGTGAATGTTGTGTGGGTGGTAATGGGTCAATAATGAACTCAAATTTGAACCCTCGTATATTGTGCAGTATAAACAGATCCGCTGTGACCCAACACCATTCATTCAAGAAATGTTGCAATCTCCCCCCAAACGGTGCGTGAGGCATGTGTAAGGTGTTCCACAAGGAACTAGGTAGACCTACCTCAGTAGTTACTGCCGGTATGGTGCTGGTTTTCGTTCGCGAGGCTTGGGAAGTAGAGCTGGTGGCAGGTGCCCTCTGCGCATCCTTGCCGTGGGCCGGCTGGGGCCCACCACTAAAAAAGACCTTGATGCCTCCAGTTCGGGTCTTCCACCGGTTCCAGGGCCCCTAGGCAGGTATCGCCTGGTGCTGTAGGGGTGAGCCCGGTATGATGAGCTCCTGGGTGTGGTTTGGGCTCTACTCATGAGGCGGATGGTCTTCGCCTCATCGTCCAGCTCCCGGACCTGCTTTGGCAGATCTTCCCCAAATAGATAATTGGCCGGCTGGACGTTGCTGGCCTTGCACAGCACAGCAAACTTGGGGTTTAGTGCCGGCCGGATTGCATTCTTGCGCAGGCAATTTATTTCGAAGTGAGCATTACACAGCAATGCCACTGCGTCCTGTTGAGTGTCGGTCAGTAGTTCCCCATCTACAGACCTAGCAAAGGCCGTGATACCAGAGGCCAGTTATTTCAGGACTTTCTTTAGCTTTACTTCCTGGGCTCTGACACCCGCTTCAATGTGACCCCAGATGGAGTCGTTCATGGCCAGCACATTGAGGGAGGCACAGTTTGCAGGAGAGGGGTGCCTGTTGGTGGTCTCCTCCATAGTCAGGTCTTTGAGCTGGTGAGATGCCAAATAATTAATATTGTTGGCCAGGTCTTCATCCAGGGGGGCTCCTAATAGTGAGGATATGGCAAATCTGGATGACAATAGTGGGACTTCAGACCCGTGCCCCTGGGAATGCTCACCCACTGTGCCTCCAAACTCGGAGTCAGGAAAATACTGACCCGGTGTACTCCCCCCTCCAGCGGGGGAGACACTTTGCAGCCCCATGAATGAAGCTGCTGGCGCGGGCTGCTGTGGCGACCCGTGTTGATACTGCTCCCTCCTACGGAGCAGATCATTCTGGAGCCACCTCTCCATAAGGTGCTCCATATGGGTAAGTCGCACATGGACGCTTCCCAACGAAGGAGGGGATCCTTCCTGGCCCAACTCATCTGAGTCTACGGGCCTTGCAGATTTCCGTGTGGCCTTGCGCCCCTGCGGGACCGCCACGGTGCTTTCCTCGGGCACCAGGTCTGCTGCTGCTGGCTCCACTGCCAGTGACAAGGTCGGTGACACAGACAGTCGCCCGCTACCCGTATAACCGCGGTCTTCGGTAGCTGGCTTCCCCGCAGACCGTCTCTTCACCTTAGGCATAGCTGGCTCCAACTTGTTGAAAAACAAGACTCACTGAACCCGCCAATACGACCGCAGAGTAGTTTTAGAAAACACTTACCTGCAGTTTTTTAAACTTACCGCTGGAAGGCCGCAGCACGCCTGCAAGTCAGTCGTTGGCGCATGCTTCATACGTAATGACGCGCAAGCGGACTGACGGCCCTTCTTCACGTAGTCACTCACGTGACTCCGAAGTAAAATTTACATTATAGCATTATAGACTGCATATGTTAATCACATTAACAATGTTTTCCAAAATCATCCCATACTTAGGACTTATTTAAGTAGGCAAAGTAATAATGTGATTCATTTCATTTTACTAGTGGGCATAATTAGTTAAATTGCTTAAGCTAAATGGTCTAGTATTTAACACGGTGAATATTTTGTTGAATTAGAATAAGTTTTATTTAATGCAATAAACAGGATTTTAATTCCCGGTTTCTTTATCCCCTGGCTAGAGAAAAGTATGATTAGTATTGTTGAACATTAAATCAGGCAAGCTGAAAGTGGTAATTAAAAATGTATTAATAAACTTGGTAATATGCACACTATTCTGCAGGTACTATGCAAAACCTTGCAAATATTATTCTGTGAGTTTATTTTAAATACAGATGCTAAAACACAACTGCAGTTGATCTTGTCCTCATGCCAAAGAAGATGGAGAAAGCTATGGGTGTAGAGAAATTGAGGCTCTGGTGGAAAAAGGTGGCGGGGGACAGGATATCGTCAGGTGGGATCAAGCGTATCTCTGGAAGTGTTGCAGAAACTGAAGAGCAGATGCAAGAAGGAACTCAGGGCAAAACTCAGGGAGCAGCAGTTAGCTCTGGGTGATAATATTAATGGAAATCCAAATACATTTATGTACATCAAGGGAAAGACTTGACTAGAGAGAGAATAGGGCTCCTCAGAAACTAAAGCGGTCATCTTTGTGTGGAGGCACAGGAGATGGGCAAGGCCCTCAATGACTATTTCTCCTCCATTTTTACCAAAGAGAAAGAAATGAAGACTGAGGATCTTGGGGTAGTTAATGGAAATGTCTTGCGGACATTCAAGGCTCTGTCTTAAGGGCCTGTCTCACGAGTCTGCGGTCATTGGCGGCGAAACGGGAAGAATCTGCCGCCATAGACCGCGCACTCGTGAGAACGTACAATTCCCGGGCCGTGCAGCGGTGTTCCCAACACCGCGCGGTGCTAAAATAAAATCGACAATGTCGAAAACCATATACTCACCGCACAACCTCCACTAGTGATGCACAAATGCGGCACGGCCGCCCGCACGGGCCGCCGCCAGTGTGGCTCGAGCGCCGTGCGTCAAACCTCCACTGCCACAGCCTCCGCCAGTGAGGCACGTGTGCTGCACGGCCGCAGGCACAGCCACCGCTACAGCGCCGCGATCAGGATGGCCTCCGCCACAGCCGCCGCTGGTGAGTCACGTGCGGCGGCCCGACGTCATCGCAGTCGGCCCGCCCTTTTTTTTACTTACCGCAAGCACGTGGGACCCGCCGTGTTTGAATTAACTCGGCCCCCGCGCAGCATCCGTGCGGCGCTCCGGTGGATAGGCTCGACGCTCTCGCCGTTGCCGCGCGGTCCTCGCTACCGGCGACGCCGCGCTTCACCGCCGATGACCGCAAACAGGTAAAACAGAGCCTCACTGGCGGCGGCACGTGCCTCACTGGCGGAGGCTGTGGCAGTGGAGGTTTGACGCACGGCGCTCGAGCCACACTGGCGGCGGCCCGTGCGGGCGGCCGTGCCGCACTCGTGCATCACTGGTGGAGGTTGTGCGGTGAGTATATGGTTTTCGACATTGTCGATTTTATTTTAGCACCGCGCGGTGTTGGGAACACCGCCGCACGGCCCGTGAATTGTACGTTCTCACGAGTGCGCGGTCTATGGCGGCAGATTCTTCCCGTTTCGCCGCCAATGACCGCAGACTCGTGAGACAGGCCTTTCAGTATTACGGTCGAGGAGCTGCTGAATGTAATAAGATGTATGGAGGTAGCCAGATCCACCGGGCCTGATCACTGTTTGAATCTATAGAAGTAATTGCAGGCGCACTGGCAGAGATATATGAATCTGTGAGGTGTCGGAAGACTGGAGGATGGCTAACATTGAATTTCTATTTAAGAAGTGCTGCAAGAAAAAGCCTGGGAACTATCGTCCACTGTAACATTTGGATAGACAACGACTGATCAGGGACAGTCAGCACAATTTCGTACATTAGAGATCATGTCTCACAAATCTGATTGAGATTTTGAAAAAGTAATCAAAAAGGTTGATCAGGGCAAAAAGGTTGATTGTCCATTTGGACTTCAGCAAAGCATTTGCTGATTCCGCATGTTAGGCTGCACTGGAAGGTTAGATCACATGGGATTGATGGAATGCCTGCAGAGTGGATTGGCTTCATGGAAAGTAGCAAAGAATGATGATGGAAGGTTGTTTTTCCAACTGGAGGCCTGCGACTGGAGATGTGCCTCTGGGATTGAGATCTATCATTGATTGGGATGAGATTGTACACGGTATGATTAGTAAGTTTGCAGACAACAGTAAAGTGGGTGGTGTCATAGATACAGGGCTCTCACTTAACTTGTTTTCCCTGTTGCCAGCCGGGCAACCGTGACAGCTTTTTAGGTTGCCAAATGACAGTTTAGGTGGTCATTGAAGACGGTTTGCATGACGCGTGCGATAATGTGCTCGGACGAAGTGCGTAGTTACCAGTCGGAATTATGCTCAATGAAGCATTCACATATTATGTTCAAGAAGGAACTGCAGATGCTGGAAAATCGAAGGTAGACAAAAGTGCTGGAGAAACTCAGCAGGTGCAGCAGCATCTATGGAGCGAAGGAAATGGGCAACGTTTCAGGCCGAAACCCATCAGTCTGAAGAAGGGTTTTGGCCCGAAACGTTGCCTATTTTCGCTCCATAGATGCTACTGCATCCGCTGAGTTTCTCCAGCACTTTTGTCTACATTCACATATTATTTCTGCTTCAAATAACTCACAAACTAAACATATTCACCAATCAAGACATGATATATACCACAATGACTAGCAGCAAAATTATAATACAATATCTCAACTCTTTTTACACATTGCAATGAATGCAATTTCTATTAGTTCTTTCCACTTCCAAACAAAAATGTGGTTGGGTTATTCAGCATATGATCAACCTGCGTCAATAAATCCTGGACCATGGTAACATATATGCTTAACCATACACACTACAGATTGATGCAAGCATGTTTTCTGTGAAGGACCGAAAATTACCATGACATGGCCATAGCATGGGGTCGTTATTGCTATTGGCACAGAAACACTCTGGCTTCCCACATAATTTATCCATAACAAAATATACAGGTTGCAAGGAAATTTCTAAAGGCATTTTATGATAATAGCTGTTAAAACCGACTATACCCACCTGACAGGTTAAACATTACACTAACTGACAAGAGATGGCCAAAGGACATAACTACAGCAAATGTTCTTTTGGTAATATGTTTAAAGGTGTCAAAACAAATAATAACATTGGAAATTAAAACACATTTTATTACATTCCGTTATCAAACATAATCAATGTTCGCTCTGAAGACCATGAAGCACAATAGGGTCAGGGTGTGTGTGAATCAGTGCAGTGGGATAGATGGCGGGGGGGGGGGGGGGGTTGAGAAGGCAATCGGTGCGGAATGGATGAATTGAGGCAGGTGAATAAGTACGTGTTGGTTGGAGTATGTAAAATTGTGAGGGGAGAGCACGGGGGATGTCAGTGGTGTTGAATGGAGGGATCAGTATGGGATGGATGAGGGGGGGATCAGTATAGGATGAATGGGGGTTCAGTACAGGATGAATGGGAGTAGACAAAAATGCTGGAGAAATTCAGCGGGTGAGGCAGCATCTATGGAGCTAAGGAAATAGTCAACGTTTCGGGTCAAGACCCTTCTTCAGACTGTTCCCCCCATTCTCCTTGAATGGGGGGATCAGTACAGGATGGATGGGGGGGGGGTTAGCACAGGATGAATGGGGGGGGTCAGGACAGTGTGGATCGGAGGGTCTATGCAGGATGAATGGTATATCACTGCAGGATGAATGAGGGGATCAGTACAGGATGAATGGGAGATCAGTAAAAGATGAATGGAGAGATCACTACAGGATGGATGGGGGGGTTTGGTGCAGGGTAAATGGAGGGTGGGTCAGTACGGGATGAATGGGAGGATCAGTGCAGTATGAATGGGGGGAGAAGTGCAGGATGGATGGGAAGGGGGGTCAGTACAGGATGAATTGGGGGACCAGTGTAGGATGGATGGGGGGGGGGGGGGTGGCAGGAGAATCAATGCGAGGTGGGTAGGGTGATGAATAGATTGGGGGGGGGGGTAGATGGGGAGGGGAGCACAGGGGATGTCAGTGAGGACTGAATAGAGGGAATGGGGATTAGTGCGGGATGGAGAGGAGGGGTCCCAGGATAAGAGGGGTGGAGGGGGGGTACAAGAGAGGGAGAGAGAGAGAGAGAAAGAGGGGGGGGGGTGGGAAGGGGCAGAGGAGGTGGGGAAGAAGGAAGGTCAGCGCTCCTCGGACAACATCGGCCGTCCCTGTCCAACGCCAAAGTGACGCCGCCTCCGCCAGCCGACAGGAAAGTGCGGGGCCGAGCGGTGCCGTTCAAAGATCCTATAGCTGTAGGATCTTTGGTGCAGCTGCTTCAGACGGCAGAAGGAGACCCCCCTCTCCCTCCCTCCCTCCCTCCTCCCGGCCTCGGCGTGCGAGGGGGGTTGGTTTGTAAGCGGCGTTAGCGGAGTTGCAAGCAGCGACCGTTATCAGGGCGATAGCGGTCGCTGATGGCAAATCCGCAAAAGGCGCTTTCAAAACACCCCCTCCCGCACGCAGAGGCCGGGAGGAGGAGGGGGGGGGGGGGGCAGGGAGGGAGAGGGAGGCCTCCTTCCACCGGGCGGGGTGCGGGAGGAGGAGGCGGTGGAGCCGCTGTTGCCGCTGTTCGGGGCCCGTCATTCGCCCCGACCCTTCGTCACCCCGCACCTAGTATCTTTGACCCGCAATCAAAGATACTAGAGGAATACAGCCGCCGACCCGAAACGTCAGTTCCTATTCGCCGGAGTAGCTGCCTGACCCGCGGAGTTACTCCAGTTTTTTGCATCTACCGGTATAAACCAGTATTTGGGTGCCAAGCCGGGCAAAATGAGTCGGCGTTTAGGTTGCCCGGGGGCACTTTCTGTGGTCAATGGCACACGGGCAACCGCTAATTTCGAGCCCTGAGATATCAAAAATTCTTATCAAAAATTACAGCAGGATCTTGATCAGTATGGCAGGTAGATTGAGAAATGGTTAATGGAGTTTAATGCAGATATGTGAGAAGTGTTACACTTTGGAAAGTCAAACTAGGGCATGACCTTCACAGGGCTGGTTTAAGTGAGAGGGGAAAGATACTGACGTCACAGGTAGATAGGTGGTCACGATGGTACCCGGACGTGACGTCGAAGGACGAGAAGCCGAAGTGAAGAAGTGGATGCCAAGATACCGAACGGAAACGATGCCGAATAGCCAAATAATCGAACGGACACGACGCCTAAAAAACAAATAACCGAAAGGGCACGACACCGAAAGGATACGAACCTGAACGGACTCCACGCCGAAAGGATAATACGCCGAACGGACATGACGTTTCCGGGGACGGGATTTGTCCGAGACCTTGTCAGCGATTGGTCCAGACCCTGCGCCCATCACATCATTGGCCGGGGGAGCAGGTAGGGTGGGGGGGATTTTCAATTTTCCTTCACTGCTTTTGGACTTTCCTGAAACTCAGCGGGACAGGCAACGACTCTGGAGAGAAGGAATGGGTGACGTTTCTCTGAACTGAACGCTCATCGGTGAGAGTACTTGTGATTGTCTGAAGAAGGGTCTCTACCCTAAACATCACCCATTCCATCTATCCAGAGATACTGCCTGTCCCGTTGAGTTACTCCAGCTTTTTGTGTCTATCTTCAATTTCCGAGTTAAATAAAAAACACAGAGTGCTGGAGGAACTCAGCGGGCTAGGCGCCGTCTATGGAGGGAATGGATTAGGAGTTGTTTTGGGCCAGGGTTCTTCTTCAATAGGAAGGAACTGCAGATGCAGTTGTCTTTGCAAAACGCCAAATGATTCCGGGAATGCCAAGAGAGAGAGAGCGAGAGAACAGGGTTTTATTTTATATTCAGAAAAGTCCAAAAGCGGCGAAGGAAAATTAAAAATCCCCCCCCACCCTCCCATCTCCCCCGGCCAGTGATGTGAAGGACGCAGGGGTCTGGACCAATCGCTGACAAGTTCTCGGACAAATCCCGTCCCCGGAGACGTCATGTCCGTTCAGCGGCTATTCGACGTCATGTCCGTTCTGCGTATTGTCCTTTCGTCGTGGAGACCGTTCGGGTTCGTATCCTTTCGGCGTCGTGCCCTTTCGGTTATTTGGCTTTTAGGCGCTGTGTCCTTTCGGTTATTTGGCTTTTAGGCGTCATTTCCATTTGGTATCTTGGCTTCCACCTCTTTACTTCAGCTTCCCATTCTTCGACGTCACGTCAGCACACGGGTCACGATGGTTTTCTGCTCATTGGCCTTTATCAGTCAGGGTATTGAATATAGAAGTTGGGATGTTTTATTACAGTTGTACAAGATGTAAGTGTACGTTGGAGTATTGTGTTTAGTTTTGCTCACCCTGCTCTTGGAAAGATTTGTTAAGCTGGAAGTACAGAGAAGATTTACGAGGATGTTGCCAGGAGTCTGAGCTCCAGGAAGAGGTTGGGCAGGCTAGGAGATCATTTCTGTGAGTGCAGGAGGATGAGGGGTGATCTTATTGAGGTGCATAAAATCATGAGGAGGATAGATAGGGTAAACGCACACAATCTGTTTACCAAAGTAGGGGAATCAAGAACCAGAGAACATTGGTTTAAGGTGAGAGGGGAAAGATTTAATAGGAACTTAAGGGATAGCTTTTTCACACAGGTGTGGTGGATATATAGAACAAGCTGCCACAGGAGGTAGTTTGAGGAAAGCACTATAACAACACTTAAAATACATTTGGACAGGTACATGGATACGATAGGTTTAGAAGGATATGGGCTAAACGTGGGCAGGTGGCACAGTGTAGATGGGGCTTCTAGGTCAGTATGGGCAAGTTGTGTCGAAGGGTCTGGTTCAATGCTGAATGTCTCTCTGACGCTATGTAATTTGTTACACGTGGCTGAGCACGTTGAGAAAGTGATTAAAACATACAGGGATGTAAACATGGAGCAAAGAGTACAAATGCAAGCAACACTTGAACATAAACATTGTTTTGGTCCAATATGCATATTTTTGGGCAACTCAAGTGAAAGGATTTGGAAAAGTGAATGGATTTGGAGAGGATGCAGTTATGATTCCATGATTCTAAAACAATTTCACACTGATAAAGGACAAAGAGTGGAAAAAGTAGTGTTGGTTTTTGTGGAAAAGGACGAATTTGAGAGGAGATCTAATAATATGAATTTATGATGTTTATATCTACAATTGTTACCTTTCAGTGAAATTTTATTAACAAGATAAAAAGATATTTGGAAAATGTGAAAATATTCTTCTGGAATCAGATTTTGGCTTCTGAATGTTGTAGGAAGGAACTGCAGATGCTGGTTTAAACAGAAGATAGACACAGAATGCTGGAGTAACTCAGCGGGACAGGCAGCATCACTGGAGAGAAGGAATGGGTGACGTTTTGGGTCGAGAAGAAGGGTCTCAACCAGAAAATACACCCATTCCTTCTCTCCAGAGATGCTGCCTGTCCCGCTGAGTTACACCAGCATTTTGTGTCTATCTTTGACTTCTGAATGTCAGGATCCAGTCAGGATGTCAGTATCCATAAAAGTGAAATGATTTATTTGCATAATATAATCAATGAATATCTATAGATTCTTCTTATGTGTCCAGTTTACCCATCACTTGAATCTGATGATGACGATCCAGTTTTCAAATCCAGATCCAAAAAGAGAAGAAGTGCAGATGACACACCTTGGAATCCAACAGGTATCTTTGCATCAAAAAATAGTATTGATTATTTGGGTCATTTTGGTGTTAGTTTGCCTCACTTTACACCAGGAATGTTATTTAGGAAAAAATAGTCTGATATAAACTATATGGACTGGTACACGATTTTAATTGTACATTTAATTAGTACATACAATAGTTTAGTTTAGTTTAGATTAGTCCTTTGGCCCATTGTGTCTGCATTGACCAACAATCGCCCTTAAGGGCCCGTCCCACTTACGCGATTTTTTAGGCGACTGGTCGGCACCCGTCTCCGAAAATGTTCAACATTTTGAAAATCCAGCGGCGACCAGAAAAAGGTACAGACGTCACCCCACGACTGTCACCTGTATGGTCGTGAGTAGTCGTCCAAAGAGTCGTACCTTTTTCTGGTCGCCGCTGGATTTTCAACATGTTGAACATTTTCAGAGACCTGCTGCGACTATGACGGGTGCCCACAAGTCGTCAAAGAAATTGTGTAAGTGGGACAGGCCCTTTACTAGCCTACTTTGGGGCAATTTACGTAGGACATAGTTGAGTCAAGTTAAACAACATTTAAAGGACATTTGGATAGGTACGTGGATGGGAGAGATTTAAAGGGATATGGGTCAAATGTGAGTTGGGGGACGAGTGTAGATGGGGCGTCTTTGTCGGCTTGGACTTGGGCCAAAGGGCCTGTTTCCATACTGTACGACTCTATGACAGTTCATGGTTTGATTCCTTTCACATCGTTAATTGAGAACAATTCAATTAATTGTAATAAGAGTGAGAAAACCTTTTAGAGTAATATACCGTTATAATTAATCTGATGAAATTTCTATCCAACAAATATCAATTATTTGGATGAGAATGTACATGGCATGATTAATAAGTTTGCAGTTGCCATAAAAGTGGGTAGATCGTGAAGATGGTTGTGAAAGATTGCAGCAGGATCTTGATCAGTTGGCCAGGTGGCTGAGGAATGGTTGATGCAATTTAATGCCGAGAAATGTGAGGTGTTGCATTGTGGGAAGACTAACATGGGCAGGATCTAGACATTGAATGGCAGGGCTCTGGGGAGTGTTGTAGAGTAGAGGGATCTAGGATTGCAGGTAGATAGTTTGTTGAAGATGGAGTCGCAGGTAGATAGGGTAGTCAAAAAGGCTTTTGGCACATTGGCCTTCATCAGTCAGAGTAGTTGAGAGGTCATGTTGCAGTTGTATACGACATTGGTGAGGCTGCATTTAGAGTATTATGTTCCAGTTCTGGGCACCGTGTTATAGGAGAGATGTTGTCAAGCTGGAAAGGATACAGAGAAGATTTACGAGGATGTTACCAGGACTCAAGGGCCTGTGCTATAGGGTGAGGTTGAGCAGGCTAGGATTCTATTCCTTGAAGCGCAGGAGGATGAAGGGTGATTCTTATAGATGTATACTAAATCATAAGGAATAGACTGGTTAGAAGCATTGAATCTCTTGTCCAGAGTAGAGAAATCAATAACCAGAAGACATGTGGTTAAACTGAGGGGGAAAGATTTAATAGGAGCCTGAGGGTAACTTTTTCCACACAGGATGGTGTGTGTATGAATAGAGCTGCCGGATGAGGTATTTGAGGCATGAATTAATGCAATGTTTAAGAAACATTTAGACAGGTACATGGATAGGATAGGGATATGGGCTAAACGCAGGCCAGTGAGACGAGTGTAGATGGGACATGTTGGTTGGTGTGGGCAAGTGGGCCGAAGTGCCTGTTTCCACGCTGTATGACTACGTCTAAATAAAACAGCTATTTAAAATATATTCTCCCAGAGAATTGTTACTCTCAATATCAAAGTTAAACAACTGGATGCAAAAATTATAAATAGCTTAAAGGTGTGTCCTTATTATACAGCATGAACCAATACAAACAAATATTTTTATGCATCTCTTTAGCCAGAGTTACACCATCTGTTCCTCGGCATGACAGACCAACACGAGAAGGTGGCAAGAGTGGCCTCAATAGAAACTGGATTAGCAGCAGCTGCTGCAAAACTATCACAACAGGTGAGCTGCTGACAGATCCCACCACTTTGTGGAGAACACAATCTTCACATGACATTTAACGGGTAATATTATTGCAGGTGTTCACTTAAAGTTAACTTGTAAAAACTAGTTTATTCAGACGTTTAAGCAAAAAGATGTGCACACATTTATATTATACATATACATTATACATATACATATTTATGGAATATGTATATTATAACTTGCCTAAATAAATTCTGCATAGGGTCATAGACCATGGAAACAGGCCCTACAGCCCAGCTTGCCCACACCGACAAGATTCACCATCTACATTAGTCCCACCTGCCCACATTCGGCCCACATAATCCTAAACCTTTCGTACCATGTACCTGTCCAAATGCCTTAACTGTTGTTATAGTACCTGCCTCAACGACCTCCTCTGGCAGCTGCTTCCATACACCCACCACCTTCTGTGTGGAAATAGTTGTCTCTTGTTCCTATTACATTTTTTCTTCTCTCACCCTCAACCTATGTTCTCTCATTCTTGATTCCCCTACTTTGGGTAAAAAACAGTGCATCTATCCTGTCTATTCCCTTATGATCTTATACACCTCTATAAGATCGCCCCTCATCCTACTGCCTTCCAAGGAATAAAGTTCCATACTGCGCAACCTATCCCAATATCTCAGGCCCTCAATTCCTGGCAACATCCTCTTCAATTTCTGCACTCTTTCCAGCTTGATGACATCCTTTTAACCATTCCTCAGCCCATTTGCTTCACTGATCAAGATCCTGCTATAATTTTTGATAACCATATTCATTCGATAAAATGCAACACACTTTAGTGTCATCTGAAAACTAGCTAATCATGCCTCGTACATTCTCAAGCAAATCGTTGATTTAAACCAGCAATGGGCCCAGCACTTAACCCTGATGCACACCATTAGTCACAGACCTACAATCTGAAAAACAACCTTCCACCATCACCCTCTGTTTCCTTCCATGAAACCATTTCTCTATTGAATCGGCTAGCTTTTCCTGGATCCGATTCAATCTAGTGTTCCAGTGTAGCCTACCATGCAAAGGCTCATCAAATGCCTTGCTGGTCCATATAGACAATGTCTGTGGCTTTGCCCATGTCAACCTTTTTGGTTACTTCACCCAAAAATTGAATTTATTAAACATGATCTCACTTAATCAAAACCATGCTTACTATCCCCAATCAGCCTCTGCCACTCCACTATAAACATCCCTCAGAATACTCTGTCGTAGCTTTCCAACCACGGATGTTAGGCTCATTGGTCTATAGTTCCCAGGGTTTTCCTTGCAGTACTTTTTAAATAGAGGCACAACATTACCACCCACCAATCTTCCGACACCTCATTTCTTCTCTAGCTTCCCACGGTGTCCTTGGATATATCTGATCAGACCTGGGAGATTTATCTATACGCCATAAGATGTTCAGCACCTCCTCGACCGTAATACTGACTGTCTTTAAGACACTTCCATTAACTGTCCCAAGTTCCCTTGTCTTCATGTCTTTCTGATGATAAAAACAGGTGATAAATACTCATTGAGGACCTTGCCCATGTCCTGCAGCTCCACACAGAGATGACCGCTTTGGTTTTTTAGAGGCATGAGTTGCTCTTTGGTCTCCCTCTTTCCCTTAATGTACTTATGAAAGCACTTTGGACTTCCCTCAATATTATTTACCAGATCTATCTCCTTCCTCCTTTTGCCTTCTTAAGTGTGCTCCTCAGTTCCTGAAACACTTCCAGGAATACTCTTGATCCCAGCTGCGTATTCCTGTCCCATGCCTCCTTATTTTTCTGATTTTGTATGGCAAACAATCTGCTCCAGTCAGATTGAGCAGGTCCCTGTCTAATACTAGCAATGTTTTTAATGCATGTCTTTATCCATAACTATCTTAAAGCGAATGGTCGCTGGTCCCAAAAGGCTTGCCCATTGGCACATCAGTCACTTGCACTACCCAATTACCTAAGACTAGATCAAGCTTTACTCTCTCCCATGCAGGACCCTCTACATATTGCCCAAGGAAACATTCCTGAACATATTTGACAAATTCTACTCCATCTAAGCATTTGGCACTGTGATAGTCCAAGTCTATCTTGGGAAAGTTAAAATCCCCCACTATGACAACCTTATTAGTTTTGCAGCTGCCTGAAATCTGCTGGCATATTTGCTCTTCTAATTTGCGTGGCGTATTTGGGGGCCTGTAGTACACTCCCAACAAAGTCATCAAGCTCTTTTAATTTCTCAAGCTTCACTCATATAGACTCACTGGACAAACCATCAGCAATGTCATCTTGGACGACTGCCATGACATTCTCCTTAATCAATAAAGCAACACTCCCTCCTCTTTTACCCCCGCCACTTTCTCTCCCGTAGCACCTGTACCCTGGAATATTAAGCTGCCAGTCCTGTCGCTCTCTTAGCCAGGTTTCCGTAATGGCTACAACATCCCAGTCGCACAACTCGTTCACACTGAGTTCATCTGCTTTACCTACCAGGCCTCTCACATTCAATCCAAGAGTCCAGTCCCACTCCCTGTCATACTCCTACATTTCCACTCCACTGAACTTGCTATCATCACCTTCTGTGCCGACTTCCAGGCTCTCGCCTCCCCTAGTCCTACATTGTATCGCCCCCCCCCCCCCCCCCCCGCCAGAGGGGTAAACCCACCTGTGTAGCTCCAACAGATCTGCCTGCCAAGATATTGACCCCCCTCCAGTTCAGATGCAACTCATCCCTCTTGCACAGGTCACCTCTGCCACAGAAGAGATCCCAATGGTCAGTCCAAAAATCTGAATCCCTGCCCCCCGCACCAATTTCCCATCCACAAATTCATCTCTCCTATCCTCCTCTCCCTCCCCTCACTAGCACGTGCACTGGGAGTAATCCAGTGATGAGATCACTCCACTACAAAGACCCTGCTCTTTCACTAGAATCATTTTGCAGGGCCCGATTCCTTTTTTGTGGATGTCTGCATTTCATTTCCAGGATTTTCAGTCACACGAGAGCCACTTATCAGGTTTTCAAAATGCCTGACAAGTTTGTGTCTTATGTCCCATGAGCAGGTTTCTGTTCTGTGCCAGTAACCTGATCCACTGACCTGACTTCCCTTTGGCTATTCCCCACCGAGCAACTGTCCCCACCCACTGATAGCCAGACTCTGATTCGAGAAATTTTCTCCATCAACTTCTGATGGAGTGGCAATGTTTATCCAAGACCTAATAATGGTGGGTGATTTGAAGGGATCTTGTAGAAGATGGTGTTCACATGCACTCACTGTCCTGATAGCTCCTGGTGATAGAAGTCATAGATTAGGGAGATGCTGTCAAAGAAACCTGAGTAAGGTCCAGCTGCTCAAGGTGTAGATATTATGCACTGCAGTTTGTGAGTGGTAGATGGGATGCCAATTATCTTCTCTGTCCTGGATTATCCTGTTCCTTCAATGTAGATCCTACAGCTCCTATACTGCCAAATGACAACTATTTATCACCATTTCAGACTTGCAGATGGCTAAAACATTTGGGGAGTTAGGAGTTGAGTAACATGCCTCACACTGACTTCCTGTTGTAGCCACAGTATGGTTATGACAGGTCTGTTTTAGATCAACAGTACCTTCCCCCACAACCCCACAACACCTGGACATATGGTGCACCTGACAAAAGTAATAGCAGTGAGATTTCACAGAGAGATGGTTAGACTCCCTTTTATAGGAGTTAGTACTTATATCTATACTGAAATAGCTTGGCAAGAAACATAGCTACAATCCTATCGTCTTTCCTGTAACTATTGGTCATTCCTTGCTATTTCATGGAATGAACTGGCTTCCATGGTGGTGGAGACCGAGATGGATCATTGATTGGGTGCTTCTGATTGATGATAGCTACAAACATTTCCCCTGTTCTATGCACACATACGCTGGGCATTGGAGCTGGAGCTGTCTTCCCATTATTTGTGTACTAATCTTCCATCATCCCTGACAAGAAGCAACTGGAACCACACCGTTTTAATTTGATCAGTAATTGTTAGCAGTTCTGTCAGAACCACAACTCCATCCACCCTCCAGCATCCAGTGGGAGACGGCTTTTCGGAGCTCCCGCAACTTCTCCCGCTGGAATCGCGGGGTTTAAAGGACACGGAGCGAGGCCTAACATCGCCCGGTGCGGGTTAGCGGCCACGGGACTTACCATCGTCCGCCGGGGGCTCTAATATCGGAGCCCCAGTTCACCTAGATGCTGCAGTTGAACTACTGGACCGTGTGTTGGACTGCTTGAACCACGGGGTTTAAAGGACATGGAGCCGGGGCCTAACATCGCCCCGAGTAGCTAAATGGCCACAGGACTTACCATCGTCCGCCGGGGGCTTTAACATCGGAGCCCCAGTTCGCCTAGACGCTGCAGTTGGACTACTGGACCGCGGGTGAAGAACAAAGGGAAGAGATAAGACTTTGCCTTCCATCACAGTGAGGAGGTGTTGGAGACTCACTGTGATGGATGTTTATGTAAACTGTGTTAAGTGTGGGTCTTGGTTTTTTTTGTAATGTAAAAAACTGTAGTAAATGCAATTTCGTTCAAACCTAGGTTTGAATGACAATAAATAGCATTCCATTCCATTTCCATTCCATTCCATGTGACGTATCTTTGATTTCTGTCCATGCAAACTGCGACACACAAATTAGAGACAAGCTAGTGTTCGGATGCTCGGGCATCGAACCTCCCACCCCATTGTGTTTTGAGGTAGTTCCAAATTAAACTGAACTGAGATCCTGGATGCATTTACAAGTAGCACCTTGACTTTATGCAAACCATGCATGCAGTTATGTTTACATGCATTGAATCGAAGCATTATTGGATTATTTACCTTAAATGGGATTATGTTGTCAAGCTGGAAAGGGTACAGAGAAGGTTTCTGAGGATGTTGCCAGGACTCGAGGGTATGAGCTATAGGGAGAGGTTGAGTAGGCTGGGACTCTATTCCTTGGAGCACAGGAGGATCTTACAGAGCTGTATAAAATCATGAGAGGAATAGATCGGGTAAACGCACAGAGTCTCTTGCCCAGAGTAGGTGAATCAAGGATCAGAGGACATAGGTTTAAGGTGAAGGGGAAAAGATATAATAGGAATCTGAGGGATAACTTTTTCACACAAAGGGTATTGTGTGGATATGGAACAAGCTGCCAGAGGAGGTAGTTGAGGCTGGGACTATCCCAACTTTTAAGAAACTGTTCGACAGGTACAGGACAGGTTTGGAGGGCTATGGACCAAACGCGACCAGGTGGGACTAGTGTAGCTGGGACATGTTGGCCGTTGTGGGCAAATTGGGTCACAAAGCCTGTTTCCACACTGTATCACTCTGTAACTCAATGACCTTCTTTGAGCACTAAGTTAAGGTCAATTTTCTTTCTTTATTTATTTCACTTTGTCTTTTTATCAATTTGTATTTTAGCTAAATTAATTTTTAATATTTATATATTTTTTAATCTCTTTCAATCATTTACGTTTTAAAAAGTGTTTCTGAATGCCAGACACCTGTAAATATAGTGAAGATGTTTTTGTTGCCGCAAGCTGTGGGTGATGGGTTGGGTTCCACCACTGTGTGCAGAAGGGCTGCAGATTGGGGGCCTTCATGTAGCAGATCCTGATGCCACACTATTAGCATCGGGCCAAGGTCAGATGGCAAGTTACATAAAATCCGTAATTATCAGGAACATTAATAAAAAATACAGATGTCCACATTACATGTTACTAACTCTTATTATCTTTGCTTTGTAGGAACAACAGAAAGTTCCAAAGAGAAAGTATACCAAAAGGAAAGTGTTATCTGATGACTCAATCAAAATTCCTCAGGAAAGTGCTTCTACAGAAATGAAGACTGATAGCCATGCAGGTAGTTTAATTTCGCATTATTTAGTGTAATAGAAGGACCCTGCGTACATTGTGACACAAGAGGCAAGAGTGTTTTATTGTCATATGTTCCAGATAGAACAGCGGAAACAGGCCCTTTCGGTCCGCATCGACCAGCGAACCCCGCACATTAACACTATTCTATACCCAATAGGGAAGATTTTTACATTTACCAAGCCAATTAACCCACATACCTGTACGTCTTTGGAGTGTGGGAGGAAACCGAAGATCTCGGAGAAAACCCACGCAGATCAAGGGGAGACCGTGCAAACTCTAGACAGACAGACAGACACACCCAGCGAACATGTGGTGACCATGTAGCGTAGGATCTTTGCTGCCGACCTCTCCGGCCACCCGTGGGGGGGGGCATTCGGGACAGCGCTGGAGACCCGGCCGGGATCGATCCTGCCTGCAGATGATGGCGCAGGTCTGTGCCACGTCTCCCTCCTCCAATCATCATGCTGAATCATGTCCCGCCCCCATTACCTGCTGACCGACATCTCTCTCGCCATCGATCAGCAGTCCCACCCCCTCTGTCTCGCGGAAAGCGGAGATTTCACCGGGTTTTAAAATCCGTATTACAAAAACTTGGGGGGGATGTCCCCCACCTCTCAAAACATGGAGGGGACGTGTCCCCTCTGCCCCCCCCCCACCCCCGGGTTTTCCGCCCCTGGTGGTTATTGCAGGGAGAGCACTATGTTGCTTAACTGCAGGAGTGAACTTCATGCTCACGGTACCTTTGTTGCAGATGGACATTGGAGACACGGGTTTATGTTTGAAGGAACTCTCCTACTCCTGACCATCAATAGAACCATGCTAGTTTACACTGCGTCTGCAGACAAACATTAGAAAGAAGACATGGGGGACATTCCTCTTGAACCATTGTTGTCAGTTCAGCCCTTCCAGCCTATCCTGATATTTCTTAATACCCAGACCTCGTCAAAATCTGGAGTCTTATCCTTGCAAATTCAATTACACAGAATCAACTTTCTTTTAGGAAGAATGTGCTGTTGGCTCTATATTTGTGTCAACTTCATCCACGAGCAGCTCTTATAGCACAAGGCTGATCTTGTTGTTGCTCATGAATGTAGCAGAGCTGTGTAGAATGCCTCCGAACTAGCGGGTCAATTCAGCTGCAGATGGTGGTGGTGAAGGTGAGGATCATGTGAAGTCGAGAGAAAATTAGGGCAGAGAACTGGTGGATGGTGGATGGTGTTTATGTGGGGAGGATGAGGGTTGGCAATAAGATGGAGTGGTATTACAGAACATACTGGAATTGAGTCCATTAAAGGAAATCAGGTCCCAGGGTGGGGAGAACTTGCCTGGGATTGGTAACATGGTTGCGGGAGGATGAAGTTGGTTGCAGGGGAGGTGATTGAGTAGGATGGCCAAGAATAGTCAGTGAATAGTGTTACTTAAAGAGGCCTTTGCCAATTGGGAAGATGACTAATGGAGCAGGGCACAGCTGGTGATGGAGCAGGGGCAAAATAATAAAATGACTTTGCAGATGGATGGAGTCGACTGCAATGGCTCAGGTGAGCTCAGCTAATGTGAAATCAATGTAAAAGCCCAGTGTGAAGAATACTAATATGTGAGATTAAGAAGAAGGCGCTGTTTGGGCTCTTAAAGAGCATTAAGGTGGATGAATAGTAAGATTAAACGAGAACTTACCAGTTTGAAGTTTGATCTTTATTTTATGAGGAGTTACGTTGGTGATTACGTGAAAAAGACCCGTCAGGGCGCATGCGCGTCAATCTTCAAAGCAGCGGTATGAAATCACAGACAACACAATAATTGAAGTAACATATTAAGATGAGCAACATGAGAACTACCATACGACCTTTTTTATGAGAGAGGGTTGGGCGTGGCGGGCACGTAATCACCAACGTAACTCCTCATAAAATAAAGATCAAACTTCAAACTGGTAAGTTCTCGTTTAATCTTACTATTTTACTTCGGAGTCACGTGAGTGACTACGTGAAGGGTTCAAAGCTCTGTGATTTTATGCCGCAGATCCAAATCCCGGCCTCACTGCATTGATTGACTTTCGATGAGAAACAATCAATAATGCGTTAAACATGAAATGGTAATATCATGCAGTAACAATTGATTTGAATAATCAAAACAAACAGTAACCCGTCTATTCCAGGGGAAGTAAACAGGACTTAATACGGAATTTGCAAACAGCCTCTCTCCGATCGTCGGATGGTAAAATTTTAAAAAATTAATTTTTTTTTTTTTTTTTAAATAATTCATTTGACCACCCGGCACCTATAAAATATGGCCACTGTGAACATCCATCGTCCTAGCCGACGACGTTGCTGCTGCACTAGTGGAAAATGGATATATACACTTCAGTGTTAATACCTGCCTTAATCAACATTTGCTTTAAACCACCTTGAGATAGTCTGCACTGACACTCTCCTGTGTGGCTTCATGTAACTGATAAACAATGCTGTTTCCACATTACTTAAGGTCTTTATAGCTTCAATATAATGAAAATAAATGTGCCATTACACATAAACATGGATCAGTAGGTTATGCTGAAACACAATTTTAACAAACCTGTGACACCTGGCCTGCTCTGCTTAAGCAGGACGCAATTATATAACATAACATTCTCTTCAGCAACTTCCATCCTGTCCAGCAGAAGTTATTTCAAAATCTGCACTTGTTATGCTGAACCAATGCCAAGAGCATAACCACTTTCATGATTAGTTTGGCAAATTCAGAGACATGCCAGGAACCTACTGTCAAAGCATCTTGAGGACCTCACTTACATCCCAGATCACCATATACCTGGGTTTAGGAGGTTTAGAGTTGAAATTCCTTTCATCAATCCAGCTATGATATGATGAAACTCAATAGGATCTTTCCTGACCCCATCCAAACCATACGATGACAAACCACTTAAAGCTGTATTAATGGTGCTATAACTGAGCCCCTCATCATCATAGTGTGTCAACAGGAACTCTAAAATATCCACAATACCTGTAGTATTATAGTCAATATTATTTTGTACACAATATTGCTCCCATTTTTTTACATAAGTAATATACCCCTTTTGAGTACTCTTTCTCCAGGCTACAGTGAGCATGTCCACCGTAAACCCAGACAGTCCTTGCTCCAGGTATGGCCTTCTTAAAACCTGCAAATTAACAAGTCAATACAATAACATAACAGATGACTTTCCCGTGTTAGCGGATGCTCCAGTCAATTCCTACGCTTGGGAACCACCAAAAAGAGGTTGGATCTCTAACTGTAACATCAAAGGGAAACCATGCTTGATTCGGCCAATTAGGTATTACAAGCACCCCCAAAGCGGCATCCTGCTTGATTTCTTGCAGACTCCGACCTATTAGGCAAAATGGTAGGAAAATATATAAAACATACCACCTCAATGTCAAAGTATTAATTGCAACTGCCACCTGGTCTGGTTCCCATGAAACCTATTTACGCACCTGATGGTTGACCTTGATGCAAAACAAATCGATATCTGGCATTCATATACAAGTACTATATTATTGAACACCTCCTTGTTGAACATTCAATCTATGTTGTCATGGAACTGTCGTGACTTGGCATCTGCTACTATGTAGAATCTACCTGGTAGATAAATAGCTGAAATATATTTTCCAATGTACCAGGCCCAAATTTGATTAGCCAATCTGTCACAAAATACCAACTTGATTCCACCGATGTGATTAATATATATGCCACTTGCGTAGTATTGTCAATCTGAAACTGAACATGCAGATACATTTGTTAGAGCAATAAGCCTTGTCTATAAAAAACAATTAATAGTCAATTGCCCATGTCTGCAGAAGCGATGCCTCTTGTTCAGTCCATCTGCCTCCACAGCTGAAACTCGTATCTGTGACACCCCACCCGAGTGCACTGACATTCATCTGCAAAATCATGGAAGGCTGGTCAAGCATTACCCTGCTATAACTCCTGGACACATGGTGAATCCACCATTGCAAATCAGAATAGTCTTTACTGATAACTGCATAGGTCTATTATAATGACCCGAATGTATCCTTAATGCCTCAATTAGCTTGATACAGCTGTCAATTAGCTCTACCCTTTTTTCCCTGGGCAGAGCACTTAATTGAATCAATTGTGACCCAAATAGTTAGTTGTTAATTTGGATTTCTCTGGATGGATCAGCAATCAGCGACTGAGCAGCAATTTTAGAGGCAAAAACGCCCACTGCTTACCCTCATGCATTCAGCATGGGATCCCGGCACACGACAGGTTTGGATTCCTGTTTGGAGTTAATCCATACTAACCTTAGACATTCTTTTAGAGTGGGACTTATCGAAGCTGAAGCAGGTATCACCATCCATCTCCTCCATTTGCTTGTACATGCCTCTGTACCAAGCATGTTGTTCGACTCCATTCCCCACAATCTTATCACATATGTGTGTGGCTCCATCTTCATCCACTATACATCCACGTGGGAGGACTTATGCAACCTGCAACAGGAGCTGCCCCAGGCCTGTGTGCATGTATTTTAGCACCATCTCGAGTGGGAGTAATGGCAGCCCTGCAAACAGGTGTTGCTTCAGGCCCATGTACATACTCCTGTAGCACTCTCTTGACCACTCCGCCATTTGAGTGGGAGAGATTTTTGGCAACCCTTTACTAGGTGTCACCTCAGGCATGTGTGCATGTATTTTAGCACTATCTCGACCACTGTGGTGCACCAAGTGGGAGGAATGGCAACCCTGCAAACAGGCGTTGCTTCAGGCACATGTGCATCCTCCTGTAGCGCTCTCTCGACCACTCCGACCCTTGAGTGGGGGGACTTTTGCAACCCTTTACTAGGTGTTGCTGCCTGACATGCCTTATGATGGAGCATTCTTGGATTGCAACGGGACGCAATGTTGTCTGACATTGATACCCCTGGCTTGGCACTCACTCTGAGTTGGGATTATCAGGTCGCTGCCTACAGCAGCCGCCAGGACTAGCCAGGCAATTCGATACTCTGTTGGTATCCTCCTTCCCCAAACAGGCTGCACGTGCTAGCAACTCCAAATCGTGCTCCTTCCCGATGCCAACGCCGTCTATAGGGAAGAATTGGAGCGCTTCTGGCCCCCGTACATCACACCTAGTGGGAAATGCTGGAACAAACTTAACAATTATTTGTCATAGGCAAAGACATCTATGTGAATGAAGACGCCCATCCCAGTTAAACCTGGGATTTATTTACTTTTAATATGAGTAATCCGGCGTCTTGGGGAAGAAACCGTGCACAGTCCCTTTTAATGAGCAGCAATTACTATGATGCCACCTGGTGTAACTCCCACAGGTGACTGATAATACAGCTCTACAAGGCTTCCCATCTCCTTAATTGAATAAATGATAATCATCTATCTCAGTATAATAGTCACAATGTGACCAAATGGTAACTATAATGTCTACCCTTTTGAACGCTTCCCAAAATTGCGTTCGTCTTTAATTTGGAGGGCAACCTGAAACCTCCTCAGAATTAGCAGAAAATGCTACTTTTTCACCTCGACACATAAGGGTGATAAACCACTAATCTCACTTCCTGAGTTAGGGTTGGAGTCAGCCACACACTGACCCTTTGTACTCCTCTCCACTGAGGAATTGATACGCAGGCCTGAGACCTTACTCCTCTCCACTGAGGAAATGCATATATAACAGAGGGGATCCTCCTGGCCAGGCTCCACATAGTTCAAACTCATATGGGCTGCCAAAGTCGGGGTCCCTGCCTCAATGAGCCGGGTAGTAACCCGACGACCACACTCAGTCTGCACCCCCCCTCGGGAGTCGCTGACCTTACTGTCAGCGACTCTAACCAGAAATCCGACGGCCACCGCGTCACTTTACCGCGGACCGTAACCGGTATCCCCACGGTCTAGAGAAACCCCACGGCCCCATATTTAAAACATATCTCTGGAGTCGCTGACAGGCAGCACAGCGACTCGAAATAACAAGCCTAACAGCCATCTCTATCGTGACCGCAGCTTGCTTAACCCGCGGTCTATAAACAACCCGCGGCCCGAATTAAACCTCGGGAGTCGCGGACCGTTCTGTCAACCAGCAAAACCCACCGGCAGCCTGCTACCGCACTCCCGCGGTCCGAAGCCGACATCCCCGCGGTCCACCGGGTTTTGCTGAATTTTTCCCATGTCCAGCAGGAACCTGAGAAAATGGTTCCTGCAATGGACAACCTGAAAAGTAAGTTTAAACTTACCTGTAGGATATTTCAAACTTATCGCTGGAGAACTGTGTTCCTCCCAGCCTGTCTGCGCCAATGCGACCGACGTAATGACGCGCATGCGCCCTGACGGGTCTTCTTCACGTAGTCACTCACGTGACTCCGAAGTAAAATCACCGATTCTAACTTGCTAGTTTTTTGAGGAAGTGACGAAGATGATTGATGAGTATGGTGGCTGTGGTCTACATGAATTTTAGTAGTTGATAAAGTCCCCCATGGTTGGCTGAGCAGGTAGATTAAAATGCATGGATTAACAGTGACTTGGGATGGTTAGTACATTTGCAGATGACACCAACATTACCTCAGTCACCGACTGTGAGAAAGGCTGTCAAAGTATTCCGCGGGATATAGAGCAGCTACAGACATGGGCCGAAAGATGCCAGATGAAGTTTAAGCCAAGCAGATGTGAGGTGTTGCATTTGGGATGTCGAATGTAAGGAGAAAATAATTAATTAATAGCAAGACCCTAAACAACATTCACGTATAGCAGGATCTTGGGGTCCAAGTCCATTACTTCCTGAAAGTGGCAACACAAATAGATAGAGTGATAAAGAAGGCATACGGTGTCTACCCGCACATAAACTGTAGTCCTCCATTTCCTGTATATCCATACGCCTTTACAAAAGTTGTTTAAATTCCACTAACGTATCTGCTTCAACCACCACCTCCGCCAAAGTGTTCCACACACTCACCACCCTCTGTGTAAAAAAAACTTCCCACTTACATCTCCTTTAAACCTTGCCCTCTCATCTTAAAGCTTTGCCCTCTAGTATTTGATTTTTCCATCCTGGTAAAAAAGATTCTGACTGTCTCCCCTATTTATGCCTCTCATAAATGTATATACTTCTACCAAGTCTCCCCACAATCTCCAGCATTCCAGGGAAAACAATCTACATCTGTCTAACCTCTCCCTGTAACTAATAACCCCTACTCCAGGCATCATTCTGGTAAAGCGTTAAGGTGAGAGGGGCAAAGTTAAAGAAAGATGTGCAGGACAAGTTTTTTTTACACAGAGGCTGGAGAGTGCCTGGAATATGTTGTCGATGGTAGTGATGGAGACAGAAATGTTGAATAGACACATGGATATGCATAGATGGAGGGGTATGGATTGTGTGCAGGTAGATACGTTTTTCTTGGCATTATGTTCGGCACAGACAGTGGGTCGAAGAGTCGGTTCCTGTACTGTACTGTTCTATTTTCTATGTTCTATGAAAGCCCCTTAATTTAGGCCTGCTTCAGAGTGCTACTTTCACAGTGCTCATGGGCCTTACATGCCAAGTTGAACCTTGTACAAGTTATTTGCATGATGCCATAATGGATGCACAGCGGCCTCCTTATATATGCTCTGTTTACACACATTGGCTCTAACTTCTATCTACGAATCATTCCTAACCTGATGTCCATTTCCAACAATTCTGTGTTATCTGAAATTTTACAAACTTCTTGGTGCCCAAATAGACTGCAGACAAATTGCAGGAACTCAGTGGGTCAGGCAGCATCTGTGGTGGAAAGTGGACGAATGATGTTTTGGACCGAGATCCTTCTTCAACACATTCTTAAAGAAGAAACCCGAGACAAACCATTACCTGTCCATTTCCCCACTCTGATGTTGCCTGACCCGCTGAGTTCCTCCTGCAGTTTGTTTCTGTCTTATAAACTAATTTACAGGTGTAGCATTGACTGCATCAATATAAATAGATGCTTCCTATAATTTTAGCTCTAAAATTTTATTATAGATTGGTAGTGGTAAATGGGAAATAAATCTTCATGTTAATATGTTCATATTTCAGAATAATGAATATGATGTATTATTTTTCAGGAAAGCGGTTAAAGAAGGGGATGGCAACAGCTAAACAGAGACTTGGGAAGATACTAAAAATACATAGGAATGGAAAACTTCTTCTGTAAAGATAGAAATGAAAAATATTTTCAGTTAAATGTATCGGCCTGACACTAATGCTGTTTGTTACATGTGTGACATAAAGTGAATACATTTTGGATCATTCCGGGATAGAGACAGTATCCATTTACCGTGCTTTGGAGACCTTTCTCAGTGGGCATACTGTGTTTGTGTGGTTCTTTGGTAGGATAGCTCTGCATGGTCTGTATTACAATTGGATTGGCTTTTAACATCCATCAAAGAGGCTACAGTGATCCTCTTCATTCAGCTGAATCTTCCACTGAAACATCAAACCTCCTACTGAAGCATCGTTTTGCATTAAATGACAGATTAATGAATGGATATTGAAATATGTTCTTTTTTTTTAAAGGCTATCAAAATCAACTTTCTCTGTCTTTGTATTTATAGGGAAGAGTATTACAGAGTTCAGTAAAGAACTAATCCGTTTATCATAGAAACATAGTAAATAGGTGCAGGAGGAGGCCATTTGGCCCTTCGAGCCAGCACCCGCCATTCATTGTGATCATGGCTGATCATCCACAATCAGTAACCCATGCCTGCCTTCTCCCCATATCCCTTGATTCCGCTAGCCCCTAGAGCTCTATCTAACTTTCTTTTAAATTCATCCAGTGAATTGGCCTCTACTGCCTTCTGTGGCAGAGAATTCCACAAATTCACAACTCTCTGGGTGAATACGTTTTTTTCTCATCTCAGTTTTCAATGGCCTCCCCGTTATTCATAGACTGTGGCCCCTGGTTCTGAACTCCCCCAACATTGGGAAAACATTTCCTGCATCCAGCTTGTCTAGTCCTTTTATAATTTTATATGTTTCTATAAGATGCCCTCTCATCCTTCTAAATTCCAGTGAATACAAGCCCAGTCTTTCCAATCTTTCCTCATATAACAGTCCCTCTATCCCAGGGATTAACCCCGTGAACCTACGCTGCACTGCCTCAATCACAAGGATGTCCTTCCTCAACTTAGGAGACCAAAACTGCACACAATACTCCAGATGTGGTCTCACCAGGGCCGTGTTCAACTACGGAAGGACCTCTTTACTCCTATACTCAAATCCTCTCGTTATGAAGGTCAACATGCCATTAGCTTTCTTCACTGCCTGCTGTACCTGCATGTTTACTTTCAGTGACTGGTGTACAAGGACACCCAGATCTCATTGCACTTCCCTTTTTCCTAATTTGACATCATTGAGATTATAATCTGCCTCCTTGTTCTTGCCGCCAAAGTAGATATTATCTACATTATACTGCACCTGCCATGCATCTGCCCACTCACTCAATCTGTCCAAATCACCCTGCAATCTCCTAGCATCCTCTTCGTAGTTCACACTACCACCCAGCTTTGTGTCATCTGCAAATTTGCTAGTGTTACTTTTAATCCCATCATCTAAATCATCAATATATATTTTAAATAGTTGCGGCCCCAGCACCGAGCCTTGCAACACTCCACTCGCCACTACCTGCCATTCTGACAGGGACCCGTTTATTCCTATTCTTTGTTTCTTGTCGGCCAACCAATTCTCTATCCATGCCAATACCCTACGCCCAATACCATGTGGTCTAATTTTGCCCACTAATCTGTGTGGGACCTTATCAAAAGCTTTCTGAAAGTCCAGATACACAACATCCACTGGCTCTCCTTCATCCATTTTACTTGTCACATCCTCAAAAATGTCCAGAAGATTAGGCAAGCATAGATAAATCCATGCTGACTTGGACCAATCCCTTTACTGCTATCCAAATACGCCGTTATTACTTCTTTAATAATTGACTCCAGCATCTTCCCCACCACCGATGTCAGGCTAACTGGTCTATAATTCACTGTTTTCTCTCTCGCTCCTTTCTTGAAAAGTGGGATAACAATAGCTATCCTCCAATCCACATGAAATGATCCTGAATCTAAAGAACATTAGAAAATTATCACCAATGATTTCCAGAGCCACCTCATTGAGGACCCTGGGATGCAGACCATCAGGCCCTGGGGATTTATCACCCTTCAGCCCCATCAGTCTACCCAATACTATTTCTCGCCTAATGACATTTCTTTCAGTTCGTCTATTTCCCCAGATCCTCTGTACTCCAGTACTTCTGGGAGATTGTTTGTGTTTTCCTTAGTGAAGATAGAACCAAAGTACCTGTTCAATTCTTCTGCCATTTCCTTGTTCCCCATAATAATTTCACCTGTTTCTGCCTTCAAGGGATGCACATTTGTCTTTACTAATCGTTTTCTCTTAACATACCGAAAGAAGCTTTTACTATCCTTCTTTATATTCTTGGCCAGCTTACCTTCGTACTTCATCTTTTCACCCCGTATTGCTCTTTTTGTTACCTTCTGTTGTCCTTTGAAAGTTTCCCAATCCTCTGGCTTCCTGCAACTCTTTGCTATGTTATACACCTTTTCTTTTAATTTTATTCCATCCCTAACTTCCCTTGTCAGCCACGGTTGCCTCTTACTGCCCTTAGAATCTTTCTTCCTCTTTGGAATGAAATAACCATATAACCATTACAGCACGGAAACAGGCCATCTCGGCCCTTCAAGTCCGTGCCGAACATTTAAAAAAAATAAAAAAAATACTTCCCCCTAGTCCCATCTACCTGCACTCAGACCATAACCCTCCATTCCTTTCCTGTCCATATACCCATCCAATCTATTTTTAAAGGATAAAATCGAACCAGCCTCCACCAGCCGAAGCTCATTCCACACAGCTACCACTCTCCGAGTAAAGATGTTCCCCCTAATGTTACCCCTAAACTTCTGTCCTTCTACTGAGAAATGATCCTGCATCTTCTAGATTTTGCTCATTATCCTGAGCAAATGGATACTGTTTCTATAAATTTGTTTCTCAGGCAATTCCACATTTCAAATTTAAAGAAACATTTGAAATACCTTTTTCATAATATACAAATCCTGTAAATATGGTCAAAATGCTAATTTTTATTGCAAAGTACCTTGAGTTATAACTCTATCTACCCATTGTTCATGCTACTTTTTTTAATATTGTCATCTTTTACGATAAAATTATATTTCTTTTGAGTTGTTCTAATAATGATGGAGATTATTTTTTATAAAAGGCATTGCCTGAAAAACAAAAACATTGTGTGGCCTTGCAAAAATGTTATCTTGTAAGTAGTCACAACACATCAGTAAAAGAGAAGCTGTGTAAATAAGGTTAAACTTTTGTTCTCTTTGAGCTTATAATTTCAAATTTTGCATTCGAATGCAATATGAAGTATTTTTGGTCTTAAATGGTGTAGTGTTGGTGTCCAAGTCTAAGTGACTTATCTGTAATTTATTAATATTTGTAGCTTTTTATATTTGTACATTTCTTACACTTTTTTTTAAATTTTTCAACTACTTGCGATGTCTTCGTTTTCTTGAATTTGTTACATAAAATCTGGTTTTAGAGGGTCATTTTTTTCTCTAAATAATTAGTTGCACAACTTTGGGCCTTTCACGTAGTACAATAATCCTGCAATCGAATCTGTCCATTTCTCCTACGTATGTTTATAATTTAGGTACTTAATTGTGTAGTTCTTTATGAAAGTCATTCCTTTTTAGCTTAGTCAAGATGACTAAAAGCCACATTAACATTTTTTATTAATTACAAACTTTATTTTTCAACAGGAGTTTCTGTATAGGATTCACTAAACATTTAAAATGTTTAGTTCATATTAGTCACAGATGTGTTAAATACTTTAATTTTAACAAGTCATTTTAACGTTATGACATCTTTCATGCTGCATTGCTAAATCCTCAGCTACATTGATGTCTATGTTGTATAAAATATGCTCTCAAATAAATTTATATCAGTGAATTAAACACTGGGCAAGAAAGGCTGCAGTTAAAATACAGTGGACCTCAGGAATAAAATAACACAGGTTCCAGCTGTCAGTGCATCTTTTGAGCCTCACAATATCTTGTATATGGATTTTCTTGGATACTTTGCGCTTTTGATAAATACATCTTTCAATTTAAAAATGGAATTCTGAAGCTTTTAGTAAAAGGTATGGAAATATATATTAATCATCTCAGCATTTTTAACAGTTTTAAAGCGGAAATGTGTATTTCAATGATATTTGAAGCAGTCAAGACAAATTTACTTTTTCAGTGTCTCTCAACAAGTTAAAATTTAATTTATAGTTTCTCAAGAAAATTAGGTATTTATGTTACAAAGTAGTTCTCGTAGCTCTAGGCAGAAGGAAATTGTGATTCAATAAAATGGATTTATTAAAACTTCAACTAATACCTTTGTAACATTGAGCTGATCTGTTGAAATTGTCTTAAACCATTCCAGTCTCAAACTGGAAAATGTATGTTATTTTCATCCATTTTCATACCTTACCCCACCTCCACTTGGTCCATCACTGATCTTCATTTCCCTTCCTCAACTTCTTTTCATCAATTTTCAGGGATAGATTGCTGAGCAATGTCTATTATAAACCCAGCCATTCCCCTAACTAGGGTATTCTTTCTGTCATCTCACTTCCTATAAAGATTCACCTGTCATATTTCCCTTTCTTTGCATAGGAGGAACCATCTCCATCCTCAATGACACGGTCTTCGACCTTGTTGATGTCAGTTCATGCACTTCTGCTCTCAATCCCCTACCTCTCAGAAGGATATTAAAATTTGCCTTAATAATAATAATAGATTTTATTTATGGGCGCCTTTCACAAAGTCTCAAGGGCACCTTACAAAGTTTAACAAATAGTGTAGAAACATGTAAGCGGAATGAAATAAATAGCAAAGACATCACCAGTACACAAATTAAAGATAGAATTAAATCCAAAAACAAAAATTAAAAACACAATATGGTCTTCACATTCCCAACCATCAGGACCCACATTCAATGGGTCATCCACTACCATTTCCACTGTCTCCAGTTTGATGCCCCCACCAAAATACATCCTCTCCACCAATAGTGATACACAGGACTACTTTTCCAAAGGTCTGAAGAAGGGTTTCGGCCCGAAACATTGCCTATTTCCTTCGCTCCATAGGTGCTGCTGTACCCGCTGAGTTTCTCCAGCAATTTTGTCTACCTTCGATTTTCCATCATCTGCAGTTCCTTCTTGAATACTTTTCCAAAATGTTTGGCACCAGTCACCTTCCCGAACAAACAAAGGTGCAGTACTTGTCTTTTCCTGCTTTCCATCCCACATTCCAGAAATCTAACCTTTCCAGGTTAAGCAGCAATTTCCTTCTACTGAGAAAACAGTTCCCACAGTGCACAATCCTATCTGTTATGCTGGAAAGGATATGTTAAGCAACATTTTGTAAACTGGCTCCATTCAATTCATTTGTTCACAACTGAGATCCTCGTTGCCTTTAACTTTAATTCTCCACCCTGTGTCCTCGCTGGTCTTGATCCTTAATAAACCTATTTTGCTTTGGTCTATCATACTTTTTAATAATATCTCCTACCTTGCATTCTATCACAGTCCTAACTTTTTTTCCTTCCTCATCTCCTCACCTAGCTCTATATTTGCTTAAAACCTGTTACAAAACTAATTTTCTCCAATTGTGCTGAAGAGTCATTGGACTGAAATGCTAATCTTATTTTCTCTCCACAGATGCTGGCAGTCTTTTTGAGTATTTACAGCACTTTCTGTTTTTATTTCAGTTTGGAGGGGGGGTTTTGTACTTCTATTCAAGATATTCCTGATCTCCTGGGGGGGAAAAGCCAATGACATGTCCACATGTACAAGAAAATAAATTGTTAAAGTGTTATTATCTAAACAGATTGGACTTGCACCGTAAATTCTGCCTATATTGTGTGAAATATGGTTCCGTCAATTTGGTGCATTAATCCAATGTCAAGTTTGGGAAGTTTTTAATTAACGCATTGTGGAAATGAGTCTACAACAAAAAGGAGTCTTCAGTGTGATGCCAATAATGAAAGTCATCTTACTTTCTGAACACCATTCTTTATTGCAAGTGTACCACAGAATAATTGTTTTGTAAAAATAGAAAGTTCATACACTGTAGTAAAGAATGCCAGTTTAATTTGTGGGCAGGGTGATGAGAACTTTAAAAATTCTTAGTGTTCTGGCATTAACCTTTGATTAAGGGAAATATGTTCATGCAAACTACATTGTCGGGGACGTAGATGAATTAAACTAAGTTATATATAGATATGCAATGATTATTTTAATTCAATTCATGTAAGCCAGAATGAAGAAATATTGTTTAACAAAAATGTATATGTAGTGAAGTACACTTTAGTAATTCAATCTAAAATGCAAAACTACAGCTTTGATAGTCTCTTTAATTGTCAATAAAGACAGATCAATGTCTTACAATTGACAATAGCTTGCTATCATCTATATAGCCCACGCACTTATTGACTAAGAAAACCTGTGACTGGTGACATTTTGTCTGCTGATTTAATTTTTGCTAATATTTAATCACAGGTTATTTTTATCGTTTAGTCATCTTTGACCTGTTTTGACGGCATAATGTGCAATTAACTGGAAATAGGGAGTATGCAGGAAAGAAAACTTTCTTCTGAAATTGTGGAAGTATGCTTTCTATGACTGTGTAATGCAGTAGGAAATATGTATTGGTTGATTAAGGACAAATCAGTGAAAGCTAATCTATACTTTGCACCATCGTTCATGTTTTGTGTTCAATTTTGTAAGTTCCACTGCACTATAAATTACAACAGAAACACTTCTTACATTTTATTTTAACTATTATTATTGATGTGTACATTGTCTATAAATAACCTGTACAGAATGTGTTTTAAAACTGTTAAAAATAAAATCTACATACTCTTCTGTTTCACAAGCCCCTTGCCTTTTCACTTCCAGGCAATGTTTTAAAGAACCAATTATTGCAGTTTTGTTTAACACTGCATGAGCTACAGCTGAAGCTGTCTGGAACTAGACAGAAGACTACAATAGTATTGTATGAAATTATACATAGTAGGTTAACTTTAAACACTTCCCATAAAAATTGCCAGCCATTGATTAGCCACTCATTGTTTACCATTGGAAATTGGTGGAAAGGAAAATGTTTGGCGGTATATTACAGAAGGCCACTTCCTACTGCTATATTTCCACTGGTAGTGAACGCTACCTCCCTGTAGTATTTTGCCTCTATATAGTGTTTTTTTTAAAGATTTTGTGAACTTTAGTTAAACTCTTTGTGATTTTCCTTTGCGTATCTGTACATTTGTAACCTTCCCTGTTAGTTTTGGTATTGTTCAGATAATCTAATGCGGACCAAGTTCTATTAATTGATTGTGTATAATTATAGTTGAGCCTCTTCTGAAATATTGCAACCTTGTACAATGCGTAATGTGCAGATGTTAAAAAAGTTTCAGAGAAGACCCACTGAATCACAACTTGTTGCATCCAGCAAGTAGTGGCTGGGGTATAGGAGGAAGAAACTTAGGCTGACATGAAAGCTGTCCTGAAAGATATTAGCTTTGGTTGCTAAATTGGGATGAATCATGTGAACAAGCAGCGAGTAGGTGCTGCCCAGCTGTACACTGCAGGATAGGCACTGCTACAGTCTCACTGGAAGCCAAAACAGATCCAGTTGTTCAAGTTAAAGCAAGGAATGGCTGGCTGGTGCACCTCACATGGTCCCATTCATTAGAACAGCAGTACTATTCTTCACTGAAAATGTAAGTGAAGACTTTTAAAAAGATCTTTCATTAATATTTTGTAAGTGATTTAAAGGAAAAGAATAACTAGAGAGAATAGGGCCCCTCAGAAACCAAAGTGGTCATCTATATGGAGATGGTAAGATGCTCAATGAGTATTTATCCTCTTTATACCAGGGAGAAAGACATGAAAACCAGGGAACTTGTACAGATAATAGAGATATCTTGAGGACAGTCCATATTACCATTGAAGAGGTGCTGGATGTCCGAAGGTGTGTGAAAGTAGATAAGTCAATAGACAATAGGTGCAGGAGTAGGCCATTCGGCCCTTCGAGCCAGCACCGCCATTCAATGTGATCCATGCCTGAGCAGCTCTATCTGAGGGCACAGCGGGAAGCTAGAGTAGAAATTGTATGAGCCTGGGCAGACCAACCATGCTTGCAATGCCAGATGACAAGAGCAGCTAATTTTGTGCCTCTATTTAAGAAGGGCTGCAAAGCAAAGCCAGAGAGCTATAGACCAATGAGCCTAATATCTATGGTAGGTAGGTTACTGGAGAGTATTCTGAAGGATAAGATGTATTTGCATTTGGATACCCAGGGGAAGATTAGGGATGCTCAACATGTTTTTTTACTTGAGAGACCAGAACCAGCCAATTTCCTTCCACCAATAATCTCCTCCGCCTAATGGAGCTGGATTCCTTCGATTCCTGCCATTACCTCCAAATCCAAGGAGTAACTATGGGCACTGGCATGGGCCCCAGCAATGCCTGCTCTTTGTAGAGTATGTTGAACAATCACTGTTCCGGGCGTACACTGGCCCTATCCCCGAACTCTATCTCTGTTAAATTGACGACTGCATCGGTGCTACCTCCTGCACTCATGCAGAGCTCACAGACTTCATTAACTTGACCAAAAAATTTCCATCCTGCACTCAAATTCACTTGGACCATATCTGACACCTCCCTCCCCTTTATTACATAGAAAATAGGTGCAGGAGGAGGCCATTCGGCCCTTCGAGCCAGCACCGCCATTCATTGCCATATTGATTGCCACATTCACCGCCATATTGATCTTATCGTCTCCATCACAGGAGATAGACTATCGACTGACATCTATTATAAACCCGCTGACTTCCACAGCTATCTAGACTACACTTCTTCCCACCTTGCTTCTTGCAAAGACTATTCCCTACTCCCAATTCCTCCATCTACACCGCATCTGCACCCAAGATGAGGTGTTCCATACCTGGAAATTTGAGATGTCCTCATTCTTTAGGGAACGGGGGTTCCCCTCTACCATCTTAGATGAGGCGCTCACACAGGTCTCAATATCCCGCAGCTCCGCTCATGCTCCCCCTCCCCCCAGTCGCAACAGGGACAGTCCCCCTTGTCCTCACCTTTCACTGTATCAGCCGTCGCATACACCACATAATCCTCGGACATTACACCTCTTCCAAAGGGTTCCCACCACTAGCCACATCTTCCGACCTCTACCCCTTTCTGCCTTGCACAGAGACCATTCCCTCCGCGACTCCCTGGTTAACGTTATTCCCTTATTATGTATCTATACACTGTAAATGGCTTGATTGTAATCATGTATTGTTTTTCTGCTGACTGGATAGCATGCAACAAAAGCTTTTCACTGTACCTCGGTACACGGGACAATAAACTAAACTAAAATGCATCCATTCCCATCTAAACCACACCTTTCCCTAGGTACCTTCACCTGCAACTGCAGGAGATGCAACACATAGATACATAGAAAATAGGTGCAGGAGTAGGCCATTCGGCCCTTCGAGCCTGCACCGCCATTCAATATGATCATGGCTGATCATCCAACTCAGTATCCCGTACCTGCCTTCTCTCCATACCCCCTGATCCCCTTAGCCACAAGGGCCACATCTAACTCCCTCTTAAATATAGCCAATGAACTGGCCTCAACTACCCTCTGTGGCAGAGAGTTCCAGAGATTCACCACTCTCTGTGTGAAAATGTTTTTCCTCATCTCGGTCTTAAAGGATTTCCCCCTTATCCTTAAGCTGTGACCCCTTGTCCTGGACTTCCCCAACATCGGGAACAATCTTCCTGCATCTAGCCTGTCCAACCCCATAAGAATTTTGTACGTTTCTATAAGAGCCCCTCTCAATCTCCTAAATTCTAGCGAGTATAAGCCAAGTCTATCCAGTCTTTCTTTATATGAAAGTCCTGACATCCCAGGAATCAGTCTGTCCCTATACCTCCTCCCTCGAGTCCATGGACCCCAACAGTCCTTTCAGGTGAGACAGAGGTTCACTTGCATCTCCTCCAATCTCATCTACTGTATCCGCTGTTCCAGGTGTGGACTCCTATATATTTGCGAGATCAAGCGCAAACTCAGCAATCATTTCACTGAACACCTCCGCTCAGCCCGCCTAAACCTACCTGATCTCTCGGTTGCTAAACACTTTAACTCTTCCTCCCATTCCCGTACTGAACTTCCAGTCCTGAGCCTCCTCCACTGTCAGAGTGAGGTCCAATGCAAATTGGAGGAACAGCACCTCATATTTCACTTGGGCAGCTTACAACACAGCAGTATGAATATTAACTTCGGAGAGAGTCTGAAGAAGGGTCTCGACCCGAAACGTCACCCATTCCTTCTCTCCAGAGATGCTGCCTGTCCCGCTGAGTTACTCAAGCACTTTGTCTCTATCTTTGAATATTGACTTCTCTAACTTCAAGTAACCCTTGCTTTCCTTCTCTCTCCGTCTTTCCCCCACTCTAGTTCTCCGACTAGTTCCACTGTACCTTAATTGGTGCATGTGGCAATAAATGTGAACTTGAGCTTGAACTTGATTAATTTTACTGATTGTATGCCTCATTTTTCACATTCCCCTCAGCCAACAATGAACCATTGTACATTTCCTTGGTCATCGTCTGCTTTGATCTGTCCTTTTCACACCTTACATGCTCTTTATACCCTTCCACATCTCTAGTTTCCCTCTCCTCTGAGTCTGAAGAAGGGACTTGACACAAAACGTCACCCATTCCTTTTCTCCAGAGATGCTGCCTGACCCTCTGAGTTACTCCAGCATTTTGTACAGTGTAAAACAGCATCCGCAGTTCCTTCCTACCCATGTCCCATGAATTTGATTGAGGGTTTTGTAGAAGTAACCAAGCAGATTGACGATATGGACTTCAGACATGCCTTTGATCTGGTTCCGCATGGTAGGCTAGTCTAGGTTAGATCGCATTGGATCCAGGGAGAGTTTGCTGACTGGATACAGAAATGATTTTACGACAGGAAGTAAACGTGGTTCACGTTATTGGAGTAGAATTAGGCCATTTGGCCCATCGAGTCTACTCCGCCATTCCATCATGGCTGATCTCTGCCACCTAATCCAATTTTCCTGCCTTCTCCCCATAACCCTTGACACCCATTCTAATCAAGAATTTGTCTATCTCTACCTTAAATGTATCCACTGACTTGGCTTCCACAGCCCACTGTGGCAATGAGTTCCACAGATTAACTACCCTCTGACCAAAGAAGTTCCTCCTCACCTCCTTTCCAAAAGAGCTCACTTTAATTCTGAGGCTATGACCTCTGGTCCTGGACTCTCCCACCAGTGGAAACATCCTTTCCACATCCACTCTATGGAAGCCTTTCATTATTCTGTAAGTTTCAATGAGGTCCCCCCTCAACCTTCTAAAGTCCAGCGGGTAGAGGCCCAGCTTTTATGAGCATTTTTCCAGGTCTCGAGGCCCTGAGCTATAGGGAAACATTGGGCAGGCTAGAACTCTGTACTCTGCAGTGCTTAGGATGTGGGGTTATCTTATAGATGTGTATAACGTTTTGAGGGGTATTGATAGGTCAAGGGTAGCGGAATCAAAAACCAGAGGACACAGGTTTAAGGTAAGAGGGGGAAGATTTTATAGGAATCTGGTGGGCAACTCTTTCAATCAGTGGGTGGTGAGTTTATGGAACGAGCAGGCAGAGGAGGTAGTTGAGGCAGGTACTATAACAGCATTTAAAACACACTTGGAGATGTGCATGTTGTGTAATTAAATGGATTTGATTTGGAAGCTTAAGGTGAAGGAACCCCAAGGAGGCAGTGATCAAAATATGATAAAATCCAAATTGCAGTTTAGAGGGAGAAGCAATAATCAGATGTGTCGGTATTACTACGGAAATGCTATGAGGCTGCAGGGTGACTTGGATAGGTTCAATGAGTGGGCAGAAGACGGCAGATGCAGTAATGTGGATAAATGTGAGGTTATCCACTTTGATGGCAAGAACAGGAAGGCAGATTATTATCTGAATTGTGTCAGATTAGCAGAAGGGGAGGTGCAACGAGACCCGAGTGTCCTTGTATATCAGTCACTGAAAGTAAACATGCACGTACAGCAGGCAGTGTAGAAAGCAAATGGCATGTTGGCCTTCAATGCCAGAGGACTTGAGTATAGGAGAAAGGAGGTCCTACTGCAGTTGTACAGGGCCCTGGTGAGACCGCACCTGGAGTATTGTCGTAAATTCTGGTCTCCTAAATTGAGGAAGGACATTATTGCTATTGAGGGAGTGCAGTGTCGGTTCACCAGATTAATTCCCGGGATGGCGGGACGGACATATGATGAAAGAATGGAGCGACTGCACTTGTATTCACTGGAATTTAGAAGGATGAGAGGGAATCTTATAGAATCATAAAATTCTTAGAGGATTTGACATGCTAAATGCAGGAAAAATGTTCTCGATGTCCAGAACCAGGGGTCACAGTTTAAGAATAAGGGATAGGCCATTGAGGACTGAGACGAGGAAAAACTTTTTCACCCAGAGAGTTGTGAATCTGTGAAATTCTCTACCACAGAAGGCAGTGGAGGCCAATTCACTGGATGTTTTCAAGAGAGAGTTAGATTTAGCTCCATGGGGCTAAGGGAATCAAGGGATAAGGGGAAAAAGTCAGAACGGGGTACTGATTTTGGATGATCTGCCATGGGCCGATCATGGGCCTACTCCTGCACCTATTTTCTATGTTTATTTGTTTCTACTATTGAGTAAAGGTGACTACAGAGGCATGAGGGATGATTTGGCTGAAGTTGTTTGGACGAGGACCCTAACAGGAATGACCGTGGAGCAGCAATGGCAGGAATTTCTGGGAGTCATTCAGAAAATGCAGCATCTTTCCATCCCAAAGTGAAAGAAGCATCCAAAGGGGAGAATGAGACGACCATGGCTGACAAAGAAAGTCAAAGGCAGCTTAAAAGCAAAAGAGAAGGTATATATAAAAAAATAAAAAAAAATAAAAAGTGTTCGGCACGGACTTGAAGGGCTGAGATGGCCTGTTTCCGTGCTGTAATCGTTATATGGTTATAACATTGCAAAGATTAATGGGAAGCTGAATTAATTTTGAAGCTTTTAAAAACTGGCAGAAAGCAACTTAAAAACAATGAGAGGAAAGAAGAAATAAGAGGGCAAGCTAGCCACAAGTGGATACAAGTAGCTAGCAAGTCGATACCAACATGTTTTTTTTCCAGATATATAAAGAGTAAAAGAGAGGCAAGAGTGGACCTCTTGAAAATGATGCTGGAGAAGTAGTAATGGGGAACAAAGAAAAGGCAGTCAAATTGAACACGTATTTTGCATCAGTCCTCACAGTACTCCAGTCTTCACACCAGCAACATGCCAGAAATACAAGAGAATCGGGCAGAAGTGAGTGCAGTCACTATTACTAAGAGTCGGTGCTTAGGTAGCTGAAAGGTCTGAAGGTGGATATGTCCCCCGGACCAGATGGACCATACCCCAAGGTTCTGACAGAGATAGTTGTGGAGGCATTATTAGTGATCATTCATTTTACTTCGGAGTCACGTGAGTGACTATGTGAAGAAGACCCGTCGGGGCGCATGCACCTCATTACGTCGGTCGCATTGGCGCAGACAGGCTGGGAGGAACAAAGTTCTCCAGCGGTAAGTTTGAAAAATCCTACAGGGGTAACTTTAAACTTACTTTTCAGGTTGTCCGTTGCAGGAATCTTTTTTCGCAGGTTCCTGCTGGACATCAAATTCAGCAAAACACGGTGGACCGCGGGGAAATTGTTGACCGCGGGGATGCCTGCTTCGGACCGCGGGAGTGCGGTAGCAGGCGGCCGGTGGGTATTGCTGGTTGAGTCGCGGACAGAACGGTCCGCGACTCCCGAGGTTTAATTCGGGCCGCGGGTTTTTGTAGACCGCGGGTTAAGCAAGCTACGGTCATGATAGAGGTGGCTGTTGGGCTTGTTATTTCGAGTTGCTGACAGGCAGGTCAGAGATATGTTTTAAATAGGGGCCGCGGGGTTCTCTAGACCGCGGGGATACCGGCTACGTAAAGTGAGGAGCCGGTGGCCGTCGGACTTCTTGTTAGAGTCGCTGACAGTAAGGTCAGCGACTCCCGAGGGTATACGGGGTGCAGACTGAGCGTGGTCGTCGGGTTACTACCCGGCTCATTGAGGAAGGACCCTGACTTTGGCAGCCCATCTGAGTTTGAACTGTGTGGAGCCTGGCCAGGAGGGTCCCCTCTGTTATATATGTATGTCCTCAGTGGAGAGGAGTAAGGTCTCAGGGCTGCTTACCAATTCCCTCAGTGGAGAGCAGTAGAAGGGATCAGTGTGTGGCTGACTCCAACCCCAACTCAGAAATTGAGATTAGTGGTTTATCACCCTTATGTGTCTATGGCAGTGCATTTTCTGCTAATTCTGTGGAGGTTTCAGGTCTAGGCCAAGCTGGCCTTCAAGGAGAATTTACAATTCACGCATGCCCTCGAAATTAAGGACGAACGCAATTTTGGGAAGCGTTCAAAAGGGTAGACATTATAATTACCACTTGGTCACATTGTGACTATCATACCGAGACAGATGATTATCATTTACTCAATTAAGGAAATGGGAAGCCTTGTTGAGCTGTATTATCATTCACCTGTGGGAGTTACACCAGGTGGCGTCATAGTAATTCTGCTCATTAAAAGGGACTGTGCACGGTTTCTTCCCCAAGACACCGGATTACTCATATTAAAAGTAAATAAATCCCAGGTTTAACTGGGTTGGGCGTCTTTATTCACATAAATGTCTTTGCCTATGACAAATAACTGTTAAGTTTTGTTCCAGCATTTCCCACTATGTCTGATGTACATGGTCCAGAGGCGCTCCAATTCTTCCCTATAGACGGCGTTGGCATCGGAAAGGAGCACGATTTGGAGTTACTAGCACGTGCAGCCTGTTTGGGGAAGGAGGATACCAACAGAGTATCGATTTGCATGGCTAGTCCTGGCGGCTGCTGGAGGCAGCGACCTGATAACCCCAACTCAGAGTGAGTGCCAAACCAGGGGTATCAATGTCAGACAACATTGCGTCTTGTTGCAATCCAACAACGCTCCATCGTAAGGCATGTCAGGCAGCAACACCTAGTAAAGGGTTGCAAAATTCCTCCCACTCAAGGGTCGGAGTGGTCGAGAGAGTGCTACAGGCGGATGCACATGTGCCTGAAGCAACACCTGTTTGCAGGGTTGCCATTCCTCCCACATGTTGCACCACAGTGGTCGAGATAGTGCTAAAATACATGCACACATGCCTGAGGTGACACCTAGTAAAGGGTTGCCAAAATTTCTCCCACTCAAATGGCGGAGTGGTCGAGAGAGTGCCTCAGGAGTATGCACATGGGTTTGAAGTAACACCTGTTTGCAGGGTTGCCATTACTCCCACTCGGTTCTCCGTAGTGGTCGAGATGGTGCTAAAATACATGCACACAGGCCTGGGGCAGCTCCTGTTGCAGGTTGCATAAGTCCTCCCACGTGGATGTATAGCGGATGAAGATGGAGCCACGCACACATATGTGATAAGATTGTGGGGAATGGTGTCGAACAACATGCTTGGTACAGAGGCATGTACAAGCAAATGGAGGAGATGGATGGTGATACCTGCTTCAGCTTCGATGTCCCACTCTAAAAGAGTGTCTACGGTTAGTATGGATTAACTCCAAACAGGAATCCAAACATGACTATGTGCCGGGATCCCATGCTGAATGCATGATGGAAAGCAGTGGGCGTTGCCTCTAAAATTGCAGCTCAAGTCGCTGATTGCTGATCCAAATTAACACCTGACTATTTGGGTCACAATTGATTCAATTAAGTGACTCTGCCCAGGGAAAAAAGTGTAGAGCTAATTGACAGCTGTATCAAGTTAATTGAGGCATTAAGGATACATTCGGGTCATTATAATAGACATATGCAGTTATCAGTAAAGGCTATTCTGATTTGCAATGGTGAATTCACCATGCGTCCAGGAGTTATAGCAAGGTAATCCTTGACCAGCCTTCCATGATTTTGCAGATGAATGTCAGTGCACTCGGTTGGGGTGTCACGGATACGAGTTTCAGCTGTGGAGGCAGGTGGACTGAGCAAGAGGCATCGTTTCTGCAGACATGGGCAATTAACTGTTAAGAGGTTTTTATGGACAAGGCTTATTGCTCTAACAAATGTAATCTGCATGTTCAGTTTCAGATTGACAATACTACGCAAGTGGCATATACAGTGGCTTGCAAAAGTATTCATACCCCTTGAACTTTTCCACATTTTGTCACGTTACAACCACAAACGTAAATGTATTTTATTGGGATTTTATGTGATAGACCAACACAAAGTGGCGCATAATTGTGAAGTGGAAGGAAAATGATACATGGTTTTCAAATTTTTTTACATTTCCACATTTACATTTACGTTTGTGGTTGTAACGTGACAAAATGTGAAAAGGTTCAAGGGGTTAGAAACCTTTTGCAAACCACTGTATATTAATCACATCAGTGGAATTTTTGTGACAGATTGGCTAATCAATTTTGTGCCAGGTGCATTGAAAAAGATATTTCAGCTATTTATCTACCAGGTAGATTCTACATAGTAGCAGACGCCAAGTCACGAAAGTTCCATGACAACATAGATTGGCTGTTGAACCAGGAGGTGTTCAATAATATAGTACTTGTATATGAATGCCAGAAATCGATTTGTTTTGCATCAAGGTTCAACCATCAGCAGCCTAAATAGGTTTCATGGAACCAGACCAGGTGGCAGTCGGAGTCTGCAAGAAATCAAGCAGGATGCCGCTTTGGGGGTGGTTGTAATACCTAATTGGCCGAATCAAGCATGGTTTCCCTTTGATGTTACAGTTAGGGATCCAATCTCTTTTTGGTGGTTCCCAAGCGTAGGAATTGACTGGAGCATCCGCTAACACGGGAAAGTCATCTGTTATGTTATTGTATTGACTTGTTAATTTGCAGGTTTTAAGAAGGCCATACCTGGAGCAAGGACGGACTGGGTGAACGGTGGACATGCTCACTGTAGCCTGGAGAAAGAGTACTCAAAAGGGGTATATTACTTATGTAAAAAATGGGAGCAATATTGTGTACAAAATAATATTGACTATAGTACTGCAGGTATTGTGGATATTTTAGAGTTCCTGTTGACACTCTACGTTGATGAGGGGCTCAGTTATAGCACCATTAATACAGCTTTAAGTGCTTTGTCATCATATGGTTTTGATGGGGTCAGGAAAGATCCTATTGAGTTTCATCATATCATAGCTGGATTGATGAAAGGAATGTCAACTCTAAACCTCCTAAATCCAGGTATATAGCGATCTGGGATGTAAAAGGCCTGTCTCACGAGTCTGCGGTCATTGGCGGCGAAACGGGAACAATCTACCGCTCCTGAGCCACCATAGACCGCGCACTCGGTCAAACGCATAATTCCGGGGCCGTGCGGCGTTGTTCCCAACATCGCACGGTGCTGAAATAAAACCAACACTGTTCAAAAAACGTTTCCTACCGCACAGCCTCCGCCAGTGAGGCACGAGTGCGGCTCGGCCGCCGCCACAGCCGCCGCCAGTGTGGCACGAGCGCCGTGCGTCGAACTTGCACCGCCACAGCCTCCGCCAGTGAGGCACGACCGCCGCCACAGCCGCCGCCACAGCCTCCGCCAGTGAGTCACGTGTGCGGCATGGCCGCCGCCACAGCGCCGCGATCAGCACGGCCGCCGCCACAGCCCCGCAGATACGAAATGACGTCATCGCAGTCGGCCAGCCCTTTTTTTTTTAACTTACCGCAAGCTCCTGGGACCAGCCGCACTTAATCACTCGGCCCCCGCGCAGGACCCGTGCGGCGCTCCCGTGGCATAGGCTCGGCGCTCTCGCCGTTGCCGTGCAGTCCCCTCTACCGGCGACGCCGCGCTTCACTGCCGATGACCGCAACACCGTAAGACAGAGCCTTTAGTGAGGTCCTCAAGATGCTTCGACAGTAGGTTCCTGTCATGTCTGAATTTGCCAAACTAATCATGAAAGTGGTTATGCTCTTGGCATTGGTTCAGCATAGCAAGTGCAGATTTTGCAAAAACTTCTGCTAGACAGGATGGAAGTTGCTGAAGAGAATGTTATGTTATATAATTGCGTCCTGCTTAAGCAGAGCAGGCCAGGTGTCACAGGTTTGTTAAAATTGTGTTTCAGCATAACCTACTGATCCATGTTTATGTGTAATGGCACATTTATTTTCATTATATTGAAGCTATAAAGACCTTAAGAAATGTGGAAACAGCATTGTTTATCATTTACATGAAGCCACACAGGAGAGTGTCAGTGTAGACTATCTCAAAGTGGTTTAAAGCAAATGTTGATTAAGGCAGGTATTAACACTGAAGGGTATATATCCTTTTTCCACTAGTGCAGCAGCAACGTCGTCGGCTAGGGCGATGGATGTTCACAGCGGCCATTTTTTTATAGGTGGTCAAATTAATTAATTTTTAAAATTTTTACCATCCGCCGATCGGAGAGAGGCTGTTTGCAAATTCAGTATTAAGTCCTGTTTAGTTTCCCCAGGGATAGAGGGGTTACTGTTTGTTTTGATTATTCGAATCAATTGTTACTGCATGATATTAACATTTCATGTTTAACGCATTATTGATTGTTTCTCATCGAAAGTCAATCAATGCAGTGAGGCCGGGATTTGGATCTGCGGCATAAAATCACAGAGCTTTGAACCCTTCACGTAGTCACTCACGTAACTCCGAAGTAAAATAGTAAGATTAAACGAGAACTTACCAGTTTGAAGTTTGATCTTTATTTTATGAGTTACGTTGGTGAGTACGTGCCCATCACGCCCAACCCTCTCTCATAAAAAAAGGTCATATGGTAGTTCTCATGTTGCTCATCTTAATATGTTACTTCAAATATTGTGTTGTCTGTGATTTCATACCGCTGCTTTGAAGATTGACGCGCATGCCCCCTGACGGGTATTCTTCACGTAATCACCAATGTAACTCCAAATAAAATAAAGATCAAACTTCAAACTGGTAAGTTCTCGTTTAATCTTACTAATAATCAGCATATTCACGAATGATTCTAGACTGGAAAATCACAAATATAACTGACAAATCCGTGGAATTAATTGTCACAGACAGCTATGGAGGTCGTCATTGGGTATTTTGAATGCAGAGATTGATAGGTTCTTGATTGGTACGGGTTCTAAACATTATTGGGAGAAGGCAGAAGAATGGCGGGTAGTGGCGAGTGGAGTGCCGCAAGGCTCGGTGTTGGGGCCGCAACTGTTTACCATATATTAATGATTTGGAAGAGGGAATTAGCAACACTAGCAAGTTTGCGGATGACACAAAGCTGGGTGGCTGTGTGAACTGTGAAGAGGATGTTAGGAGGTTGCAGGGTGACCTGGACAGGTTGAATGCGTGGCAGATGCAGTATAATATAGATAAATGTGAGGTTATCCACTTTGGTGGCAAAAACAAGGGGGCAGATTATTATCTCAATGGGGTTAGGTTAGGTATGGGGGAGGTGCAGAGAGACCTGGGCGTCCTTGTCACTGAAAGTTGGCTTACAGGTACAGCAGGCAGTGAAGAAAGCTAATGGAATGTTGGCCTTCATAACAAGAGGATTTCAGTATAGGAGTAAAGAGGTTCTTCTGCAGTGGTATAGGGCTCTGGTGAGACCACATCTGGAGAATTGTGTACAGTTTTGGTCTCCTAATTTGAGGAAGGATATCCTGGTGATTGAGGCAGTGCAGCGTAGGTTCACGAGATTGATCCCTGGGATGGCGGGACAGTCATATGAGGAAAGATTGAAAAGACTAGGCTTGTATTCACTGGAATTTAGAAGGATGAGCTAGATGCAGGAAAAATGTTCCCAATGTGGGGCGAGTCCAGAACCAGGGGCCACAGTCTTAGAATAAAGGGGAGGTCATTTAAGACTGAGGTGAGAAAAAAACGTTTTCACCCAGAGAGTTGTGAATTTATGGAATTCCCTGCCACAGAGGGCAGTGGAGGCCAAATCACTGGATGGATTTAAGAGAGAGTTAGATAGAGCTCTTGGGGCTAGTGGAGTCAAGGAATATGGGGAGAAGGCAGGCACGGGTTATTGATAGGGGATGATCAGCCATGATCACAATGAATGGTGGTGCTGGCTCGAAGGGCCGAATGGCCTCCTCCTTCACCTATTTTCTATGTTTCTAAGAATGGGAGGGAAAAATGGCAGAGCAGACAATGGGCCAAATGGCCTAATTCTGCTCCTATGTCTAATGGTCTTATGGATAGGCAAAGTTTAGAGGGATATGGGACAAACATGGGCAAATGGGACTAGTTTCAATGGGGCATCTGGTCGGCATGGACGAGTTAGGTTGAGCAGTCTGTTTACCATGGCTCTAATGTCAACGTGCATGCGTTTAATGTGATTTTAATTGTTCTGAACTAAGGGTGGAATAGTCTTCCACCCAACCCATCACAATGTGAACAAGGCACATGCAGGCTGGCTTGACTCGGGTTTGAATCTGTATCTTCACACCTGATCCAGACCCATCTCATACTTGATGATCTTCTGAAGGTTACTGCTAAAGCCAAACAGACAAAATGTGTAGGAAGGAACTGCAGATGCTGGTTTAATCTGAAGATAGACAGAAAAAGCTGGAGTAACTCAGCGGGACTGGCAGCATCTCTGGAGAGAACGAATGGGTGCCATTTCGGGTCGAGACCCTTCTTCAGACTGGTTAGGGATAAGGGAAACGAGAGATATAGACGCTGATGTGGAGAGATAAAGAACAATGAATGCTACAAAGTGATGTTAAAGGAAACAGGAACATTGTATGTTGTTTGTTGGGTAAAAACGAGAAGCTAGTGCGACTTGGGTGGGGGAGCGATTGAGAGAGAGGGATTGCCTGAAGTGAGAGAAATCAATATTCATACCACTGGGCTGTAAGCTGCCCAAGCGAAATATGAGATGTTGTTCCTCCAATTACAAATGCATGGTTCCTTGAAGGTTGAGTTGCAGGTAGATAAGGTGAGCAAAAAGACTTTTGGCACTTTGGCCTTCATCAGTTAGAGTATTGAGTATAGAAGTTGGGAGGTCATATAATACGTTGGTGAGACCGCATTTAGAATATTGTGTTCACTTCAGGGCACCATGTTATCGGAAAGGGTTCAGAAACGGCTTGAAAGGATTCAGAAAAGATTTACGAGGGTGTTGCCAGGACTAGCGGGTGTGAGCTACAGGGAGAGGTTGAGCAGGCTGGGTCTCTATTCCATGGAGCCCAGGAGGATGAGTGGTGATCTTATAGAGGTGTATAAGATCATGAGAGGAATAGATCGGGTGGATGTCTTTTGCCCAGAGTAGGGGAACCAAGGACCAGAGAACATAGGTGAAGGGGAAAAGGTTTAATAGTAATCCGAGGGGTAACTTTTTCACACAGAGGGTGGTGGGTGTATGGAACAAACTGCCAGAGTCTGGGACTATCCCATTGTTTAAGCAACAGTTAGACAGGTACATGGATAGGACAGGTTTGGAGGGATATGGACCAAGCACAGGCAAGTGGGACTAGTGTAGCTGGGACACTATTGGCCGGTGTGGGCGAGTTGGGCCGAAGGGCCTGTATCCACACTGTATTACTCTATGACTCTAATTTGCGTTGAGCCTCACTCTGACTATGGAGGAGACATTGGTCAGAAAGGATTGTGCTGGAATGGGAAGGAGAATTAAAGTGTCCGGCATCCGGGAGATCAGGTAGGTTCAGGTGGGCTGAGCAAAGGTGTTCCGCGAAACGATCGCCCAGTCTACGTTTGGTCTCGCCGATGTATAAGAGTCCACATCTTGAACAACGGATACAACGGGAACTCATCCAGTCCCACCCAAACCACCCCCATCTCAGGTATCTTCCCTTGCAACCACAGAAGATGCAACACCTGTCGCTATACTTACTCCCTTGACTCTGCCCAGGGACCCCGACAGTCCTTTCAGGTTAAGCAGAGGTTCACTTGCACCTCCTCCAACCTAATCTACTGTTTCCATTCCTTCTCTCCGGAGATGCTGCCTGGCCCGCTGAGTTTTTGTGTCTATCTTCGATTTAAACCAGCATCTGCAGTTCCTCCCTACACAGAGAGTAAGAGGTGGTGGGCTTCTTAAATGTATGAGCAGAGAGACAGAGGGGTGTAAAATGAGGGTAGAAGCAATAGGTAGCAAGGTGAACAGTAAAAGTGGTCGGCAGACAAATCCAGGGCAAAAATCAAAAAAGGGCCATTTTTCAACATAATTGTATAAGGGGGGTAAGAGTGTTGTAAAAACAAGCCTGAAGGCTTTGTGTCTCAATGCAAGGAGCATTCGTAATAAGGTGGATGAGTTGAATGTGCAGATAGCTATTAATGACTATGATATAGTTGGGATCATGGCTCCAGGATGACCAAGGCTGGGAGCTGAACATCCAGGGATATTCAATCTTCTTCTTCGAGTCCGTTGCAATCTCAGATGTCGTTCTGCCAGTATCTGGCGCAGGTCACAGCTGGTCGAGTCGGTTCAGCCAGGTCCTGGGGGCTGCACTGGGGGGTGTCGTCACACTCCAGTAGGTGGGACATTGTCTGTACTGCTCCACAGCTGCTCCACAGGGCTATTCAATATTCAGGAGGGATAGACAGAAAGGAAAAGGAGGTGGGGTAGCGTTGCTGGTTAGAGAGGAGATTAACGCAATAGAAAGGAAGGACATTAGCTTGGAGGATGTGGAATCGATATGGGTAGAGCTGCAAAACACTAAGGGGCAGAAAACGCTAGTGGGAGTTGTGTGCAGGCCACCTAACAATAGTAGTGGAGTTGGGGATGGCATCAAACAGGAAATTAGAAATGCGTGCAACAAAAGTAAAACAGTTATAATGGGTGACTTTAATCTACATATAGATTGGGTGAATCAAATTGGCAGGGGTGCTGAGGAAGAGGATTTCTTGGAATGTATGCGGGATAGTTTTCTAAATCAACATGTAGAGGAACCAACGAGAGAGCAAGCTATTCTAGACTGGGTATTGAGTAATGAGGAAGGGTTAGTTAGCAGTCTTGTTGTGCGTGGCCCCTTGGCCAAGAGTGACCATAATATGGTTGAGTTCTTCATTAGGATGGAGAGTGACATAATTAATTCAGAAACAAGGGTTCTGAACTTAAAGAAAGGTAACTGAGGGTATGAGACGTGAATTGGCCAAGATAGACTGGCAATTGATTCTTAAAGGATTGACGGTGGATATGCAATGGAAGGCATTTAAAGGCTGCATGGATGAACTACAACAATTGTTCATCCCAGTTTGGCAAAAGAATACATCAGGGAAGGTAGTGCATCCGTGGATAACAAGGGAAATCAGGGATGGTATCAAAACAAAAGATGAAGCATACAAATTAGCCAGAAAAAGCAGCCTACCAGAGGACTGGGAGAAATTCAGTCCAGCAGAGGAGGACAAAGTGTTTATTTAGGAAAGGGAAAATAGATTATGAAGGAAAACTGGCAGGGAACATAAAAACTGACTGCAAAAGTTTTTATAGATATGTGAAGAGAAAAACATTAGTTAAAACAAATGTAGGTCCCTTGCAGTCAGAAACAGGTGAATTGATCATGGGGAACAAGGACATGGCGGACCAATTGAATAACTACTTTGATTCTGTCTTCACTTAGGAAAACTTAATTAATCTGCCGGAAATAGCAGGGGACCGGGGGTTCAAATGAGATGTCGGAACTGAGTGAAATCCAGGTTAGCCGGGAAGTGGTGTTAGGTAAATTGAATGGATTAAAGGCCGATAAATCCCCAGGGCCAGATAGGCTGCATCCCAGAGTACTTAAGGAAGTAGCCCCAGAAATAGTGGATGCATTAGTGATAATTTTTCAAAACTCTTTAGATTCTGGAGTAGTACCTGAGGATTGGAGGGTAGCTAATGTAACCCCACTTTTTAAAAAGGGAGGGAAAGAGAAAATGGGGAATTACAGACCAGTTAATCTAACATCGGTAGTGGGGAAACTGCTAGAGTCAGTTATTAAAGATGTGATAGCAGCACATTTGGAAAATGGTGAAATCATTGGACAAAGTCAGCATGGATTTATGAAAGGTAAATCATGTCTGACGAATCTTATAAAAAATTTCGAGGATGTAACTAATAGAGTGGATAAGGGAGAACCAGTGGATGTGTTATATCTGGACTTTCAGAAGGCTTTCGACAAGGTCCCACATAAGAGATTAATATACAAACTTAAAGCATACGGTATTGGGTGTTCAGTATTGATGTGGATAGAGAACTGGCTGGCAGACAGGAAGCAAAGAGTAGGAGTAAACGGGTCCTTTTCAGAATGGCTAGCAGTGACTAGTGGGGTACCGCAAGGCTCAGTGCTGGCAATATATATTAATGATTTGGACGAGAGAATTGAATGCAACATCTCCAAGTTTGCGGATGACACGAAGCTGGGGGGCAGTGTTAGCTGTGAGGAGGGTGCTAGGAGGCTGCAAGATGACTTGGATAGGCAGGGTGAGTGAGCAAATGCATGGCAGATGCAGTATAATGTGGAATAATGTGATGTTATCCACTTTGGTGGCAAAAACAGGAAAGTAGACTATTACCTGAATGGTGGCCGATTAGGAAAAGGGGAGATGCAACGAGACCTGGGTGTCATAGTACACCAGTCATTGAAAGTAGGCATGCAGGTGCAGCAGGCAGTGAAGAAAGCGAATGGTATGTTAGCATTCATAGCAAAAGGATTTGAGTATATGGGCAGGGAGGTTCTACTGCAGTTGCACAGGGTCTTGGTGAGACTACACCTGGAGTATTGAGTACAGTTTTGGTCTCCTAATCTGAGGAAGGACATTCTTGCCATAGAGGGAGTACAGAGAAGGTTCACCAGACTGATTCCTGGGATGTCAGAACTTTCACATGAAGAAAGACTGGATAGACTCGGCTTGTACTCACTAGAATTTAGAAGATTGAGGGGGGATCTTATAGAAACTTACAAAAATTCTTAACGGGTTGGACAGGCTAGATGCAGGAAGATTGTTCCCGATGTTGGGGAAGTCCAGAACAAGGGGTCACAGTTTAAGGATAAAGGGGAAATCTTTTAGGACAGAGATGAGAAAAACATTTTTTTTTTACCTAGAGAGTGGTGAATCTCTGGAATTCTCTGCCACAGAATGTAGTTGAGGCCAGTTCATTGGCTATATTTAAGAGAGAGTTAGATGTGGCCCTTGTGGCTGAAGGGATCAGGGGGTATGGAGAGAAAGCAGGTACAGGATACTGAGTTGGATGATCGGCCATGATCATATTGAATGGCGGTGCAGGCTCGAAGGGCCGAATGGCCTACTCCTGCACCTATTTTTCTATGTTTCTATTATAAGAATATTGGGTCACATGCATTTTAACCTTCTTGTAATTTTTATCTCCTAATCAGCTGACAAAAATATATTTATATTTCCTGATTAATCACATGGCACTATGAACCAATGTGGTTACATGGGATGTAAACTGTGATCAATTGAGGTAACAGACTACTGACCGACATCTACTACAAACCCACTGACTCCCATGGCTATCTGGACTGCACTTCTTCCCACCCTCCTTCCTATAAGGACTCTATCCCCTACTCACAATTCCTCCGTCTACGCTGCATCTGCACCCAGGATGAGGTGTTCCAAACCAGGGCATCGGAGATGTCATCATTCTTTAGAGAACGGGGGTTCCCCTCTTCGACTATAGATGAGGCTCTCAACAGGGTCTCTTTTATATCCCGTAGCTCCGCTCTCACTACCCAACCCTCACTCGTAACAAGGGCAGAGTCCCCCTTGTCCTCACCTTCCACCCTACCAGCCGTCACATACAACAGATTATCCTCCGACATTTTCGCCACCTCCAATGGAATTCCACCACTGGCCACATCTCCCCTTTCGACTTTCCGCAGGGACTGCTCCCTCCATAACACCCTGGTCAATTCGTCCCTTCCCACCCAAACCACCCCCTCCCCTGGTACTTTCCCTTGCAACCACAGGAAATGCCACACTTGTCGCTTTACCTCCCCCCTCAACTCCATCCAAGGACCCAAGCAATCTTTCCAGGTGCGGCAGAGGTTCACCTGCACCTCCTCCAACCTCATCTACTGCATCCACTGTTCCAGGTGTCAACTGCTCTACATCAGTGAGACCAAGCGTAGGCTTGGCGATCGCTTCGCCCAACACCTCCGCTCAGTTTGCATTAACCAACCTGATTTCCTGGTGCCTCAGCACTTCAACTCCCCCTCCCATTCCGAATTCGATCTTTCTGTCCTGGGCCTCCTCCATGGCCAGAGTGAGTCCCACCGTAAATTGGAGGAGCAGCACCTCATATTTCGCTTGCGTAGTTTATACCCCAGCGGTATGAACATTGACCTCCAATGTCAGGTAGTCCTTGCTTTCTCCCTCCTTCCCCTCCCCTTCCCAGCTCTCCCACAGCCTACTCTCTCCGCCTCTTCCTTTCTTCTTCCCGCCCCCTCCCCCACACCCCCACATCAGTCTGAAGAAGGATCTTGACCTGAAACATCACCTATTCCTTCACTCCATAGATGCTGCCTCACCCGCTGAGTTTCTCCAGCATTTTTGTTTATCCTTTGATTTTTCCAGCATCTGCAGTTCATTCTTAAACTTGAGGTGAAAGGTCAGTTATATCTGAAAATAACCAGCTTATTGTCTATTGTCAGGAGATTTTCATTTTATTCCATCCAATCTATGGGACCTCTGCCATGTGCTTGGCCTCAGTTCCAACCATTCCCGAACCTTATATGGCCAGTTCACAATCCTGGGATGCCCAATCATGCGAAGGATGCAGAAGGTCTTGTCCACACCAACCACATTAGAGTCATAGAGAGAGTCATACAGCATTGAAACAGGCTCCTCGGCCCAACTTGCCCACACCCACCAACATATCCCATCTACACTAATCCCACCTGCCTGCATTTGGCCCATATCCATATCCTATCCATGTACCTGTCGAAATGTTTCTTAAACATTGCATAGTCCCTGCCTCAACTACCTCCTTTGGCAGCTTGTTCCATACACTCACCGCACTTTATGTAAAAAAAGTTACCACTCAGATTCCTATTAAATCTCCCCCCCCCCCCCACTCACCTTAAACCGATGTCCCCTGGTTCTTGCTGTCACCTACTCTGGGCAAGAGACTCTGTGCTTTTATTTTACCTTATCTATTCCTCTCATGATTTGGTACACCTCCATAAGATCACCCCTCACCCACCTGCGCTCCAAGGAATAGAGTCCTAGCCTATTCAACCTCTCCCTGCAGTTCGGACCCTCTAGAAACATAGAAACATAGAAAATAGGTGCAGGAGTAGCTGCACCGCCATTCGATATGATCATGGCTGATCATCCAACTCAGTATCCTGTACCTGCCTTCTCTCCAAACCCCCTGATCCCTTTACCCACAAGGGCCACATCTAACTCCCTCTTAAATATAGCCACTGAACTGGCCTCAACTCTTCTGTGGCAGAGAGTTCCAGAGATTCACCACTCTCTGTGAATTATTTTTTTCTCATCTCGGTCCTAAAGGATTTCCCCTTTATCCTTAAACTGTGACCCCTTGTCCTGGACTTCCCCAACATCGGGAACAATCTTCCTGCATCTAGCCTGTCCAACCCCTTAAGAATTTTGTAAGTTTCTATAAGATCCCCCCTCAATCTTCTAAATTCTAGCGAGTACAAGCCGAGTCTATCCAGTCTTTCTTCATATGAAAGTCCTGACATCCCAGGAATCAGTCTGGTGAACCTTCTCTGTACTCCCTCTATGGCAAGAATGTCTTTCCTCAGATTTGGAGACTAGAACTGTACGCAATACTCCAGGTGTGGTCTCACCAAGACCCTGTACAACTGCAGTAGAACCTCCCTTCTATACTCAAATTCTTTTGCTATGAATGCTAACATACCATTCGCTTTCTTCACTGCCTGCTGCACCTGCATGCCTACTTTCAATGACCGGTGTACCATGACACCCAGGTCTTGTTGCATCTCCCCTTTTCCTAATCGGCCACCATTTAGATAATAGTCTACTTTCCTGTTTTTGCTACCAAAGTGGACCTGGCAACATCCGCATAAATCTTTTTTGCACCCTTACCAGTTTGATGACATTTTTGCTATAACATAGTGCCCAAAAGTGAACATAATACTCTAAATGCGGCCTCACTAACACCTTATGTAACATGACCTCCCGACTTGTTTTCTCAATACCCTGACTGATGAAGACCAATGTGCTGTGAGCCATTTTGACCACCATATCTACCTGTGATACCACTTTCAAGAAACTATCTACCTCCACTCCTAGATCCCTCTTCACTCCACTCCTAGATCCCTCTCCACTCCACTCCTAGATCCCTCTGCTCTACAACACTCCCCAGAGGCCTACCATTCACTCTGTCCTGCCCATGTTAAACTTCTCAAAATGCAACACCTCACATTTCTCTGTATTAAATTCCATCCACCATTCCTCAGCTCACCTGCCCAACAAGATCCTTCTGCAATTGTTGACAACCATCTTCACTATACCAATAGTCCCAGCCTACTCAACCTCTCCCTAAAGCTTAGACTCTTGAGTCCTGGCAACATCCTTGTAAATCTTCTCTGCTCCCTTTCTACCCTTAATAACATCTTTCCTATAACACGGTGCCCAGAACGGAACCCAACACTCTAAATGTGGCCTCACCAACGTCTTGTACAACTGCAACATGACCTCATAATTTCTATACTCAATATGTGTATAGCAAACTTAAATCGCTTCCTCTGAACATCTGGCAATCTTCTCTCATAACGGAGCTTGGAATAGAGTGGAACAGATGAGTCTGGTGTTGGATGTGCAAATGATGTGGCCTTGACAATGGGGCCAGCGGCGTGTAGTTAGGATTCAATGCTGGGGTTGCTGGCTGGGAGCAGACAATGGTTCACCTATTCTGCCAGGGAATTTGAATGATTTTTTGAAAAGCAAAGTTTTTGAGAGCAAAGTTTGCTGCAGTTGGCCCCTGACTCAGATATTGAAAGGGACGGGAATTGATGCTGCCCAGTGGATGATGAACTTTATGTCAGGCTTGAGGTCTTGATCCTTTTCTTCCGATGGCCAAAGGCTTTACTGGCACTGGTAGCAGCAGCAAATATATATAATTGTTTAAATATATGGGGAACTTCTTTATATTTTTTAAATGTACAGAGACGCACAGAGTCTCTTGCCCAGAGTAGGGGAATCCAGGACCAGAGGACATAGGTTTAAGGTGAAGGGGAAAAGATTTAATTGGAATCTGAGGGGTAATTTTTTCCACACAAAGGGTGGTGGGTGTATGGAACAAGCTGCCAGAGGAGGTAGTTAAGGCTGGGACTATCCTGACATTTAAGAAACAGTTAGACGGGTACATGGATAGGACAGGTTTGGAGGGATATGGACCAAACGCGGGTCAGGTGGGACTAGTGTAGCTGGGACATGTTGGCTGGTGTGGGCAAGTTGGGCTGAAGGGCCTGTTTGCATGCTATATCACTCTATAGCTCTAAATCAAATAATATTTAAATTTAGAAAATGTTAAAACTATCGACCAATTAAAACTACACAACTAAAGTATATTGACTTTCTATATGTTGGCAATGTGGAAGACACGAGCATTCACCTTACAAACCCAAAGATAACATATTGATCAAACTAAAAGGTTAGCTTGGATGACTAATAAGAAGACTGAAGGGAGAGGTTTCGGGATACTTTTGAAGGTGGCAGCATGCATCAGGTTAAAGGATATCAGGGCATAATCCCCAAGTGCGGTGCGTTAATAATTACATCCTATTTTGCCACTGATCATGGTATTTGTGGATAAGAGCTAGTGATGAACATAGAACTCTAAGGGAAATATAATAAAACATGAATATTAGTGTTGAGGTTTATCTCCTTTATGGAGTGGTCTTATAGAGGTGAACAAGATCATGAGAGGAATAGATAAGGTAAATTCACAGAGTATTTTACCCAGGGTAGAGGAATCACTGCCACTTTGATCAAGGAAATATCAGACACCAGATTCACAGGTTGACTCTGGATTGAGGTGCATTACCAAATATGGATTTAATTCCTCTTTGAGGTATCCATCTTCAAGATTGGTCTTTCTTGGGGCTTTTGCTCAACAGAATCCTGAACTGATATTGGAAAGAGGAGATAGAATGTCCTGTGGAAAATACTTGCCCTTTGAGAGTGAGTGCTTCAGTCTGGCTTCCCTCTTTACTGGCTACACAAGTTACTTACTTTGACCCAAGAAGGGTCTCTAATACCAGTTGCAATAGTGTGAAGAAGGGTTCCGACCTGAAACAGCATCTGGCCATTTTCTTCCACATATATTGGCCGCCTGCTGAATTCCTCCGACACTTTGTTTCTTTGCTCAAGATTCCAGCATCTGTAGTCTCTTGTATCTTTTGCCTTCAGAGTTTCCTAACGTTGATCTCTGTGGGGAAATACATCACGCTCTTTCATCAAGGTGATGTGTCATGTGTGGAATCCTGTTGGATTGTCAGCAGCAGAGTAGCTGATCCAGCCTAATTTCCAATATGACTAGTGCATGATCTATCTTGGACATTGCATGTGTGAGATTACAAGCCGAAGATCGACACAAAATGCTAGAGTAACTCAGCGGGACAGGCAGCATCTCTTGATTGAAGGAATGGGCAACGTTTCGGATCGAGACCCTGCTTCAGAGATAACAAGGCTTTGCTATCAAAAAGGCTCTCAAAGCACAATGTTAACTAGTTTATGTTCAGTCAAATTCAACAACGAAAAGGTTAGCCCGGTAAGTGGGATGTTTTTAAAAGTGTGCTGACAAGTGTGCTGGCGGCAAAAACAAGGGGGCAGATTATTATCTCAATGGGGTTGGGTTAGGTTAGGTAAGGGGGAGGTGCAGCGAGACCTGGGTGTCCTTGTGCACCAGTCACAGAAAGTTGGTGTGCAGGTACAGCAGTCAGTGAAGAAAGCTAATGGAATGTTGGCCTTCATAACAAGAGGATTTCAGTATAGGAGTAAAGAGGTTCTTCTGCAGTTATATAGGGCTCTGGTAAGACCACATCTGGAGTATTGTGTACAGTTTTGGTCTTCTAATTTGAGGAAGGACATCCATGTGATTGAGGTAATGCAGCGTAGGTTCACGAGATTGATCCCAGGGATGGCGGGACTGTCATATGAGGAGATTGAAAAGACTAGGCTTGTATTCACTGGAGTTTAGAAGGATGAGGAGGATCTTATAGAAACATACAATTATAAAAGGACTGGACAAGCTAGATGCATGAAAAATATTCCCAATGTTGGGCGAGTCCAGAACCAGGGGCCACAGTCTTAGAATAAATTCTTAAGGGGTTGGACAGGCTAGATGCAGGAAGATTGTTCTCGATGTTGGGGAAGTCCAAAACAAGGGGTCACAGTTTAAGGATAAGGGTGAAGTCTTTTAGGATCGATGAGAAAAGCATTTTTCACACAGAGTGGTGAATCTGTGGAATTCTCTGCCACAGAAGGTAGTTGAGGCCAGTTCATTGGCTATATTTAAGAGGGAGTTAGATGTGGCCCTTGTGGCTAAAGGGATCAGGGGGTATGGAGAGAAGGCAGGTATAGGATACTGAGTTGGATGATCAGCCATGATCATATTGAATGGTGGTGCAGGCTTGAAGGGCCGAATGGCCTACTCCTGCACCTATTTTCTATGTTTCTATGTCTAAAGTGGAGGCCAAAACTTTTTCACCCAGAGAGTTGTGAATTTGTGGAATTCCCTGCCACAGAGGCCAGTGGAGGCCAAATCACTGGATGGATTTAAGAGAGAGTTAGGGGCTAGTGGAAGCAAGGGATATGGGGAGAAGGCAGGCACGAGTTATTGATTGGGGACGATCAGCCATGATCACAATGAATGGCGGTGCTGGCTTGAAGGGACGAATGGCCTCCTCCTACACCTATTTTCTATGTTTCTATGTAAGAGTCCAGGACATGCATGTTCCTGTTAGGGTGATGGGCAAAGCAGGTAAGGAAGCTTGGATGATGAGAGAATGTGAGGCCCTGGGCAAGAATAAGGAGGAGGCATGGGGCAAGTAAAGGCAGCTGGGATCAAGTGCATTCCTGGAGGAGTTTCAAGAACTGAGGAGCACGCTAAAATAGGAAATCAGGAAGGCAAAAAGGGGACAGGAAATAGCTCTGGCAGATAATATTAAGCATAATCCCAAGAGATGTTATGTATATTAAGGTAAAAGGGATAATCAGCGAGAGAATTGAGCCCATCAGCAATCAAAGTGGTCAACTCTGTGTTGGGCCACAGGAGATGGGCAAGGTCCCCAATGAGTATTTCTCCTCTGTTTTTGCTGTGGACACGAGGATTGGGGAATTTAGTGCAGTCAATGAAAGTGTCATGAGTCTAGTCAGTATTACAGTCGAAGAGGTGCTGAACATCCTAATGCAGCCGGAGCTACTCAAATCTCCCGGGTCTGATCAGATATATCCAAGGCCACTGTGGGAAGCTAGAGAGAAAATTACAGGTGCCCTAGCTAAGATGTATGAGTCGTCATTAAATATTGGTGAGGCGCTGGAAGACTGGAGGGTGGCAAATGATGTGTCTCTATTCAAGAAAGGCTGTGGAGAAAAGCCTGTGAACTACAGGCCAGTGAGTCCAACATCTGTGGTCAGAAAGTTACTATTCTGAGGGATAGGATATACATGCATTTTGATGGTCAAGGGCTCATGGTTTTGCATGTGGGAGGGGCCATGTCTCTAATATGATCGAGTTGTTTAAACATGTGACTAATGGTTGATGAAGGCAGAACTGTGGACGTATAAATAGACCAGCAAAGCATTTGACAAGGTTCCACATGGTGGGCTGCTCTGAAAGGTTAGACCACATGAGACCACATTTAGAGTATTGTGTTCAGATTTGGTCACCCTGTTATAGGAAAGATGTTGTTAATGTGAAAAGGTTGCAGACAAGATTTATGTGTTGCCTGGACTCAAGGGCCTGAGCTTTTGGGAGGTTAAGCAGGCTGGGACTTTATTCCTTGGAGCGCAGGAGCATGAGAGGTGATCTTATAGAGGTGTATATAACATCGTGGAGCCGGCGGCGGCCTCCAGCTGGGAACTAACCTAAGGGCTCCAGTCGCGGAGCCTGCGTACCTGACATCGCAGAGCTGGCCTACTTCGGAGCGGGGAGAGCTGTGGTGGCACGCGGCTGCGACCCGACTTTGGCGCTTCGGAGGCTCTGGCCGCAGGCCCGGTGGATAGGAACATCGGGTGCTCCAGGTCCCTGATGGGAGACGGCTTTTCGGAGCTCCTGCAACGGCAACTTCTCCCGCTTGAAACCGCGTGGGTTTAAAGGACACGGAGCGAGGCCTAACATCGCCCGGCGCGGGTTAGCGGCCACGGGACTTACCATCGCCCGCCGGGGGCTCTAACATCGGAGCCCCAGTTCGCCTAGACGCTGCAGTTGGACTGCGGGTTGGACTGCTTGAACCGTGGGGTTTAAAGGACACGGAGCCGGGGCCTAACATCGCCCGGCACGGCTAAATGGCCACAGGACTTACCATCATCCGCTGGGGGCTTTAACACCGGAGCCCCAGTTCGCCTAGACGCTGCAGTTGGACTGCTGGACCGCGGGTGAAGAATAAAGGGAAGAGATAAGACTTTGCCTTCCATCACAGTGAGGAGGTGTTGGAGACTCACTGTGATGGATGTTTATGTAAACTGTGTTAAGTGTGGATCTTGGTTTTTTTTGTAATGTAAAAAAAAACCTGTAGTAATGAAATTTCGTTCAAGCCTAGGTTTGAATGACAATAAATAGCATTCAAATTCAAATTCAAATATGTTCATGAGAGGAATAGATAGGGTAAATAACTAGGATCTTTTACACTGAGTAGGGGAATCAAGAACCAGAGGACATAGATTTAAGGTGAGGGGGGAAAGATTTAATAGGAACCTAAGGGATATCTTTTTCACACAAAGTGTATTAGGTACATGGAACGAGCTGCCGGAGGAGGTAGTTGAGGCAGGAACTATCATAATGTTTAAAACATTTTTTTTACAGATACATGGTTCGGAGGGATGTGGGCTAAATGCAGGCAGGTGGGACTAGTGTAGATGTGGCATGTTGGTTGGCTTGGGCAGGGTGGGCCGAGGGCCTGTTTCCATGCTGTATGACTCTATGACTGAGTAGGAGTTAAAAGTAAATAGTTGATATTAATATTGGGACTGGATATGGAATTTTCTGTTAACTGCAGCCTGTGCCTTTTCATGAAACACATACTGTTCTTCACATTTTCTGATGTGTATCTGTTATATGAAGCAGAAATTGAAGAATTGTATAGTATTCTAGCTGTTTAGTTTAAAAACACAGTGTGGAAACTGGCCCTTCGGCCCACCAAGTCCACGCCGAACAGCGATCCCCGCAATTAACACTACACACTAGGGACAATTTTATATTTATACCAAGCCAAATAGCCTACAACGTGTACATCTTTGGAGTGGGGGAGGAAACCGAAGATCTTGGAGAAAACCCACGCAGGTCACGGGGGTTTAGTACAAATTCTGTATAGACAGGATCGAACCTGGGTCTCTGGCGCTGTAAGGCTATGCCACTGTGCTGCCCTTATACATATATGACAAAATTAATACATTTTCTAACAGTCTTCAGGAAATGAACATACTTTTAAGATGAGAGAACATAGAACAGTAGAGCACACGAATGGCCTCTTTGGTGCACAATGTTTGTGGTGAACATGATGCCAAGTTGAACTGATCCATATCCCTCCAGTCCATGCACTTTAATATTCCAGTCTAAAACGCCACGATTGTAGCTGCCCCCACCACTCTCTGTAGAAAGAAAACTTGCATCACCATCTCCTTCAAACTTTCCCCACAAACTCTCACTTTATAAATGTGTCCTCTAATGTTAGAAATTTCGACCCTGGGGAAAACAGGCCTGACTGCTTACATTATTTATGTCTCTCATAATTTTATATACTTGTATCGTCACCTCTCAACCTCTGATGTTCCAGAAAAAACAATTCAAGTCTGTCCAACCTCTCCCTGTAGCTGAACCCCTCTAATCCAGGCAGCGTTCTGGTAAACTTTCTCTGCACCCTCTCCAAAGCCTCCACATCTTCCCTGTATGGGGTGACAAGAACAGCACGTAGAATTCCAAATGTGGGCTAAGCAAAGTCCAGTAGAGCTGCATCTTCCTGACTCTTGTATTCAATGCCTTTAGCAATGAAGGCAAGCTTATCATATGCCTTCTTTACCACCCTATCTACTTGTGCTGCCACCTTCAGTCAGCTATGAAGTTGGGCTCCAAGATGCCACTGCACATCAATGCTGTTAAGGGTCTTGCCATTAACTGTATATTCTTTCCTTACATTCAACCGCCCAAAGTGCAACACCTCACCCTTGCTCGGGTGAAACTCCATCTGCCAGTTCTCTGCCATTTCAGTAGTTATACCCTGCTGTATCTTCTGACAGCCTTCTGCACTATCTGCAATTGATTGATTGATTGAATACTTCATTGTCACATGTGTCAAGTCACAATGAAATTCTTTACTTGTGTACCCAAGGTATGCAAATAGTCGCCACATAAAGGGCGCTTGCATAGTTACGAAGTATCCGCACTAGGTCCCCCTTTGCTCTCCCCATCCCCTCCCTCACGGCGGTCCTCCCCCCCACCCCTGGTCCCCATTGTTCTCCCCTCCCTCACGGCATTCCCCCTACACCGGGTCCTCCTTTAATTCCTTCCCCTGGCAGCGGCATCCTCACTTCCACATGGTCCATCCTCGTCCGTCGGTCAGCGCTGACCTCTCCACTATCGCCGCTGGGACTTCTCCGGGCACCTCCATGGCACCGACCCAGGCCCCAGCCCTGGGCTCCGCTCACCCAGGGGTTGTTGACTGTGGGATTCGTTGATCCGCGAGGCTCCTCCTCCCACCTGCGGGGTTCCGGCCTCGGATTCTCAGTGGCCCAGCAGATGGTGTCTGCCACAGCGGCCTCTGGAAGGTGTCCAATTGCTCCAATTTTGGTGTCGTCAGCAAATATACCCACCAACCCAACTACATTTACATCCAAGTCATTTATATATATCACAAGCAGCTGAGCTCCCATCATAGATCCCTGAGGAACTCTACTGGTCATAGACCTCCAGCCAGATTGTCCACCTTCCAACACAACCCTCTGTCTTCTATGAATAAGCCCGTTCTGAATCCATACGACCGAATCATCATGAATCCTGTACATCATTATCTTCTGGTTGAGTCAACAATGCTTTAAAACTCTTACTAAAACCCATGTGTACAACATCCACTGTCCTACCTTCATCAATCTCCTTCCTCACCTCCTCAAAAAACTCATTCGAGACATGTCCTGCTGCGTATAAAGCCTTGCTGACTATCCCTAATTCCCCAAGTAAATCCAATCTCAAAGAATTCTCTGCCAAGGTTTTCCCACCACAGACGTGAGGTTCACGGCCTTTAGTTCCCTGGGTTCTCTCGACTTCCTTTTTAAAACAAAGGAACAACATTGGCCACTCTCCAGTCTTCCAGGAACTAGCCTGTGGCTAGAGAAGAAAGAAAGATCTTTGTCGGTCCCTGCAATCTCCTCTCTTGCCTCCCTCAATAAAGATCCCATCAGGCCCTGGGGATTTATCCACCTTCATGTTCTTCAAATGCCTCAGCACCACCACCTCCTCGATCGCAAACTGCCCTGGCATGTTTGTATTCTCCACACTGACCACGCTGTCCTCCAAACCCTTCTCCATGGTGAATACGGATCCAAAGTATTTGTCTACCTCACCTACATCCTCCAAATCCAAACACAGATTCCCTCCTTTTTCTTTTAGCTTTTCCCTTTGTCTCTAACATATGTATAAAAAGCCTTGGGATTTTCCTTAATCCAACATACCAATGGCACTTCACAAGCTCCTTTGGCTCTTCTAATCGCCCAGTTGCATTCTTTCCCACTCACTTTACATTCCTCAGACGCCACCTTCTTTAAAAACCTGACATACTCTTCCTTATTCATCCACGGTCCCCTTACCTTGCTGTCCTTAACCCTCCTCCTTACTGGAACAAGCTGAACCTGCACTTTGATCAGTTGGCCTTTAAACAACACCCACCTGTCATAGAAGATAGACACAAAATGCTGGAGAGAAGGAATGGGTGACGTTTCGGGTCAGGACCCTCATCAGACTGATCAGGGGTCTCGACCCAAAATGTCACCCATTTTTTCTCTCCAGTGATGCTGCCTGTCCTGCTGAGTTACACCACCATTTTGTGTCTATCTTTGGTTTAAACCAGCATCTGCAGTTCTTTCCTACCCACCTGTCATCTGTGGACTTGCCCAATAACACTGCTCGCAATCTGCCCTCCTTCACTCCTGTCTAATGACAAAGATCCCAATACAATTAACATAATTGATCTTTATCCATTAAGCTTCATCCATTTGTCTGAACAGTGAACCATTCGATTATAGATGCAGGAGTAGGAAAGTTGATAAACTGATTAAGAACAAAGACTTGAAAGATGACATGGAATTGTAGAAATTGTGTAGTCCTTTCCCACTTCAGCAACCCGGCCTGAAAGGCCTATACATCCCCTCAACAAAAGTCTCAATCTTGTGTTCAGCTACTATTCAAGTGTGCAAGCTTTGAGCCTTTGTCCTCTACCAAGCTGCCAGTCCTGCCCCGCACTCCTCTCCAATTCCTGCCACAGGCAAGCAAACCATCTGCGTGAATGTGATCAGACCACACTTAATGTGTGTCACTTGTGGCAACTAATTTTTGGATCAAAGTGGAATGGAAAGTTGGACTGCATTTCAAAAGATGAACTATTTGCCCTGTGGCCAAGTCAAAAGAGAAGAATCTTGGACAATGTTCTGAAATGTGGTCAACTGCATTGGAATATGTTGTCATTTGAAAACATTATTGAATGTTTCTGATTGATTTTTATGGTACCTTATTATGCGTGTTTCACCTTCAAAGTCCAAGTCTCATTGTGTGTTTACAGATAATCCTTTTTTATTTAAACAGTTGATTTTTAGAATATACTTGATATGAAATAAATTATTTTAATTATTTTTATGTTGGTGCTGACTTAATCATCGGTGATTCCTGAATAATAATGCTTAGCTCCACTAGATGGCACCAACGTGACAGACTTCAATGGAACTCGGCAACCACACAAACACATCATACTGCTAGAGTTCCTCTCGTTCTGACTCCTTCTCAATTAGTCCATTGTTATTTATATTATTTGCTCTTTTTGAACTGGTAATTTATTGTGATTTTACAGATGGCTCTTTCTTTTCACTTTTAAACGTGTGCACGTTTTCCATCATATATCAATTGCCAAAACATCCATTTAGAAACGTGATTTCATATGCACTCATTTTCATGGAAATGTTCCACCAATTGTGTGTTTATTTGCTAGAAATTGTCAAATGTTCTGTTAAGTTTAGAGATACAGCATGGAAAGAGGCCCTTCGGCCCATCAGGTCTGTGCTAACGGTGATCGCCCCGTACATTAGCTCTATCCTACACAAATTAGGGACAATTTAAAGAAGCCCTACGCGTCTTTGGAATGTGGGAGGAAACCGGAGCACCTGGAGAAAACCCACGCAGTAACACGGAGCATGTACAAACTCCAAACAGACAGCACCAGTAGCCAGGATCGAACCTGGGTCTCTGGTGCTGTAAGGCAGCAACTCCACCACTGTGCCGCCCTTAGCCATCCTTTCAAACCTGCTTCTAAACCATCCTGTGTTGCACTTGTCACTCTAACAGAAACATAGTGACAATGAAAATCTCTTAAGTGTTATTCTGAACCTCCTTAAATTGCAAACTATGAGATGCTATTTGTTTCATTATTAGTTAGATTATTAGATGCTTCTTGATTAGTATGGGTGTCAGGGGTTATGGGGAGAAGACAGGAGAATGGGGATAGGAGGGAGAGATAGATCAGCCATGATTGAATGGCGTAGTAGATGATGGGCCGAATGGCCTATTTCTGCTCCTATCACTAATGAACTTATGAACATGCATTTAATCAATATATTAGTATTCATTTTACCAATGCCTAGTTACCATATCTGGTCACTATATTTAAAAAAATAGAGTACCTCTGATCTCTAGTTCAATATTTACATTTCCAAATCAAATATGCTGCCAGCTTATGAGATTCGTTAATTTATGAATCTTTGCATCAGTCAGCAAGAATAGCCTCCACCACTATTTGGGAGGGGTTGTGCTGTTGTTACTTTTGGGGTTTTGTTTCTAAAAGTTAACATGCCCTCTCCTTACTGTAAGAGATACTCCACTCCTTTATAAAGCTGGATCTCGTTATTCATAGATTGATGAGCTTACAGTAGATGGTTAGCTTCATGTGTTTTGAGCATAGTATATAATTGTGACTATTAACTGATCACTGCTCCAAAGAGTATTGTCCATAGATTACAACCCAGAACCAGTCATTTAGGTTGCCATGCCACTTGCAATTCTTAGGTCTGTTGTATACTGCTGTTCTTTCAGCTGGAGCCAGTGTTTATAAAATGTGTAATGGAGCTATGAATTTAGCCATCATGAACAACTTAGCACAACTAATGCCACAATGATGAGGTTGTATATACATTTCCTGTAGTGTACTTGTTGAAAATATGGCTCGTTAAAATTTATAGGACTGGGAAAATAAATGTGCATGTGATCTATATTTGCCGAGAACAGCAACCAGGAACACTTAATAAATTCAGTACTCTGTAAATAAAGGATGTCTTTATTGGGAAGGTAATTTCTGTGAGGATTATACAGTGTAAAACTGTCAGGCCAAAGCAACAAATGAATAATGATCAATTCTGGAGACTGAAATGACTCTGAGAAGTTTGTCCATCAGAACATTTTTGAAAGACGTGAATGCATAATCTCATACATAACAATTCTAAATTATGTCCATCTCAAGTCATTTTGTAGTAACACATATATTAAGGAAATCATGTTTTCAGTTAAAACAACGGCACTTTGCCATTCAGTCACAAAATGTGTTTTTATAACCATCTGACATTTGTACGATAAAGTAACCATGAATAAACACTAGAAATGTATTTGTGTTTTTTAAAATTTGTTTTAAAAAACAAATGCGCCAGAATAATGGAGGGTGGATAATATAGTGCCTCCATTTAAGAGGCGCTGCAAATAAAAAATATGGGAAATATAAACCAGTAAGTCGAACATTCATGGTTCGACTTATATAACCATATATATATATGGTTATATGATAAAGTAACCATGAATAAACACTAGAAATGTATTTGTGTTTTTAAAAATTTGTTTTAAAAAACAAATGCGCCAGAATAATGGAGGGTGGATAATATAGTGCCTCCATTTAAGAGGCGCTGCAAATAAAAAATATGGGAAATATAAACCAGTAAGTCGAACATTCATGGTTGGAAAGTTTCTGGAGAGGATTCCGAGTGGTAAGATATACATGCATTTGATAGACAGTATGGTTTTATGCATGGGAGATACTGTCTCATGAATTTAGAGTCATAGAGTGATACAGCGAGGAACCAGGTTCCTCGGCCCAACATGCCCACACCGGCCACCTTATCCCAGCTATACCTGCCAGCATTTAGTCCATATTTCTCCAAACCTGTCCTATCCATGTACCTGTCTAACTGTTTCTTAAATGTTGGGGTAGTCCCAACCTCAACTACCTCCTCTGGCAGCTTGTTCCATACACCCACCACCCTTTGTGTGAAAAAGTTCACCGCTCAGATTCCTATTCAATCTTTCCCCCTCACTTCGAACCAATGTCCTCTGGTCCTTGATTCACATAACCTGGGGAAGAGACTCTGTGCATATACCCAATCTATTCCTCTCATGATATTATACACCTATATAAGATCACCTCTCATCCTCCTGCGCCCCAGGGAATAGAGTCCCAGCCTTCTCAACCTCTCCCTATAGCTCAAACCCTCTAGTCCTGGCAACATCCTCATAAATCTTCTCTGTACCCTTTCCAGCTTGACAACATCTTTCCTATAACATGATGCCCAGAACTGAATGCAATACTCTAAATGCAGTCTTACCAATGTCATATGCAACTGCAACATGACCTCCCAAAATTCTATGCGTCAGAATGGCAGGCAGTGACTAGTGGGGTACCGTAAAGGGCCTGTCCCACGGGCATGCGACTCCATGCGGCAAGCGCGACCTTACCGGAAGCGGGGGCCGCGCAGAGGTCGCGGGGCCAGTCCCACTTCGATCGCCGGAGCCGTATGGAGTTGTGCGCAGCTGGTCCCGACATCGCGCGGGGCTCCGAAAAACTGACACTGTTCAAAAATTCCGCGTGGCAACGGCCTGCCGCCCCACAGCCGCATCGACGACCGTGCGCACTGCCTCGATGCCGTACGCAGCCTCCTCGAGGCCGTGCGCAGCCTTCTCGAGGCCGTGCGCACCACCTCAATGGCCATGCGCACCGCCTCGACGCCATACGCACCGTCTTGATGTCACTCAATACAATACAATACCGTTTATTGTCATTTGAACCTCAAATGAAGTTCAAACGAAATTTGGTTTCTGCAGTCATACAAACAAGTAAAAAGAACCAAGACACAACACAATTTACACAAACATCCATCACTGTGAATCTCCTCCTCACTGTGATGGAAGGCAAAGTCTTATCCCTCACCTGCACTCCACATTCTCCTCCCGATGTCAAAGTCAAAGCCCCCGGCGGGCGATGGTATATATGTCCCGCGGCCATTAAAGCCGCGCCGGGCTATGCAAGGCCGCGCCCCTGGTCTTGATGTTGGAGCCCCCGGCGGGCGCTAGCAAGCCAGCGGCCACTCAAAGCCGCGCCGGGCGATGCAAGACCCCGCTCCATGTCATCTTCAACCCCGGAACTCGGGCGGGAGAAGTTGCCGTTGCGGGAGCTCGGAAAAGCGGTCTCCCACCAGGGACCCGCGAGCTCCCGATGTCACCGTCCACCGGGCCAGCGGCTGGAGCCTCCGAATCTCCGGGGCCGGGTCGCAGCAGCGCGCCACCACAGCTCCTCCCGTTCCGAACTCGGCCAGCTCCACGATGGTGAGTAAGGCCGCCGGCTCCACGACTGAAGCCCCAGGTCGTTCTGTTGGAGGCCGCTCCACGGTGCTAGGCCCCAACGACAACGGAGACCCGACTGAGAAAGGTCTGGTCTCCCGTGCAGCGAAAAGATTTTAAAAGTTCCCCCCACCCTGCCCCCCCCGCCCCCCACACATACCCAGTTAAAAAAAACACTATAAACAAATCTCAAATGAAAACAAAAAAATACTCGACCTCCGCACGGCCCCCGCTTCCGGTTTGGTGGTGCTTGCCGCATGCAGCCGCATGCTGGTGGGACCGGCCTTGTACGGGGATCACTCGACCTCCGCACGGCCCCCACTTCCAGTTAGGTCGCGCTTGCCGCATGGAGTCGCATGCCCGTGGGACAGGCCCTTAAGGCTCGGTGCTGGGACTGCAGTTATTTACAATATACATCAATGATTTAGATGGATGGATACAAAGTAACATTAGCAAATTTGCGGATGACACAAAGCTGGGTGGCTGTGTGAACTGTGAGGAGGATACTTTGAGAATGCAGGGTGACTTGGACAGGTTGGGTGAGTGGGCAGAGACATGGCAGATGCAGTTTAATGTGGATAAATGTGAGGTTATCCACTTTGGTAGCCAAAACAGTAAGGCAGAATATTATCTAAATGGAGTCAAGTAGGGAATAGGGGAAGTACAATGGGATCTGGGGATCCTTGTTCAACAGACAATGAAAGTAAGCATGCAGGTACAGCAGGCAGTGAAGAAAGTGAATGGCATGTTGGCCTTCATAACAGGAGGAGTTGAGTATAGGAGCAAAGAGGTCCTTTTGCAGTTGTACAGGGCCCTAGTGAGACCACACCTGGGGTATTGTGTGCAGTTTTGGTCTCCAAATTTGAGGAAGGACATTCTTGCTATTGAGGGAGTGCAGCTTAGGTTCACAAGGTTAATTCCCGGATGGCAGGACTGTCATATGCTGAGAGAATGGCACGGCTGGGCTTGTACACTCTGGAAATTAGAAGGATGAGAGGTTATCTTATTGAAACATATAAGATAATTAAGGGTTTAGAGACACCCTGGAGGCAGGAAACATGTTCCCGATGTTGGGGGAGTCCAGAACCAGGGGCCACAGTTTAAGAATAAGAGGTAAGGCATTTAGAAAAGAGATGAGGATACACTTTTTCTCACAGAGAGTTGTGAGTCTGTGGAATTCTCTGTGGCCAGTTCTCTGGATACTTTCAAGAGTTTGATAGGGCTCTTAAAGATAACAGAGTCAGGGGATATGGGGAGAAGGCAGGAACGGGGTAATGATTGGGGATGATCAGCCATGATTACATTGAATGGCGGTGCTGGCTCGACGGACCGAATGGCCTACTCCTGCACCTATTGTCTATTGTCTATCGTCTATATACTCAATAATCTGACGGATGAAGGCCAATGTGCTTTCTTGACCACCTTATCTACCTGCGACTCCACCTTCAAGGAACCATGCACCTGCACTCCTAGATCCCTCTGCTCTACAACACTTCCCAGAGCCATACCATTCACTGTGTAAGTCCTACCCATGTTAGACTTGCCAAAATGAAACACCTCACATTTCTGTGTATTAAATTCCATCAACCATTCTTCAGCCCACCTGACCAATTGATCAAGATCCTGATTTGATTGAGGTTTTTGAAGAACTAACCTAGAAGGCTGATGAGAGCAGGCCAGATACAAGATGGATGTCAGCAAGGTCAATGATAAGATTGTGTATGGCCGGCTGCTCTGGAAGGTTAGAGCACATGGGATTGAGGGAGAGCTAGCTACTGGATACAGAAATGGATTCATGATATAAAACACAAGGTGGTGGTGGTAGGTTGTTTTTCAGACTAGAGGCCTGCGAGCAGCAGTGTGCCTCCAGGATCAGTGTTGGGCCCATTGCCATTTGTCATCTACATCAATGATTTGGATGAGAATGTACAAGGCATGATTAGTATGTTTGTAGATGACATTAAAATAGGTGATATTGTAAACAGTGAAGATGGTTGTCAAGAATTACAGCAGGATCTTGATCGGATGGGCAGGTGGACTGAGGAATGGTCAATGTAAGTGTGAGGTGTTGCATTTTGGGAAGTCTAACCAGGGCAGGACCATCACCACGAACAGGGGGGGGCCCAGGAATTGTGGGATGCAAAGGGATAAATGGAGTATAGTTCCCTAAAAATGTTGCAGGTAGATAGGGTAATGAAGAAGGCTTTTGGCACGCTGGCCCTCATCAGTCAATGAACTGACTGTGGAAGTTGGGAAGTGATGTTACAATTGTACAAGATGTCGGAGAGGCTGCACCTGTCCAAATGTATTTTAAATGTTGTTATAGTATCTGCCTCAGCCACCTCCTCTGGCAGCTCGACCCTAACCCTATGTGATAAAGTTGCCGCTCTGATTCCTATTAAATCTTACCCCGCTCACCTTAACCCTATGTCCTCTGGTTGTTGATTCCCCTAATTTGGGTAAAAGACTCTGTGCATCTACTGCATCTATTCCCCTTATTGTGCATCTGGATTTGGCACAGGCCAGTTGGGCTGAAGGCAACATTTCTGTGGATATTAAGCAGCATTGATGACACAGCATACCTGTCTGAAGAAGGGTTTTGGCCCGAAACGTTGCCTATTTCCTTCGCTCCATAGATGCTGCTGCACCCGCTGAGTTTCTCCAGCACTTTTGTCTACCACACCTTTTACTTACTTGTGTGATCTGTGAAGCCATAGTCAATTTAAACATTTTTATTGCAGTTTAATATGCATTTCCCTGCAAGATCGGTTTTAATTGCTGTCAAACAATCGGTTTTAATTAAACCAAAAATAATATTCAAAAGAGGTTAATTCATATTTTTTGTGCAGCACCACTTTAGTTCAATTCATTATATTATCATCATTTTCTGAAAGCAAAGCAGCTCTCAAAAATGATCTGTTGAGCCAATGATGGACGTGTGTATTTTAATCTACACAGCACTTTGACAATTTGCTCTGGTCAATTGCTGGGAAAGGGTCAGGGGTTAAAAATGTAAAGTCATGTCATGTGACTCTCTAATTCACAATGTGCTGACAGGTTGCTTGGCATATTAGTGTTCTGCAGGGAGACACTTCATTATAAAATCAGAATTGGTCTTGTATACTGCTTCTGAAAGTAAGTTTTAGGCCTAACATTGGGTGATGGTTTGCTGGAGCTTAGAAAACCCCACAGCTAAATGGAGACAGGATCAAGCAATTAGTAGGTATGTTACAAAACTTACCTTCAGCGGCGCTGCAGTTCTGTCACTGCCCGTGTGCGCGACTTTGGCGCCTTTGAGAGGGGGGCGGGTTTAAAATGCGATTTTTCGGCAGCCTGTTCTAAACGATCTTGAACATGCTAAATAGTTGATGAAGAAAAATCGCTTCGACTGCCCTTTTTATTAAGTTTATTAAAATTAGCACTTTATAATTTAATTGTTGGAGAAAAATTAAAATCATCTTCAAATGCCGTCAACGCCGACAACGGGGCGGATTTCACGCACGGGACAAGGCAAGGTACACCATTTATTTGTTCAAATAAACTTGCTTCTTAGAATGCTTTTAATAAAAATTTCAAGTTGCGAAAATGTGATTATTTAAATATACCAACCGGCAGTATTTTTCCTGCCGATATTGGGGTTTAATTCAGTGCAACCACAGCGTTCCAAACCAGCGCGTTCCACAAAATCCCACTCGCAAGATGATTTAAATGTCAATTAATTTACAGGAATTAAACACTAAATTCCTTCCATTTGGCCTATACATTAATGACAATGAGATTTAAAAATAATGTTATATTGTGAATTCTTGTGTGAATGTTATTTGGACACTTAGGCTTTTTAAAAATGTTAACTTTTTCTTAAGAAATGGATAGATATTTAGATCTAGTAATTGGATTTTGTAATTAGCTACAATTGGGTAACTAACTAATTATATGCTTTAATTTCAGGTCATCCAAGTAAGATTGTTTCATATTTGTTTCAGAATGCTTCAATCTATAATAACTGAAAATGTCATTAAGTTCTCTTAATTTTTAAGAAAGTTATGGGCTTTTGACTGTCCTTGATCACAGCTTTTGTATTAAGTCAATGGAAAAGCAATAGGGAACAAGATGCTAATTTCCGAGTATGAAAATGGCCATAACTTTTTTAATACTGAAGATATAAAAGTGAATTAGGTGTCAAATTAAACTTCTTTTTATGCTTTATCTGATGGGATAAATTGCAGACTTGATTTTTAAAATCTCAAAATTTTGTAACATTGCTACAATTAGGTGTCTTAAGTACGTTGCACGTGAGAAAGATAAGGTGAATTGACCGCATAGCTGAGAACAAAGGGGGACCTGGTTTGGGGGGGGTATTGAGAACTAAGGGGGACCCGGCATAGGGGGGGGCATTGAGAACCAAGGGGGACCCGAAGTGGGGGACACGAAGAAGGAATGAGTACTTTTTGTAACCTTGTCGGCGGCTTTGTGGCGACTCTTTTGTACATTTTGTATTGCATAAACCAAAGAATTTCACTGCACCTAGCTGGGTACAAATGACAATAAAATATCATCATCTTTAGTCAAAGGGTGGTGAATCTGTGGAATTCTTTGCCCCAGAAGGCTGTGGAGGTCAATTGGATATTTTTTAAGGCAGAGATAGATAGATTCTGGATTAGTACAGGTGTCAGAGGTTATGGGGTGAAGGCAAGAGAATGGGGTTAGGAGGGAGAGATAGATCAGCTATGATTGAATGGCAGAGTAGACTTGATGGGCCGAATGGCCTTATTCTACACCTATCACTTATGATCTTGTGATCATCATCATTGTGTTTAGATGTAAAAGCATGCAAAAAATTGATCTAAAATTAATTACTTATTAAAATAATTTCTCACCTTTAAAAAATTAAAGATTTTCTTGACAAAAAAAGTATGCAGTCGAATTTAGGATGGGGTTTCCATTCACAGAAATCCTATGATTATTTCTTTATGTAGGCCAAAAATTGAGAATAAAGTTATTTATAACATTCATTGTATATTTTTAAAGCGTTGTACGCACACAAAATTTGTGGCATACAAATTAATATTTCAACAAAAATACCTAATTATTTTAAAGTGTACAAGATTTGTGCCAAAAACCTTCAATAATATGCTTCAAGGAGCATTGAATTATTTGGCTTTCTTCAGCAAAGATTATAATGTGGAACGTAAAGTAGATCCTTCCCTTTCCCTTGCTTAAGGACTAAAGACAAAGCTGATAATCAGGTACTTAAGTTGGAAATCTTGCAAGAGCCATTACTGTTGGAGTGTTAGATAATATTTATGGGCAGGCTTTGGAAAAACGGTGCTCAAATATGGTATTGCTTTGCTAAAGTATTTTGTTTCAAAGGAATCTTTTGACAGAATGAAGGTAGCTCCTTAAAGCAGGCAATACATTTATGGGGCTCAAAATGCAACAAAAATATACATTTAGTGCTTTATCCTCAAGAAATATGACATAAAACAAAAAAACACACGATTGGACAGCAAATTTGAGCGGGGGGTGCGAGTATGTAGCCAATATAAAAAAGTAAATATATGAATACACTTGGAGAATGAGCACAAAATAGGCAAATGGACTTTTGCATAGGAAGGATCATGGAAGGAAGAATAAATAGATTATTTTAAGCATTCGAAATTCAACCATCTGAATGATGATAGGGATTTTGTAGATACTCATGTCATTAAAGGTAGAGATGTGGGTTGATAAAGTTACAGAATAACGAAGCACTGGGTCTCATTTCTCGAGGAATATAATTTAAAGGCAAGAAGTTACATAGAATAGTAAGATTAAACGAGAACTTACCAGTTTGAAGTTTGATCTTTATTTTATGAGGAGTTACGTTGGTGATTACGTGAAGAAGTCCCGCCTGTGCGCATGCGCGTCAATCTTCAAAGCTACGATATGAAATCGCAGATAACAGAATATTTGAAGTAACATAGTAAGATCAGCAACATGAGAACTACCATATGACCTTTATGAGAGAGAGGGTTGGGCATGGTGGGCACGTAATCACCAACGTAACTCCTCATAAAATAAAGATCAAACTTCAAACTGGTAAATTCTCGTTTAATCTTACTATTTTACTTCGGAGTCTATCTCTGGGGAGGCTAAAATTTGAATGCAAAACAGAATGGGCAACTAGCCCTGGGTCGACAATCAGCGTATGGAAAAACATTTTTTCGAAACTAATTTACTGCGGCCGCTAGGAGATGGTCAATGGGAATATCCATTGCCCTGGCCGCTGATGTTGATGTCGCCCTGGTGCAATGAGATGTAAATTGGTAGTGTTAATACCCGTATAAACCAGAACCTTCAGCCACCTTGAAATAGTCTGAACCGACCTTTTCTTGTGTGGTTGTTTGTGGTTAATAAACAATGCTGACTCCACACCTCTTAGGGTTCTGGTGGCCTTGTTAAAATATAGCAAACGTGCCCGTACTCATAGACACGAGTCCTTGGGGTATGCCAAAATATGACTATGGGTGTAGCTGGAGCCCCCTGTTGAAGTATTGTTAACACACTGTACATATCCAATACTGTCTATACTTGTACTGAGAATTTGTGTTGAAGATATCTCTTACAAACTCGAAATCCGGGGTTGAAAACCCGACAGAGTGGGTCCCGTTTGCTGCAACCAATATGATGGGAAAGTACGTTGGACACAGTTAATGGCTCTATAACTGAATTATTGTCAAAACCCATTTAAGCATGAAATGGAAGACGTCAGTAATCTGTACCGTATTAAATGTAACATTAACATTAAACAAACCGCTTCCAAACTACTCAATAGGAAATGTACTGCTTTTTTGGTGCAATCCCTGCACTCTGCAATGAGCACATCCATGGATTGATGTGACAATCCGACCCGTAAGGCAGTCCATTCAGAATGTGTAAGGCAATAATTGTTTTATTATGCAGAGGCTGGCTTCCTGAACCACAGTTTGAACCAGCAAAGTTTTCGTTTTTAGAATAACCGTATATGGTTATATTATTATGCCTGACGGAAGCAGGAAGCATGGCTGCATAGCCAGTCCGACTGTACAAAAACTAAAGCAAGATCTTGCTGACTTTATTTCAAGACCCGACTGATGAGGCAAAATGGAGAAAGGCATTAAAGAACATTCCTCCTTCTTGTGGCGAAAATGTATCTCACCACTGTTATACCACATATTTTTGCAATCAGTGAAAAAGCATGAACCATATTTTCATAAATACTTTGTGATTCAACACTTATTCTGTGTTGTCCTGAATATGAACTTGATGATAAACCAGTGGCAAGGGATTAGGTAAATATTACAGGATACTACTTGATTGCCATGTGACTAACATCTGCCACCACCGTAGTGTATCAACTTGATGCTGGGCTTGTAGATTATGTATTCGCTCACTAGCCCTTTACCCATAGGATGCGTCTAGCGTCTATAGCTAGTTGATACCAACAACTGAAGAATTGGCAACTCATGCAAATCTCCACCTCCAACTAGAGATGACATTCGCAATTTTCCCACTTAGAGCACTTAGCTGGAGCAATGCTGAATACTGTTTGTTCATCATTGTGACTTAGGTAGCTTCAGCTGGTCACAGCATAAGCCAGTTAACAATCACCCACATGTAATTTGAGAGATTGCTACTTTGCACAATGTCAGTTTCCCGACTTGCACAGCTGACTCACATCTACTATATTGCCAATACTCTAGATTAATAGGATTCAGCTTTATAACAGGTTTCTATTAACTCCAATCTCGTGCCCCAAGGCGGAGTCATTACTAATCAATAGTTAAAGGTAAATTCCAATGACCAACAAGTCTATTTGGTAACAACTTAAGTTAGCTGGATGGATGAGCCCAATTTCTCAAATATAGTTTGAGACTGAACCTGTGATTTTAACAAAATACAGCGTTAGAAATATCATACAGACCAGATATAACAAGTGTTTTCGAACTCTGAATCCAAACACCGATTTTATAATTATTTGAATACCCAGGGAATATAGTTTATCCCATTTTGCAATGTTTTACTGTTTTTTTTTTTTTATTTTTTTTTTTTTTTATACAATCATATTTTCATAATACCTTTTATGTACAGCTTCTTATTTTTTAAATTTTTTAAAATAAAGAAGAAAAGGAAAAAAGTTAGATAATGAAAAATAGAAAAATGTGAGATATATAGTGTGTGAAAAAGAAAAATAAAGAATGAAATAAGAAAGTTGAGACATAGAAAATAGAATAAAGAGAATAAATGAAAAGAAGAGAAGAAAAGAAAATAGAAGGAGATCATTTATAATCTTGACCATCCGCAGTCACGGATTAGCTTTTACACCTGTTTTGCACCATACGTTTCCAAAAAGACGACAAATGGAGACCAACTCGTTATGAATTGGTCAAATTTATCTATTAGGAGGAATCGCATTTCCTCAAGATGTGCGGTATCCAACATACTTGCAATCCACATTTTGAGCGTTGGTATTGGTGTATTTTTCCAAAATTTCAATATTAATTTTTTTGCTATTATTAAACCATAATTAAAAATTGACTTTTGAGATGAGCTCAATTTGTTCCCGTCTTCCATTACCCCAAATATAATCAATTTTATAATTATTTGAATACCCAGGGAATATAGTTTATCCCATTTTGCAATGTTTTACTGTTATTAGTACAGTTAAACGACATTCTCCATTTTTCATAATGAACAGGCTACTCCTGCCATCATTCCATTGGTGCTTTGCACGATTTTCGAGCCTGTCTTGAAAACAACAATTCTGGCCCTAATTCCAAACTTGCTTGGAATGCTAGTATTGTGCCCTCTAAAGGGCCTGTCCCACAGGCATGCGACTCCATGCGGCAAGCGCGACCTAACCGCAAGCAGGGGCCGCGCGGAGGTTGAGTGATCCCCGTATAGGGCCGGTCCCACCAGCATGCGGCTGCATGCGGCAAGCGCTACCAAATCAGAAGCGGGGGCCGCACAGAGGCCGAGTGCCGTCAAGACAGTGCGTACGGCGGCGAGGTGGTGCGCACGGCCGTTGACGCGGTGCGCACGGCCTCGATGCGGCTGCGTCCGGCATTGAGGTGGTGAGCACGGCCGTCGATGCGGTGCGCACGGCCGTCGATGCGGCGCGCACGGCCTCGTTGCGGCAGGCCGTTGCCGCACGGAATTTCTGAACAGTGTCAGTTTTTCGGAGCCCCGTGCGATGTCGGGACCAGCTTTGCACAACTCCATGCGGCTCCCGCGATCGAAGTGGGACCGGCCCCGCGACCTCCGCGCGAACCCCGCACGGCACCCGCTTGCGGTTAGATCGCGCTTGCCGCATGGAGTTGCATGCCCGTGGGACAGGCCCTTAAGCAGATGACAATGCTTTTATCCTTTGTATGCTGTACAAACAAGTGCAAATATTACCTACTTGTGAGTGGTCCACTTACCCATGTTTCGGAAGTGCCGGACCCACCTTGTGGAGTAGGACTGGTAGGGTATGTGGAACCTGTGCACAGCTGTTATGCTGCCACCAGCTTCAGTGAACTGCCCACTGCCGATGAAGGTATAGGGTGCGTTGTCGCCTAAACGCCGTTCATCCGTGGAGCTGCAGAGCGCCAGCTGCGCATCTGAGTCGACGGCCGGCTTGTTCCTGGTCCAACCCCGGAATCTGCACCTCTCTTGTAGGGATACCTCCTTTTTTCAGATTTGCCGACTAACCGGCTTAACCTTGCTGCGTCTCGGACAGCTGCCCTCCATCGATTGTTCTAGCGAACGCAGTGATTCCTGAGCCCAGCAGCTTCAGGATTCTTGCAGCTCACCTGATCCCATATCACCTGGTTCACTGCCGGCACCTTAAGCAACATGCAGTTCCCCGGGGTCTCGTGCTTCTTTGCGGTCTCATCCATCGTGAGCTCCTGTAGCTGATGGGAGACGAAATAATTTATCGTGGAGGCCAACTCATCTCCCAGTGGCTCTCCTGACTCTGACGGGACAGCGAATCATACTGCCAGGAATGGGATATCTGGCAGCTGCCGTCTTCGCCTGGATTGAACTCACCGTCAGAGTCGGGGTCAGAACTCAGCTGACCCATTGCACGTGCCTCATCAATGAGGGTGCTATCGAGCAGCCCTCTACTAGGTGCTGCTGGCGCGGCCTCTTCTCCAGCCTGCCACCAACACTACTCCTGCTCCTAGAGTGTGCCCTGGGGAACAACCTATGCAAAAGGTGCTCCATTTGGGATAACCGTTGAAAAACGGTATCCAGCCTCGGAGAGGAATTCTCCGTCCTGACTCTGCCGAGTCAGTGGGCCTAACAGACTTGCTCGTGGCCTTACGCCCGACTGGCGCTGGCTCTGTGCTTTGCAGCACCAAGTCTGCAGTCGCCCCGCTCCCGGCCAGCGACTGTGCAGAGGTATGAGAGAGAGAATGCCATTTATTGTCATTTAACACCAAGGTTCAACGAAATTTCGTTCCTGCAGTCATAACAGCAAAAAAAAAAAAACACACAATTAACACAATTCCACACAAACATCCATCACAGTGTAGGTATGTTACAAAACTTACCTTCAGTCGCGCTGTAATTCTGCCACTGGCCGTGTGCACGATTTTGGCGCCTTTAAGGGGGGGCGGGGTTAAAACGCAGGTTTCTCCTCCCTTGTCCTGGTTAATATTTTGTTGGAGTACAAGCGTTGGCTGAAGAATCGTTCCTAGTGGCGATTTGTGTATTTTTTATTTTTATTAAATCGTCAATGTCAGCGCTAGAGTAATTTTAAAAGCAGCTCCTGAAGCGTCAACGCCGATAACGGGGACGGATTTCACACACGGGACAGGTAAACGAAAGTGGTTTCTTTAAATGTATAAAGGTGCTTCTTAAGAAGCCTTTAATTCACATTTTTTCATGCGACACGGTGATTTTATTCCCCGAATTAACGGCAGTATTTTTCATGCCAATACGGGGTTAAATTCACCGCAAATGAACGTTCCAAAAGATCGCGTTCCAGAAATCCTCACTCACAAGATGATTTAAATGCCCATTAATTTACAGGTATTAAACATTCAATTCCTTCCATTTGGCCTGTAAATTCATGAAAACGAGATTTAAAAATTATGTTATATTGTGGATTATTGTGTGAATGTTATTTGGACACTTAGGCTATTTAAAAATGTTAATCTATTCTTAAGAAATTGATAGATGTTTAGATCTAGTAATTGAATTTTGTAATTAGCTACAATTAGGTAACTAACTAATTATATGCTTTACTTTCATGTCTTCGAAGTAAGATTGTTTCATATTTGTTTCAGAATGCTTCAATCTATAATAACTGAAAATTTCTTTCAGTTATCTTAATTTTTAAGAAAGTTATGGGCTTTTGACTGTCCTCGATCACAGCTTTTGTGTTAAGTCAATGGAAAAGCAATAGGGAACAAGATGCTAATTTCCAAGTATGAAAATGGCCATAACTTCTTTAATACTGAAGATATGAAAGTGAATTAGGTGTCAAATTAAACTTCTTTTTATGCTTTATCTGATGGGATAAATTGCAGACTTTATTTTTAAAATCTCAAAATGTTGTAACATTGCTACACAGTGAATCTCCAAACACCTCCTCACTGTGATGGAAGGCAAAAGTCTTATCTCTTCCCTGTTCTCTGTTCTTTATTCTTCTCCCGCAGTCAAGCAGTCAAACTGCTGCATCGAGCTGATCGAGGCTCTTGATGTTGGAGCCCCCATTCAGGTCGCGCCGGGCGATGCAAAGCGCGCTCCGGGTCTTGATGTTGGAGCCCCCGGTAGCGCCAGCAAGTCCAGCGGCCATTTAAAGTCATGCCGGGCGATGTTAGACCCCGCTCCAGGCCATCCTCAACCCCACAACTCGGGCGGGAGAAGTTGCCGTTGCGGGAGCCCCGAAAAGCGGTCTCCCACCAGGGACCCACGAGCTCCCGATGTTACCGTCCACCGGGCCGGCGGCTGGAGCTTCCGAATCTCCGGGGTCGGGTAGCAGCCGCGCGCCACCACAGCTCTCCACGCTCCGAACTCGGTCAGCTCCGTGATGGTGAGTAGTCCGCAGGCTCCGCGACTGGAGCTCCAGGTCGCTCCGGTTGGAGGCCGCTCCACGGTGCTAGGCCCCAACGACAACGGAGACCCGACAGGGAAAAGGTCGGGTCTCCCGTGCAGGGAAGAGATTTAAAAGTCCCCCCCCCCCACCCCCCACACATACCCAGCTAAAAAAACACTATACACTACACTCAAACGAGACAAAAAAAGAAAAAAAAGACAGACGGACTGCAGAGGCCGCTGCGACGTGAGGCAGCCGTTCACAGACTGCACTCCCACGGCTGTCTACCAATTTTCTTGCGGCTTGCCTCTTTCCCTTGATCGTCTTTCTGATTCCTGGGATGTCAGGACTTTCATATGAAGAAAGACTGGATAGACTCGGCTTATACTCGCTAGAATTTAGGAGATTGAGAGGGGATCTTATAGAAACGTACAAAATTCTTATGGGGTTGGACAGGCTAGATGCAGGAAGATTGTTCCCGATGTTGGGGAAGTCCAGGACAAGGGGTCACAGCTTAAGGATAAGGGGGAAATCCTTTAAGACCGAGATGAGGAAAAACCTTTTCACACAGAGAGTGGTGAATCTCTGGAACTCTCTGCCACAGAGGGTAGTTGAGGCCAGTTCATTGGCTATATTTAAGAGGGAGTTAGATGTGGCCCTTGTGGCTAAGGGGATCAGGGGGTATGGAGAGAAGGCAGGTACGGGATACTGAGTTGGATGATCAGCCATGATCATATTGAATGGCAGTGCAGGCTCGAAGGGCCGAATGGCCTACTCCTGCACCTATTTTCTATGTATCTATGTATCTATGTCTTGTCCATGGCGTTGTCCTGGAAGAAATACACAGCACAGCACCACAGCAAAACAACCCGAACTCCAGCTAAGTTTGTGGCACTTACCTGGAGATTTAAAGCCAATGCGGCTAGCGCGCTCATACACTAAGCAGCCCTGTCCCAGGCACTGCTGGCGCGGCCTGTATCATAGGCCCGCGCTCATACACTAAGCAGCCCTGTCCTAGGTGCTGCTGGCGCGGCCTGTACCATAGGCCCTGCTGGTGCCTGTGAAGGGTTAAAAAATAACAACAGAATGCATACAAATACATACTTATTTCCGGAAGGTAAACCCTCTCAGCCCGACTCCTCTGAGTTCAATAGGGCTGTTTGATATAATCTGTGCTCTCACCCCATGCCTGAGGCCCACAGAACGACGATTCAGTGAGCCACTGACCGCACTGTCAGCGACTCTGGCGGTAACCCCGCCTCCCTGCGTGTTCTACCCGACCCCGGGAACCACAGCAGGTTTGAAACCACTGACCGCTTTGTCAGTGGCATTAAACGCGAACCCGACAACCCGACTATCCGCTTCCGCGGTCGGTACTGGGGTCTCCCCACAGCCCATAGTCGGTCCACTTGCCGGACTTCACCAAATCCTGCAGGATACCTCTGTGAAGAGAGGTTCCTGCACGAACATTAAACCTGGTAAGTAAAAAAAACGTACCTGTAGGTTTCAATTTACCGTCGGCAGGAGAGATGCCCTGTCAGTCCGGTGCTTCGCCATGCGAACGACGATATGACATGCATGCGCACAGGCGGGACTTCTTCACGGAATCACTCACGTGACTCCGAAGTAAAATTTGTATTTAATTTTGGTTTCACCATATTTGGAGCTTTCTGAATAGTTTTGGCCTCCATATTGTAAATGACACATTAAAGGATTTGAAGAAATGGCAACATAGAATTATGAAAATGTTCGCTGAAACCAGAAGAAACCACAATCAGGAACGACTCAATAGACTGGGACTGTTTTCACGAGAAAAAAAAAGCACATTAAGGAATTGCCTGCTAGAAGCCTTAAAGATTATGAAAGGATTTAAGAGAGTTGGTATGAGGAAAATTGAGAACACTTTATCGCATTGATGAGGTGCTAACCAAAATGTACGTAGCTCGATGCACACCAACATATTTTTGAAGGTGTCTTAAAGTTTGAATTGTATATCATAGCTAGATCACTGTCAGATAATATAAACTGCTCAATACTCCAGTTAATGTTTAATTTCTAAGGTCATAAGGTCATAAGGAATAGTAGAATTAGGCCATTCGGCCCATCAAGTCTACTCCGCCATTCAATCATGGCTGATCTAGCTCTCCCTCTTAAACCCAATCTCTTGCCTTCTCCCCAAAACCTCACCTGGCCTAATCAAAAATCTATCTATCTCTGCCTTAAAACTATCCACTGACTTGGCCTCCACAGCCTTCTGTGGCAAAGAATTCCACAGATTCATCACCCTCGGACTAAAGAAATTTCTCCTCATCTCCTTCCTAAAAGAACGTCCTTTCATTCTGAGGTTATGACCTCTAGTCCTAGGCTCTCCCACTAGTGGAAACATCCTCTACACATCCAAGCCTTTCACTATTCTGTATGTTTCAATGAGGTCCCCCCTCATTCTTCTAAACTCCAGGCCCAGTGCCGACAAACGCTCATCATTGGTTAACCTACGTATTCCTGGGATCATTCTTGTAAACTTCACTTAGCCTCACTTGGTTAACCATGCTTTAAAAGTAGCAACAAGAATTCACACAGACAACACAATAAATTACAAATCAATCTGAAACTTTGCAGAACAGGCAGGTTTGATACTGATAGATCGACTGTTCTGGAGTCAACTCTCTCCCTTATCTTCCATGCCTGAAGGGATCATTATCAGAGATAATTAGGGAATTATCATTCACAGTTGGTGGTTGATTTCTGTTGGATATTTTACATTGTAGGGTCATAGACATTAAGACAGGTGCTGAAGGAAGCATTGCAAATTTAAAGGCTTCACTCAATCCTGTTGCATTTTGACAGGAGAGGGAATAATGATTCCCCTGAGCTCTCTGAGCCTCGCCCCTTTGATGTAAATGAGATGTCTTTGCATTGTTTGATGCTGTGTGGTCATCATTGGCAAGTCAGCATTTATTCACCATTCCTTGGTAGGCAGTGATAAGCCACCTTGTTGAGTAGCAGTGGTCTTTCGAGTGAAGGAACTGGCACTTGATTTCGGCACAAAACGCAGGAGTAACTCAGCATTGTCCAGCATTTTGTGTCTATCTTCGGTATAAACCAGCATCTGCAGTTCCTTCCTGCACTGTTGATTCTGATCCAGTCACATGATGGGATTTGGGATCTGGATCTGGGATTTGGGATGTGACTTAGGAACATAGAAACATAGAAACATAGAAAATAGGTGCAGGAGGAGGCCATTCAGCCCTTCGAGCCAGCACCGCCATTCATTGTGATCATGGCTGATCGTCCCCTATCAATAACCCGTGCCTGACTTCTCCCCATATCCCTTGACTCCACTAGCCCCTAGAGCTCTATCTAACTCTCTCTTAAATCCATCCAGTGATTTGGCCTCCACTGCCCTCTGTGGCAGGGAATTCCATAAATTCACAACTCACTGGGTGAAAAAGTTTTTTCTCACATCAGTCTTAAATGACCTCCCCTTTATTCTAAGCCTGTGGCCCCTGGTTCTGGACTCGCCCAACATTGGCAACATTTTTCCTGCATCTAGCCTGTCCAGTCCTTTTATAATTTTATATGTTTCTATAAGATCCTCCCTCATCCTTCTAAACTCCAGTGAATACAAGCCTAGTCTTTTCAATATTTCCTCATTTGACAGTCCCGCCATCCCAGGGATCAATCTCGTGAACCTACGCTGCACTGCCTCAATCACAAGGATGTCCTTCCTTAAATTAGGAGACCAAAACTGTACACAATACTCCAGATGTGGTCTCACCAGAGCCCTATATAACTGCAGAAGAACCTCTTTACTCCTATACTGAAATCCTCTTGTTATGAAGGCCAACATTCCATTAGCTTTTTTCACTGCCTGCTGTACCTGTAAGCCATCTTTCAGTGACCGGTGTACAAGGTCGCCCAGGTCTCGCTGCACCTAACCTAACCCCATTGAGGTCTTACCTAACCTAACCCCATTGAGGTAATAATCTGCCCCCTTGTTTTTGCCAACCAATTTTCTATCCATGTCAACACCCTACCCCCAATACCATGTGCTCTAATTTTAGTCATCAGTCTCCCGTGCGGGACCTTATCAAAGGTGACAAGGTCTCCAACCTGACAAACAGCCATCCACCATTACTCTCTGGCATCTCCCATTCAGCCACTGTTGAATCCATCTTGCTACTCCACCATTAATACCCAATAATTTAATCTTCTTAGTCAACCTTCCATGAGGAACCTTGTCAAAGGCCTTACTGAAGTCCATATAGACAACATCCACTGCTTTACCCTCATCAATTTCCCTAGTAACCTCTTCGAAAAATTCCAGAAGATTACTCAAACATGACCTTCCAGGCACAAATCCATGTTGACTGTTCCTAATCAGACCCTGCTTATCCAGATGCTTATATATATTATCTCTAATTATCCTTTCCATTAATTTGCCCACCACTGACGTCAAACTAACAGGTCGATAATTGCTAGGTTTACTCTTAGAACCCTTTTTAAACAACGGAACAACATGCGCAGTACGCCAATCCTCCAGCACTATTCCCATTTCTAATGACATTTGAAATATTTCTGTCATAGCCCCTGCTATTTCTACACTAACTTCCCTCAATGTCCTCGGGAATATCCTGTCAGGACCTGGAGACTTATCCTTTTTCATATTTTTCAAAAGTGTCCGCACCTCCTCTTCTTTGAATCTCATAGTTTCCATTGCTACTCTGCTTGTTTCCCTTACCTCACATAATTCCATATCCTTCTCCTTGGTGAATACCGAAGAAAATAAATTGTTCAATATCTCCCCCATCTCTTTTGGCTCTGCAGATAGCTGTCCACTCTGACTCTCTAATGGACCAATTTTATTCCTTGTTATCCTTTTGCTATTAATATAGCTGTAGAAACCCTTTGGATTTACTTTCACCTTACCTGCCAAAGCAACCTCATATCTTCTTTTAGCTTTTCTAATTTCTTTCTTAATATTCTTTTTAAATTCTTTATACTCCTCAAGCACCTCATTTACTCCATGCTGCCTATAATTATTGTAGATATGTACAATGTGAACATGTAGTCGGAGGAATGAATGTTGACATTGGTGTATGAGGCACTTGTCCTGGGGACTATTTTGTTCTGGATGGTGTTGAACTTCTTGAATGTTGGAACTACCCTCATTCATTTGTTGTTGGTTGTGATAAGGTTTTGAGGGGTAGGGAAAGGCCATAATTGGAGCCAGTATCCAAAGATGCATTCATTATTTGCTTCATCCAATAGAGTTTCTGGTTAATGCTGCCTGCTGAGCGTAATGAAGAGGAACTTGAGCATAGCAATGAAATTGGAAGGCAAGGATAAGTTGGTGGACCTTTTGTTGGAGAAGGTCATAACATGACACACATGCTGTGAATGTTACTTGCCACATATTACTCCAGGCATGAACATTCTCCAGACCTTGCTACTACTTCATTTACTGAGAAGTTGTACAATGAATAGAATGTAATATGATCATCCGTGAATATATTAATACTTAACTTTATGGTGGAAAGAGAGTCAATGAACAAGCATCTAAGGATGCTTGGCCCGTGGAATTCCTGTAACAATGGCGCATGGTGGCGCAGCGGTAAAGTTGCTGCCTTACAACGCCAGAGTCTCGGGTTCGGTCATGACTACGGGTGCTGTCTGTACCGAATTTGCACATTCTCCCCGTGACCTGCGTGGGTTTTCTCCGGGAGCTCCGGTTTCCTCCCACACTCAAAAAACGTACAGGTTAATTGGCTTGGTAAAAATTGTAAATTGTCCCTAGTGTGTGTAAGATAGTGTTTATGTGCATGGATCGCTGGGCGGCGCTGACTCGGTGGGCCGAAGGGCCTGCCCCTGTGCTGTATCATTAAACTAAACTAAACTAAACTAAAATCTAAATATCCTGGGGTTGGGATGATAACTCCAATAATAAAAATCACCATTTGCTCACAATACAATTAGTCACATACTGCAACGTCCATTCTAGTCTCTGGGCAGGATCATGACTATTTTATTAGCAGTTGCCACGATAATTACACAAACAAACCTGAAATTGGAGACACCAGGTACTGGGAAGGGGAGTTAAAATGGTTAGCAATTGGGAGATGCAGCATGCCCTGGACACAAGTGTCGGTGAAACAGTCGCCTAGTCCCTGCTCGGTCACGCCGATGTAAAGGAAGCCACACAGGCTCGAAACATAGTAGATGAAGTTAGGGCGAACTGCATGTGAATGTCTGTCTCACCTGGGTAGACTATGGGAATCCTTGGATGGAGGTGATGGAGGAGCTATAGGGGAAGCAGCTACTGTGGTTTCTCGGGAAAGTTCCTGGGGAGGGGATGGTTTTGATGGGAAGGGATGAGTGAACCAAGGAGTTGCTGAGAGAGCAAAGGGATGGGCATTGGGAAGATGTTACTGGTGGTGGGAACATGTTGGAGATGTTCAAAATGTCAGAGAATGATATGTTGTATTCTGAGGCTGGTAGGGTGAAGGTTACGCAGCAGGGGATCTCAATCCGTGTTCTGTTTAGGGGCATTTGCACTTTCTTCCTGTGACTGCGTGCGTTTCCTCCGGGTGCTCCGGGTTCCTTCCACATCCCAAAGACAAGAGGGTTTGTAGGTAAATTGGCCTCTGTAAATTGCCCCTAGTGCATGTGGGATAACTATTATGAATTGGTGATCAATGGTCTAAAACTAAAATCTGATCAATAAAATAAAATAAACTTTACAGAGCAAGAACGGGCCCTTCAGCCCATAATGTCTGTGCCAAGACCAGCACTTATCTACCTGCACATAACCCATATCCCTCCATTCTCTGCATATCCATGCGCCTATCCAGAAGTCTTTTAATGCCACTAACCTATCTGCTTTAACCACCACCCCCGGCAGCTCATTCCATGCATCCACCACCCTCTGTGTAGAAAGGCTTGCACCGCACATCTCCTTTAACCTTTGCCCACCTCACCTTCTAGCTATGCCCGCTAGTATTTGAATGTTCCATCGTGGGAAAAAGATTCTGTCAGTCTACCCTATCTATGCTTCAAAGGAAGAGGGCATCTTGGATGTCCTAGCATGGAAATCTTCATCTTGTGGTAGAGAAATTGAGAGCAGGGGATGGTATCTTTACAAGAGGGACGGGGGGGAGGAGGTGTAGTCCAGATAACGGTGGCAGTTGTTAGGCTTGTAGTAGACGTCAGTCGAGACTCTGTCCCATGTGATGAAGACAGAGGGATTGAGAAAAGGGAGAGCGGGATCAGAGGTTCAGGGATCCGGGATCCAAGTCATTTGTGGACAGGGTAGAAGTTAGTGGTAAAGTTAATGAAATCAATGAGCTCTGCACGAGTGCAGGAGGCAGCCCCAATATAGTCAGCAGAGAACGAGTTGCCAGTAGACAAAAGTGCTGGAGAAACTCAGCGGGTGCAGCAGCATCTATGGAGGGAAGGAAATAGGCAACGTTTCGGGCCGAAACACTTCTTCAGACTGAAGAAGGGTTTCGGCCCGAAACGTTGCCTATTTCCTTTGCTCCATAGATGCTACTGCACCCGCTGAGTTTCTCCAGCACTTTTGTCTACCTTCGATTCTCCAGCATCTGTAGTTCCTTCTTAAACGAGTTGCCAGTCTATGTTTGGAACAAAGACTGTTCTACGTACAAACATGAAATTAGAGATGTTTGCAACATCCTACACTTTGAACACTATTGCATGAGGGAGTTCTATCTGTTTCACTGGGAGAGCTACAGGTTATTGCTACAGATGCACCACAGAAAGTATTTTATCAGGGTGCATCACAGCTTGGTTTGGGGAAAGCTCCACCAAGACCACAAGAAATTGCAGCGAATTCTAGACGCAGCCCAGACCATCACACAAACAAACTTCCCTTCTATTGACTCCATTTATATCTCAGGCTGCCTCGGCAAGGCCAGCAGCATAATCAAGGACAAGTCGCACCCTGGTCACTCCCTCTTCCCCCCTCTCTCATTGGACAAAAGGTTTAGAAGTGTGAAAACGCACACCACTAGATTCAGGAACAGTTTCTTTCCAGCTGTTATCAGGCAACTGAATCATACTACCACAACCAGACTATCTACCTCATTGGTGACGCTTGGACTATCCTTGATCGGACTTTGCTGGCTTTACCTTGCACTAAAAGTTATTCCCTTATCATGTACCTATACACTGTAAATGGCTCGATTGTAATCATGTATGTGTTTCCGCTGACTGGAGAGCACGCAACAAAAGCTTTTCACTGTACTTCTGTACACATGACAATAAACTAAACAGAAACTGAAACAGAAATCCATGCCACCCTCTCCTGCCACAGACCAGCAGGTGGATCGAGTACTTTGCTTTGCAAGGACTTCAGGTATCATCACACTGCAGGACACCACTGAGGAGACATACATTATGAAGCCCAGCTGCATGGCAACTCTCTCACCAAAAGGATTTTATTCAACTGGGTTAGCAAACCTTTGAATAATGTAGATCAATTCTTTGATAGAAAACAAAAGAGTGGTTTTGATGGCTTGGCTGATGATGTGTTTCTTAAGATCTGCTGTAATAACTTTGGACAATGGTGCAGCTAGATCATAGGACATGGGGACAGAATTATATCCTTCAGCACATCCAGCCTACTCCGCCACTTAATCATGGCTGATCTACTTCTCCCTCTCAATCCCATTCTCCTGCCTTCTCCCTGTAACTGTGACACCCTTGCTAATCAACAACCTCTAATTGAAAATAGCCAATGTTTTGGCCTCCACAGCCATCTGAGGCAATGAATTCCACAGATTCACCACCAGGCTAAAGGTACCCTAAAGGTACATCCTTTTATTTTGAGGCCTCTGGTCCTAGACTCTCCCATTACTGGAAACATCCTTCCCACATCCATTCTACATAGGCCTATCTACCTATGATGCCACTATCATGGAACAATGTACGTGCACTCCTAGATCGCTCTGATCTGCAACACTATTCTATCTATCATTATCTGATAGGTTTCAATGAGGTCCCACCTCCTCCTTCTAAACTTCAGCGAGTACACACCCAGAGCCTTCAAACGCTCATCATACATTAACCCAATCATCCCCAGGATCATTCTCATAAACCTCCTCTGGACCCTCTCCAGCACCAGCACATCCTTCTTCAGATATGAGGCCCAAAACTGATCACAATATTCCAAATGTGGTCTCACTTGTGCCTGAGAGCCTCAGCATTACATCCTTGCTTTTATATTCGAGTCCCCTGAAATGAATATTTCATTTGCCTTCCTTACTGCTGATTCGACTTGCAAATTAACCTTTTGGGAATCCTGCACCTCCAATTTCTGAATCCTCTTCACATTTAGGAAGCGGTCTATGTCTTTATTCCTTCTACCAAAGGACATGACCGTACACTTTGCCACGCTGTATTTTATTTACCACTTCTTTGCCCACTCTCCCAAACTGCCAACGTGCTTCTCCAGCCTCCCTGGTTCCTCAACACTACCTGTCCCTCCGCCTATCTTCATATCAAACTTGGTTACAATGGCATCAAATCCCTTATGCTTGCGAATAATGAACAACAAGGGGAAGAATGCAACACCACAGACCAACTGTATGAGGCAACAATGCTTCTGCTTCATAGACTACATTGCTGGAGACATACATTACTGAACACAAAATGGTCACAATTCACTGTGGCCTCCAGCAATGATGCACAGCCTAGACATCATGAGGGATCTTGGCCTTGCTGCCGCATATACGGCACACTAAGGGGCAAGAGCGTCAGGAGGAAGAGTGTAAAGGGGAAAGGTGGAGAAATAAGAAGAGAGAAATGAACCCCACTGTCCTTGCCTGTCAGAGAAAAACCTGTCCAAGTGTTGGAGTATCTGTAGCTAGCTCCATTTCTCATTAACCAACATTTATCCTTGTTTTGACATTGACCATTTCAACATTTACGACTCCAATGCAAAAATAAAACGCACAATAAATTAAACATTCTGAACAAAATGTATAAATTATAGCAAATTATAATCCATAGTAAGTTAAACTATGTTTCTTCCCATGTCTCTTACTATTGTTTCCATCTTTATCATCTATATCAATGATTTGGATGAGAACGTACAAGGCATGATAGGCAAGTTTGCAGATGACACTAACGTGGGTGGCATTGTAGATATTAAAGATGATTGTCAAAAATTGCAGCAGGATCTTGATCGGTTGGGCAGTTGGGCTCAGGAATGGTTGATGGAGTTTAATGCAGAGAAATGTGAGACGTTGCATTTTGGGAAGTTAAACCAGGGCAGAACCTACACAGTGAGTGGCAGGGCTATGAGGAGTGTTGTAGAGCAGAGGGATCTGGAAGTGCAGGTGCATTGTTCCTTGAAAGTGGCGTCACAAGTTGATAGCGAAGTCAAGAAGGCTTTCAGCACATTGGCCTTCATCAGTCAGAGTATTGAGTATAGAAATCGGGAGGTCATGTTACAGTTGTACAAGACATTGCTGAGGCCACATTTAGTGTATAAGGTCATCCTGTTAGAGGAAAGGTATTGCTAAGCTGGAAAGGGTGCAGAAAAGATTTACGAGGATGTTACCAGATAGAACGGCCTGAGCTATCGGGAGCTATCTGTTTATTCCTTGGAGTGCGGAAGGATGAGAAGTGATCTTAAAGAGGTGTATAGGATCATACGGGGAATAGGTAGGGTAGCTGCACAGTAATTAACCCAGAGTAGGGGAATTAAGAACCAAAGGACATAGGTAGGAAAGATGTTTGTTTAAGAAGGAACTGCAGATGCTGGAAAATCGAAGGTACACAAAAATGCTGGAGAAACTCAGCGGGTGTAGCAGCATTTATGGAGCGAAGGAAATAGGCAACGTTTCGGGCCAAAACGCTTCTTCAGACTGATGGGGGGTGGGGAGAAGAAAGGAAAAAGGCGGAGGAGGAGCCCGAGGGCTGAGGGATGGGAGGAGACAGCCCGAGGGCTGAGGAAGGGGAGGAGACAGCTAGGGCTAACAGAATTGGGAGAATTCAATATTCATGCCCCCAGGATGCAGACTCCCCAAGCGGAATATGAGGTGCTGTTCCTCCAATTTCCAGTGTTGCTCGCTGTGGCCATGGAGGAGACCCAGGACAGAGAGGTCGGATACGGAATGGGAGGGGGAGTTGAAGTGCTGAGCCACCGGGAGGTCAGGTAGGTTATTGCGGACCGAGCGGAGGTGTTCGGCGAAACGATCGCCAAGCCTCCGCTTGGTCTCACCGATGTAGATCAGCTGACATCTAGAGCAGCGGATGCAATAGATGAGGTTGGAGGAGATGCAGGTGAACCTCTGTCGCACCTGGAACGACTGCTTAGGTCCTTGAATGGAGTCGAGGGGAGAGGTGAAGGGACAAGTGTTGCATCTCTTGCGGTTGCAAGGGAAAGTGCCCGGGGAGGGGGTGGTATGGGAGGGAAGGGAAGAATTGACGAGGGAGTTACGGAGGGAGCGGTCTTTGCGGAAGGCAGACATGGGGGGAGATGGGAAGATGTGGCGAGTGTTGGGGTCACGTTGGAGGTGGCGAATCTGACAGAGGATTACTTGTTGTATGTGACGGCTGGTGGGGTGAAAGGTGAGGACTAGGGGGACTCTGCCCTTGTTGCGAGTGGGGGGATGGTGAGAGAGAGCAGTGTTGCGGGGTATGGAAGAGACCCTGCTGCGAGCCTCATCTATGGTGGAGGAGGGGAACCCCTGTTCCCTGAAGAATGAGGACATTTCAGATGCCCTGGTGTGGAACGCCTCATCCTGGGAGCAGATGCGGCGTAGACGGAGGAATTGGGAGTATGGGATGGAGTCCTTACAGGAAGCAGGGTGGGAAGAAGTGTAGTCCAGATCGCCATGGGAGTCGGTAGGTTTGTAGTGGATGTCGGTAAGAAGTCTATCACCTGCGATGGAGATAGTGAGGTCAAGGAATGGTAGGGAAGTGTCGGAAATGGTCCAGGTGTATTTGAGTGCCGGATGGAAGTTGGTGGTGAAGTGGATAAAGTCAGTCAGTTGTGTGTGGGTGCAGGAGGTGGCACCAAAGCAGTCGTCGATGTAGCGGAGGTAGAGGTCGGGGATGGGGCCCTGGTACATATTGAACAAGGATTGTTCGACGGTAGGAAAGATGTTCAGCTGGAAAGGATGCAAAGAAGATTTATGAGGATGTTGCCAGGACTCGAGGGCCTGAGCTTGTGCAGCTAGTACTTTATTCCTTGGAGTGCAGGAGGTTGAGGAGAGATCTTGTAGAGGTGTATAAGATCATGAGAGCAATAGATAGGGCATGTTAGTTGATGTGGGCGATTTGAGCCGAAGGGCCTGTTTTCATGCTGTATGACTCTATGCAGTGGCACTCCAGTGCATCATGGCTGGTGTGAGATCATTCACTTACAAGTGGAGGAAGATAATCAGAAGCAGACGTGGAGCTTGAAGGCTTTGGACCATAATTGTTATCATGATTGGCTGCAGGCCAGGCTGAGAAGCAACAAGGGCAGTGGTGAATTGGAAGGGTAGGAGACAGAAATGTACCATTATTGCACCAATTTCATGGTCTCTTTATAAGTGCAATCTACAACCATAATGTAGCATTGCATACATCAGGGAAACTGGCCCTTTGCCCCAACTTGTCAATGATAACCATGATGCCCCATCTAAGCTAATCCCATTTGCCCATGTTTGGTCCATATCCCTTTAAACCTTTCTAATCCATGTACCTGTTCAAATGTCTTTAAAATATTGTTATTGTATCTGCCTCAACTAGTTTTAGTTTTTAGTTTAGCAATACAACGTGGAAACAGGTTCCTTCGGCCCACTCAGTCCACGGCGACCAGCAAGCATGTGTACACTAGTTCTATCCTACACACTAGGGACAATTTACAGAAGCCAATTAACCTACAACATCTTTCAAATATGGGAGAAAACCAGACCACCTGGAGAAAACTGGGCGGCACGGTGGCACAGTGGTAGAGTTGCTGTCCTATAGCACCAGACACCCTGACTATGGGTACTGTCTGTACGGAGATTGTATGTTCTCGCCGTCACTTGCGTGGGTTTTCTCCGAGATCTTCGGTTTCCTCCCATACTCCACAGACATACAGATATTTAGGTTAATTGGCTTGTTATAATTGTAAATTGTCCCTAGTGTGTGTAGATAGTGTTAATGTGCGGGGATCGCTGGTCGGTGTGGACGGTGGGCAGAAGGGCCTTTTTCCATGCTGTATCTCTAAAACTAACAAACTAAATCTAAAACCATGTGGTCACAGGGAGAACGTATACACTCCGTACAGATAGCACTAGTGGTCAGGATTGAACCCATGTCTCTGGCGCTGTTAGGCAGCAACTCTACCGCTGCATCACTGGGCCACCCCTGCCATGATTAGCAGCTTGTGTGGCTGCTCATTCCATATATCCATCACCCTCTGTGTGAAAATGTTGCCACTTACTCGTAGACAAAATCAATGCCAAACAGCTGATAGAATATAAACGGAATGTACAATAGATAACATAATACATGTAATCATATATAAAGATAGCTTAAAGGTGTGATGCCAGATTAGAATGAATTTTAAAAGCATTAAATCAAATATTGATTTGTATAATGACGTTGAGATTTACAGAATAATGGAAGGCACAGATAGAGTGGGTGTGGAAAGGATGTTTCCATTGGTGGGAGAGTCTAGGACCAGAGGTCATAGGGCACCCTTTTAGAACGGAGGTGAGGAGGAACTTATTTTGTCAGAGGGTAGTTAATCCCCGGAACTCATTGCCACAGAGGGCTGTGGATGCCAAGGCAGTGGATGTTTTTAAGGCAGAGATAAGCAAATTCTTGATTAGAACGGGTGTCAAGGGAGATGGAGAGAAGGCAGGAAAATGGGATTAGGTGGCAGAGATCAGCCATGATTGAATGGCGGAGTAGACTCGATGGGCCGAATGGCCTAATTCCACTCCTATAACTTGTGAACGTGACAAGTCTATGTGAATTTCAGCATTTTAGGAATTTGGAAAGGACAGAGTGGTGATGAAAGCACAAAATCAGTGGCTGAAGCAGATCAGTTTCCCCACGCCATTTGATTTTCCTGTCCACTGTTTTCAGGTGACAGGTTTGTGAACTCATATTTCACCTGCACAGTCTTTCCTACTTACTTTCTTGGCACTTAATCTATGTTAATGCATGACTACATATATATAAATCCATAAATCTATCTTCAATATTTCCAAATGAATTCAAGGTGAAAATGAAAATTGGCACATGAACAGTGGCTGGGTTTCACAAAGGCCAAGTGTCAAATATATAACCATTTCTTCATCACATGAATATCAGGCACCACTTGATTATATTCATCCTGACAAGCATTAGCTCCATATTAAAGGAACTTCATACTTCAGGAAATAACTCCACACAGAACCACTGCATTAAATAAAAGATGGAATTTTAATTTCCCTTAAAATGTAAATCAAACTTTTTCTTTAGCAATCTAGCCTGCACTTTGGTAAACGTTGAATATCTAGCCTTAAGCATCCTTCAATTACACATTGTTATTTGAAGACTTGATGTTTGTTTTTAATAATGCAACACTAAATGCAATGGAGATTTTGTGGAATCTTTGCTGCTGTATGCTCATTAAGTGGTACAATAAAGTCATGTATTTTGGCCACTATGTTTGATTTATAAAAGCATTTCATATATTTTAAATTATTTTGATTCTGTGTGGCCATTTTAAATGTTGATTCACAATTGCAAGGAATGATGACTGTCGTGGACAAATGCTGTATTTAAAGGAAGCTTGTTATTTCATAACAGTTTTTAATTATCGCTGCACCTCATTCACTATTCAACATGAGCTGTGATGAAAAGATGTCAGCAGATGCTTCAGAAATGCTGTGGCAATTGACCAGCTGCACAGATTAACATCCTGAGAAATGTACAAAACAATTATGTTACACTCACACACCACACATGACAAGATCAGTTTGTTTCAGTTCCTTTAACTAGCCCTCAAAATGCTGAAGAACGCACATTTTTCAAAAGGAATATCATCTTTAAAATGTTCCACACTTGTGGAATTTTAATACTAATTTGATTGAATTTTTTGAGGAGGTAACTAAGAACATTGATGATGGCAGGGTGGACTTTAGCAAAGATGTTGATCAGGTCCATATGGAAGGCTGGTCAAGGAGGATAAGGCACATACTGGTGAGGTGGATCCATAATTGGCTTGGTGATGAAGCGTAGTTTTGGAGCAATGCTTTTCTGATTGGAAATTTATAACCACTGGTGTACCAAGGTTTCAAAGTCAGTTTATTGTCACATGTACCAAAAAAAGCAACAAGACACACCACTGCATAAAAGTTAACATAAACATCCACCACAGCGGTTTCCCACATTCCACACTGTGATGGAAGGCAATAAAGTCCAATCTTCTCCCTTTTTATTCTCCCACAGTCGGGGCAGTCGAACCATCCGCAGTCGGGACAATCAAAGCTCCTGCAGCCGGTGATCGAAGCTCCCGCGTCGGGGGCGATCGAAGCTCCCGCGTCTGGGTGATCGAAGCTCCCGCGTCGGGGCGATCGAAGCTCCCGCGTCAGGGGCGATCGAAGCTCCCGCGTCAGGGCGGCCGAAGCTCCTGCCACTTGGAGCTCCCAAAGGCGGTCTCTGACCAGGGTTCTGCGAGCTCCATGATGTTAAAGTCCGCAGCAAACCCACCAACTCCTCGATGTTAGTCCGCAGTGTGGACGGAGATATGATATGGGAAAAAATCGCATCTTCGTCGAGGTAAGAGATTTTCAAAAGTTTCCCCCAACACCCTACCCCCTACATAAAACAAGCTAAAGAACACTAAAACAAACATTTAACACATACTATCAAACAACAAAGAAGTAAGGGACAGACAGACTGTTGGCGAGGCAGCCACTGTTGGCACCACCCAGTGGTGACCACAGGGTTTGGGGTTGGAACCCTTGTTGTTTGTAACATAGACACAAAAAATCCGTAGTAACTCAGCGGGACAGGCAGCATCTCTGGAGAGAAGGAATGGGTGACGTTTCGGGTCGAGACCCTTCTTCAGACTTTCAGTTTAAATCAGCATCTGCAATTCCTTCCTACACATTGTTTGTAACATATACTTGCAATTTGGATAAAAATATAGGAGGTATAATTCATAAATTTACAACTGTCATGAGAGTTCGTAGCGATGTGGATAGCAAGGAAGATGGTCTAAGTTGACAACAGGACATACAGGGTAGATCAGGTGGAAAATTGGCTGGAATGCTGTCAGTTGGATTTAATCTTGACAAGTCCACTTTGGGAAGTCAAATTAGAATAGAACCGATAGAGTAAAGAGTAATGCACTAAGCAATGTTGAACAGATGGATCTTGGATGGATGTTGAACAGATGGATCATTGTTCCCAGCAAAGTGCAACACAGGTGGATCGGGTGGTGGGGAGATGTGAAATATTCAACCTTCATGTGCTAGGAAGTAGAAGTTGGAATGTTGTCCTGCAACTTTCTAAGACACTGGTTAACCTGGAGTATTGTTTGCAGCTCCAGTCACCACACTGTAGGAAGGCCAGGGTTGCACTGCGAGAGTGCAGACGAGATTCACCAGAATGTGATTTGGATTGGAGTACTTTAGTTATGGGGTGATTTTTTAGGCTGGATTTGTACTCCAGCAAAGGCTGGGGTGGAAGATTGCAACCTTCACGTGGTCCGCCCTGTTTCGACGAATGCAATCAACCCGGCGTGCACAATCAAATAAGATCGAATAGAACAAGTTGTCGTACAACTTTAGGCTGTGCACGCCATACGCAAGAAGAAGAAGAGCAAAGGCTGAGAGTTGATTTGATATAATTAAAATTATAGAACATACAGGCAGGATAGATGGTTAGAATATTTTTGTCATGGTAGTGGTATCAAAAGCAAGAGGGTATACTTATAAGTTGAAGGAGTTTTAAGGAAGGTTTGAGGAGAAGGCATTGTTTTACACTGCGAGTTGATATCTAGAACTTGCTGCCAGAGGAAGTGGTGGAGTCAGATACAATCACCATGTTTAAGAGACGTTTAGATGGTCACTTAAATACAAAAGACATAGAACCATATGGAAGATAGACACAAAAAAAAGCTGGAGTAACTCAGTGGGACGGGCAGCATCACTGGAGAGAAGGACTGGGTGACATTTTGGGTTGAGGCCCTTCTTTGGACTAGTCTCTATTAGAACTGAGTGCAGGCAGAAGGAATCGATGCAGATGGGCCAAATTGTGTTGAACATCTCCATGCCTCTGTTACGATCATTAAATGCAATTGATAAGTGGGAACATAGCATACTTTGCTTTCTTTATGTCATGAGTAGGTTGTCTGTTCTAGGTACCGGAGTTTCTATTGCTGTTAGAAATGAAAGATGTTTCTTTATCTAATTACAATGAAAGAATGAGCTGCCATGTTTTTGGGGCAGTCATTGAAATAAACCGGTGAAGGGTGTCAATACATAGTTTTTGCAAGCCGTTCATGTCAACATTAAGCCACTGTACTGACTTTTCTATATCTTGGAAACACTGCTCCGTGTAACTTTTATTTTCTAGACTTTGTTCACTTCCAATCTTTTAAATTTTTATGTACTAGTGCACGTAATCGATGTGAATGGTAGCATGAAGTCAGCAAAATGTATATAACATGTAGGTGCGATAAATACAATGTTGTGACAGTAAATTATATTTAGGTTGAAAACACGATAACATTCTGCTTCTTCCATTGCCATTATGTGCTCCTCCATATGAAGCCAACATCCACTCCACACAGCTGCAATAACAGTGCCATCTGGCAACATTCTGGGTACAGCATTGTAACTGTGATGATGCCAGATTACATATTTTAGTAATGAATGAGTTAATGTTATTCTTTGTACTTTATAGTACTTAGAGCATGGAAACCATTTTTTACGATACAATCTATAAAACAGAATAAAATCAGAAGGATTAACATATTATTATGCTTTGAATCTGAAAAGGCTTCTCAAATAACAGCTTCAGCAACATACAGTACTTTCATGAAGCAGCAGTTTGTTGACATCACTCATCTCTGTTTGGCCCGGGTCCCATGTTTGAATCAAGCTCTGAACTTGTCCTGGCTGTAGTGTTTAACTAAAGGACCTGTGAGATCTCCGTGATGGAGCAGTTTGGTGAACGGAGCTTTGTGTAAAACGCACCGATGGAAGTTAGCAAACCTGTGTAAACGGGCTTGGTCATTTTTCCAGAATGCACTTCCTTGCTGCAATTATTTTGTCATCTGTCACTTGCTAATTTCAACACCAATTGCTTTGGGTCTTTTTCTTTTCCTAACAATTTGTGGGGAACAGCCCTATTCTGAATTTGGCCATCCAATCTGTCTGCTCAAAGGATTAAACTTGATTGGTACTTTTTGAAGAATTATATTTGGGTTTTGCAGAGCTGTTGAATCTAACTATGTTTTCTTATGAAATATACTATTAACACAGAAAACGTAACCTGTTTCCGCAGTTATCTAAAGAGAAGCTACATTCTTCATGAATTAGATTACATTTTGCTGTATATTGGACTGATTTTCTTTGGTCAGCAGCTGAGTGATGAGCTGTGCCATACAAGGGTAGCTCATGCCTTTCCTCATGAGATGAAGTTATTCCAAGTGGTCTACTCTTGGAAAACAGAATTTGTTGAAAATAAAATGAAATCAGTCTTTTTTGTTGATCCTCATTATTTAAAAGCATCTTTTTGCAGTGCTGGGCCTAGATTAGTCGTATAAGTTAACAAAGTGAGTAAAAATAAATCCTGAATGTGTTTTACCTTTTTTTTGTGCACAGTTGATTTAGTTTAGTTTAGTGGTTCAGCGCGGAAACAGTCCCTTCGGCCCACTGAGTCCACGGCAACCAGCCATCTCCGTACACTAACAAGATGCCACACACACTATGGACAATTTACTATTTTGCAGAAGTCAGTTAACCTTCCCATCATTCCAACTTTGGAGGGTGGGAGGAAACTGGAGCACCCGGAGAAAACCCACGCAGTTCACGGGGAGAACGTACAAACTCTGTACAGACAGCACCCGTAATCAGGATGGAACAAGGGTCTCTGGTGCTGTAATGGGCTTGTCCCACTCACGCAAATATTTGGAGACTTGCCGGCACCCGTCATAGTCGCAGCAGGTCGGTGAAAATTTTGAAAATGTTGAATATCCCGCTGCGACGCCTGAATGGCCGTGAGTAGTGGACCAAAGAGTCGTACCTTTTTCTGATCGCCGAAAATTATGATGACTATGACGGGCGCCGGCAAGTCACCGGAAAAATCGGGTAAGTGGGACAGGCCCTGCTGCACCACCATGCCGCCCCTAATTTATTCAGAGGTTTCCTGACAATTTATTTGGTACACACAAAGATTCAATTCTGTTTGGGTGTGTTTATTGAACTGCCGCTGTTGTGAGATGATCACATGACCCAGTGGTGTCATCATTTGTTATTAGACACACAAAGCAGAGACCTAGCATCTTGGCCTATTGACATGCATTTGAATCGTATATTGGCAGCTGGAAAATTTAAATTCAAGTGGTTTAACCTCCTGCCAGAGGAAGTAGTTGAGGCAGGGACTATCCCAACATTTAATAAACAGTTAGACAGGTACATGGATAGGAAAGGTTTGGAGGGATATGGACCAAACGCAGGCAGGTGGGACTAGTGTAGATGGGACATGTTGGCCGGTGTGGGAAAGTTGGGCCGAAGGGCCTGCGTCCACACTGCATCACTCTATGACTCTATGATTAAATACATCTGGAAAGGAAAAGCCATCTAGTCCTTATAAGTAAACTCAATACTACTGGATTGCCCTGAAAACTCATCTAAGTTCACCAATACCTTTCATGGAAATAAATTGCTGCCCTTGCCTTGCTTGGCAGAGCCAGCCATCTGGGTAATTGCTAAATTCCTCCTCAGTACAGGAACAATTAGTTGATGAACAATACATATCACCATTGTCGGTGTAGGAAGGAACTGCAGATGTGGTTTACATCGAAGATAGACACAAAATGCTGGAGTAACTCAGCGGAACAGGCAGCATCTCTGGAGAGAAGGAATGGGTGCTGTTTCGGGTTGAGACCCTTCCTCAGACTGCTTCAGTCTTGATCTCACCAAATCTGTCACAGGAGATGGACTATCGACTGACTCCCACAACTATCGCATCTACACTTCTTCCCACCCTGCTTTGTGCAAACACTATCCTTTACTCCCAATTCCTCCATCTACACTGCATCTGCATCCAAGATGAGGTGTTCCATACCAGGACATTCGAGATCTTCTCATTCTTTAGGGAATGGGTTTCCCCTTTTCCGTCATAGAGGCGCTCACACGTGCCTCCTTGAACCCCGCAGCTCCGCCCTTGCTCCCCCTCCCCCTAGTCGCAACAGAGACAGAGTCCCCCTAGTCCTTTCCTTCCACCCCATCAGCCGTCGCATACAACACATAATCCTCCTGCTTTTTGGCCACCTCCAACGAGATCACACCACTAGCCACATCTTTCCAACTCCACCCCTTTCCGCCTTCCGCAGAGACCATTTCCTCTGCAACTCCCTGGTTAACTCATCCCTTCCCACCCAAACCACCCCCTCCCCAGGTAGCTTCTCCTGCAACCGGAGGAGATGCAACATCTGTCCCTATACCTCCTCCTTCGACTCTGTCCAGGGACCCCAACTGTCCTTTCAGATTTGGCAGAGGTCACTTGCACCTCCTCCAACCTCATCTACTGTATCAGTTGTTTCAGATGTGGACTCTTATACATCGGCGAGACTAAACGCAGACTGGGCGATCGTTTCGCTGAAAACCTTTGTTTAGTCTGCCTGGACCTACCAGATCTCTTGGTTGCTAAACACTTTAATCCCCCTTCCTATTCCCACACTGACCTTTCTGTCCTAGACCTCCTCCATTGTCAGTGAGACTAAACGCAAATTGGAGGAACGGCACCTTATGTTTTGCTTGGGCAGCGTACAACCATGGGATATGAATATTGATTTTTCTCACTTCAAATAACCCCTGCATCTCCTCTCTCTCCATCCCTCCCCCACACCAGCTTTTCACTCTCACCTAGCAATCAGCTAACAATGGCTTGTTTCCTTTATCATTGTTACTTTTTTGCATATCATTCACTCATTTGTTCTATATCTCTCTACATTATCGTCCATATCTCTCGTTTCCCTTTCCTGTGACCATCAGTCTGTAGAAGGGTCTCGACCCGAAATGTCACCCATTCCTTCTCTCCAGAGATGCTGTCTGTCTCGCTGAGTTACTCCAGCATTTTGTGTCTATCTTCAGTTTAAACCAGCATCTGCAGTTCCTTCCTACACACTTCCACCACCACCCTCTGCTTTTTTCCATGAAGCCAATTTTTGATCCAGTCAGCTAGCTCTCTTCGTATCCCATTCGATCTAGAGCAGCATACCATGTGGAACCTTGTCAAATGTCTTGCTGATATCCATATATACAATGTCTACAGCTCTGCCTTCTTCAACCTTTTTGGTTACAGCTTTAAAAATCTTAATCAGGTTAGTGGGACATGATCTCCCATGTACAAAACCATGCTGACTATCCCTAATCAGCCCTTGTCTATGCATATATATCGTATCCCTCTGAAAATTCTCTAGTAAGTCTCCGACCACAGATATTAGACTCGCACATCTATAGTGTCCAGATTTTCACTTGCTGAGGGGCAATTTCTTTCTACACTGGGATACAATAACGATATTTCAAAGACATTTGGTCAGGCACATGGGTAGGAAAGGTTCAGAAGGATATAGCCCAAACACTAGCAAATTGGGGAAGATGAGATGGAACATCTTGGTCAGCATGGATGAGTGGGGCGAAGGGCTTGCTTCATGCTTGCTTGTATGACTCTAATTCAAATAAAATAAAAACAAGGCTTCCACAAACAGGCCAGTTGAAGTCGTGATCTGGAGTTGCAATGTCATTTGCATTTCACAAAACTCTTATTGTTACACATCCAGACCAGAATTTGAGATTGATTGTCATCAAAAGGCAGACCAGGAGAATACAAGAGGGATATTCATCCCATTTAAAAATATATATCTTCATATGATCTTGTTTAATTAATCTGGATGCAACAGGAATGTGTTTTTCCTTTTGAGACTGTTTTGGGATGTTGCAGTATTAAAAGCTGTAACAGAGCACTGGTTTGTTACTTGCTCAACCATCATTTAGTCTCGATGCCTGGCAGGTGTCCTTGATTCAATGCAGCTTTCACCTTTCAAGACCCCACGTTCAATCTCTGGAAAGATTATTTTTAATGAGAGTATGTCTTGTGTACAACAGATACACGTGGAACTTTTTCACATCACAAATCTTTCAGCAAAGCAGATTCACAGATAGTGAAATTACATTTTGAAGCCTCGATATTGGTTCATTATTTAATCTCATAATAAATTTGTTACTGAGGATATAACGCTGGACTACTTAAGGTCCAAAAATGGCAGGTTACACTGATCGCAGCTCTAAATGTTTTCAAGATGTGTGGAGCTGAACTTGTTGTAAGTGGGAAACATTCCTTTTCACAGTCAAACACAGCTCGAATTTACTTACCCAAAGGTCGATGTGCAAACTATGTCTCTGGTGATGCCATTTTGATTAATTTATTTGTCAGTCCTGTTTTCACATCCAAATCACCATCTGCAGAATAAAACGGAGCAAGTTGGAATTGTTTGCCTTTTTTTGCCATAGGAAATGAGACTAATCCTGCACATTTGTAAAAGGTCAGGAACCTTTCCATCATTAGTGAATAAAAACCTTTCACATATTGCAAATGTGGAAGGTGGTGCTATTTTATTTACATATAAACATTATTAACGGTTCCTGAGCTGACCTACTAAGTGTTACACTACGTAGTAATTTCGAAGAGTCTCAGCTTTCGTGTGTGATGGATTCAAGATATTTGTTTTTAGTCTAAGTTACTGAACCTTTTAAAGAAATAGTAAACCACTTAATCAGACCAGAACAATGCAACATGATACCATTTGAGGTCAGAATGTTTCATAACGAACAAGCTACAAAATACAGGCAGCTACACTCAAACGAGCAGATTAAAGAAATGGATGTGTTTCGTTTTCTCCTATGAATGGCCCAGAATGAAACTTTCTAAAATAGTTTTCGCTCAGTGTCAAAGAACATGCACAAACATGTAAAATAATATCGAGAAATCCCTACGAGACAGGTGATGCAGAATGTAAATTGGCCCTACAATAGTCACTGTCATGGGTGCAAGACCTTAAATCATCAAGGATACTATCTTTGCTGATTAATGTTTTGGAATGATAGTTAGTTTATAGCCGATTTTATAATGGGAGAAGAAATGAAGAATCTATGAATAAAGGTGGTTCATGACACTGGCAAACCATTTGATTCACACTCTGGCCCAAACCTTTCTATTGTAGAGGCTCCAACAGTATTCCCCAGCAAAACTGTTCTTGTGTTTCCCATACCTTAATAAACATATTATGCTGCAATTGGATCGTAGGGAAACACAGGATCTGTGACCGAGTTAAATTAAGGGACCACTGAAAACAAATTGCTGGAGGAACGCAGCAAGTCATTTCATTTCCTTGCGTCCCACAGAATCTGAAGAAGGGTCCCAATCCAAAATATTGTCCGTCCATTTGTATGGGCGGCCAGGTGGCGTAGTGGTAGAGCTACTGCCTTACAGCACCAGAGACCTGCGTTCGATCCTGAATACGGGTGCTTGTCTGTACAGAGTTTGTACGTTCTCTCTGTGTCCTGCGTGGATTTTCTCCGAGACCTTTGGTTTCCTCCCACACTCCAAAGATGTACAGGTTTGTAGGTTTGTAGGTTTGTAGGTTAATCGGCTTGGTATAAATGTATAATTGTTCCTCGTGTGTGTAGGGTAGTGTTAATGTTATGGGGGTTGCTGGATGGTGCACGCTCGTTGGGCCGAATGGTCTGTTTCCGCACTGTATCTCTAAATTAAACATTCCCTCCAGAGATGCTGTCTAACTCGCTAAGTTCCTCCAGCACTTTATGTTTTGCTCAAGATTCCAAGATCTGCAGACCCTTGTGTCTCCAATAGGCTAACCAAATACCTCACTTACTATGAAGTTTAAGGCATGAGAAAAATACAATTGGAAAACAAGAAAGCGCATGAATTAAAGTCAAAATAGTTTAAAAACTAGATAGAAAAATAAGATAATGATTCAAAACTGTAACAATAATAGAGATTTAGGGTGTGCTTCTGCAAGGTACATGGTATGGAGACACAAACTCATGCAGCAAGTTCAGGAACTTTTCAATAAATAACCTGTCTTTCTAAACACCAAGCTTACTCAGTGATATGTTAAAAATAATCAAAATCCTCCTGGAAAAAAAGAAAAATTTATATTTGCACATAAACTGTTTTCCTGGGAAGGTTTGGATCATTATTTTCTTCATATTTGGATGACCAGATGAAGCCTCCACTGTAAACAGAGTCATAGAATCCTAGAGTGATACAGTGTGGAAACAGGCCCTTCGGCCCAATTTTCCCACACCGGCCAACATGTCCCAGCTACACTAGTCCCACTTGCCTACATTTGGTCCATATCCCTCCAAACCTGTCCGATCCATGAACCTGTCTAGCTGTTTCTTAAATATTGGGATAGTCCCTGCCTCAACTACCTTCTATGGCAGCTTGTTCCATACACCCACCAACCTTTCTGTGAAAAGGTTACCTCATCAGATTCCTATTAAATATTTTCCCCTTCACCTTAAGTCTATGCCCTCTGTTCCTTGATTCACCTACTCGAAGCAAGAGACTCTGTGCATCTACCCAATCTATTCCTCTATACAAAAAATCATCTGATTTTATCAGAATTTCATAAGATTCAGCATGACCAGAATATACAATCCCATAAAACATGAGTTGCCAGTGGAAACAGTGCTTTTTAACAATGATGAGACACAATGTCTGTATTGATATGCCTATCACTACATGCATTCTGACTATTTTGTGAAAGTCTCTCCACTCTGTCTAGACTATGAAATCAATATTTGTATCAATTTAAAAGCAACCTATTGTGCGCAGCAGTGAACGATGGAGTTTTATACGACGCATTTAAATAATTGATTAGATTCATGACATTGACAAATTAAAACAATTAATATATCATAGAGCTGAAGGTGAATATAAATGGTGTACAGTTTCAGAGAGTTTACTGCTGTAACCAGTTGGTTGCTGTAACCAGTTCTAAATGAAGGATCATATTAGCTGTGTATTTTGGAGAACATTTGTGGCAGAGAGGGCAGTGCAAAAACGAGGAGGCGAATAAAAGAGGTGGAGATAGAGAGGGAGGTAAGTGGTGGAGATAGAGAGGGAGGTAAGTGGTGGAGATAGGGAGGGAGGTAAAAGAGGTGGAGATAGAGAGGGAGGTAAGTGGTGGAGGAGTTGCATTAATAATTATGGAGAATGCCACTGTGATGCTCAGAGAGAGTTCGGCCTCTGAGGCAATATTGGCAGAGCTCAAAAATAATAAAGGTGCAATCACTCTGGTGCTTAGATTACAGGCCCTCTATAGCCAGCGGGAGATAGACGAAGAGAGATATAGGCGTTTTACACAAAGATGTAAATGCAACAGGGTTGTTGTAGTGGGTGATTTTAACTTCCCCAATATTGATTGGCATTTCATAGAACCATAGAAAATAGGTGCAGGAATAGGCTATTCGGCCCTTCGATCCAGCAACCGCCATTCAATATGATCATGGCTGATCATTCAAAATTAGTACCCATTCCTGCTTTTTCCCATATCCCTTAATTCCGTTAGCCCTAAGAGCTATGTCTAACTCTTGAGCAAATCCAGTGAATTGGCCTCCACGGCCCTCTGTGGCAGAGAATTCCATAGATTCACAACTCTCTATGCGAAAACGTTTTTCCTCATCTTAGTTCTAAATGGCCTCCCCCTTATTCTTAAACTGCGACACCTGGTTCTAGAATCCCCCAACATGGGGAACATTTTTCCTGCATCTAGCCTGTCCAATCCCTTAAGAATTGTATATGTTTTTCTAAGTTCCTTTGTGTAAAAGGCTTGGACATGGCAGAATGATGTCTGCTGTGTCCAAGCAAGTTTCTTAAAACAGCTTATGGATAGTCTAGCAATGATACAAAATTTTGAGATTTAAAAAATAAAGTCTGTAATTTATCCCATCAGATAAAGCATAAAGAAAAGTTTAATTTGACACCTAATTCACTTTCATATCTTCAGTATTAAAAAAGTTATGGCCATTTTCATACTCGGAAATTAGCATCTTGTTCCCTATTGCTTTTCCATTGACTTAACACAAAAGCTGTGATCGAGGACAGTCAAAAGCCCATAACTTTCTTAAAAATTAAGAGAACTGAAAGAAATTTTCAGTTATTATAGATTGAAGCATTCTGAAACAAATATGAAACAATCTTACTTAGATGACATAAAATTAAAGCATATAATTAGTTAGTTACCTAATTGTAGCTAATTACAAAATTCAATTACTAGATCTAAACATCTATCAATTTCTTAAGAATAGATTAACATTTTTAAATAGCCTAAGTGTCCAAATAACATTCACACAAGAATTCACAATATAACATAATTTTTAAATCTCATTGTCATGGATTTACAGGCCAAATGGAAGGAATTTAATGTTTAATACCTGTAAATTAATGGGCATTTAAATAATCTTGCGAATGGGGTTTTCTGGAACGCGATCAATTGGAACGTTCATTTGCGGTGAATTTAACCCCGTATCGGCGTAATGGGTGACTTCAATCTACATATAGATTGGGTGAATCAAATTGGCAGGGGTGCTGAGGAAGAGGATTTCTTGGAATGTATGCGGGATAGTTATCTAAATCAACATGTAGAGGAACCAACGAGAGAGCAGACTATTTTAGACTGGGTATTGAGTAATGAGGAAGGGTTAGTTAGCAGTCTTGTTGTACGTGCC
>CM075980.1:40044262-40120139 GCA_038087875.1 Malacoraja senta
AAGTTACAGAACTGGATTGAGGTAAATCCCCAGCCGGGATCAAAGTGAGGAGCTGAGTTGGGATGGATCAGACAGCCAGTTGGCATTGATGGAGAGAAGCAAGAAGAATGCTGGTTTCACACGCTGATGGACAACTTGGGAGAAAGAACGACTACATTTGTGAAAAGAAACTACATTTGTGATGAATGTGGACAGACTTTCAAACAGCAGAAACAACTGTCAGTTCACCAAATGTGCCATACTGGAGCAAAACCTTTGCAGTGTGAAGTTTGTGGTTTCCAGTGCTGGCAAAGAGACATCCTTGAAATACCGTATGACCAAGCACAAGACAGAAGCTAAATTTGCTTGTGACCAATGTGAGAAGCGGTTTGAGAAGGCTCACAATTTGAATGTTCATATGTCCATGGTTCATCCCTTGACCCAGAATACAGATAAAAACAAACCTATTGAAATTGAATCAAGTCAGCTAAGTATAGAAACATTAATTAAGCAGGAACCCAGTTAATAGTTATTCAACAGCTAAAAGAGGAGTCTTTTCAACCATATTGGAAGAAGAAGCGTAAGTTACCAGATAAGAAGTGCAATATTAAGGATGTGAAGAAAACAATCTGGACAAAAACATGGCCGGAACCCAAAGTCAAACTTGGAAAGGGAAGAATTCCCAACTGTGTATCGATGTCAGTATAAGGGTTGCTGTGCTGTTTACAGAGGGAGTTGACGGACTTAAGAAACACATAAAAGAGCAGCATGAAGTGGTGCGTGAAAGACCTTGCCCCCACCCAGGAGGTAACAAGGTGTTTCTGATTGATCGCTACCAGCAGCGCCATGTAAAGCTGATCCATACAGAAGAAAAGAACATCTTTACAGATCAGGAGGAAGTGTAAAGCCTTTGGTCACAACATTGGAAAGACAAACCACATTTGATCAACAATCTTGAAGCATTTTGAGCTCTATCGTATGACCAAGGGTCTAGAGAGAGAAACAATCTACGAAGAGACTGGCATCACCCTCGGACAGGTGCGAACTTTATGGCACAACCCCAAAAATCGGCTGAAAGGATTACACCGCCTACAGGTGGCATCTGATCCATTGACCCTTAACAAGCTTCATCAGCATGGTTGACAACGGGAGGTGAGCGGATCTGTTGTTGTAGCTGTTGCTGGGGCATGGGCAGGGCAGCACAGGTTTGGCGAGACATCAGGCGTTGGGCTGGAGATCCCAGTATGGGATCGTGGGCAATGTTCCTTAGGTTGAGCGTCGGATTTGGCGAGTTGGGAATGCTCCATTAATTGTTTTGCGCTCCGGACAGCCCATTAACTGGGTAGTGCGCAACTAGGGCAGGGAGTTACTGCAGACTGCCAACTCTGACCCTGGCCTTGCTGACGGATTTGAGGAGTTCAACGACATCGACTTCAGTGGCACCTTCTACATCAACACAGACTGCAATCTACGCTAGCTTTGTCTTTGGCTTCCAGTCCAGCAGCCGCTTCTACGTGGTGATGTGGAAGCAGGCCACCCAAATCTACTGGGAGGAGAAGCTGTCCAAACCCACGGATACGCTAGTGTCTAGATCAAGGTGATGAACCCCACCACAGGACGAGAGGGGGAGCACCTCACCTGTGCAACAATCTACGAAGAGACTGGCATCACCCTCGGACAGGTGCGAACTTTATGGCACAACCCAAAAATCGGCTGAAAGGATTACACCGCCTACAGGTGGCATCTGATCCATTGACCCTTAACAAGCTTCATCAGCATGGTTGTCAATGAAGAGAGTGAGAACTGGTTGCCATACCATTGGTTTGATGGACTTTGGGTTACTATTGAACTGGTAGCCATACCTTTGGTTTGGTGGACTTTGGGGTACTGTGATACATTATGGCTCTATCATTCAGCTAATCGTTGCTCTAATACTTGCGACCATTGTGTGTACCTACCGAGTACTGTGAATGTTATCACGTTTGATAAAAAGGAGGGAATGAAAGAGCTAATAGTCAAATCTAATAGTCAAATCTAAAATGGAGTCGTTCTTCTACAAAAGCATGGACTAGTAGAACAAAAGAATGGCTCGGTGCCAAGTCTGAATGACTTTGTAAATTATATGGAACACAATATGGAGGACAGGTAGTCTTTTCAATAAAGACATTAAGATGGCAGCCTGCAGTAATAACATGTGCTTCATTCAAGGCCATAAAGAAGCCAAGATTGAAAATAATAGCTGACGCTCCTGAGATAAGTAATAACTTGTTATTGGATGAGCTTGATTTGGACCCAGCTTTCCTATATTGTGAAAGGCTACAGAATCTTTCAGTCATGCCATATTCAGACTTCGTAGGAGTGTTTTACTGATAAGAAAAATGTATAATTGTGCTAACTTCCTTTTGCCACTCCCGTCTGACAAATCTATTAAAGATTGCCACGGTTTACCTTAAACAGTTTTTGTTGCTATCTACTATTTAAGAAACAAATTTTGACATCTGGACAACGGGAGGTGAGCGGATCTGTTGTTGTAGCTGTTGCTGGGGCATGGGCAGGGCAGCACAGGTTTGGCGAGACATCAGGCGTTGGGCTGGAGATCCCAGTATGGGATCGTGGGCAATGTTCCTTAGGTTGAGCGTCGGATTTGGCGAGTTGGGAATGCTCCATTAATTGTTTTGCGCTCCGGACAGCCCATTCGGCTAGTCCGTTGGACTGTCGAAACTCAGGGCTGCTGGTGATATGTCGAAAGTCTCATCATTGAGCAAAGTTTCTGAAGTGCTGGCTGGTGAACTAACTGCCGTTGTCTGACAGGAGGCGTGCAGGGGAACCATGCATGGAGAAGTGGCATGATAACTTCTGGATGACTGTTTCAGATGTGATGGTTTAGAATAGGTCGATTTCAAACCAGCCCGAATATGAGTCGACGAGAACCAGGTAGTGTTTTCCATGCCATTCGAATATGTCAGTGGCGACCGTGGACCACGGCAGAGGAGGAACTGGGTGCGAGAGCAAGTGTTGTTTCTGTTGGTGTAGCACTAGGCTGTTGCAGATAGCGCAAACTTCAGCTTTTTCTTGTATATACTTGGTCATACCAGGCCAGTAAAACATGCTCTGCGCCTGTTGTAAGGTTGCCTCTACACTGGGATGGCCCCTGTGGACGGCATCGTAGTACTTGTCCCGAAGAACACCTGGGATGACTGCTTTGTGACCCTTGACTATAATCCTGTCCTGTAGCATCGTGAACTAGGTAGTATGGGCGAATCGCGAGTGTTGTTTATCTAGCCAGCCACGTTGGATGACGGAAGACAGCAATTGTAGAGGCATTCAGTGGGAACATATGATACCTTCATTACCGAGAACTGGTCCTGTTCAGAGGGCTGTTGTTCGATGGTTTTGCGTGGGGCCCTTGATAGTGTGTCAGCTATGTGCATGTCCTTGCCCTTTTTGTAGACTATGTTGAAATCAAAACTCTGTAGGTGCATCATCATCTGTTGCAGGTGAGCCGGAGCAGCGTGGGTGGGCTTGTTCAAGATAGTGATCAACAGCTGGTGGTCTGTTTCTACAGTCACAGATTTTCCAAAAATAAAGTCCTTGAATTTCGTGCAGGCGAAAACAACTGCAAGTAGCTCTTTCGCAATTTGGGCGTAACGTTGTTCAGCATCAGTCAGGGTGCGGAAGGCGTATGCAACAGGCATGGTCGCCATTGGTGGAGGTTTGTAGGCAAGCAGCGCCAAGTCTGTACTGGGACGCATCACATGTGAGCGTCACTGGCAACTCTGGAGCAAAGTAAGTGAGGGTGGGAGCGCTGGCCAGCTGCAACTTGAGGATCTCGAAAGATCTCTGGTGGTGTGAATACCAGGACCATTCAGTGTCTTTATGTGTCAGTTCCCGCTGGGAGGCAGATATATCGCTGAGGTTGGGAATGAATTTTCCCAGGTAGTTGACCATTCCAAGGAATCTCTGTAAACTTGTAAAATCAAGGAACCAGCATCTCGTTGATGGCAGTAGTTTTGGACGGGTCCGGTGTGAGACCATCACTGGTGAAAACATGTGGGACCCAAAACTTACATTTCAGGGGATTGAGCTTGAGATGAATGTCTTTAGCACAGTCTAGTACTCTCTTCAGATTGGCATCATGTTCAGCCATGTCGTGTCTGTAAATGAGAATGTCATCGACAATGTTGGCGTACGGATAACCCGCAAACAATTGTTCCATTGTGCGCTGGAAAACCTCGCCGTTGATGCCGAAGGGCATTCCCAGGAATTTGTAATGGCCGAAAGGGGTGCCGAATTTGGTAAGGTTGGACGAGTCGGGGTCCAGCGGGATCTGCCAAAATGAACTTTTGGCATCCAGAACGGAGAACACGGATGTGCTGCCTATCGGAGCAGCAACTTCCTCTACCGTTCGCATCGGGTAGTGTGGGCATTTGATCGCTGTGTTTAGGTCTCTGGGGTTGATGCAGATTCGGATTTCTTCATCAGAGTTGCAACTACCATGGTGGAAAGCCAGTCAGATGGGTCAGTAACTGTAGCTATGACACCCAGGAAGACCATCCACTGGAGCTCATTGTGTACGCTGTCACGCATGGTATGCGGAATACGGCGTGGAGCTCGGACCACAGGAGTGATATTGGGATCCGTGGCGATATTGTATTTGAAGGGCAGCTTACCAAGCTCGTCGTCAAACAGATCTTTATATCGTGAGAGTATCTGCTGAATGGAGCCGTCAGTGTGAGAGAGTTGATGGACATGGCCCAAAGTAGACTAGGCCTAGATCATGGCCTGTATTGATACCAAGCAGAGTTGCAGATTCCCCTCGGACAATAAAAAACGTTAGTGTGTGAGACCGCGAGTCTATGATGCAGTTCAATTCAGTTTCTCCAAGTGGGTTCAGAACCTCACCCCCATAGGCCAGTAACGTGGCCGTAGATTTTTCAACATGCTCAGCATTATGTATCCGTTTAAATTCAGATAAGGAAATCACATTGCATTTCACTCAAGTATCAATCTTAGCGAGCGCAATTTTGTTATTAACAATCAGGGTGACTTCGGGGTCGAGCTGCTTGTTAGTGGAAGGGAGGAGGGAGTGAATGTCTGAACTGTTATCTTGGCTTGCAGAGAGGAGAGCGGAGGATGGCGCGTCCAGCTCTTGGTACTCGTTATCAGTAGGTTCTTGTTTTAACAGGTACACATTTTGCCTTGGGACAGATCGAGTCGCACGAGAACCGCAACATTTTGCAAAGTGGTTACATCTTTTATAGTAGTGGCAAATTCTTCCATAAGCGGCGCAGAATTCCCAACCTGGAGCATGGGAGTTGTTACAGTTAGGGCACTGAGCAATAGACCTTTGAGGCAGCCAGGGAGGGGAACGCTGTGAAAGCTTGTTACGATAGGAGGTATCGGCAATATTAACGCTATACTGGGAATGTTGCCCAGAGCTTACAGACCTTGTGTGAGAAGCCGTTATTTCAGCGTTTCTGCAGGCATGCTCGGCTTGATTTAGAGTTAGTTCAGTGTTCCGTAGCAATTCATCTCGTACTTTGTCACTGAGTAAACCTCCAACGTGTTTATTGTGGATCAGCTCATCACATAAATCACCAAAGCGACAGCGTGCAGCTCTGTGTTTTGTCACTTAAAAAACACTTAATGGGCTCATCTTGTTGCTGTAAACGAGCAAAAAACCTGGTGCATTGGATTATTGAGTTGGCTCAGAGGTCACATAGATGTCTGTAGAACCACAGGGTCATCAATTGTTTCTGCAGGCACCACAATCAGATTGTTGTAGTCTAAAACAGCAGGCGCAAAATTAAAACGATCAGCATGCTTCATTGCTTCGGGGCCTGCAAGATTTAAGAGTACAGAAGCACACACCTCTGGCGGATCGTTGCGATGAACAATACGAATGTATTGGTTGAGTTGCGCTCGCAGAGGTGCCATCGTTCGATGATGTCAGAGTGAAAGTTCAAAGGACTTGGACGGCAAGACGAATTTGCCATGATAGAGATTACAAGCACATGAAACAAGTTGGAAAAATAAAACCCGATAAATTTAAAATGGGGTGGGTAGGAAACCACTTCTTGACATCATGTAATAAAGCCAGTCACACGCACGTCAGGGTACAACACATTTATTACAGTCTACTCACAGTATTCTTCAGCATGGTGTTACAGCAAGCTTAGCAACTACTCAGACCAAATTACATGAACTGACTTCTGATAATATAAACTGCATAGTAGGCGGAGCTCTACTAACAAGCACTACAATTGGTTAGTAAGAAGTAACCAATCTACACCGGCGGCGCCAGAAAGGAGTGCTCCAATCGCTGGCCTGGTGACTTGGGGCTGTGGTCTGCGGAGCTTCTAGCCGTGGGCTTACCATCTGACCGCCAGCCTGCAGCCTATCACATCCTGAAACCGCGGTCTCCTGTAGGAAAGTGCTGAATCGGGCACTCCAAGCCGCAGAGTGTGGTCGACCGTCCTGACGTCGGAGTTTCGATCATCCCGACTAGAGGGCCTGTATATCCGGCCGTCCATAGCGGCAACTACAGAGGGTTTATGGCCCCGACCACGGATGAACAAAGGAGGAGGACTGGCTGAACTTTGTTGCCTTCCACCACAGTGAAGAATGCTGTGGTGGATGTTTGTGTTCAATTCTATTGTGTATTGTGTGTTCTTTTTTTCAATTGTATAGCTGCATGGCAAATTCATTTCAGTGTGACGAATTCATTGCATGTGATGAATAAATATGTATTGTATGCTGTTGTATTGTCACAAGGTCGCCACATGTTCGCCAGAAGATGCCGGGGAGTCGCCTGCATGGTGGTGAGTAGTTCCCGCATTCTCGTACGTAGTCTGGTCCCCGCTAATTTTTCAACATGTTCTCATGACGTAGGTGCAATAGTATTGGGTTGCCAGGAGGTCGTAGGTTGTCGTAGGTTCTGATAGGTTGTCGCCGGTGCTGACTGGTGAATTTCATTGGCTCATTGGGGTAAAAAAACAGAAACAGTAGTTTTCCTAACCAAGGATATCCAACCAGTAATGTTAATGTCCGCCGAGCTTCACAGCCGTGTATCTCTGGCTTCAAAGTGTCAAAGACTAGACGGCATCGTATTAAGGTTATAGGGGGAAAGTTTCATTCTTTGCACTTTAATTCTTCCCAAATCCCCGGCCTGCTTCAATTTCATTAGGTTCTCTCCCTGCTTAAACAACTCTAACAGTCTAATTCTGATAAAAGCCCATTGGTCTGTTTATCTGCTCACAGAGCTTCTACGATCTCCTGAGTAGTCTGCAGTATCTTCTGTTCTTATTCCATCTATACAGTGCCATGCTGTTGTCTTAATGCACAGAAATAAATTAAGATGGATATTTTCCTTTACTTCATTATTTATCTTTCACGGGTGCTATTCTATTACTAGTTTTATATCTGAAAACAGAGTTTCTTTTAGAAACATAGAAACATTGAAAATAGGTGCAGGAGTTGGCCATTCGGCCCTTCGAGCCAGCACCACCATTCATTGTGATCATGGCTGATCGACCCCTATCAATAACCCGTGCCTGCATTCTCCCCATATCCCTTGACCCCACTAGCCCCTAGAGCTCTATCTAACTCTCTCTTAAATCCATCCAGTGACTTGGCCTCCACTGCCCTCTGTGACAGGGAATTCCATAAATTCACAACTCTCTGGGTGAAAACGTTTTTACTCACTTCAGTCTTAAATGACCTCCCCTTTATTCTTAGAATGTGGCCCCTGATTCTGGACTAGCCCAACATTGGGAACATTTTCCCTGCATCTAGCTTGTCCAGTCCTTTTATAATTTTATATGTTTCTATAAGATTCCTCCTCATCCTTCTAAACTCCAGTGAATACAAGCCTAGTCTTTTTAAATCTTTCCTCATATGACAGTCCCGCCATCCTAGGGATCAATCTCCTGAACCTATGCTGCACTGCCTCAATCACAAGGATGTCCTTCCTCAAATTAGGAGACCAAAACTGTACACAATACTCCATATGTGGTCTCACCAGAGCCCGATACAACTGCAGAAGAATCTCTTTACTCCCATACTGAAATCCTCTTGTTATGAAGGCCAACATTCCATTAGCTTTCTTCACTGCCTGCTGTACCTGTAAGCCATCTTTCAGTGACCGGTGTACAAGGTCGCCCAGGTCTCGCTGAACCTCTCCCTTACCTAACCTAACCCCATTGAGGTAATAATCTGCCCCCTTGTTTTTGCCGCCAAAGTGGATAACCTCACATTTATCTATATTATACTGCATCTACCATGCATCTGCCCACTCACTCAACCTGTCCAGGTCACCCTGTGACCTCCTAACATCCTCTTCACAGTTCACACTGCCACCCAGCTTTGTGTCATCCACAAACTTGCTAGTGTTGCTCCTAATTCCTTCTTCCAAATCGTTAATATATATGGTAAGCAGTTGCGGTAAACAGTTTGGTGATAATGCTGCACAAACATTAAGTTTATTTATCTGAGAACACTTGTTTTCTTTGGAAAAGGGGTAAATCTTAAAACAACACAGAAGTTGAGCTGCACAATGATTCAGTGGGTAGAGCAGCTATCTTACAGCACCAGAGTCCCAGGTTCGATCCTGACCTTGGGTAGAGCAGCTACCTTACAGCGCCAATGTTTCAGGTTCGATCCTGACATCGGGTGCTGTCTGCGTGGAGTTTCTACGTTCTCCCTGTGACTGCGTGGATTACCCTGGATGCTCCGTTTTTTTCCCCAGATTCCGAAGACAGGTGGGTTTTTAGGTTAATTGGCCTTTGTAATATTGCCCCTAGTGTGTGGAGAGTGTATGAGAAAGTTGGATAACAGAACTAGTGTGAATGGGTGAATGATGGAAGGAATGGATTCAGTGTGTCGAAGGGCTTATTTCCTTGCTGTATCTCTAAACTAAACTAAAATAGGAAGATTAAACGAGAACTTACCAGTTTGAAGCTTGATCTTTATTTTATGAGGAGTTACGATGAGGGATTACGTGAAGAAGCCCGCCAGCCCGCATGCACGTCAACCTTCAAAGCAACGCTGTGAAATCACAGAAACAGTTGCTGAACTGATTATAGGAAGATTCAAGAAACTAGAACTACCATATGACCTTTATGCCCCTGTCCCACTTAGGAAACCTGAACGGAAACCTCTGGAGACTTTGCGCCCCACCCAAGGTTTCCGTGCGGTTTCCGGAGGTTCCCGGAGGTTTTTGTCAGTCTCGCGGGCGGTTTTGCATTTTTTAAAATAATCGTCAGAACATAGAAGAAGCGGAAACCACTTTCGACCATTAGGAAGACTGACAAAAACCTCCGGGAACCTCCGGGAACCGGACGGAAACCTTGGGTGGGGCGCAAAGTCTCCAGAGGTTTCCATTCAGGTTTCCTGAGTGGGACAGGGGCATTATAAGAAGAGGGTTGGGAGCGGAGGGCACGTAATCCCTCATCGTAACTCCTCATTGGGCAAAAGATAAGGACGTAGCTAGAGCCCACCAGCGAGATAGTGTTAACACAATGTTAATATCCCATACTACCGTGTACCTGGACCTGGTAGTACCTGGACCTGGGAAGATTTGTGTTAAAGATATCTTTCATAAATCTGGATATCAGAGGGTGAGACCCAACAGAATGGTTCCCGATCACATCAGCAAATGTGATGACAAGGTACTTTTAGCACAGTTAATGGCACTATAACTTAATTTTTTGTCAACGAAGCATTTGAAAGGAACTTCAAGACGTCAGTTATCCGTGCCGTATTATATGTTATATTAGCATTTAAACAAAACACTTCCCATCTCCTGATCAGGAAATGTACTGCTTTTTGGTGCTATCTCTCCGAGCTGCAGTGATCACGTCCACGGTTCGGTCTGACAACGCGAGCCCCAGGAACAATCTATTTAGAGTCTGCAAATCAATACATTGATTCTACCATGCAGAGGGTGGTTTCCCGAGTCACGGATGAACCAGCAAATGTGTTTAGAAATAACCATATACGGTTCTATTATCATTCCCAACATCAGCGGGAACCATGGCTGCATAGGCCAGTCAGGCACTACGAAAATGCCTGAAGCGGAATCTTGCTGGATTTTTTGCAAGACCCGACTGATGAGGCAAAATGGAGGAAGGCATAAAAGAACATTCCTCCCCAGTGTAGCGAGAATGCATCTATCGCCACTGCCCCTGGGTCTGGCTCCCATGCCACATATTTTTGCAACTGGTGATTGAGCCTAGATTTAAACAAATCGATATTCGGTGTTCCATATCGAGCAACAATATCATTAAATACTTTGTGATCCAACATCCATTCTGTGTTGTCATTAAATTTACGTGATGATACACCAGCACCAAATGAGGTTAGGTAAACTATCACAGGAATCTGACTTGATTCCAACCGTGTGATTAATATATGCCACCGCCGTAGATATATCAACTTGTAGTTGAACATGCAGATTATGCATAATCCCACAATAAGCCTTTAACCCATAGAATGCCCCCAGTATTTCCAGGTAGTTGATACCATATAACTGAAGAATTGGTCACTCATGTACATCCCATCTGCCTCCGCAACTAGAGATGGTATTAGTAGTTCCCCCTCCTTGAGCACTAGCATCAGTTTGTAACATAACTGAAGGTTTACTGACCAAAATGTTACTGGAGCAATACTGAATATGGTTGTCTACCATTGTGATTCTGATAGCTTCAGCTGGTAATAGCATAGGTCTTTTAAAATGACCTAAATGGTACTTGAGAGCTTGCTCCTTTGCACATTGTAAATTCTGATAATGCAAAGGTCCAAATTGCGCAGCTGGAAAACAGCCACTATATTGCCAATTACCCTAGCCACCTGGTGAATAGAAGGCTGCTTTATAACAACAAGGTTGTTCCAGACTTCTATTAATTCTAATCTCTTGCCCCAGGGCAGAGTCACAGACATATTAACAGAGTTAAAGGTAAATCCCAAATAATCAATAACACTAGTTGGTATCAACTTAGATTTAACTGGATGGATGAGAAACCCCAATTTCTCAAATATGAGTTTCGTGGCTGAAACAGCTAATTTAGCTAATTTAGCCAAATACAGCGTTTTAGAATATCATCCAGCTAGGCCATAACAATGTGTTTTTGAGCTCTGAGCAGCCCAAGCACCAGCTTTAGTAATTTGGTAAATAACCTGGGAGCTGAAGTTAGCCCATTAGGCAATGCTTTAAACTGCCATAGTTGCCCCATCCAGCTAAATTTCAAACATCTCCGGTGATCCCTGTGAATGGGAACTGAATAGTATGCATCTTTGAGATCGATGCATGCCATAAAGCATCCTTTGGGAATCAGTTGTTAGGCAGTAATGAAGTTTTCCATTTTAAAATGTCTATACTGCACATGTGAGTTAAGTGTGAGTTAAATCAAGGATGATCCGACATCCTCCATCTTTCTTTTCTGGAGGCGCAGGGGTGTCGTTGCCGAAACGGTGAAGCTTTACTCGTCATGGGTGCTTTAATTAATCCGACAGCTTTTGCTTCCTCATCCAGATCTTTTACTTGTTTGGATAGGTCTTACCCAAACAGAAGATTAGACGGCTGGACATTGACTTGAGTTCTCGATTATCCCTTTTGTGTGTAATTTATGAATTTCTGCTTGTATATCCAAATCTTCTTGTTTGGAATGGATAAATGCCCGACTTGGTATATATTGTATGGGTGGCAATGAGTTAAGAGAAAATTCAATTTGGAACCCTTGTATACTGTGCAGTATAAACTGATCTGATGTTATCCACCACCATTTGTGCAAAAAACAAGTGTAATCTACCACCAACTTGTAACTGATCCACACACCCCATGTTCCGGAAAGAACCAGACCCACCTACCTCCATGGTTATCGGTGGTCTTATGGTAGGCACAAAGGCCCCTGATGCGGGTTCTATTTTCGTCCTCGAGATTTGGAGGGTAGGACTGCCAGGGTGCGTGGATTGCGCATTTCCCATGAGGATCGGCTTGGGCCTTGGCCTAAAATACCTCTGCCCAGAGAATCAGCTTTCGAGCTGCCACCAGCTTCAGTGAACCGTTTACTGCTGATGGAAGCGTAGGGGTGTTGTCGCCGAAACAGTGAAGCTTTGCTCGTCGTTGGTACCTTGATTAGACCGACAGCTTTTGCTTCCTCATCCAGGTCTTTTACCTGTTTGGGTAGGTCTTCCCCGAAGAGAAGATTTGGTGGCTGGACATTGCTGGCCTTACATATGCCTGCAAATTTGGGATTTAAGGCAGGTCTGATGGCGTTCTTCTGAAAGCAGTTCATTTCGAAGTGTGCATTGCACATCAATGCCAGGGCATCCTGCTGGACGTCCGATAAGGGCCCGCCATCCACAGATCTGGCAAATGCCGTGATGCCTGAGGCCAGTAATTTTAAAATTTGTTGGAGTTTAATTTCCTGGGCTTTGATGCCCCCTCCAATGTCTCCCCAGATAGAGCTGTTCACTGCTGACATTTTAAGGGATGCACAATTTACAGGTGTATGGTATTTTGCAGCCGTCACCTGTTCCTGTAATGATGTAACGTGAGGTAGTTGATGCTGGAAGCCAACTCTTCTTGAAGCGGCTCCTTTGTTTGCGAGGGTATCGCAAACCTTGACGCCATGGCAGACAATTCTTGAACCTCACGCATGCATTCCAGTATGTTCCACAGACATACCTCCGAATTCGGAGTCAGTCATGCACTGACCCCTGACACTCCCCTCCACAGAGAGGGAGATTTTTAAGCAGCCCTGAAACAGGCGCTGCCACAGATACCAAAGGAAAACCTGCTAATATCTCCGTATCATGGAGCATATTATGTTGGAGCATCCTCTCCATGAGGTGCTCCATCTGGGATAAATGCCCAAGGATGCTACCCATGTTTGTCGGAGGGGAACCCTCCTGGCCTGACTCGTCCGAGTCCACAGGCCTCTCAGACTTCCGTTTGGCTTTACCCCCTTTCGGGGTTGCCAAAGTCTGAAGTCGCTGACCGCACTGTCAGCGACTCGGGCAGCGAACCCGCCGGCCGCCGGCTACCCGCACTCCCGCAGTCCTCCGTAGCCGGTTTCCCCGCGGCCCGTCTGGATTTCGCCATGGATATCCATATCCGCAGCAAAACTCTGTAAAAGAGGTTTACCCCAATCAAAAAATACGACCTGAGAATAAGTTTAAAACTTACCTGCAGGGTTTGAAACTTACCGCTGGAGGAGCGACGCTCCTCCCAGCCAGTCGTGCGCCATACCTTAGACGTATTGACGCGCATGCGGGCTGGCGGGCTTCTTCACGTAGTCACTCACGTGACTCCAAAGTAAAATCAAGTTTGCTCTCTATTCTGATCTAATTGATATCCATCTATTCTTCAGTGGGTGCATTATGTAGTTTTCCTCTGGATTTCTCTCCAATTCCTCAAAGTTCTTTATCTTCCACTACAGTTTGTTATTCCTCCTACTCATTCGCATCATGGTTTCCATTTGTCATGTTGTGGAATATTTCTTAATTTTGAAAATACCATGGGATGAAAGCTGTTGATGGATGGTTTATATGGAAACCCTATATCCCAACAGGAAACAGGTTCACACTAAAAACTGGCAAAGGTTATTTTAATCTCGCTTTTTGCTTCAACATTGGACTAGTCACTATTTTCTACCCAGTGAACAGGAATCTATCCATTTCCTTTTGAGTTCTCAGTTGTGTAAACTTAGTGCAGTGTGACAAGTTTGGGGTTTGATTAGTAACACACAGTGTGAATAGGGTTGTTCCCAAGCAAGCTGCTTTTGGATTGCATAGTTTACAATGGGTAACTTGACATTGGAGCCTCTTAGTGTAAGATTTCGCACTGTTTGGTGTTGACACCACATGGACTTTATACCCAATGTGTCAAACGTGATTTAAAAGCTGCCTGGGTACCACACCCTGGGTCCTATTGAACAATTTAAAATTAGCCACAGTTGATTTAAATTTTCAGAAAGTGTGGACATTCTCATGCCTGTTTTTTTAAAACAATTTACATTTTGATATCCTGTTTGGGAGTTCTATGCAGTCCACTCAGTGGTTGCACTTAATATTTTCTCTATGTGTAGAGAGTTTTAGGTCTTCGACACATCTCCATAACTTATACTTTGCAGGTTTTTAAACTGCTCTCTTTCATCTTTGGAGAAACATACATGGAACTTTTACTGCTGTAACATTGATGCACTGAGCTGTTTTTTGCCCTGGACTTAACTGAAAATGTTTTGGACTTCACTAAAATAGTTTGGATGGGCATTTATATATGCAGGGAATTGAGGGGTATGGGTTATTTGCAGGTAGGTAAATGATAATGTTGGCATTATGTTCAGCATAGACATTGTGGGCCGAAGGGCCTGTTCTGGTGCTGTACTGTTCTTTGCTCTAGGTTCTCTGTACCTAATTTCACCTAATGGAGAGGGGGGGCCGGGGAAGGCAAGGACGAGCAAGTGCTGAAGATAGACACAAAATGCTGGGTGGATATAGGTGAGTGAAGAACAAAATGCTGCAGATTCTGGAGTCTGACAGGAAAGGAAGGTGAAGAATGAAACTGAAAGTTATTAGTAAGTCTACAAATGTACTCATCATTTCATCTACATTCACATCCAACTCATTTATATATATAAAATGCTGGAGTAACTCAGCGGGACAGGCAGCATCTCTGGATTGAAGGAATAAGTGACGTTTCGGGCCGAGACCCTTTAGTCAGACCTGAAACATCATCCATTCCTTCTCTCCAGAGATGCTGCCTGTCCTGCTGTGTTACTCCAACATTTTGTGTCTATCTTTGATTTAAACCAGCATCTGCAGTTCCTTCATACTTATTTTTTATATATCACAAACGACAGAGGTTCCAGCACAGATTGCTGAGCAACTGCATACATCACTGATCTCCAGCCAGCATAACACCTTCCAGCACAACCCTGTAACCTCTATGAGTAATCCTGTTCTGAATCCATATTTATATAAATTACTTGGATGAATAAGGGTTGGTGGCAGATGGGATCAATAGAAGGAAGGGAGAGGATGGGAGGGGTGAAGGGGATTCAGTGGGAAGAGTGTGCGGGGGAGCAGGAAAAAGAAACTGGGAGAGAGAGGGTGGTGGGGGGGGGGGGGAGTTAGAGAATGAAGAGCGGGGTGGTTGACAGAGGACCAGGGTGGATAGGAGGAAAGGGAAAGGGGTAGAGGGGCGCAGGTTAACTGAATGTGGAAAGTTGATGCTCAATGTTGTTAGCTTGTAGACTACTCAGATTCAGATTCAGATTCAACTTTATTGTCATTGTGCAGTGTACAGTACAGAGACAACGAAATGCAGTTAGCATCTCCCTAGAAGAGCGACATTAATATGAGCAGTAAATAAATAAATCTAATAAATCCTGGTGGGAGGAGTGTCCGGGGGGGGGGGTGTGATTGGCAGTCACCGAGGTACAATGTTGAGTAGTGTAACCGCCGCAGGGAAGAAGCTGTTCCTGGACCTGCTGGTCCGGCAACGGAGAGACCTGTAGCGCCTCCCGGATGGTAGGAGGGTAAACAGTCTGTGGTTGGGGTGAGAGCAGTCCTTGGCGATGCTGAGCGCCCTTCGCAGACAACGCTTGCTTTGGACAGACTCAATGGTGGGGAGTGAGGAACCGGTGATGCGTTGGGCAGTTTTCACCACCCTCTGCAGTGCTTTCCGGTCGGAGACAGAGCAGTTGCCATACCATACTGTGATGCAGTTGGTAAGGATGCTCTCGATGGTGCAGCGGTAGAAGTTCACCAGAATCCGAGGAGACAGATGGACCTTCTTTAGTCTCCTCAGGAAGAAGAGACGCTGGTGAGCCTTCTTGACCAGAGTTGAGGTATTGTTGGTCCAAGAGAGGTCATCGGAGATGTTGACCCCCAGGAACCTGAAGCTGGAAACACGTTCCACCTCCCTCCCGTTAATGTGGATGGGGGTGTGCATGCCGCCCCTAGACTTCCTGAAGTCTACAATGAGCTCCTTGGTCTTCTTGGAGTTAAGGGCCAGGTTGTTGTCAGCGCACCATGCTGCTAGGAGCTGGACCTCCTCCCTATAGGCCGACTCATCGTTGTTGCTGATGAGGCCAATCACCGTTGTATCATCTGCGTACTTGATGATGGTGTTAGTACCATGTACAGGTGTGCAGTCGTAGGTGAAGAGGGAGTAGAGGAGGGGGCTTAGCACACAGCCCTGTGGAACGCCGGTGTTCAGGGTGAGGGTTGAAGAGGTGTGCTTGTCTAACCTAACAGACTGGGGTCTGTTGGTTAGAAAGTCCAGTATCCAGTTGCAGAGGGAGGGGTCGATGCCCAGGTCACCGAGTTTGGTGATCAGTTTAGAGGGTATGATGGTGTTGAATGCTGAGCTGTAATCGATGAACAGCATTCTTACGTAAGTGTCTCTGTTGTCGAGGTGGGAGAGGGCGGAGTGAAGTGCCGTTGAGATGGCATCCTCCGTACTCCTGTTCTTGCGGTAGGCAAACTGATAGGGATCCAACGTGGGGGGTAGGCAGCCTTTGAGGTGTGCCAGGACCAGCCTCTCGAAGCACTTGGCGATGATGGGAGTAAGTGCAACTGGGCGGAAGTCGTTGAGGCTTGCCGCAGTGGAGTGTTTTGGCACCGGCACGATGGAGGTGGATTTAAGGCACGTGGGCACAACTGCTTGGGCAAGTGACAGGTTGAAGATGTCAGTCCAGACGTCTGTCAGCTGCGCAGCACAGGCCCTGAGGACGCGCCCGGGGATGCCGTCGGGGCCAGCAGCCTTACGTGCATTAGTCCTACTCAGTGCCACGTACACGTCGAAGGGGGTGAGTGAGAGGGGCTGGTGATCGGCAGGGAGCACCGCCTTGATGGCCAACTGCCGATTGTCCCTATCGAAACGGCCATAGAAGTGGTTGAGCTCCTCAAGGAAGGAGGCGTTACTGGATGTGGGGGTGGTGTTGGTGGGTCTAAAGTCCGTGATGGCCTGGATGCCTTGCCACATGCGTCGGGGGTCAGAGTTGTTGTTGAAGTGCTCCTCAATCCTGAGTTTATGGCAGTGCTTGGCCTTCTTTATGCCCTTCTTCAGGTTAGCCCTGGATGAACTATAGGCTCGGGCATCGCCTGACCTGAAAGCGGTGTCCCGTGCTTTCAGCAGTAGCCTGACCTCGTTGTTCATCCATGGCTTCTGATTCGGGAATATGGTCACCTGTTTGAGGGAGGTGACACTGTTGATGGTGGAGTTTATAAAGTCCAGAACAGATGATGTATAGGAGTCAATGTCCGTGTGGGAGTCGAGGGTGGCCTGGGCTGCAAACGCCTTCCAGTCAGTGTTTCCAAAACACTGCTGAAGTGTGGATTCCGCATCCTCTGACCAGACTTTAACTGTCCTCACAGTGGGTTTAACCCGTCTGATGAGTGGGGAGTACTTTGGGAGCAGGAACAATGAGAGGTGATCAGACTGTCCAAGGTGGGGGAGGGGGACGGCTTTGTAAGCTTCAGCCATGTTGGTGTAGACTTTGTCCAGTGTCTTGCCTTCTCTAGTGGCGAAGGAGACATGTTGGTGGAATTTGGGGAGTACAGTCTTCAGGTTGGAGTGATTGAAGTCACCCGCAACAATGAAGGCTGCCTCGGGGTTGTGAGTCTGTTGTTTGCTAATGGCAGAATGCAGATCTTTCATTGCAAGCTTGGCATTAGCATCAGGAGGAATATAGGCTGCAGTCACAACAGTGGAGGTAAACTCTCTGGGCAGATAGAACGGTCTGCATCTAACCAAGAGGAACTCTAGGTTAGCTGAGCAGTGACTCTCGATGATGGTGGTGTCCGTGCACCATGCTTTGTTTACATAAATGCACAGACCTCCACCTCTGGTCTTACCGGAGTCAATTGTCCTGTCCGCTCGGAGTAAATGCCGCCCCGTTAGCTGGATGGCGCTGTCAGGAACGTCGGTGTTGAGCCAAGTTTCAGTGAGGATCAAGATGCTGCAGTCTTTGATCCAGTTGTGGGAGGTGATCCTTAGCCGGAGTTCGTCCATTTTGTTAACCAGTGAGCGCACGTTGGCGAGGAAAAGGCTAGGAATCGCCAGCCTGTGTGGGACTAGCTCTAACCTGGCCTTTAACCCACCTCTGCGTCCCCGGCGGTGCTGTGAGGTGTTGTTCTTCTAGTCTGTATCTGTCACCACCTTGGGTGTGGAGGAGGCTGAAGAGACCAAGTCGGTGCGGGAGTAAAAAGGGGAAATAAGGCACAGTGTAGGTGCTTGGCAAAATGTGGCCTAGTCTGCGTTTGGTCTCATTGAAGTTGAGCAGGCCACATCAAGAGCAATAGATAACTCAGCAGGACCGGCAGCATCGCTGGATTGAAGGAATGGGTGACGTGTCAGGTTAATGTCCTTCTACAGACTGATGAAGGGTGTTGACCCAAAACGTCACCCATTGCTTCTCTCCAGAGATGCTGCCCATCCCGCTGAGTTACTCCAGCTTCTTGTGTCTACCTTTGGTGTAAACCAACATCTGCTGTTCCATCCTACACAAATGCAATAGATGAGGTTGGAGGAAGTGCTGGTGAATTTCTGTTTCACCTAAAAGCATTGTTTTGGTCTCCATACTCCCTCTGTCCCTTCCTCTTTCCTCCTAGTTATCTTACTGCACTTCACCCCATTCTCACCTTCCCTCCCCGACCCAGTCTCCTATCACCATGCATCTTTCCCCCCTCTACCACACATAGAAACATAGAAACATAGAAAATAGGTGCAGGAGGAGGCCATTCAGCCCTTCGAGCCATTCATTGTGATCATGGCTGATCATCCCCTATCAATAACCCGTGCCTGCCTTCTCCCCATATCCCTTGACTCCACTAGCCTCTAGAGCTCTATCTAACTCTCTCTTAAATCCATCCAGTGATTTGGCCTCCACTGCCCTCTGTGGCAGGGAATTCCACAAATTCACAACTCTCTGGGTGAAAAAGTTTTTTCTCACCTCAGTCTTAAATGACCTCCCTTTTATTCTAAGACTGTGGCCCCTGGTTCTGGACTCGCCCAACATTGGGAACATTTTTCCTGCATCTAGCTTGTCCAGTCCTTTTATAATTTTATATGTTTCTATAAGATTCCCCCTCATCCTAAAGTCCAGTGAATACAAGCTTAGTCTTTTCAATCTTTCCTCATATGTTATGTTATTTCTTTTTTTTTTTGAACGATTAAAAAAAGAAGAAAAGAAAAGATGAAAATGAATAATAAATAAATGAAAATTATATATATACATATATATATATATACATAAATACATACACACATACATACTTATACATGTACATATATACATACATACATATACACATATACACACATACACATATACATAACATATATGTACATACATAAATTAAAAAATCAAAAGCCAATTTCATCATAATACACATTAAACACGTTGGAAAAGGGATAGGAAGAAGCCTAGGCTTGTCAAGTCCTACTCCCATTCTTCACCATTAACAAATGCAAAATTCAATAAAATAAACTAAACAGACAATTCAAATAAAACTACTCCAATCGTTATTAAGAAAAAAAGAACAAAAAAAGAAAAGAACAAAAAGAACAAGCACCATTAACATCTATGAGATTTACATTCTCCTTCCTCATTACTGTACTTTTCAAAGATATATCTTTTGTACATTTTTAAAATTGCATTATATTCATACTTTGTTTAATCGTTTCGTCAAGACCATTCCACAAAACCACCCCACAAATGGAAATACACATACTTTTTAAATTGGTCCGAGCATAATGCTGTTTCAAGTTTAGTTTCCCTCTAAAGTTATAACCCCCCTCTCTGTCTCTGAACAGTTTTTGTATGTTTACAGGTAGCAGTTTATTTTTTGCTTTATAAATTATTTGTGCAGTCTTAAATTCTACCAGATCCTTAATCTTTAAGGTGTGTAATTTTAAATACAGTATATTGGTGTGTTCATGATATCCTACATTGTTTACTATACGAATAGCTCTTTTTTGTAGTGTGCTTAGTGATTGTAAGGTGGTTTTGTAGGTGTTGCCCCATACTTCCACACAGTAATTTAAATACGGTAACACAAGTGAGCTGTACAGAATATACAGTGCTCTCTCATTCAAAACATGCCTTGCTTTCCCCATCACTCCAATACTCCGTGCTACTTTTGCTCTCACATGTTTTATATGGGGTTTCCAGCAGATTTTGTGATCAAGAAACACACCCAGAAATTTATTTTCATACACTCTTTCTATTTCAACATTATTTATCATTACTTTTACTTGTGTATTTATTTTGCATTTTCCAAACAGCATAAGTTTGGTTTTGTTTAAATTTAATGATAATTTATTCAAATCAAACCATGTTTTTAGTTTACTTATTTCTGCTGTGACCACCTCCAACAGCTGCTGCAAATTGTCCCCATCACAGAAAATATTAGTGTCATCTGCAAATAACACAAATTTTAAGAGGTTTGACATGCTACATATATCATTAATATACAAAATAAATAATTTGGGGCCCAAAACCGACCCCTGTGTGACTCCACAAGTTATTTCTAAGTATGTTGATTTGCAGTCCCCTATTTGCACAAACTGATGTATTTTACTTATGTAGCTTCTCATCCACTCTAGTACAACCCCTGTGATTCCATACTTTTCCAGTTTTTTGATTAGCAAATGATGATCAATTGTATCGAATGCTTTTTTCAAATCTATAAATACACCCACTGCATATTTCTTGTTATCTATAGAACTGGTAATGTCTTCAATTAACTCCATTAATGCCATGGATGTTGATCTGTTTGACCTGAATCCATATTGACTAACAACTAGCAATTCGTGCTTCTCGATAAAGTTATCTAATCTACTTACATACAGTTTTTCTAATATTTTTGAGATCTGAGAATTTGTTATTTGTAAATTGATTTCTGTCTCCAGCTTTGTATAGTGGGATGACTTTGGCAGTTTTCATTTTACATATGACAGTCCCGCCATCCCAGCGATCAATTTCGTGAACCTACGCTGCACTGCCTCAATCACAAGGACGTCCTTCCTCAAATTAGGAGACCAAAACTGTACACAATACTCCAGATGTGGTCTCACCAGAGCCCTATACAACTGCAGAAGAACCTCTTTACTCCTATACTGAAATCCTCTTGTTATGAAGCCCAACATTCCATTCTTCTTCACTGCCTGCAGTTCCTGCATGCCAACTTTCAGTGACCGGTGTAAAAGGACACCCAGGTCTCGCTGTACCTCCCCCTTACCTAACCTAACCCCATTGAGATAATAATCTGCCCCCTTGTTTTTACCGCCAAAGTGGATAACCTCACATTTATCTATATTATACTGCATCTGCCACGCATCTGCCCACTCACTCAACCTGTCCAGGTCACCCTGCAACCTCCTAACATCCCCTTCACAGTTCACACTGCCACCCAGCTTTGTGTCATCCGCAAACTTGCTGGTGTTGCTCCTAATTCCCTCTTCCAAATCATTAATATATATGGTAAACAGTTCCGGCCCCAACACCGAGCCTTGCGGCACTCCACTCGCCACTGCTTGCCATTCTGAGAAGGACCCGTTCACTCCTACTCTGCTTCCGGTCTGCCAACCAATTTTCTATCCATGTCTACACCATGTGCTCTAATTTTAGTCACCAGTCTCCCGTGCGGGACCTTATCAAAGGCTTTCTGAAAGTCTAGATACACTACATCCACCGGCACCCCTTCATCCATTTTATTGTCACATCCTCAAAAAATTCCAGAAGATTATTGAAGCATGATTTCCCTTTCATAAATCCATGTTGACTTGGACTAATCCTTTTACTGCTATCCAAATGCCCCATTATTACCTCTTTAATAATTGACTCCAGCATCTTTCCCACCACCGAAGTCAGGCTAACTGGTCTGTAATTCCCTGTTTTCTCTCTCGCTCCTTTCTTGAAAAGTAGGATAACATTAGCTATCCTCCAATCCACAGGAACTGATCCTGAATCTATTGAACATTGGAAAATGATCACCAATGCGTCCACTATTTCTAGAGCCACCTCCCTGAGGACCCTGGGATGTAGACCATCAGGCCCAGGGAATTTATCATCCTTCAGTCCCATTAGCCTACCCAATACTATTTCTCGCCTAATGAAAATGTCTTTCAGTTCCTCTACCCCCTTAGATCCTCTGTCCTCCAGTACATCTGGGAGATTGTTTGTGTCTTCCTTAGAGAAGACAGATCCGAAGTACCTATTCAACTCTTCTGCAATTTCCTTGTTGCCCATAATAATTTCACCCGTGTCTGCCTTCAAGGGACCCACATTTGACTTTGCTACTCTTTTTCCCTTAACATATCTAAGGAAGCTTTTACTGTCCTTCTTTATATTCCTGGCTAGCTTCCCCTTGTACTTCATCTTTTCAGCCCGCATTGCCCGTTTTGTTTCCTTTTGTTATACATCTTTTCTTTTAGTTTTATTTTATCACTAACTTCTCTAGTCAGCCACGGTTGCCTCCTACTCCCCTTAGAATCTTTCTTCCTTTTTGGAATGAAATTATCTTGCGTCTCCCGGATTATGCCCAGAAATTCCTGCCATTGCTGTTCCACCGTCATTCCTGCTAGGATCCCTTTCCAGTCTACTTTGGCCAGCTCCCCTCTCATGCCTTCATAGTCCCCTTTGTTCAACTGCATCACTGCCACTTCCAATTTAACGTTCTCCTTCTCAAATTGCAGATTAAAACTAATCATATTATGATCACCTCCAAGCAGTTCCTTTACCTCGAGTTCTCTTATCATATAGAATTTTTCGAGGATGTAACTAGTAGAGTGGATAAGGGAGAACCAGTGGATGTGTTATATATGGACTTTCAGAAGGCTTTCGACAAGTTCCCACATAAGAGATTAGTATACAAACTTCAAGCACACAGTATTGGGGGTTCAGTATTGATGTGGATAGAGAACTGGCTGGCAGACAGGAAGCAAAGAGTAGGAGTAAACGGGTCCTTTTCAGAATGGCAGGCAGTGACTAGTGGGGTACCGCAAGGCTCAGTGCTGGGACCCCAGCTATTTACAATATATATTAATGATTTGGACGAGGGAATTGAATGTAACATCTCCAAGTTTGCGGATGACACGAAGCTGGGGGGCAGTGTCAGCTGTGAGGAGGATGCTAGGAGGCTGCAAGGTGACTTGGATAGGCTGCATGAGTGGGCAAATGTATGGCAGATGCAGTATAATGTGGATACATGTGAGGTTATCCACTTTGATGGCAAAAACAGGTAAGTAGACTATTACCTGAATGGTGGCCGATTAGGAAATGGGGAGATGCAACGAGACCTGGGTGTCATGGTACACCAGTCATTGAAAGTAGTCATGCAGGTGCAGCAGGCAGTGAAGAAAGTGAATGGTATATTAGCATTCATAGCAAAGGGATTTGAGTATAGGAGCAGGGCGGTTCTACCGCAGTTGTACATGGTCTTGGTGAGACCACACCTGGAGTATTGCGTACAGTTTTGGTCTCCAAATCTGAGGAAAGACATTCTTGCCATAGAGGGAGTACAGAGAAGGTTCACCAGACTGATTCCTGGGATGTCAGGACTTTCATATGAAGAAAGATTGGATAGACTCGGCTTGTACTCGCTAGAATTTAGAAGATTGAGGGGGGATCTTATAGAAACTTACAAAATTCTTAAGGGGATCTACAGGCTAGATGCAGGAAAATTGTTCCCGATGTTGGGGAAGTCCAGAACAAGGGGTCACAGTTTAAGGATAAGGGGGAAAACATTTTTCACACAGAGAGTGGTGAATCTCTGGAATTCTCTGCCACAGAAGGTAGTTGAGGCCAGTTCATTGGCTATATTTAAGAGGGAGTTAGATGTGGCCCTTGTGGCTAAAGGGATCAGGGGGTATGGAGAGAAGGCAGGTACAGGATACTGAGTTGGATGATCTGCAATGATCATATTGAATGGCGGTGCAGGCTCGAAGGGCCGAATGGCCTACTCCTGCACCTATTTTCTATGTTTCTATATCTGGTTCATTGGACAACACTAAATCCAGAATTGCCTTTTCTCTGGTCGGCTCCATTACAAGCTGCTCTAAGAATCCATCTCGGAGGCATTCTACAAACTCTCTTTCTTGGGGTTCTGAACCAACCTGATTTTCCCAGTCTACCTGCATAATGAAATCCCCCATCACCACAGTGGCATTACCTTTGTTACATGCCAGTTTTAACTCCTGCTGCAACTTACACCCTACATCCGGGCTACTATTTGGGGGTCTGTACATAATACCAATTAGTGTCTTCTTGCCTTTACAATTCCTCAACTCAATCCACAGTGACTCTACCTCATCAGTCCCTATGTCTGGGACTGATTTCCATACCTCACCAGCAGAGCTACCCCCCCTCCTCTGCCCACCTGCCTGTCCTTGCTATAGGATGTAGGGGGGACAGAAGAAAACAATAATAAACAGAGAATAAGAGGTGGTGGGGTTCTTAAATGGGTGAGCAGAGAAACAGAGGGGTGTAAAATGCGGGCGGAAGCAATAGGTAGCAAGATGAAAAGTAAAAGTGGCAGGCAGACAAATCCAGGGCAAAAATCAAAAAGGGCCACTTTTCAACATAATTGTATAAGGGGTAAGAGCGTTGTAAAAACAAGCCCGAAGGCTTTGTGTCTCAATGCAAGGAGCATTCGTAATAAGGTGGATGAGTTGAACGTGCAGATAGCTATTAATGATTATGATATAGTTGGGATCACGGAGACATGGCTCCAGGGTGACCAAGGCTGGGAGCTGAACATCCAGGGATATTCAATATTCAGGAGGGATAGAGAGAAAGGAAAAGGAGGTGGGGTAGCGTTGCTGGTTAGAGAGGAGATTAACGCAGTGGAAAGGAAGGACATTAGCTTGGAGGATGTGGAATCGGTATGGGTAGAGTTGCGAAACACTAAGGGGCAGAAAACGCTGGTGGGTGTTGTGTACAGGCTACCTAGCAGTAGTAGGGAAGTTGGGGATGGCATGAAACAGGAAATTAGAAATGCGTGCAACAAAGGCAAAACAGTTATAATGGGTGACTTCAATCTACATATAGATTGGGTGAATCAAATTGGCAGGGGTGCTGAGGAAGATGATTTTTTGGAATGTATGCGGGATAGTTATCTAAACCAACATGTAGAGGAACCAACGAGAGAGCAGGCTATTCTAGACTGGGTATTGAGTAATGAGGAAGGGTTAGTTAGCAGTCTTGTTGTGCGTGCCCCCTTGGGCAAGAGTGACCATAATATGGTTGAGTTCTTCATTAGGATGGAGAGTGACATTGTTAATTCAGAAACAACGGTTCTGAACTTAAAGAAAGGTAACTTTGAAGGTATGAGACGTGAATTGGCCAAGATTGACTGGCAATTAGTTCTAAAAGGGTTGACGGTGGATATGCAATGGAAGGCATTTAAAGACTGCATGGATGAACTACAAAAATTGTTCATCCCAGTTTGGCAAAAGAATAAATCAGGGAAGGTAGTGCATCCGTGGATAACAAGGGAAATCAGGGATAGTATTAAAGCAAAAGATGATGCGTACAAATTAGCCAGAAAAAGCAGCATACCAGAGGACTGGGAGAAATTCAGAGACCAGCAGAGGAGGACAAAGGGCTTAATTAGGAAAGGTAAAATAGATTATGAAAGAAAACTGGCAGGGAACATAAAAACTGACTGCAAAAGTTTTTATAGATATGTGAAGAGAAAGAGATTAGTTAAAACAAATGTAGGTCCCTTGCAGTCAGAAACAGGTGAATTGATCATGGGGAACAAGGATATGGCGGACCAATTGAATAACTACTTTGGTAACGTCTTCACTAAGGAAGACATAAATAATCTGCCGGAAATAGCAGGGGACCGCAGGTCAAAGGAGATGGAGGAACTGAGTGAAATCCAGGTTAGTCGGGAAGTGGTGTTGGGTAAATTGAATGGATTAAAGGCCGATAAATCACCAGGGCCAGATAGGCTGCATCCCAGAGTACTTAAGGAAGTAGCTCCAGAAATAGTGGATGCATTAGTGATAATTTTTCAAAACTCTTTATATTCTGGAGTAGTTCCTGAGGATTGGAGGGTAGCAAACGTAACCCCACTTTTTAAGAAGGGATGGAGAGAGAAACGGGGAATTACAGACCAGTTAGTCTAACATCGGTAGTGGGAAAACTGCTAGAGTCATTTATTAAAGATGGGATAGCAGCACATTTGGAAAGTGGTGAAATCATTGGACAAAGTCAGCATGGATTTACAAAAGGTAAATCATGTCTGACGAATCTTATAGAATTTTTCGAGGTTGTAAGGCAATAAGGTTCAGTCAATCTTCCTCCTTTGTTCACCGTGATCGAGGTCATGAACCCTCTGTAGTCGGTGCTACGGACGGCCCGATGTACAAGCCCTCTCGTGGGGATGATTGAAACTCCGACGTTGGGATGGATCAGAACACACACTTGGAGTTCCCGAATCGGCCACTTTCCCGGCGTACACTGGCCCAATCCCAGAACTTTATCTCCGTTACATTGACGACTGCATCGGTGCTACCTCCTGCAGAACTCACGGACTTCATTAACTTCATCGCTAACTTCGACCCTGCCCTCAAATTCACTTGGATCATCTCCGACATCTCCCTACCATTTCTTGATCTTGCCGTCTCCATCACAGAAGACAGACTACTGACGACAACTATTACAAACCCACTGACTCCTACAGCTATCTAGACTACATTTCTTCCCACCCTGCTTCCTGCACTGTCCCCTACTCCCAACTCCGCAGCATATGTTCGAATGAGGTGTTTAAACTAGGATATCTGAGATAGAGTCATAGAATGATAGTGTGGAAACAGCCCCTTCGGCCCAACCTGCCCACACCAGCCAACAGTCCCAGTTACACTACCCAGTTGCCTGCGCTTGGACCACATCCCTCCAAACCTGTCCTATCCATGTCTAACTGTTTCTTAAACGATGGGATAGTTCCAGCCTCAACTACTTCCTCTGGCAGCATGTTCCATACACCCACCACCGTTTGTGTGAAAAAGTTACCCCTCAGATTCCTATTAAATCTTTTCCCTTTCACCTTGAACATATGCACTCTGGTCCTCGATTCCCCTACTCTGGGCAAGAGACTCTGTGCATCTACCCGATCTATTCCTCCCATGATTTTGTACACCTCTATAAGATCCCCCCTCATCCTCCTGCGCCCCATGGAATAGAGACCCAGCCTACCCAACCTCTCCCTATAGCTCACACCCTCTAGTCCTGGCAACATCCTCGTAAATCTTTTCTGAACTCATTCAAGCTCGACAATATCCTTCCTATAATGACAATATCTTTCCTATGTCCTCATTCCTAAGGCAATGGGGAGATCTCCCAGTTGCCAAACACTTTAATTCCCCTTCCCAGTCCCACACTGACCTTTCTGTCCTGGGCCTCCTCCATTGTCAGAGTGAGGCCTAACGCAAATTGGAGGAAACAGCATTTCATATTTCGCTTGGGCAGCTTACAACCCAGTGATATTAATATTGATTTCTCTAACTTCAAGTAATCCTTACGTCCCCTCTCTCTCCACCCAAGTCGTCTTGTTGAATCTCATTATTTATACTCGTTCTCACCTTGCACATGGCTAACAATGGCCGGTTTCCTTTATCATCATAACTTTTTTGCATATCTTTCATTCATTTGTTCTATATCTCTCTACATCACTGTCTATTTCTCTTGTTTCCCTTTCCCCGAGTCTCATCTGAAGTAGGGATTCAACCCGAAATGCCACTTATTTCTTTTCCCCAGACATGCTGTCTGACCCGCTGACCAGCTTTTTGTGTCTATCTTCATACTAATTTCTTCCCCTCTACTTAGAGACATAGAGTGATATAGTGTGGAAACAGGCCCTTCTGCCCATCTTGCCCTCACTGGCCAACATGTCCCAGCTATACTAGTCCTACCTGTCTGCGCTTGGTCCATATCCCTCCAAACCTGTCCTATCCATGTACCTTTCTAACTGCTTCTTAAACATTGGGATAGTCTCAGCCTCAACTACCTCCTCTGGCTGCATGTTCCATGCACCCACCACCCTTTGTGCAAAAAAAGGTTACCCCTCAGATTCTTAGTAAATCTTTTCCCCTTCACCTTAAACCTGTGTCCTCTGGTCCTCAATTTCCCTACTCTGGGCAAGAGACTCTTTGCATCTACCCCGATCTATTCCTCTCATGATTTTATATACTTCTATAAGATTACCCCCCATCCTCCTGCGCTCCAAGGAATAGAGACCCAACCTTCTCAACCTCTCCCTATAGCTCACAACCTCCATTCCTGGCAACATCCTCGTAAATCGTTTCTGAAACCTTTCAAGCTTGACAATATCTTTCCTATAACATGGTGCCCAGAACTGATCACAATATTCTAAATGTGGTCTCACCAACGTCTAATACAACTGCAACATGACCTCTCAAATTCTATACTCAATACTCTGACTGATGAAGGCCAATGTGTCAAAAGCCTTTTTGACCACATTATACCAGCGTCTCGACCTTCAAGGAACCACGCACTTGTACTCCTAGATCCCTCTGCTCTACAACACTCACAGTAGGCCTCCATTCACTGTGTAGATCCGGCCCTTGTTTGACATCCCAAAATGTAACACCTCACTCTCTGTATTAAATTCCATCAACCATTCCTCAGCCCACCTGGCCAATCAATCAGCCCACCTGGCCAATCCTGCTGCAATCTTTCACAACCATCTTCACTTTCTGCAAAACCATTCACTTTTGTATCATCAGCAAACTTGCTAATCTTGCCCTGTATGTTCTCATCCAAATCATTGATGTATATGACAAACAGTAACGGGCCCAGCACCGAACCCTGAGGCACTCCACTAGTCACAGACCTCCAGTCGAAGAAGCAACCTTCCACCATCATCCTCTGCTTCCTTCCATGGAGCCAATTTGCTATCCATTCAGCTTTCTCTCCTTGGATCCCATGCGATCTAACCTTCCAGTAGGCCCTACAGAGAGTGGTGAGGACAGCGGAGAAGATAATAATAATAATAATAATAATAATAATAATAATAATAATAATAACTTTATTTATAAAGCACTTTAAACAACCACAGTTGCCACAAAGTGCTGTACATGAGAAATCACGAACAAAAAGCTATTACAAACAATTAAAAACCATTAAAAACCGTAAAACGAAGGACTATAAAAAACACACAAAAATTAAAAGACATTAAAAGCACTAAAAACAGGGGCAATGCCTCAGCCAGTGTCGAAAGCCAAAGAATAAAAATATGTTTTTAGGGAGGATTTGAAGATGGACAGTGAGGGGGCCTGTCTGATGTGCAGCGGCAAGGTGTTCCAGAGTGCCGGAGCAGCAACAGAAAAAGCTCTATCCCCTCTGAGCTTCCGCTTAGACCTCACTAGATCACCCCAACCAGCAATCCAAGACTTATACCCATCTCGCTGTCGCAAGAGAGCAACCAATATCATCAAAGACACCACCCACCCAGCACACAAACTGTTCACCCTCCTACCATCCGGCAAGCGCTACCGCAGCATGCGGAGCAAAACCACAAGATTCAAAAACAACTTTTTCCCTCAGGCCATCAGACTACTCAACACACTCAAGAAAATTCCATGAACATTACACAAACAAAGACCAACTGACTGTCAAATTAACTTTAATCCAATGTCTGCAGTATGCTATTTGCACTTTTCTATATTGCACCTTTTATTAATGAATATTTTATATAATGTATATGTCCATTGTCTATTTTTATTGGTATATTGTCTGTCTGTGTTATAAATATTACTTGCACATTGGAGTATGGGGAAACGCAATTTCAATCCTCTGTGTAACTACTTGTTGCATTATTTGAATTGACAATAAAGTTACTATTTTTACTTATTACTATTACAGAGCAGCCTACCATGCGGCACCTTGTCGAACAACTTACTGAAGTCCATGTACACAACATCTACAGGTCTGCCCTCACCGACCGTTTTGGTCACGTCTTCAAAAAATTAATCAGAATTGTGAGACACGACATCCCACGTAGAAAACCATGCTGGCTATCCCTAATTAGCCCTTGCCCATAATAAATGCCTGTATAACCTATCTCTCAGAATTCTCTCTGGTAACTTTCCAACTACAGATGTTAAGCTCACCGGCCTATAGTTCCCAACATTTTCCTTGCAGCCTTTCTTGAAAAGAGGCACAACATTTGCCTCCCTCCTATCCTCCGGCACCTCTCCTGTATTTTAGGATGACTCGTAAATTTCAACCAGGGCTCCCGCAATTCCCACTCTAGTTTCCCGCTATATCCTCGGATATATCTGATCAGGCCCCGGAGATTTGCTTACCTTCACACACGATAGTACCTTTAGTATTTCTTCGACGATAACACTGACTGCTTACAAGACACTTCCATTGATTGGCCCAAGTTCCTCCATCCTACTGTGTTTCTCCTCGGTAAATACAGAGGAGAAATACTCATTAAGTCCTTGCCCATCTCCTGTGGCTCCACACAGAGGTGACCGTTTTGATTCCTGAGAGGTCCCTCTCTCTCTCTAGTTGCCCTTTTTCCCCTTATGTATTTATAAAATCTTTTGGGATTGTCCTTAATGCTTACCCGCCAGAGCTATCTCCTGGCCCCTTTTTGCCCTTCTGATCTCCTTTTTCAGTTTACTCCTTAGATCCCGAAATACCTCCAGGGATGCACTTGATCCCAGCTGCCTATACCTGTTCCATGCATCTTTCTTGTTTTTGTACAATGCCTCACTTTCCCTCGTCAGCCAAGCTTCCTTACGTTTGCCTGCTTTGCCCTTCACTCTAACGGGGACGTACATATCCTGAGCTTTCGTCAGCACACTTTTAAAATCATTCCACTTGGCTGATGTTCCTTTCCCCTCAAATAACCTGCTCCAGTCAACTTGAATGAGACCTTCTCTCATACCCTCAAAGTTGCCCCAGTTGAGCATTTTAACACGTGGACCCTCTCCTTCCCGATCTATAACTATCTTAAACCTAATCGAACTGTGGTCACTGGTCGCAAAAGCCTCCTCCACAAACACTTCATTAGCTTGCCTTCCCAATTTCCCAATACTAGATCCAGTGTTGCCCTCTCACGTGTGGGAGCCTCCACATACTGTTTAAGAAAACTCTCCTGAACACGTTTGAGGAATTGCACCCCATTTAAACCCTTCACGCTATGATTTTCCCAGTCTATATTGGGAAAGTTAAAATCCCCACTTACAACAACCTTATTTGACCTGCAGCTGTCTGCAATCTCCCGGCACATTTGTTCTTCTAATTCCCGTTGACTATTCGGGGGTCTGTAGTACACCCCCAACAAGGTGATCATCCCTTTCTTGTTCCTCAGCTCCACCCATATAGCCTCACTGGACGAACCGTCCGTAATGTCACCTCAGAACATCCTCCTTCACCAACAATACAACCTTCCTCCTCCTCTTTTTCCCTCACCCCTGTCTCTCCTGAAGCTCCTGTACCACGGAACATTGAGCTGCCAGTCCTGCCCCTCCCTTTACCAGGTTTCAGTCATGGCTACAACGTCCCAGTCGCTCGTACCTATTATTGCCCTAAGCTCATCTGCCTTACCTGTCAGGCCCCTTACATTAAAATATGTGCAGTTTAAACCAACCCTCCTTCCTCGCTCTCAGCCTTTCACCTGCCTATTCTGCCCACGAACCTTTATCTCATCACCCTCCATACCAACTTCTAGCCTCTCACGTGCCTCTGTCCTGCATGAGATCCCAACCCCTGCCAATCTAGTTTAAACCCTCCCATTAACAAACCTGCCCGCTAGGATGTTGGTCCCCCTGTTAAGGTGCAACCCGTCCCTTTTGAACAGGTCCCCCGTGCACCAGAAGAGATCCCAATGATCCATAAATCTAAATCCCTGCCCCCTGTACCAACTGCTCAACCACACATTCATATCCCCAATCTTCCTATTCTTAACTTCACGAGGATGAGGTACTGGAAGCAATCCTGAGACCACTACCCTAATGGTCTTGCTTTTCAGTCTTTTACTGAATTCCCTAAACTCGTGCTGCAGAACCTCTTTCCTCTTTCTACCTATATTGTTTGTGCTAACATGCACAACAACTTCCAGCTGCTCCCCCTCCCTCTCGAGAATGCTGTGCAGCCACTCCGACACGTCCTGGACCCTGGCACCAGGGAGCCAACACACCATCCCGGAGTCTCGCCTGCTGCAGTATCTCCTGCTTCTCTGCTCAGTGGAGATCCATTGATCTAGTTTCTCCACATATTTGACTCTCTTCTGTGGCACTATTTTATTATTTAAATCTTTTTATTTGAATTTCACGGCAATTTACAAACATACAATAATAACAGACAGTAACAATCAAGGCATAATTGTACAACAGTATGTAAGCGATCCTCAAAACCCTTACCCTTACCCACCTTCAACCCACCCAAGTCAGGTCGGAGCCAAACGGGGACAAACAACACTCACATACGTACACATCCACACACAAATGGTAGAATAGACGAAACAAAATGTGCTATATAATTTTTAAAAAAAAATATATATATATATATATATATATATATATATATATATATATATATATATACATATATATCTAAATAAACAATTGTAGGGAGGGGGGGATTAAGGGGAAAGCAGCTGCTGTAGAACAAAACGATGATGGAGAACACTCAGTCCTCTTCCGAGTCCGGGGACAAGGTAAGAGAGTTAACCAGTTCAAAGAAAGGGTTCCATGTATCTAGGAATGTCTTGGTAGAGCCTTTGAGAGAGAACCTAAGTTTTTTAAGTTTCAGATTGTAAATCACCTCCTTAATCCAACGGGCGTGTGTCGGGGGACAGGTAAGCCTCCAACTAAGCAAGATCAGTCTCCGGGCTAACAAGGTTGTAAAAGCTAGGACCCATTTCACCGCAACAGAGAGGTTAGTATTGGGAGGGGTACCGAAAATAGCTGACATTGGATTTGGAAGAATAGTCTGGTCGTAATCTCTGCTTATCAATTCAAAAGCACTCCTCCAAAAGGCTGCTAGCTTAGGGCAAGACCAAAACATGTGGCTATGGTTGGCAGGAGATTGACTACATCTGTTACAGGTGTCATTAACAGCTGGGTACATTCTAGCTAATCTTGCATGTGTGTAGTGGACTTTGTAAAGGACTTTGCATTGGATTAGGCCATGACGAGCGCATATGGAAGAAGAGTGGATCAAATCCAAGGCAGAGTCCCATTGCTGGTCTGTTAATTTCGTATTCAGCTCTCCCTCCCACGCAGCTTTTAATGAGGTATGAGGTTTCAATAAAACCGACCCTAGCAAATTATACAAAATAGAGATGCATTTCTTCCGATTGGGGTCTAAAGCTAAGATGATATCAGTCAGGGTTTCAGGAGGGCGATTTGGGAAGTAGGGAAATGTCTTCTTCACAAAATCCCTAATCTGGAAAAACCGAAAAAGGTGGGAGTTTGGGAGGTTGTAGTTAGACGAGAGCTCCGCGAAAGATGAGAAGATGCCATCCTTATATAGGTTTTTAATACTACTGATGCCATTGCTATGCCAGGTTTTAAATGCGTGGTCTATACTTGAAGGTTTTAAAATGTGATTTTTAAGCAGTGGGGTCAAGATGGAAGGACCCTGTAAACCGAGGTTTTTCCTAAATTGACCATATCTTGAGCGAAAGGGAAACAATTGGGCCTGCACCCACAGATGTTATAGAAAGGGGGAGTTGGGAGCATAGGACAGACCGCAACGGGAGACGTGAACTCGCCTTTTCCATATATACCCAGATCGGTGGGTGCTCGCAATCATCATTCATCCAATACAGGAGTTTTTGCAAGTTAGCTGCACAGTAGTATCACCTAAAATCAGGGAGGGCCAAACCGCCATCACTCTTAGGCGACTGCAGTATCGCCTTTCGGATTCTGACCGGTTTGCTACCCCATAAGAATTTAGATATTGTCCTTTCTAATTTGTCAAAAAAAGATTTGGTGATAAGTATGGGGACATGCTGGAAAAGATACAGGAATTTGGGTAGGACAACCATCTTAACCAGATTTATCCGGCCCACGAGGGATAGCGGTAAGACTGACCAGCGATCAAAATATTTTTCGGCTTTCTCAACCAGAGGCAAAAAGTTTGTGCGGAACATATCAGATAAGGGTATTGTGATAAAAACGCCGAGATAGCGAAACCCATCCTCTGCCCTTTTGAATGAGGTTAAAGAGCGAGGGAGCTGCTTAGCCGGTAAGTTAATCGGTAATAGCTCACTCTTTTGGTAGTTAAGTTTATAACCAGAATATGCACCAAACCGTTCTAAAATATTCGTAATCACAGGGAGAGAACTGACTGGGTTCGAGATATACAGGAGCAGGTCATCCGCATACAATGAGACTTTATGAGTTGTGTCAAACCGTGTAATACCTTTAAAGCCCTTCTCTGCGCGTAACCAGACCGCCAGGGGTTCTATCGCGACATCAAACAAGAGTGGAGATAGTGGGCAACCCTGTCTGGTACCTCTCTGAAGTGTGAAGTGGGGCGACAGTATATCGTTTGTTTGTACTGAGGCCACCGGGGACGAATATAATAGGCTCACCCAGAGAATAAAACTGTTTCCGAGGCCAAACCTATCCATCGCCTCATATAGGTACCTCCACTCGACCCTGTCAAAGGCCTTTTCGGCATCGAGGGAGACCACCATCTCCGGGGTCTCATTACTCGAAGAGTGAATGATGTTAAGGAGACGCCTAGTATTATGGGAAGACTGTCGGCCAGGTATAAACCCTGTTTGATCCAACGAGATAATAGAGGGCATCACTCGTTGAAGACGAAGCGCAAGGGCTTTAGAAAGGATTTTGAGGTCCACATTCAGGAGTGAGATTGGTCTATAGCTACTACAAAGCAGGGGATCTTTCTCCTTTTTAAGAATTAGGGAGATGGTAGCCCACGACAAGGTGGGCGGTAGGCGACGATGTAAAAACGCCTCATTGTACATATCTCTCAGGACTGGTGCGAGGAGGTCAGAGAAAGCTTTGTAATATTCTACAGAGAAGCCATCAGGGCCGGGTGACTTTCCGCTTTACAGCGATGTGATGGCTGCTTGGACCTCAGCTACAGTTATGGGACCACCCAAGTCTCTCATGGCTTCTTCGTCAATTCGGGGAAGCGTCATACTGCTGAACATGTCACCTGCAGTGGGCGGACAGTCGGAAGTGTATAGTTCAGTGTAGAATTTAGCAAATGCTTCATTAATTCTGAGAGGATCAGTATGAGTCTCCCCTGAGCTGGATCTAATGGCTGGAATTAGCCGTGAAGTCGCCTCTGTTCTGTCCTGATGGGCCAAAAGCTTTCCAGCTTTATCCCCAGATTCAAAAAAGTGTTGCCTAGATTTAAGCAGTCGTAGATTGGCTTTATTAATGGATATGAGGTCAAAGTCTGTTTGTAGCCTAAGGCGTTCTCTATAGAGATTAGGGTTTGGGTCAGATGCATATTTGTCATCAATGTCCTTTATTTTTTGTAACAGATCTGCTGTTTGGAACGTCTCAGTTCTTTTCAGGTTGGAGATCAAGGAAATGAGTTGGCCCCTAATATAGGCTTTTGAAGCTTCCCAAAGTATACCTCTTCTATGTCCGGCGAGTCATTCAGCTCAAAATATAGGGTGATTTGGGAGTGCAAGAATTGCATGTATTGAGCCTCTGCTAATAATGAGGAGTTGAACCTCCACTTAAAGGGGTTAGTTCGTTTACGAAAATGAAGATCAAGGGAGGTCGCAGCATGATCTGATATTACGATGTTATGGTAATAACGTGAGAAAGTACAATTCCCGGGCCTGCGCGGCGGCCATCCTGATCGCGGCGCTGTAGCGGTGGCTGTGACTGCGGCCGCGCAGCACACGTGCCTCACTGGCGGCAGCACGTGCGTCACTGGCGGAGGCTGTGGCAGAGGAGGTTTGACGCACGGCGCTCGACCCACACTGGCGGCGGCCCGTGCGAGCGGCCGTGCGCACTCGTGCATCACTGGTGGAGGTTGTGCGGTGAGTATTTTGTTTTGGACATTGTCGTTTTTATTTTAGCACCGCCCGGTGTTGGGAACACCGCCGCACGGCCCGGGAATTGTACTTTCTCACGAGTGCGCGGTCTATGGCGGCAGATTCCTCCCGTTTCGCCGCCATAGACCGCAGACTCGTGAGACAGGCCTTTTCATGTCCTGTGTAAAATACGGTTCCCAAATTTGGACAGAAGTTCTCCATCTGGGATCAAACCAGCAATTTATGAAAGTGTAGCATAACTTCCTAGCCACTGTTCTCATAGAAAATAGGTGCAGGAGGAGGCCATTTTGCCCTTCGAGTCAGCACCGCTCTGAGTCTCTTATTGTAAAGCCAAAGGTACCACAATGTTTAAAATACAACTCCCACATTGTCCTCAATCTTCAAATTCTTAACTGTGTCCTGCAAGTATTTCACCCCTGATTGTGCCAGCAGCTCTGGTGTCATGGAATGAAATATCACAGCACCAGGCCTTCAGCCCAGCAAGTCCATGCTCATAAGTTCATATTATAGGAGCAGAATTACGCTATTCGACCATTAAGTCTACTTAATCTACATTAAGATGGCGGACTGCAGGAGTGGGGTGCCATTGTGTATGGCTGCTCTCCCTGCAGTCCGTCCTTTCACCCTTTTTTAATTTTATTTTTTGTCCTGTTAAAAAACAAAATGTTAGTTGGAGGTCTTTTATGTGGTGGGTGGGGGAGAGGAAGGGGAAAACTGTATTTCTTAGTCCCCTACCCGGTCGGAGAGGCGGCTTCCCTCCGAGCTGCTTCTTCTCCCATTCCTCGCGGCCTACCATCGGACTAGAGCGGTGTTTCCTGTCGGGACCGGCCGGAACTACAGCTTCGGTGGCGGCACAACGCTGGGACACCATCACGGAGCGGGTGATGCCTTAATGGGTCGCCGTGCGGTAAGCTCCGGAGTACTGTGACCGCCGACTCCAACATCCGAGGAGCTGTGGCTGCGGAGCGGCCAGACGCGGGCGGCACTGGATTTAAAACACCGCGGAGCCTGCGATCTCTTGACGAGATCGCCAGAGTCGGAACTCCGACCAGCGCAGCCTGTGGACTTCGGGTGCCGCAGTCTCCGGGGAGGGAGCGGCTGCTCCAGACATTTCCAAGCCGCCGAGGAGTGTTTCACCCGAGTGTTCCAGCTTTCCGGCAAGAGGGCCTGAAAAACATCGGACTGGCTGAGGAGGCCACAAATAGGCCCCGACCTTGGGTGGTTCACAGAGGAAGAGTACTTAACTTTTTGATGCCTTTCCCCAGAGTGGAACATTTTGATTCTGTTGTGGGGGGACGTTCATGTTGTATTCTATAATGTGTTGTGTCATTTTTTCTAATTTTAATTTTTCTATGGATGTACGGAAACTTAATTATTTATTTTATGTAAAGCACTTTGGTTTCAACGCGAGTTGATTTAAACATGCTATATAAATAAAATTGACTTACTTACTTACTTACTTACTCCGCCATTCAATCATGGCCGATCTAACGTTCCCTCTCAATCCCATTCTCCTGCCTTTACCCCATAACCTTCGACACTCTTTATATTCAAGACTCAGTCAATCTCCACCTTAAAAAATATCCATTGTCTTGGCCTCCACAGCCTGCTAGCCTTTTGGTCCATTTGCACTAATCCCATATGCCAATATTAGGCCTGTATTCGTAAATATCTTGCCTATTTAAGTCTTTTTTTCTAAACATAGTAATAATAAGATTAAACGAGAACTTACCAGTTTCAAGTTTGATCTTTATTTTATGAGGAGTTATGATGAGCGATTACGTGAAGTAGCCCACCAGCCCACATGCGCGTCAATCTTCAAAGCAGCGGTGTGAAATCACAGATAACAGTAGTTGAAGTGACATAGTAAGATTAGAGAAGACTAGAACTACCAGATGACCTTTATGATACAAGGGTTGGGAGCGGAGGGCACGTAATCGCTCATCGTAACTCCTCATAAAATAAAGATCAAACTTCAAACTGGTAAGTTCTCATTTAATCTTACTATTTTACTTCGGAGTCACGTGAGTGATTCCGTGAAGATTTCAAAGCTCTGTGATTTCATGCCATGGAAACGAGTCCATGCGTCACACACTGCATCAATTGACCAAGGATGAATGAAAAACAATAATGCATTCAATCATGACATAGATTTAAACATGCTGATGCTTTAATGAGCAAAAGAAAAAATAATAGTGACTCCTCTCCTCCAGGGAGAAGCTATAAACAGAACTTAAAATAGAGTTGGCAAATACCCCCGGTCTGGCAAAGGGTTTGTTATAAAACATTTGGGAGTTTGCTCGTTAGACCATCCTGCAGTCGCTAGGATGTGGTCCAGCAGAAATCCATAACCCTCGCTGCAGATGTTGTTGCAGCCCTGGTGGAGTGAGATTCAAAAACATCAGTGTCCACCCCTGCACAAGGCAAACCCCGTTTTAACCACCTGGAGATGGTCTAGACTGATACCTTCTTATGAGGTTTTTAGTAACTAACAAACATTGCTAGTTCAGAGCCTTTAAGGCTCTAGGTGCCCTAAATGCTGTTGTAGATGTGTGAACACACACAACCAAAGGTCCATGGGGTATGCCATGAAAACTAGTTTGAGACCTGATGCCCCCGGTCTACTCTGCTAGACTAAGTCAAGATCATAAATGTTATATTATTTGCAGATGAAACCATCCTGTCCAGTTGCAGCTTATGCAACGACTGGACCCGTTGCGCTGAACCGAGCGCCATGAGCATAACCACTCTGTAAGTGATTTTGACTGAGGACAGGGATGTGGCTGGAGCCACCGGCGAGGCAGTGTCATCACAACGTTAACATCCCATATCTCCCAGTACCTGGACCTGGGAGAATTTGAGTTAAAAATACCCTTCATAAATCTGGACATCAGTGGGTGAGACCTGACAGAGTGGTGTCCCGATCCCAGCAGCAAGTATGATGACAAGGCACTACTGGCACAATTTATAGCACTATAACTTCATCTCTCGTGAAAATATAGCTTTGAGAGGAATTCCAAGACATCAGTTATACCTGCCGTGTCATACGATATGTTGGACTGTAAACATAACACTTCCCATTTCTTGATATAGGAGATGTACTGTTTATAGATACTATTTCTCCAAGCCGCAGTAATTACATCCACCTTAGGACCTGACAGCACAAACCCTAGGAAAGATCTTCTCAGAGTCTGCAACCGAACAAATTGATTTGCTCATGCAGTGAATGGTTCTCCCCAGTCACGGGTAAAGCCAGCAGATTTCTGTGTTTGGGAACAGCTCTGTTATCATTCCCAGTATGAGTAGACCCATGGCTGTGTTGGCCAGTCAAGCACCACCAAACGCTTGAGGCAGAGTCTTGCTGGATCTTAAGCAAGCACCGACTGATGAGGCAAAATGGAGGAAGGACATAAAGAACATTCCTCCCCAGTGTAGCGAGAATACATCCATCGCCACTACCCCTGAGTATGGCTGCCATGCCACATATTTTGCAACTGGTGATTGAGCCTAGGAGAAAACAAATCGATATTTGGTGTTCCATCGAGCCATAATGTCATTAAATACTTTGTGATCCAACATCCATTCTGTGTTGTCATTGATTTGCAAGATGATACACCAGCACCAAATGAGGTTAGGTAGACTATTATAGGATATTGACTTGATTGCACCCATGTGATTAAAATATGCCACCACCGTAGTGTATCAACTAGTAGTTGAGCATGCAGATATGCATATTCGCACAATAAGCCTTTAACCCATAGACTGCCCTTAGTGTCTCTAGGTAGCTGATACCATATAACTGAGGAATTGGTAACTCATGCACATCCCATCCGCCTCTGTAACTAAACATGGTATAGTAATTTTGCATCTTTGAGCACCAGCATCTCGTCAGGGTTTCGCCCCAAATTGCCCCAGCAGGAATTCTATAAAAGAGCTTCCTGCAAACAAAGCACAACCTGAAAGTAAGTTTAAAACCTACCTGCAGGATTTGAAACTTACCGCTGGAGGAGACAACGCTCCTCCCAGCCTGTCCGTGCGCCATGCGTTCAGACTTATTGACGCGCATGCGGGCTGGCGGGCTTCTTCACAGAATCACTCACGTGATTCCGAAGTAAAATTGTATGTTTGCATTCTCTCACCTGGCAGTGCCTTACAGATCTCAAATATTTTATGTGTAAAAAAAAACTTACATTCCCATTTAAAAGTCCTATCTCTCCTTGGACCTATGCCTTCTTGTTTTTGATAACCTTCAGTTAGTGTAGAGTTTGTAAATCACCAAGTTTGTCAACTACAAGAACACGTTATCCTGACATCATCCCTTTGGTTTTCTCTCCCATTAATTACTAATCTAGATGTTTGGTTTCAAGGATAAACCTTATGCCGTGCGAAGGGAGTGAGATCTGTAACAAAGAATGATACAATGTGCTGGAGTCACAACAAGTCAAGCAGCATCTCTAGAGAACATCTATAGGGTGATGTTGTGGGTCGGGACCATTCTAAGAGGAACGGGAATCACAGTGGGCGAGCGGTGAGAAAGGGTCTCACAGAACCCCTGTTGGAGGGAGAACAATTTCTTCAAAGTAGGCATTCATTGAGGAGATTTCTCAGTGGAGCAGCAAAATATAGAAACAAGGAACTGTAGATATCCGGAACAAGATGCCAGCTGAAGATAGACGCAAAATGCTGGAGCAACTGAGCGGGACAGGCAGCATCACTGGAGAGATGGAATAGGTGATGAATGAGAGTTGTTCATTTGTTATTACTGATTGGTATGTCCTCACTCAGAAGGTTACATTATCATCATAAAGAGCGTGCCTTGAAATAGAGACAGTTGCAATCTTGATAACAATCAATTAATAAAGATAGAAATTGGCAATGGGTCATGAAACCCTCCTTGAAGAATCCCTTGTCTGTGTCCAATAAATATTTCTTAGAGGAAATTATATAATCAATTCACCTAATTTTCCACAAGAGGTCAGTTTTCTGTCTTTATTACGGTACTGAAGGATCTGGAAATATTAAAGCTTACTGTCAAAATTATTTTTTGGAGAATTGGGAATATTACCAGCAGTGGAAGCCTAGACATTCTACTTCACCCTTAAATGTATGGTGAAGAGGTGCAGATACAGAGGTGCAGATACAGTGGGTCAACAACTGATTAGGCTATTATACCACTGTGACAATATTTACTTTAGTCTAGTTCAGAGATACAGTGTGGAAACAGGCCTTTTGGCCCACCGAGTCTGCACCAACCATTGGTTACCCATACACTAGTGGCGCGTTGGTGCGGCCACGGTGGCGCAGTGGTGGCACGGTGGCTCAGTGGTAGAGATGCTGCCTTACAGCGCTTGCTGCACCGGAGACCCGGGTTCGATCCCGATTACGGGTGTTGTCTGTACGGAGTTTGTACTTTCTCCCCGTGACCGCGTGGGTTTTCTCCGAGATCTTTGGTTTCCTCCCACACTCCAAAGACGTACAGGTATGTAGGTTAATAGGCGTGGTGTATATGTAAATTGTCTTTAGTGTGTGTAGGATAGTGTTAATGTGCCAGGATTGCTGGTCGGAGCAAACTCGGCGGATCGAAGAGCCTGTTTCCGTGCTGTATCTCTAAATTTTTCGTTATCTTAGTCTAGGTCTGCATGAAACTTGAGAGTCTTCAAGGTACAACAGAAGTCTTTAATATATTACTCAATGCTGGCAGCAAGACAAAATGGCTGCACACTCACTGTCTACAGACAGGAAAAAACTATATACAAAACATCTCCCTTTGTCCTGTGCAGCGCCACCTGCAACGGGTCCCACCCCACACAGTCCACCAAACATCACAAAACTAAACTAAAAAACGTAACTAGTTGCATCCTACACACCAGTGACATTTTTTACAGAGGCCAATTAACCTACAGGTCTGCATGTCATTGAGATATGGGAGGAAACCAGAGCACCTGGGGAAAACCCACGTGGTCACAGGGAGAAGATAAAACTGCTCCTCCTGAGCGGGCTCAATCTTTAAGAGTGTTCAAGGCTGAAATCAACAGGTTCATCTAGACCAAAGGAATCAGTGGTTTATAGATTGATGAGTGCAGGTTTAGTGTATAGGGTCAACCACAATGTTATTGGATGCAGTCTGACAAACACATATAGCCAACTTCAACTTGTATTTCTTTATATCAACTTTAATGATTCTAATGTGTAAGAAGCAACTGCAGATGTTGGTTTACATTGATGATAGACACAACATTCTGGAGTAAGAAAGGAATAGAAGGATAGAAGGAATGGGTGATGTTTCGGGTCTAGAAACGTCACCCACTCCTCTCCAGATGTGCTGCATGTCCCACTGAATTACTCCAGCATTTTGTGTCTATCTTTAATGATTACTAGACCAAGGGGTACCCGTTGGGTTCCGTCCCCTCAACGCGCGGTTGTGGGGGTGGGGCCTGCGGCGTCACACTCACACTAACCACACCCCACACACACAGAGGGGGGGAGGGGGAGAGGAGGGGTGAGAGGGGGGAGGGGGAGATTAGAGGGGAGAAAGGAGTGGGGAGAGAGGAGATGCGGAGGAGGGTAGTGGGGAGAGAGGGACACAGAGAGAGACACAGAGGCACAGAGAGGGACACAGAGGGTCACAGAGGCACAGAGAGGGACATAGAGGGTCACAGAGGCACAGAGAGGGATACAGAGGGTCACAGAGGCACAGAGAGGGACACAGAGGGACACAGAGGCACAGAGAGGGACACAGAGGCAGAGAGAGGGACACAGGCATAGAAGGGGACAGAGAGGAAGAGAGAGGGACACAGAAGCACAGAGAGGGAGGGGCTGAGAGAGGGGGGTGCAAGAGGGAGCGTGAGGGGGGGGGCAGAGAGGGACCGGGGGGCAGGAGAGGGAAGGGGTGGAGAGTTTGAGGGGTTGGGGGATGGTGCGTCGTCAGATGTGAGTGCTGGTTCTCGAACGCAATAATCACTCGCTCCCGGCAGCTGGAGCAAGGAGACAGCGTGGTTTTTTTCAAAGGTCTTGCAAGCGGCGCGGCCGGGCGAGTTCTTCAAAAGCAAGCCGGTGACCTCCGGTGACCTCCGGTGATCTCGGGATCTGCAGAACATGTTCGTTCTTTCTGCAATAACGACCGCCGCTGCCATGTTGTTGAACTTCAAGGAGCCCAGCAGAGCGCGCTGGACGACTTGATCACGTGTTCATGGGCTTCAATCCACGTAACTGGCTGCGCAATGAAAAGTCTGCGCAGCTGGTGGCGAGGAGCAAAGGCATTGTGACGTCATCAGCTCGATTCAGATTCAGTTATATTTTAAAACAATTTTAGTAAAAACCTCGGGAAATAATGAACCAAATTTTCAGATGAGGAGATTTTTGAACTCATGAGGTAAATCTCTACCGGAATATGTAAACATTTCTCCGTTACCGCTTCGGGTTTTGGAGGAGATGTGACTGACAACCAAACAAACAAACTAACAAAGAGTGTTTTAATAGTTACTAGACCAATGGGGACCCGTTGGGTCCCGTCCTCTCATCGCGTGCTTGCGGAGGGGAGCTGCGGCGTCACACACACACTAACCACCCTACACACACACAGAGGGGGGGAGGGGTGGAGGGGGGGAGGGAGAGGAGGGGGAAGGGGGGAGAGTGTGGTGAGAGGGGGAGTGGAGGTGGAGGGGGGGAGAGGGGGAGGGGAGAGGGGAGGAGAGGAGGGGAAGGGGGGAGGTGGAGAGAGAGTGGAAGCGGATAGAGAGGAGGGGAGAGAGAGGGGGAGAGCGAGCAGGGGAGAGAGAGGTGGGGGAGAGAGCAAAGGGGAGAGAGAGGAGGGGGGAGAGAGGAGGGGGAGAGTGGAGGGGGGAGAGAGGAAGGGGGAGAGAGGAGGGGGAGAGAGGAGGGGGAGAGGAGGGGGGAGAGGAGGGGGTTATAGAGGAGGGGGTATAGAGGAGGGGGGAGAGAGAGGAGGGGGGAGAGAGAGGAGGGGGAGAGAGGGGGAAGGGGGAGAGAGAGAATGGGGAGAGAGGGGGAGAGAGGGGAGCTAGAGGGGAGGAGGGAGCGGAGGGGGGTGAGGGGAGGGGGAGAGAGGAGGGGGGAGAGAGGAGGGGGTGAGAGACGAAGGGGAGAGAGGGGAGGTAGGGGGGTAGAGGGGAGGAGGAGGGAGTGGAGGGGGGAGAGGAGGGGGGAGAGGAGGGGGGGAGAGGAGGGGGAGAGAGGAGGGGGGGAGAGAGTAAGGAGAGAGGAGGGGGGAGAGAGGAGAGGGGAGAGAGGAGGGGGGAGAGAGGAGGGGGAGAGGAGGGGAGAGAGAAGGAGGGGAGAGAGGGGGGGAGAGAGGAGGGGGAGAGAGGAGGGGGGAGAGAGGAGGGGGAGAGGAGGGGAGAGAGAAGGAGGGGAGAGAGGGGGGGAGAGAGTTTTCATTTCACACTCATGTTTTCTGAAGCTCTCCTAGCAAGCCTTTCAATCTCCAAAGGTTCTAAGTGTTAAATGCTTTGCTTACATGCATCAGATCCCACAATAAGAGCCAATCACTCACCATCCCTGGGCTTGCTGACCTACATTGGCCCACATTTATATTTTAATCATCTTTGGTTAGAACTATACTTCCCTAGGTTTATGTATAGGAAGGAACTGCAGATGCTGGTTTACACTGAAGTTATGCACCCTTCCAAAACGTCACCCATTTCTTCTATTCAGAGATGCTGTCTGTCCCGCTGTTACCTTTGTACCTATTCACAAGTTCACAAGTTATAGGAGTAGAGTTAGGCCATTATGCCCATCGAGTCTACTCCACCAATGAAAATCATGGCTGATCTCTGCCTCCTAATCCCATTTGCCTGCCTTCTCCCCATAACCCTTGACACCCGTTCCAATCAAGAATTTGTCTATCTCTGCCTTAAAAATATCCACTGACTTGGCCTCCACAGCCCTCTGTGGCAATGAGTTCCACAGATTAAATACCCTCTGACTAAAGAACTTCCTCCTCACCTCCTTTCTAAACGAGTGTCCTTTAATTCTGAGGCTATGACCTCTGGTCCCAGACTCTCCCACCAGTGGAAACATCCTCTCCATATCCACTCTATCTAAGCCTTTCATTATTCTGTAAGTTTCAATGAGGACCCCCCTCAACATTCTAAACTCCAGCGAGTGGAGGCCCAGTGCTGTCAAACGCTCATATGCTAACCCACTCATTCCTGGAATCATTGTTGTAAACCTCCACTGGACCCTCTCCAGAGCCAGCACATCCTTCCTCAGATATGGGGCCCAAATCTGTTCGCAATACTCCAAATGCGGCCTGACAAGCGCCTTATAGAGCCTCAGCATTAAAGGCCTGTCTCACGAGTCTGCGGTCATTGGCGGCGAAACGGGAAGAATCTACCGCTCCTGGGCCGCATAGACCGCGCACTCGTGAGAACGCACAATTCCGGGGCCGTGCGGCGTTGTTCCCAACACCGCACGGTGCTAAAATAAAACCAACATTGTTCAAAAATATTTTCCTACCACACAGCCTCCGCCAGCGAGGCACGAGTGCAGCACGGCCGCCGCCACAGCCGCCGCCAGTGTGGCTCGAGCGCCTTGCGTCGAACTTGCACCGCCACAGCCTCCGCCAGTGAGGCACGTGTGCGGCACGGCCGCCGGCACAGCCACCGTTACAGCGCCGCTATCAGGACGGCCGCCGCCACAGCCGCCGCTTGTGAGTCACGTGCGGCGGGCCGACGTCATCGCAGTTGGCCCGCCCTTTTTTTAACTTACCGCAAGCACGTGGGACCAGCCGTATTTAAATCACTCGGCCCCCGCGCAGCATCCGTGCGGCGCTCCCGTGGCATAGGCTCGGCGCTCTCGCCGTTGCCGTGCGGTCCACTCTACAGGCGAAGCCGCGCTTCACCGCCGATGACCGCAACACCGTAAGACAGAGCCTTTACATCTCTGTTTTTGTATTCCAGTCCTCTTGATATAATTGAATTTGCCTTCCTAGTTCTAACTTTTTACAACTTCAGAACTCTTCAAGAATTCTGAATTCCACCAATTATAATTGAGTGTGAAATTCATCCTTAATTAGTTGCCATACATTTAACAGTTAACCCACAACATTTGAACTAAATTCCTCAACATTGGTTTCACTTTGCTCTCCTTTAAGATACCCCTTCAGTTTCACCATTTTTTGAGCAAACATTTTAATTGCCCCTTGTAAAACTGTGAACCACCAGGGAAATTTAGTCAACATTAAAGTACATTGCAGGTTTGTTTCGAGGGTTTTGTTGGTCTGATTGGGTTACATGTGGTCAGAATTCATAGTTTAATAATAACTTGAATTAGAAACCCAAAAGTAAAGATATAATAAAAGATAAATAGAATGAAGAAATATTTTTCAGGTACTGATTATATTGGTTTAATAATGTATATTTTCTTCTAGTTTTTTTAAAGATGCAAAAGCGAGCAAAATGTTCCTGTATTATTTGAAGTAATCCAGAAACAGGCAATAAATGACTGCTGTGAATATTTTAATTCATTACGTATCATTATAGAGCATTCACAAAATATGGGACCCAGTGCGAATTATACATTTTACTTCGGAGTCACGTGAGTGACTACGTGAAGAAGGGCCGTCAGTCCGCTTGCACGTCATTACGTATGAAGCATGCGCCAATGACTGACTTGCAGGCGCGCTGCGTCCTTCCAGCGGTAAGTTTTAAAAACTGCAGGTAAGTGTTTTCTAAAACTACTCTGCGGTCGTATTGGCGGGTTCAGTGAGTCTTGTTTTTCAACAAGTTGGACCCAGCTATGCCTAAGGTGAAGAGACGGTCTGCGGGGAAGCCGGCTACCGAAGACCGCGGTTATGCGGGTAGCGGGCGATTGTCTGTGTCACCGACCTTGTCACTGGCAGTGGAGCCAGCAGCAGCAGAGCTGGTGCCCGAGGAAAGCACCGTGGCGGTCCCGCAGGGGCGCAAGGCCACACGAAAATCTGCAAGGCCCGTAGACTCAGATGAGTCGGGCCAGGAGGGATCCCCTCCTTCGTTGGGAAGCATCCACATGCGACTTACCCATATGGAGCACCTTATGGAGAGGTGGCTCCAGAATGATCTGCTCCGTAGGAGGGAGCAGTATCAACACGGGTCGCCACAGCAGCCCGCGCCAGCGGCTTCATTCATGGGGCTGCAAAGTGTCTCCCCCGCTGGAGTGGGGAGTACACCGGGTCAGTATTTTCCTGACTCCGAGTTTGGAGGCACAGTGGGTGAGCATTCCCAGGGGCACGGGTCTGAAGTGCCACTATTGGCATCCAGATTTGCCATATCCTCACCATTAGGAGCACCCCTGGATGAAGACCTGGCCAACAATATTAATTATTTGGCATCTCACCAGCTCAAATACCTGTCTATGGAGGAGACCACCAACAGGTACCCGCCTCCTGCAAACTGTGCCTCCCTCAATGTGCTGGCCATGAACGACTCCATCTGGGGTCACATTGGAGAGGGTGTCAGAGCCCAGGAAGTAAAGCTACAGAAAGTTCTGAAATTACTGGCCTCTGGTATCACGGCCTTTGCTAGGTCCGTAGATGGGGAACTACTGACCGACACTCAACAGGACGCAGTGGCATTACTGTGTAATGCTCACTTCGAAATAAATTGCCTGCGCAAGAATGCAATCCGGCCGGCACTAAACCCCAGGTTTGCTGTGCTGTGCAAGGCCAGCAACATCCAGCTGGCCAATTATCTATTTGGGGAAGATCTGCCAAAGCAGGTCCGGGAGCTGGACAATGAGGCGAAGACCATCCGCCTCATGAGTAGAGCCCAAACCACACCCAGGGGCTCATCATATCGGGCTCACCCCTACGCACCCTACAGCACGCTACAGTACCTGCCTAGGGGCCCCGGAACTGGTGGAAGTCCCGAACTGGAGGCATCAAGGTCTTTTTTAGGGGTGGGCCCCAGCCGGCCCACGGCAAGAATGAGCAGAGGGCACCCGTCACCAGCTCTACTTCCCAAGCCTCGCGAATGAAAACCAGCATCATACCATCAGTAACTTCTGAGGTAATAATAATAATAATAATGGATTTTATTTACGGGCGCCTTATACCGAGGTCTCAAGGACACCATACAGAGATTTATAGAAAACATATAATCAGAATTTAAAAAAAAAAAAAAAAAAAAAAAAAAAAAGGTTATAAAGACCAATACATAAATCAGGGACAGAATTCCTTCCAAAAACACAAAAAAAAGAAAATCAGAAGCACAATTTGAGGAGAGAGCAGCGGCGTCCACTCTCCCCTCCGACCGCCATCTTGAACACAGACTAACAAATACAATTACAAACAATTACATACAAAAATCATCCCCCCACATTGATTTCCATTGTGGGGGAAGGCACAATGTCCAGTCCCCAGCCCCAGTTCACCCAAAAAAGTCAGGCCAAATGAAGCCCCCGCTATTGCCTCTACGAAGGCCCGATGATCCTGGCCATTCTCGCCGGGTGATGTAGCCCCGGCGTCGGGAGAGTCATCTAGCAGCTGGGCCACCTGGAACGGCCGCATCCCTCACCGGAGGCCGTAACTACGGCTGGAACGGCAGATTTCCCGCAGGCGTCCGCAGCACCTGAAGCCGACAAGGCCGCGCCGACTTGGAGCTCAAGGCTCCCGGTGTTGGAGTCGGCGCCGCCGCCCGCGAATGGTCGCTCCAGTCCCGGAGGTGTTGAGCTCGGCGGTCCAGCTCACCGGAGCTCCAGCGCGTCGGTCCAGCGCGGCGACCCAGGCAAGGCATCGCCCGCTCCGCTGCACAGTAGCGCTCCAGCACCGTGCCGCCACCGAAGCTGAGGGTGCTGTGCGGTTCCCGCCAGGAAACGCCGCTCCACGCCGTACCACGCCCGCTTGTAGGCCGCGAGGATGGGTCGAATGGGCAGCCGGAGAGAAGGCTGCCTCACCGACCAGGTAGGGACCAGGAAGTGGTTTCCCCTTGATCCCCCCACATTAAAGGCAAAATAAATAAAAACAAAGACTTAAAGAAAACTAAAAAAACTTAGTAAAAAAGTACAATTAACGGACGGCTGCTGTTTTGCAGCCGTTCCTCAAGGTCTACCTAGTTCCTTGTGGAACACCTTACACATGCCTCACACACCGGTTGGGGGGAGATTGCAACATTTCTTGAATGAATGGTGTTGGATCACAGTGGATCCGTTTATACTGCACAGTATACGAGGGTTCAAAATTGAGTTCATTATTGACTCATTACCTCCCACACAACATTCACCAAACCGCACATATGTTTTCTCACACCAGGAAAGTTTGGATATACAAGCTGAAATCCAAACTCTTTCCAATAACGAGGTCATTGAGAGGTCGCATCCGGAACCTCACCAATTTGTATCCAATATATTCGCCAAGCAGAAAAAGGATGGAGGATGTCGTATCATCCTAGACTTAATTGAACTCAACACATTTGTGCAGTATAAACATTTCAAAATGGATAACTTTGGCACTGCCATCCAACTGGTTTCTAAAGGTGGTTATATGGCATCGATCTTAAAGATGCATACTACTCGGTACCTATTCACAGGGAGCACAGGAGATATTTGAAATTTAACTGGATGGGTCAATTATGGCAGTTCAAAGCATTGCCTAATGGGCTGACTTCAGCTCCCAGACTATTTACCAAACTACTGAAACCTATTCTGGGGCTACTACGAGCTCAGAATCACATAGTCATGGCATATTTGGATGACATTCTAATCTTCGGGGTCACCAAGGAATCGGCAGAATCATCTGTCTCAGCCACCAAACTCATGTTTGAAAGATTGGGCTTTCTCATCCATCCAGTTAAGTCCAAATTGACACCTACCAGGGTTATTGATTACCTGGGGTTTACAATTAACTCAATTCACATGTCAGTGACTCTGCCCAGGGGCAAACAATTAGAGTTAACAAAAGCCTGCAACGACCTTATTGTTAAACAAAAGCCATCAATTAGACAAACAGCGAGTGTAATTGGCAAACTAGTGGCTGCATTTCCAGCTGCGCGTTATGGGCCTTTGCACTATCAAAATTTACAACGTGCAAAGGAACAGGCACTCCGATCCCACGCTGGCCAATTCGGTAGACCAATGCGATTGCCAGCCGAGGCCATTGCTGAATTACAATGGTGGATGACCAATATACGTCATAGATCCAGGGAAATTTTGCTAGTTACTCCATCGGTCATCTTACAAACCGATGCAAGCGGCCTAGGATGGGGAGCAACTGAGACCATCTCAAGCTGCGGTGGTAGGTGGAATGAGCAGGAGTCCTTAATTCTTCAGCAACATGGTATTAACTAGTTAGAGTTGTTGGGGGCACTCTATGGGCTTAAGGCTTATTGCAGCACTATGCAACATGTGCATGTTCAACTTCAGATTGACAACACAACTGCGGTGGCGTATGTCAATCACATGGGTGGTGTTAAGTCTATCTTGCGATAGATTGGCAAATCTTATTTGGCACTGGTGTATTGCGAGGGACATTTGGGTCTCAGCTATCTACCTACCAGGTAGATACAACACGGTGGAGGACACCAGATCGCGGATATTCAAGGACAACACAGAATGGATGTTGAATCATGCAGTATTTAACGACATAATCACCCGGTATGGCATCCCGGATATTGATTTGTTTGCATCCAGATTAAATCACCAGTTACCCAAATATGTGTCCTGGGAGCCAGACCCAGGGGCAGTGGCAGTAGATGCGTTTTCTTTACATTGGGGAGAAATTTTTCTGTATGCATTTCCCCCATTTTGCCTCATCGGCCGATGCTAGGCAATAATCAAGCAAGACAACGCCACAAGCATTTTGGTAGTGCCTGACTGGCCTATATAGTCTTGGTTTCCACAAGTCCTGGGAATGATTACACAGCTTTTCATGCCTGTCCCCAAGAGCAGAGAACTACTCGTTCACCCAGTAACGGGGAGCAACCATCCACTTCATGACCGAATCAATTTATTGGTTTGCAGATTCTGAGGAGACCATACCTGGGGCTCGGACTGTCTAAACGAACCGTGGATGTGATAACAGCGGCCTGGAGGGACAGTACACAAAAACAGTACGTCTCTCACATCAAGAAGTGGGAGATGTTCTGTTCTGTCTCAAACATCACGTATGATACAGCACGCATCATGGATGTCCTGTAGTTCCTATCTGCCCTGTTCTATGACCAAAAATTAAGCTACAGTGCCATCAATAGTGCCAGATGCGCACTATCTTCCTATTTAAAGTTGGGGTCAGGGCACCAGTCGGTAGGGACGCACCTTTTAATAACTAGGTTCATGAAGGGCATTTTTAATTCCATACCACCCAGGCCCCGGTACACGGACATTTGGGACGTGAGCGTGGTGCTTACACTGCTTCGCCAGTGGGCGCCAGCTCCCTCCCTACCCTTATCTAAGCTCACACTTAAGGTGGTCATGCTGATGGCGCTGGTAACTGCGCAACGAGTCCAGACATTGCACAAGCTGTGCCTCGGAAAGAACAAGACCCACGTACCTGCATAGTTACCGGTGGTCTTGAGGTAAGCCCAAAATCCCCTGATGTAAGTTCTATTCCTGTCCTTGATTTGGAGGGTAGAACTGCTTGGGTGCGTGGATTGCACATTTTCCCTGAAGGCCGGCTTGGGCCTAGGCCTCAAGACCTCTGCCCAGAGAATCAGCTTTCAAGCTGCTACCAGCTTCAGTGAAGTGCTTACTATCAATGGAAGTGTAGGGGTGTTTATTGCCGAAACTTGGAATAGTCCGACAGCTTATGCATCCTCATACCTTAATTTACAGGTGTATGGTATATTCCGTCACCTGTTCCTGAAATATTGTGACGTGAGGTAGCTGATGTACACAAGGCTAGTAACGTGAGGGGAACTCTGGCCACCCCCCCGGATATTCTGGAACCTTACTCATGAATTGCAGTATGTGCCACGGACATACTTCCGGGGTTGGAGTCAGTCACATTCTGACCCCTCGCACTCCCCTCCACAGAGAGGAGATTTGTAAGCAGCCCTGCAAACAGGCGCTGCCGTAGGCCCTGCGCTGATATGGCCCTGTTTCGTGGACCATATCAGGATGGGTTAAACATCCGAGGACGTACCCATGTATGTCGGAGGGGAACCCTCCTGGCCTGGCTCGTCCCAGCCCAGGCCTCTCCGACTCCGACTCCGTTTTGTTGCCCACCTTTTTGGGCTGCCGAAGTCGGAGTCGCTGACAGCGACTCGGGTAGCGAACCCGACGACCACCCGCTACCCGCATTTCCGCGGTCCGTAGCCGGCATCCCCGCGGTCCGTGACCAGTTTCCCCGCGGTCCGTCCGGGTTTCGCCCCGTATTTCAATGTCCAGCAGGAAACTCTGCAAAAGAGATTCCAGCAACAAAGGGACAACCTGAAAAATAAGTTCAAAAACTTACCTGCAGGATTTGAAACTTACCGCTGGAGGAGTGACGAGCCTGCCAGCCAGTCGTGCGCCATGCGTTAGACGTACGTGATGGAGATGGTGCTAAAATACATGCACACATGCCTGAGGCAGCTCCTGGTTCAGGTTGCATAAGTCCTCCCATTCGGATGTATGAAGGATGAAGATGGAGCCATATATATTATGCCCATGTCACGGATGCATACACAGGCAGTTCAAGTCATATGCCTGCAGCTGCCTTGGTTCAAGGTTAGCATTGCCTCCCACCCACAAGGCTATGGGAGAGGGTGTCGCAAAGGATGCTTGGTACAGAAGCATGCACAGACAATTCGGGGAATACGGATGGTAACACCTGGTTCAGGTGCAATTACTCCCACTCTAAAAGAGTGTCAAAGGTCAGTATGGATTATCTCCAAACAGGAACCCGAATATGACTATGTGCCGGGATCCCATGCTTAATGCATAATGTACGACAATCGCATGAGGGAAAGCGGTGTGCTTTGTCTCTAAAATTGCTGCTCCGTCGGGGACGGACTAGCCACTACAAGAGAAGTTGGCCAGCAGCATCAGCTATCTAATGGAAATGACAAACATGATGGACAGAGTCTGCGAATGAAATTTCGCTGAAACTCCAGCAAAGGTAAGGGACCTGGAGTTCCAGCAAAGGTAAGAGACGCTGGTAAGTAGGTCTCGTTATTTACCTCCATGAACTCCGAAAAAGTAATAATGATTTGTTCACAGCTCAACTCAATCACCAGTTACCAAAGTATGTAGACCCAGGGGCAGTAGCGGTAGATGCATTCTCGCTACACTAGGGAGGAATGTCTTTTATACATTCCCTCCATTTTTGCCTCATCAGTCGGTGCTTGCTAAAGATCCAGCAAGACTCCGCCTCAGGCATTTTGGTAATGCCTGACTGGCTTACACAGCCATGATTCCCACTCATATTGGGAATAATAACAGAGCCTTTTTATGGCTGTTCCCAAATGTAGAAATCTGCTGGTTCACCCATGACTGGGGAGGACCATCCACTGCATGATCGAATCAAATCTTTGGTTCAGAGTCTGAGAAGACCTTACCTAGGGCTCGGACTGTCTGGTCGTACGTTAGTCATGATCACTGGTGCCTGGAGAGATAGTACCAAGAAGTAGTGCATCCTCTATATCAATAAGTGGGAAGTGTTCTGTTTACAATCCAACATACGTATGACACGACACATACAACGGATGTTTTGCAATTCCTCTCTAAACTGATTTTTACGAGGGATAGAGTTATAGTGCCATAATTTGTGCCAGTAGTGCCTTGTCGTCATACTTGTTGCTGGGATCGGGACATCACTCTGTCGGATCTCACCCACTGATAGCTTGATTTATGAAGCATATCTTCAACTCAAAACCTCCCAGGCCCAGGGACTCAGAGATATGGGATGTTGACATTGTGCTGCCGCTGCTTCGCCGGTGGGCTCCAACTACATCCCTGTCCTTGGTCAAACTCACTTACAAAGTGGTTATGCTCATGGCGCTGGTTTCAGCGCAACGGATCCAGTCATTGCATAAGCTGCGACTGGACAAGATGGTTACATCTGTAGGCAAAATAACATTTTATGTTTATGACTTAGTCAAGCAGAGCAGACCAGGGGCATCAGGTTTCAAACTATAGGTTTGGCATACCCTATGGACCTTCGGTTGTGTGTGGTCACACACCTACAACAGTATGTTAAGGTCACCAAGAGCCTTAGAGGCTCTGAATTAGCTATGTTTGTTAGTTACATAAAAACCTCATAAAAAAGGTATCAGTACAGACCATCTCCAGGTGGTCAAAACGGGTCTGGCTTATGGAGGAGTGAACACTGACAATCTCAAATCTCACTCCACCAGGGCTGCAACAACATCAGCAGCAAGAGTTATGGACGTTCCGCTGGACCACATCCTAGCGGCTGCAGGATGGTCAAACGAACGAACCTTTCCAAACATTCCATAACAAACCCATTGCCAGACCGGGGGTATTTGCCAACTCTATTTTAGGGTCTGTTTTATAGTTTCCTCCTGGATGAAAGGGGTTACTATTATTATTATTTGTACATTTAAAAACATCAGCATGTTTTAAATCTATGTCATGTCTGAATGCTTTTTTAATGTTCACTCATCTGTGGTCAACTGATGCAGTTGTGTTGTGTGGACTCGTGTTCACGGCATGAAATCACAGAGCTTTGAAATCTTCATGTAGTCACTCACGTGACTCCGAAGTAAAATAGTAAGATTAAACGAGAACTTACCAGTTTGAAGTTTGATCTTTATTTTATGAGGAGTTACGATGAGTGATTACGTGCCCTCCGCTCCCAACCCTCTCTCATAAAGGTCAGCTGGTAGTTCTAGTTTCTCGAATCTTCCTATATTCAGTTCAACAACTGTTATCTGTGATTTCACACCGCTGCTTTGAAGATTGACGCGTATGCGGGCTGGCGGGCTCTTCACGTAATCCCTCATCGTAACTCCTCATAAAATAAAGATCAAACTTCAAACTGGTAAGCTTGTTTAATCTTACTATTTTGATTGTCTAATGCAGCATAGATTCATTTCTTCTGTGTGGGAGGCTGCCACCATTTAACTTACCGTATGTAGTTTAGTTTAGGGATACTGGTAGGAAACAGGCCCTTCTGCCCATTGAGTCCACACTGATCATCGATCGCCCATTCACACATGTTTTATATTTCCCACTTTCTCATCCACTCCCTATACTCTAGAGACAATTTACAGAGGCCAATTAACATATAAACCTGCACATCTTTGGGACGTGGGAGGAAACCTGAGCACCTGGAGGAAAGGCAAGCAGTCATAGGGAGAACGTGCAAACTCCACACAGACAGCAACTGAGGTCAGGATTAAACCTCGGTCCCTGGCACCGTGAAGCAGCAGCTCTACCGACTGCACCACTGTGACGTCAACTCCACAGCTGTGACACCCAAGGAAAGTATGGTTACACAATTGACAAAACTAATTTTGACCAAATTGTTTCTCAACTAAATTTCCAAATTCTTTCTGATATCAAATCTATGCCAAATAAATCATACTGCTCTGTTTTAGTACATGCTATGCAATACAATCTCAATTGAAAAACAATAGGATGAGAAATCTGAGGCCTTGCTGGATCTTCCCCGATTTTTCTTCCCAAGTCCTCTATGCATCTGATGTGGTAATGTCTGTGGGAGCCTGGACACAAGCAGTGAGGAACTTGTTTGGGTTTGGTCAATATGTACAGTGACTGTTGTACAGATGCTGCAGCCCTACTTAGACAATAGACAATAGGTGGAGGAGTAGGCCATTCAGCCCTTCGAGCCAGCACAATGTGATCACACAAAATACATGAAACATTATGTATTTGAGAACCTGAAAACCTAAAGCAAGACTATATGATTAGTCTCTGGGCACCCACCTCCTTAAAGAAATTGTCCTTAAAGAAATATACTAACCATTTGTGAAAATACTCGGGTGATATTGAAATTTCTAAACAGAAGATTCATTACACGATATGATAAAACTTTATATCCCAGAAGGGAAATTGATCTGCCAACAGTCATAAAACACAAGATGCATGAAACATGGAATTAAAGTGACGAGTAGAATGGATTGGGGATGTGCAAAGATTACGGGGGGGGGGGGGGGAGTTGTCAGGCTACCCCACGACAGAAGGTGGAGGAGTTGTACAGTTTGATAGCCACTGGGAAGAAGGATATCATTCTTTGTATGTTATGGTTTGTATGGTAATTATATTGCTTTACATGAGCAACCCATTGTTACTTTTCCTGATTTCCAAATAATAGAACTGGTGTTTTCTAACTGTCAAAATGGGGGCTATGATTTAAAGATGCAACCCCATTGCCTTAAACTATTCCAACAGTGGATAAACGTTTCCCTTTGTCTATCAGTGCTTTCCTCAAAACTATAATTGGGTTACGTTAGAACCTTTTATTTGGCCTAGGGTACTTGTCTAATCACACAGAGTATTGAGCTGCCATATTTCCAATCATATTCCGTGACCAGGTGTGTCTTTGTGCACAAGATATAAGCACCATTTTCCGATCAATGATTTTGAACCCTTCTCTGTTAATGTCAATAGACAATAGACAATAGACAATAGGTGCAGGAGGAGGCCATTTGTCCCTTCGAGCCAGCACCACCATTCAATGTGATCAAGGCTGATCATCCCCAATCAGTACCCCGTTCCTGCCTTCTCCCCATATCCCCTGACTCCGCTACTTTTAAGAGCCCTATCTAGCTCTCTCTTGAAAGCATCCAGAGAACCTACCTCCACCGCCCTCTGAGGCAGAGAATTCCACAGACTTCCAGGAATCCAGGCTCACACCAAGTGCATTTGATTATGGGCTACACATCCACAAGCCTGTACATGAATGTACACATACACGTACGTGCATGCACACAAACATATCTGCGGCATTGTACAGATCTTGCTGAAGTTGTTGCTTTGACCCTTTCACCAGTCTTCCATGCAGGCCTGATTATGGCATCAATATGAAACAGTCATCCATATGTACAGACAAAATGTGATCTGGAATGCCAGATATGATGTGCCATGCTTGTGCTTGATCCATGTTAAGAGACGGAGCACACAAAGTAACTCAATACTTTGTGTCCTTTCATGTATTAACCAGCATCTGCAGTTCCTTGTTTCTATAACTGAGACAATAGTGCGATGTGTCCAAGATGTCTCAGAGTGTAAACTGCAGTGGTTCCCATGAATATATCAGTTTTACTGCTTGCTGCATAGGTTGTCCACTCAGAAGAGCTCATCTTTTGCATATTGCAGAACACCTGAAGGTGGACTTAATTGCATAATAGGATATCAATATAAAATGAAGAAGAAAGGCCATCCATCCTTCCAGCTGTGTAGGAAGGAACTGCAGCTGCTGGCTTAAACCGAAGATAGACAGAAAATGCAGGAGTAACTCAGCTGGACAGGCAGCATCTGTGGAGAGAAGGAATGGTTGACTTTTCCTTCTCTCCAGAGATGCTGCCTGTCCCGCTGAGTTACTCCAGCATTTAATGTCTATCTTTCAGCTGGCTTGGTTGATTTTATCTGTCGATTACCCAGGAGATACTTCCTTTTGATGACATGATATTCCACAAAAAAAGTCACTTTAAAAATCAGTTTTAATCTTTCCTCATTTTTTTATAATGTACTGGGATCCTCTCACTAATCAACCATGGGAGTTTAATATATCCAGAATTCTACCCGAGGGCTGCTTATAGTCAGAGATATTCAAAAACTATTCACATTGATTTAAACATTAAAACATGGCATTCAAATATTCAGGTGAAAGAGAAATCATTATAGTGTATGAAAGCACTAACGTAGTTAAAAACATTATAAAAATTGTTAAATGAGTAAATCACTTCCTGCAATTTCTGTTTTCTATAGAGTTGATTACCCCATTCAAATAAAGGGGGCTGATATTCATAAGTCATAGTGTCACAGAGTCAGAGTCATACAGTGTGGAAACAGGCCCTTTGCTCCAACATCTCCATGTCAACCAGATGCCCCAACTACACGAGCCCAACTGCCCGCGTTTGGCCATTATCCACCTGAACCTGACCAAATGTCTCTTAAAGTTGTCATAGTACTTGCCTCAACTACTTCCCCTGGCAGCTTGTTCCATTATGTGTGATAAATTTGCCCCTCAGGTTCCCCTCTCACATGAAACCTATGCCCTCAGGTTCTTCACCACCCTACTCTGGATAAAAGAGACTGTGCATTCATCCTATCTATTCCCCTCATGGCCTTATACACCTTTGTAAGATCCTCCTCATCCTCCTGTACTCCAAGGAATAAAGTTATAACCTGCCAAACTGCTTCCTGTAACACAGGCCCTCATGTCCTGGCAACATCCTCGTATATCTTCTCTGTACTTTCCAGCTTAGGTAAGTGCTCCCTCATGTAGAGCTTTGGGGCAGATTGTGAAGTGCTACAAACCCACTTCTTGTGGAGTCAGGGCCCTGGCGCTGGGTGCAATAGAGTGTATTGTCGGATGCACTTGCTCCGATGAGCTCTGCAATTCCACTTTCTGATGTGGAGGACAACGGGGGCAGATTTAGGTCTACTTGTACATCTGCTTTTCCAACACTCCCACCCTCCTTCACCTCACAACGCAGGCAAGGTATCTAATTACTCATGCAAGGTACACAAAAATGCTGGAGAAACTCAGCGGGTGCAGCAGCATCTATGAAGGAGAGTGAAGGAAATTTCATGCAATTTCACTTGCCAGAAATTTCTTTATTGATCCTAATTATCAGGGAATGACTTTTCAAAGGATCACTTGGAGAATAATTACAATAATTATATGATGTTAGCATTTAGGGAAAATACCAAAGCTTGTTATGGCAATATTAAAATCAAAGGGATAACCAGAGAGAAGGTCTGGCTGCGCAAGGATAAAGGGGGGAATTTGTGCTTGGAGTCTGGAGATGTGGGCAAGGTACTAAATAAGTACTTTGCATCTGTTTTCATCAAGGAAAACGACATGGAGGATTGCGAGACCAGTGTGGACAATACTAATATGCAAGGGCAGTTTGAGATCAAGAAGGTGATGTTGGAGCAATGGAAGAACATCAAGATAGATAAATCCCCAGGATCTGATGGGATTTATCCCAAATTATTGAGAAAGGCAAGAGAGGCGACAGTGAGATCCTTGATGAAGATCTTTGCATCTTCTCTAGCCACAGGCAAGGTCCCAGAAAATTGGCGAGTAGCTAATATTGTTCCTTTATTTAAGAAGAGGAGAGAGAATCCAGAGAATTATGGGCTTGTGAGCTCATGTCAGTGGTAGGGAAACTAATTCAGTGGATTCTGCGGGATAGCATTTACTCCCATTCGGATGAGAATGTGTTAATTATGGACAGTGAACATTGCTTTGTACACGTCAGGTTATGTCATTCTAACGATCAAGTTTCTTGATGAGGCAACAAAGGTGATTGATCGGGGTAGGGTGGTGGATGGTATCTACATGGATTTTAGTAAGGAATTTGATAAAGGTAGGCTGATCCAGAAAATTAAATGATTGGGAATCTGAGCTGGCTTACTGCTAGAAAACCAAGGGTTGTGGTGTAAGGACAATATTCAGGCTGGAGGTCTGTGACCAGTGGAGCTCCGCAGGGATCTGTGCTGCAACCATTGCTATTTGTGATATACATAAATAATTTGGATGTAAACACAGATGGGTTCATTAGTAACTTTGCAGATGGCACTAAGCTTGCTGGGTTTACGGACTGTGAGGAAGGCTGTCACAGTATACAGTGGGATACAGATCAGCTACAGAAATGGATGGATGAATGGGAGATGGAGTTTAATTCAAGAATGTGTGAGGTGTTGCACTTTGATTGGGAAAATGTACAATTAATGGCATGACCCATAACAGCATTAATCTACAGGGGACCTTGGAGTCCAAGTCCATAACTCCCTGAAAGTGGTGACACAAGTAGATGGAGTGGTAAAGAAGGAATATGGTATGCTTACTTTGATAGGTTGGGGCATTGAGTACAAGAGTCAGCTAGTCATGATGCTAGTTTAGTTTAGTTTAGTTTAGTTTAGTCTAATTTAGTTTAATTTAGTGATACATCGTGAAAATGGGCCCTTCGGCCCACCAAGACCATGCCTACCAACAATCACCCATACAGTAGTCCTATCCTACACACTAGGGACAATTTACATGAGCCAATTTACTTACAAACCTGCAAATCTTTGGAATGTGTGAGGATACCGGAGAACCAGCAAAAATCACACATGGTCACAGGGAGAGCGCACAAATTCCCTACAGACAGCACCCATGGTCAGAATCGAACCTGAGTCTCTGATGCTGTAAGGCTGCCACTCTACCGCTATACTGCTGTGTCACCCTAAACTACACAAGTTTGAATAGCCCTCATTTGGTGTATTGTGTGAGGTTCTGGTCGCCCCATTACTAAATATTCTCCAACTGCCAATCTACAATTACATTTTTAGAGATGGACTTACTAGAAGCATCTAATTATATTATTGATGCAGTCAAGACACTCCTGTAAATTAGTTTATTAAAAAAAACTGCTGGAGGAGATCAGCAGGTCAGGTAGCATAAGTGTTGGGAAATGGACAGACAATGTTTTAGGTCGGGATACTCATCCAAAATGTCTTGAGGAAGGGTCTCTGCCCAAAATGTCATTTGTCCATTTTCCTCCACAGATGCTGCCTGACCCACTGAGTTCCTCCTGCAATTTGGTTCAGCTAACATCGACAAGTTGGCGGCCTTTGCTGGAGTCTGACTTCGAGAGATCCAACGCGGGTGCCTGCGGACTTTAACATCGCGGAGCTCGTGGTCTCTGATTAGAGACTGACTTCAGGAACTCCAAGCCACAGGAGCTTCGATCGCCTCGACGCGGGGCTTCGAGCGCCCCAACGCGGAAGTTTCGACCGCCAGCTGCAGGAGCTTCGATCGCCCCGACTGCGGATGGTTCGATTGCCCCGACCGAAGGAGAATAAAAGAGGAAGAATGGACTTTATTGCCTTCCATCACAGTGTGGGCCATGGGGAACCCGCTGTGGTGGATGTTTATGTTAACATTTATGTAGTTGTGTGTCTTTTTGTTTTTCTTAGTATGGCTGTATGGTAATTTGAAATTCACTGTACCTTCATAGGTACATGTGACAATAAACTGACCTTGAAACCTTGACCTTGAATTATCCATTGATAGATGTTGGAGTCAATGTGTATAAATGGGGTATATAGAGGGACAGCTTGCAACTCACCTGTGCAAGGTTCTTCTTGGCTTGCAAGGCTCATGAGCACTAAGGAAGTAGTGCTCTGAAGCAGGCCTAAATAAAAGGGTTTTCATAGAACATACAATACAACTCCACACCACAGGAACAGCTCTTCGGTCCACAATGTCTGTGATGCCAAGAAAAACTCGTATCTGCCTGTACATAATCTTTATCCCAACATTCTCTGCATATCCAAGTGTGTCTATTCAAATGCAGATGATACCAAGATAGGTGGAGGGGCAGGTGGTGTGAAGAAAGGGACTCTGCAGAAGGACTTGGACAGATTGGGAGAGTGGGCAGAGGAGTGGCAGTTGGAATACAGCACAGCAAAGTGTGCAAATTGGTGGTAGGAATAAACATAGAAAACATAGAAAACATAGAAAATAGGTGCAGGAGTAGGCCATTCGGCCCTTCGAGCCTGCACCGCCATTCAATATGATCATGGCCAATCATCCAACTGAGTATCCTGTACCTGCCTTCTCTCCATACCCCCTGATCCCTTTAGCCACAAGGGCCACATCTAACTCCCTATTAAATATAGCCAATGAACTGGCCTCAACTACCTTCTGTGGCTAAAAATTCCACAGATTCACCACTCGCTGTGTAAAAAATGATTTTCTCATCTCGGTCCTAAAAGACTTCCCCCTTATCCTTGTTCTGGACTTCCCCAACATCGGGAACAACCTTCCTGCATCTAGACTGTCCTACCCCTTAAGAATTTTGTACGTTTCTATAAGATCCCCCCTCAATCTTCTAAATTCTAGCAAGTACAAGCCGAGTCTATCCAGTCTTTCCTCATATGAACGTCCTGACATCCCAGGAATCAGTCTGGTGAACCTTCTCTGTACTCCCTCTAGGGCAAGAATGTCCTTCCTCAGATTAGGAGACCAAAACTGTACGCAATACTCCAGGTGTGGTCTCACCAAAACCCTGTACAACTGCAGTAGAACCTCCCTGCTCCTATACTCAAATCCTTTTGCTATGAATGCTAACATACCATTCGCTTTCTTCACTGCCTGCTGCACCTGCATGCCCACTTTCAATGACTGGTGTACCATGACACCCAGGTCTCATTGCATCTCCCCTTTCCCTAATCGGCCACCATTCAGGTAATAGTCTACTTACCGGTTTTTGCCACCAAAGTGGATAACCTCACATTTATCCACATTATACTGCATCTGCCATGCATTTGCCCACTCACCCAGCCTATCCAAGTCATCTTGCCGCCTCCTCGCACCCTTCGAGCCAGCACCGCCATAGATTGTAATCATGGCTGATCGTCCCCTATCAATAACCCGTGCCTGCCTTCTCCCCATATCCCTTGACTCAACTAGCCCCTAGAGCTCTGTCTAACTCTCTCTTAAATCGATCCAGTGATTTGGCCTCCACTGCCCTCTGTGGCAGGGAATTCCATAAATTCACAACTCTCTGGGTGAAAAAGTTTTTTCTCACCTCAGTCTTAAATGACCTCCCCTTTATTCTAAGACTGTGGTCCCTGGTTCTGGACTTGCCCAACATTGGGAACATTTTTCCTGCATCTAGCTTGTCCAGTCCTTATAAAAAATTTATATGTTTCTATAAGATCCCCCTCATCCTTCTAAACTCTAGTGAATACAAGCCTAGTCTTTTCAATCTTTCCTCATATGACAGTCCCGCCATCCCACAGATCAATCTCGTGAACCTACGCTGCACTGCCTCAATCACAAGGATGTTCTTCCTCAAATTAGGAGACCAAAACTGCACACAATACTCCAGATGTGGTCTCACCAGAGCCCTATACAACTGCAGAAGAACCTCTTTACTCCTATACTGAAATCCTCTTGTTATAAAGGCCAACATTCCATTAGCTCCATGTGACATCAACCGCCTCAACTTCTCCACTCCCCTGTCTCACTCCAATCTCTCCCCCCCTGAACGCACTGCCATCGACTCACTCCGCAACAACCTAGATTGGGTTATCAAACCCGCCGACAAGGGAGGTGCCGTGGTAGTCTGGCGCGTCGATCTCTACAAAGCTGAGGCCACGCGCCAACTCTCGGACACCTCCTCCTACTTACCCCTGGACCATGACCCCACTGACGAGCACCAGGCCACCATCTCCAGCACCATCACCGACTTCATCCACTCCCACGCCCTGCCCGATCGAGCCTTCAACCTCATCGTTCCCCAGCCCCGCACAGCCCGCTTTTACCTTCTCCCCAAAATCCACAAACCTGACTGTCCCGGTAGACCCATTGTCTCTGCCTGTTCGTGCCCCACCGAACTCATCTCCACCTACCTCGACTCCATCCTATCCCCCTTGGTTAAATCCCTCCCTACCTATGTTCAAGACACCTCAGACACTCTCTGTCATCTCCGCGCATTCCACTCTCTAGGCCCTCACCCACTCATCTTCACCATGGACGTCCAGTCATTGTACACCTCCATCCCCCACCAGGATGGTCTCGAAGCCCTCCGTTTTTTCCTCGACCGTAGAAGCAATCTATACCCGGCCACTGACACCCTCCTCCGCCTAGCGGAGCTGGTCCTTACACTTAATAACTTTTCATTTGACTCCTCCCATTTCCTCCAAATACAAGGCGTAGCTATGGGCACACGCATGGGCCCCAGCTACGCCTGCCTCTTTGTCGGGTACGTAGAACAATCCTTGTTCAATGCGTACCAGGGCCCCATCCCCGACCTCTACCTCCGCTACATCGATGATTGTTTTGGTGCCACATCCTGCACCCACACACAACTGACTGACTTCATCCGCTTCACCACCAACTTCCATCCGGCACTCAAATACACCTGGACCATTTCCGACACTTCCCTACCATTCCTTGACCTCACTATCTCCATCGCAGGTGGTAGACATCCACTACAAACCTACCGACTCCCATGGCTATCTGGACTACACTTCTTCCCACCCTGCTTCCTGTAAGGACTCCATCCCCCACTCCCAATTCCTCCGTCTACGCCGCATCTGCTCCCAGGATGAGGCGTTCCACACCAGGGCATCTGAAATGTCCTCATTCTTCAGGGAACGGGGGTTCCCCTCCTCCACCATAGATGAGGCTCGCACCAGGGTCTCTGCCATACCCCGCAACACTGCTCTCTCTCCCCATCCCCCCACTCACAACAAGGGCAGAGTCCCCCTAGTCCTCACCTTTCACCCCACCAGCTGTCACATACAACAAGTGATCCTCCGTCAGTTTCGCCACCTCCAACGTGACCCCACCACGCGCCACATCTTCCCATCTCCCCCCATGTCTGCCTTCCGCAAAGACCGCTCCCTCCGTAACTCCCTTGTCAATTCTTCCCTTCCCTCCCATACCACCCCCTCCCCTGGTACTTTCCCTTGCAACCGCAAGAGATGCAACACTTGTCCTTTCACCTCCCCCCTCCACTCCATTCAAGGACCCAAGCAGTCGTTCCAGGTGCGACAGAGGTTCACCTGCATCTCCTCCAACCTCATCTATTGCATTCGCTGCTCTAGGTGCCAGCTGATCTACATCGGTGAGACCAAGCGGAGGCTTGGCGATCGTTTCGCCGAACACCTCCGGTCGGTCCGCAATAACCAACCTGAACTCCCGGTGGCTCAGCACTTCAACTCCCCCTCCCATTTCGTATCTGACCTCTCTGTCCTGGGTCTCCTCCATGGCCACAGCGAGCAACACCGTAAATTGGAGGAAATGCACCTCATAGTCTACATCCTGGGGGCTTGAACATTGAATTCTCCCAATTCTGCTAGCCCTTGCTGTCCCCTCCCCTTCATCAGCCATCTGGTTGTCTCCTCCCCTCCTCCAGCCCTCGGGCTCCTCCTCCGCATTTTTCCTTTTTTCCTTTCTTGTCCCCACCCCCTATCAGTCTGAAGAAGGGTTTCGGCCCGAAACGTTACCTATTTCCTTCGCTCCATAGATGCTGCTGCACCCGCTGAGTTTCTCCAGCATTTTTGTGTACATTCCATTAGCTTTCTTCACTGCCTGCTGTACCTGCACGCCAACTTTCAGTGACCGGTGTACAAGGACACCCAGGTCTCGCTGCACCTCCCCCTTACCTAACCTAACCCCATTGAGATAATAATCTGCCCCCTTGTTTTTGCCGCCAAAGTGGATAACCTTACATTTATCTATATTATACTGCATCTGCCACGCATCTGCCCACTCTCTCAACCTGTCCAGGTCGCCCTGCAACCTCCTAACATCCTCTTCACAGTTCACACTGCCACCCAGCTTTGTGTCATCCGCAAACTTGCTAGTGTTGCTCCTAATTCACTCTTCCAAATCATTAATATATATGGTAAACAGTTGCGGCCCCAACACCGAGCCTTGCGGCACTCCACTCGCCACTGCCTGCCATTCTGAAAAGGACCCGTTCACTCCTACTCTTTGCTTCCGGTCTGCCAACCAATTGTCTATCCATGTCAACACCCTACCCCCAATACCATGTGCTCTAATTTTAGTCACCAGTCTCCCGTGCGGGACCTTATCAAAGGCTTTCTGAAAGTCTAGATACACTATATCTACTGGCACCCTTCATCCATTTTACTTGTCACATCCTCAAAAAATTCCAGAAGATCAGTCAAGCATGATTTCCCTTTCATAAATCCATGTTGACTTGGACTAATCCTTTTGCTACTATCCAAATGCCCCATTATTACCTCTTTAATAATTGACTCTAGCATCTTTCCCACCACCAAAGTCAGGCTAACTTGTCTATAATTCCCCGCTTTCTCTCTCGCTCCTTTCTTGAAAAGTGGGATAACATTAGCTATCCTCCAATCCAAAGGAACTGATCCTGAATCTATTGAACATTGGAAAATGATCACCAATGCGTCCACTATTTCTAGAGCCACCTCCCTGAGGACCCTGGGATGCAGACCATCAGGCCCAGGGGATTTATCATCCTTCAGTCCCATTAGCCTACCCAATACTATTTCTCGCCTAATGAAAATTTCTTTCAGTTCTTCTACCCCCTTAGATCCTCTGTCCTCCAGTACATCTGGGAGATTGTTTGTGTATTCCTTAGTGAAGACAGATCCGAAGTACCTATTCAACTCTTCTGCCATTTCCTTGTTGCCCATAATAATTTCACCCGTGTCTGCCTTCAAGGGACCTACATTTGACTTTGCTACTCTTTTTCCCTTAACATATCTGATAATAATGTCCTGAATTAGTGTATATTATCTGCAGGAAGTTGGATAGAATTGAATTGTTTTATTTGGAATGTCAGATATGCATGGAATGTTGGGATATGGGTTATGAGCAGGGAGAGCAGGTCTTGGCATCATGTTCAGTACTGACATTGTGGGCCGAAGGGCATCTTCTTGTGCTGTACATGTTTAATGTTACAGCACAAGAGAATAATGTTAATGGGAGTTAAAATTGGCATGCCGTAAAGGTAATGCTGTGGTTGTTATGGGAGCATTCAACATGCAGGTAGACTGGGAAAATCAGGTTGGTACTGGACCCCAAGAAAGGGACTTTGTGGAGTGCCTCCGTGATGGATTCTTAGAGCAGCTTGTATTGGAGCCTAGCAGGGAGAAGGCAATTCTGGATTTAGTGTTATGTAATGAACCGGATTTGATAAAGGAAATTGAGGTTAATGAGCCATTAGGAGGTAGTGACCATAATATGGTCAAATTTAATCTACAATTGGAGAGGGAGAAGGGTAAATCGGATGTGTCATTGTTACAGTTGAATAAAGGGGACTATGGAGCCATGAGGGAGGAGCTGGCCAAAGTTGACTGGAAAGATACCCTAGCAGGGATGACAGTGGAAAAAATAATGGCAGGTGTTTCTGGGAATAATACAGAAAATGCAGGATCAGTTCATTCCAAAGAGGAAGAAAGATTCCAAGGGGAGTAGGGGCGACCGTGGCTGACAAGGGACGTCAGGGACAGTATAAAAATAAAAGAAAAGTACAACGTAGCAAAGATGAGCGGGAAGCCAGAGGACTGAGTAACGTTTAAAGAGCAACAGAAGATAACTAAAAAGGCAATACAAGGAGAAAAGATGAGGTACGAATGTATGCTAGCCAAGAATATAAAGGAGGATAGTAAAAGCTTCTTTAGGTATGTGCAGAGGAAAAAATTAGTTAAGACCAAAGTTGGACCTTGAAGATTGAAAAAGGTGAATTTATTATGGGGAACAAGGAAATGGCAGATTGGTTGAACAGGTACTTTGGAGCCGTCTTCTCTAAGGAGGACACAAACAATTTTCCTGATGTACTAGTGGCCAAAGGATCTGGGGTGGTGGAGGAATGAATGAAATCCACATTAGGCAGGAAATGGTGTTGGATAGACTGATGAGACTGAAGGCTGAGAAATCCCCAGGGCCTGATGGTCTGCATCTCAGGGTACTTAAGGAAGTGGCTCTAGAAATCGTGGATGCATTGGTGATAATTTTCCAATGTTCCATATATTCAGGGTCAGTTCCTGTGGATTGGAGGTTAGCTAATGTTAACCCACTTTTTAAGAAAGGCGGGAGAGCGAAAATAGGGAATTACCGACCAGTTAGCCTGATATCGGTGGTGGGGGAGATTCAGGAGTCAATTATAAAAGATGAAATAGTGGTACATTTGGATAGCAGTAATAGGATCGGTCCGAGTCAGCATGGATTTACGAAGGGGAAATCATGCTTGACCAATCTTCTGGAATTTTTTGAGGATGTAACTTGGAAAATGGACAAGGGAGAGCCAGTGGATGTAGTGTACCTGTACTTTCAGAAAGCATTTGATAAGATCCCACATAGGAGATTAGTGGGCACAATTAGGGCACATGGTATTGGGCGTAGAGTGCTGACATGGATAGAAAATTGGTTGGCAGACAGGAAACAAAGAGTAGGGATTAACGAGTCCCTTTCAGAATGGCAGGCAGTGACTAGTGGGGTACCGCAAGGCTCGGTGCTGGGACTGCAGCTATTTACAATATACATCAATGATGAAGTGATTCAAAGTAACATTTGCAAATTTGCAGATGCCACAAAGCTGGGTGGCTGTATGAACTGTGAGGAGGATGCTATGAGAATGCAGGGTGACCTGGACAGGTTGGGTGAGTGGGCAGATGTATGGCAGATGCAGTTTAATGTGGATAAATGTGAGGTTATCCACTTTGGTAGCAAAAACAGGAAGGCAGATCTCTATCTAAATGGTGTCAAGTTGGGAAAAGGGGAAGTACAACGGGATCTGGGGGTCCTTGTTCATCAGTCTATGAAAGTAAGCATGCAGGTATTGCAGGCAGTGAAGAAAGCGAATGGCATGTTGGCCTTTATAACAAGAGGAGTTGAGTATAGGAGCAAAGAGGTCATTCTGCAGTTGTATAGGGCCCTAGTGAAACCACACCTGGAGTATTGTGTGCAGTTTTGGTCCCCTAAGGAAGGACATTCTTGCTATTGAGGAAGTGCAGCGTAGGTTTACAAGGTTAATTCCCGGGATGGTGGGACTGTCATATGCTGAGAGAATGGAGCGGCTGGGCTTGTATACTCTGGAGTTTAGAACGATGAGAGGGGATCTCATTGAAACATATAAGATTATTAAGGGTTTGGACATGCCAGAGGCAGGAAACATGTTCCCAATGTTGGGGGAGTCCAGAGACAGGGGCCACAGTTTAAGAATAAGGGGTAAGCCATTTAGAATGGAGACAAGGAAACACTTTTTCTCACAGAGAGTTGTGAGTCTGTGGAATTCTCTGCCTCAGAGGGCAGTGGAGGCCAGTTCTCTGGATACTTTCAAGAGAGAGCTAGATAGGGCTCTTTAAGATATTAGGGGATTATGGGGAGAAAGCAGGAACGGGGTACTGATTGGGGATGATCAGCCATGATCACATTGAATGGCAGTGCTGGCTCGAAGGGCCGAATGGCCTACTCCTGCACCTATTGTCTATTGTCTATTGTCATAAGCCATTATCCATTTGAGATAGAAATCACCCAAAAAGCTATTATCGTGCAGAGAAAAATCACATCAGTGTGGTATTAAACAATTTGGATACATTTCTGCATTGTTAATAAGGATAGACAAGCTGGTGGAAGGAATTCATGTAATCTGGCACTGTGTCCAAATAATGTTTACAGGAATACGATGGTTAAAATTTGTTCCTGCATAGATTCAGCCCAACCTCTCCACACCAGTCAGATAAATCTCTCCTTTCATGTGGACTAAGCTAAACTGAGATCCTGACTGTCAGACCACCAGGGGGTTTCACTTCAAAATTAAATAACAGAAATGCAGAAGAAATTGTGCAAAAAGGAACTGATTGCATTGTCATCAGATTGAAAACTGAAGATAAAAACAGGGACTGTAGGAATGAACCTGCCAGGGTGATGTCTGCAAGTCATGAGAGTTCTCTAGCAATAATTGTTTCTTTGCTGGTCCTGCACAACAATAGTGTACAACAGAATGTCATATCAATGGTCAAGAGTCAAGAGTGTTTTATTGTCATATGCCCCAGATAGAACAATGACATTCTTAGTTGCAGCAGCACAATAGGTGCCTGACCTGAGTTCAGTTTAGTTTATTCTCACGTGTAGCGAGATACAGTGACACAATGTTGTAGCATGCTATCCAATCAGTGGAAAGGCATGTGTGATGGTCTGGGCTGCGTCCACAATTCGCTGCAATTTCTTGCTGTCTTGGATGGAGCTGTTCCCAAACCTAGCTGTGATTCATCCTGATAAAATGCTTTCTGTGGTGCATCTGTGGAAGTTGGTGAGAGTTGTCGGGGACATGCCGAACTTCCTAAGACTTCTAAGAAAGTAGAGGCTTGGTCGTTGCTTCAATATGGGTGGTCCAGGAGAAGTTGTTGATGATACCTGCTGAATTACTCCAGCATTAGTGTCTATATTTGGTATAAACCAGCATCTGCGGTTCCTTTTTATTACACATTAGAACACAGGAGAACCTGTTAGCACAATTTTGGAACTCGTCTAATAAATGCGATGATTTATTTTAAGAGCTTTATAGAACAGCATTAAGAAGACTGCCAACACCTTTTTATACTGGGGAAAAACAGCCTGCATTGCTGCAATATTTTGTGTATTAAGGAGAAATAATTTGCATATACAACAACTTCCAACTACAAATGTTTATCTTTAGTTTTAGTTTTAAAGTGGCAATCAATATAAGGTTGAGGAAAAATAGTTGAAGCAATTTTGGAAAGGCATGTCCTAACTGGAAACTCATTAATGGAAAATACATCCCATCAAAACCATTTAAACTAATTTACTAACATGTGTCAACCTTTAGACTAATTTAATTACAATGACTTGGGAACACACATTTGAACATAGTTTGACCTGAAGCCCTTTGTCTACATAATGGCAAGGGGTTAGAATCCCTCAAGTCGGCATTGAAAAGACAAATCCTTACAAATTCATAATCACCACACTATAACAACTGAAGTGTACCTTAAGCATTATGTGACATTGCCATTCATTAGAACAGACGAGTGCATTGCATAATTTCATTGGTTTCCACATGTTTGCTGTTAGATTCACCTTCTCCCCCCAAGGCATGCAAATTGACATTATTTACAAGCAACATGCAGGTTGCAGCAGTTAAGACCCCCAGGGACCTCCAATCCACAGTAACCATGCCCTGCTGCCCTTTCCTTCTGAAGATTAGATCTTGTACCAACAGTTAGTGTGTGGGAAAAATAAAATATGTCAATGGCTCCTCTGAGGACTTTGCAATATGCAATGCGCTCATTCACTGAAGCCACATATTTGACATCTGACCTTTCTAAGTATTATTAATTGCTGTTCATTTCTATCCTAATGGCTTCAAGCAATATTTACCATTACAAGTCAGCCAGAAAGTATCATAATATTCATTTACATGTGAAACGTGAAATGAAGGATGCAAATTAGAATTGGTAATAGCCGGAGTGTTGTCTATGTTAAACATAACATTCATATTTTCGGTCGTGGTGATAATTTTAGAGTTTAAAATTAACTCTACTGCCTCTTAATTATGTAATTGGAATTGCAAATAGGTAAGACAATATTAATATTAAACAATATAGGCAATGTTATTATTTTCAAAATTCTGAATAGCTTTTCACCTTTTGTATCTTTGCCAAATTCCCTTTCTTGCAAGGTCTTATCAACCAGGTGTAAAGCTTTGTACAAGTATTAAGAGTTTGATTCTTATCAGGTAATGACTTAAACCCTTTTGTTCTTGCTGGGAAGATTGTCCACACACATAATCAAACTTGTAATGCAACTCTTGAAGCCTTATGCCACTGTCCCACTGGCGATTTTTTAGGCCACTACAGGCGACTAGGCTGTCGCCACATGGTCACCGGGGTGTCGCCTGTATGGTTGTGAGTCGTCTCCTCAGTCACCAAAGGATCGTAGTGTTTTTCTGGTCGCCGCTGGATTTTGAAATGTTCAAAACTTTTCGGCGACAGTTGGCTTGTCGCAGGTTGTCGCTGGTGCTGACCGGTGAATTCCATTGGCGACTACCTACGTCAACCTACGTCAACCGGCGACTGAATTGTCTTCAGTTGTCGCCGACAGGGTCGTACCTTGTCGTAGCTTGTCGCGGGTGAACGCAAGTTATCGTAGGTGTGGTCATAGCTGGACGTCCTAATGGGTCGCCGGTTGTCGGTAGCTTGCCGTAGCTTGACGTTGACTAGGTGGTAGGTTGTTGTAGACATTGTCATAGACATTGTCATATTGCGGTCCAGTCACCGGCTTTTCGGCGACCTGCTACGACTGTGACAGTCGCCGGCAGTCAGTGAAAAAATCGCCTAAATGGGACAGGCCCATTACTCTAGCATTGGCTTCTTTTGGTATCATTGAATTTACACACAGGGACCATTAGGGACCCTGAATCGGAGCCAGGTTTCAGCAATTCCTTCCATGATCAACACCTATGACGTGTTGCTCCCCATCTATTTCTCTTTTTCTAATTTTCCTGATAAAACGATTCACTTCCTTTTCAGAAGGTGTCAAGATTTCTGACTCCGTCTTTGTTCCAGGTAATGCATTGACTGCTCCACTGCACTCTGACCTGGAAATGATCGTGCTTACTAATAATTGCACTGCAAGCATGTTACACACTTTGCCAACAACGATTTTGGTCAAGGATCTCCATCCACAAACCAGTTGCAAATACTTGTAATGAAAAATACATTGAACTGATGTATATATGGTGGTCAAACGCCATTTAGCATTGAGAATGTGTCTGAGGCGTCGGTGGTTAGAGGATCATCAGCATGGACTTGGCCATCAGAGAATCTGCACATGATAGAGAAAGTCAGGATAGAGTTTTGTCAAATAGAAGTTCATGGCCATTCGTGGATGGGTGTAATATAGGAGGTTGGCTTTGGAGATTGTTGGCACTGGACAGTAAACAGGATTAGGCAATTGCAAAGTTGAGAAGTTTAAATTATGGGCAATTGGGTAAGATGGGGTGGAGTAGAATGAAAAGATAGATGTTAAATGTGATCATTGACAATCATGTACACAGAACAATGCTGTGTACTTTCCCCAGCATTGCAGACATTGCACAATGGCTGGAAGAACCCAATCAAACTTCAATAGTGCCTCAAGTAACTTGGAAATGATAGTAAGTTGCTTCAGTTAAAATTGCAATTACATTCAGTAGCAATGTAGCACGGTGGTGCAGCGGTAGAGTTGCTGCCTTACAATGCCAGAGACCCGGGTTCGATCCTGACTACTGGTGCTGTCTGAACGGAGTTTGTACATTCTCCCTGTGACCATGCGGGTTAACTCCGGGTGCTCCACTTTCCTCCCACACTCCAAAGACATGCAGGTTTGTAGGTAAGTTGGCCTCTGTAAATTGACCCCAGTGTGCAGGATAGAACTAGTGTATGGGTGATCATTGGTTGGTGTGGACTCGTGGGCCAAAGGGCCTGTTTCCACGCTGTATCTCTAAACTAAACTAAACTACACAATGACATATACACCATGTAATACAACAAGCAGTATTTACTCTAGGTTTAACCCGACAATTTGGTTTCAGAATCAGAGACCACACAAACAAGGTCTCTGATTCTGAGTCAATGCAACCTTTATTGTGGACAAAACATCTGTAGTTATACTTCACAACGCCTGGTGGGCCCCAGTCAGTGGCAGGCGGTTCCATCCGCAGTACCAGTAATTTGTCCTGGACAGCCACATCACACAATGACCAAGGAAGCACAGCAATGCCTCCACTTCCTTGGAGGTCGTAGGAAGTCCAGCATGTCCCCAACAACTCTCACCAACTTCTACAAATGCGCTCCACAAACCATTACGTATATCGGGATCAAACACGGGAGAATTTTGTTTCCCTTGGCTCACAGTTTTCCCTTGGCATCAGTTGCGACCCAGTTAGAGGGTGAAGTCCCAACCACTGCGCCCCCATAACCTGGGGGAAAGAGTTAAACCCGTCCCCTCTCAGTAACAGTTCACACTTAACAATTCACAGCAAAATACATCAAAACATATCTGACTGTGAAATGTAATTACACAAGGTTGCGACTGAATGTTCGTCTTTAGTTTGATTTATTATTGACACGTTTACTGAGGTGCGGTGAAAAGCTATTTTGTTGCCTGCTATCCAAATGACCATATATGATTACAACCAAGCCATCCACCGTGTACAGAATCAGGATTAAGGATATATCACTTAGGTCAAGATAAAGTCTGATAAAGTCCCATTAAAGATAGTTCAAAGGTCTCCAATGAGGTAGATGGGTCAGGACTGCATTCCAGCTGATGAGGGGACAGTTCAGTTGCCTGCTAACAGCTGGGAGGAAACTGTCCCTGAATCTGAAGGTATGCGTTTTCAAATTTCTGTACCTCTTGCTTGATGGGCGAGAGAAGAAGAGTGAAGGGTCTGTCCCACTGACGCAACCTTCGACCTTCAAGCTCGAGGGCACTCGCCTGGAAAACCTCGAGCTGGATCGACCGTCAGCGATGAAACCGAGAGCTGGATCGACCGACCGCACACACACACACAAACACATCGCAAAGGTGGGGGCCAGGGAAAGCGGGGGAGCGCTGGCTGAAATTCACACCCGCGATGAACAGGAAGGTAAAAGACGGCTGCACAGTGTACGGTAAGTCCTTTAGAGAGCGCTGATGGGGGGGCATGGAGAGAGGGGGGGAGAAGGGGGGGAGAAGGGGGGAGAAGGGGGGGAGAAGGAATGGAGACACTTTTAAGAACTCAGACAACGTTTAATAAAGTTTAGCGGGCATTTTACATTACCGGTCGGTTTTCCTTGATCCTGAAAACTCCAATGAGCTAATTAAAATGCCCGGTCAGCGAAGGAGACTGCCTACGGCTGCCCTCGACTGCCTGTAACTACATAGCGACCCCACTCCACTGCACTACGAGTTCAAAAGAACCATGCCGACCATTTTTTACTCGGGGAAATTTTTTCAACATGCTGAAAAATTTTCCTCGACCAAACTGAGGCCGCGAATAAGCGGGAACTTCCCTCGAGCATGAAGGAGAGTTCCAGTGACCTCATAGGACCTCCTAGGACCACGTGTCGACCATGCTGCGAGTTTGAATCGAGAGCAAACTATTCTAAACTCGCAGATTAGGTCGCCTCAGCGGGACAGCCCCTTTAGAGACTGGGGTGAGACTGGTTCTTGATTATGCTGCTGGCCTTGCCAAGGCTGTGTGAAATGTACATGGAGTCAATGGAAAGGAGGTTTGTGTGATGGTCTGGGCTATGCCCACAACTATCTGCAATTTCTTGCTGGGTTGAATGGAACAGTTCCCAAACGATACTGTGATGCATCCCGATATAATGCTTTGTGGAGCGCATCTGTAGACATTGGTGAGAGTTGTTGGGGACATACCAAACTTCCTACAGCTTCCAAGGAAGTGGAGGCAATGGTGTGTTCTCTTGGTCATTGGTCAGCACAAATTGCTGGTGATATTTATTCTTATCAACTTTCGGCCATCCCTATTTCAGTGCCATCAATGTCTACTGGGGTATGTGGACAGCTTTGCTTCCTGAAGTTATTCACAACCTCCTTTGCTAGCTGATGCTGAGAGAGAGGTTGTTGTTTTGACACCAGGACACGATGTCCTCAATCTCCTTCCTGTACTCAGCATTATGGTGTCATCTGAGAACTTGTACATTGAGTTGGATTGATATTTGGTTGCACAGTTGTGGGTGTATAAGGAGTATAGAAGGGGGATGAGAACACATCCTTGTGGGGCACCAGTGTTGGGAATTATCCCGGAGGATGACTTGTCCCCTAACTTCACTGATTGTGGGCTGTTGGTCAGGAAGTTGAGGATCCAGTTGCAGAGCAGAGTGCTGATATCTCCACAAGTTTGGTGATGAGCTTGGATGGGATAATGGTATTGAAAGCAGAGCGGTAGTCAATGTATAGGAGGAGCCTGACATAGATGTCCTGCTTATCCAGGTATTCCAGGGATGAGTGTAGGGCCAGGGAGATGCATCAACCATGGACCTGTTGTATTGGTATAACCATCTAACCATATAACCATATAACAATTACAGCATGGAAACAGGCCATCTTGACCCTTCTAGTCCGTGCCGAACACGTATTCTCCCCTAGTCCCATATACCTGCGCTCAGACCATAACCCTCCATTCCTTTCCCGTCCATATAACTATCCAATTTATTTTTAAATGATAAAAACGAACCTGCCTCCACCACCTTCACTGGAAGCTCATTCCACACAGCC
>CM075980.1:40120339-40415443 GCA_038087875.1 Malacoraja senta
TATATCCGAGGATACTGTGGGCAGCAAGGGAGAACACTGCAGGAGCCCTGGCTGAGATTTATGAGTCATCTTTAAATACGGGTGAGGTGTCAGAAGACTGGAGGATGGTAAATGTTGTGTGGCAAGTGAGTCTAACATCTGTGGTCAGAAAGTTACTAGAGAGTATTCTGATGGATAGTCAGCATGGTTTAATACCTTCGAGATAGTGTCTCATGAATCGATTGAATTTTCTGAAGATGTGACCAAAAAGGTTGATGAGGTTTCACCATGGATGGTCCAGTCACTCTACACCTCATCCCCCACCAGGAGGGTCTTAAAGCCTTCCGTTTCTTCCTCGACTGCAGAACCAACCAATCCCCATCTACTAATACTCTCCTTGCCTAGCGGAGATGGTCCTTACCCTCAACAACCTTTCCTTTGATTTCCTCCAAATCCAAGGCATAGCTATGGGCACGTGCATGGGCCCCAGCTATGCCTGCCTCTTTGTAGGGTACGTCGAACAATCCCTGTTCGAGACATACCATGGCCCTATCTCCGAACTCTACATCGACGATTGCTTTGGTGCCACCTCTTGCACCCATACAGAACTCACTGACTTCATCCATTTCACCACTAACTTCCATCCGGCACTCAAATTCACCTGGACCATTTCTAGACCTCACCATCTCCATCACAGGTGACAGGCTACTGACCGACATCTACTATAAACCCACTGACTCCCATGGCTATCTGGACCACACTTCTGTTGTGCTGCGACTGTCCAAATAACTGAAGCCTTACACCATGATAAAGGTCCAAAGACTTTATTAATGACATAGCATAGGTAACTTCATGCCAGTACGTTTCTCTAATAATGTGGGAACCAGGCAGGGAGGGTTACTGTTAAGCTAGTGGGCGTAAATACAAAGTATGACTCATAACATGAGTGACACTGATCTACATCCTCCCTCTTAAAGAATCAACGACAGTACAAACCCATTAACTAACTAAGGCATGCATAGCAATTGATAATAAATTGGAGGAAAGTCAAACATAGTCAGAGTACTTCACAACCGGCTTACAAACACGACCAGCACATGTACGATAGCGGCCATCTCCGTCCTTTCTCCCCAGGGACAGAGTAGGTGGCTGCACAGGTGAAGGAGACTGAACCAGCATTCCTGGACACGAAGCAGGAGACTGTGGCACAGGCAAAGTCGTCACTGGCAGACGAGCCGTTGCAGACGTGGGTTGTTGTGCTGGTAGAGGCAGAAGAGTGCCGCTAGACACAGACGGAAGTGCACTAGTACGGTCTGGATAATACGGAGGAGAAACTGGCTCATTCACAGGCAGGATATGTTGTCTGTTATGCCTGTAGGTGCCGCCATCGGCACTGACAATATACGAGCGTGGCTCAGAAGCAATTCCAGAAATCACACCAATACGTTCATGGCCTTTGTCAGTCTGTAAACGGACCACCTGCCCCTTGGACAGTGGTGGCAGTGGCCTACTTGTTTTGTCAAACCATTGTTTTTGAATGTCACGCTTCTGTTGTAACCTGGATCGAACCTCCTCAGGTGGAATCACCTGTGGGGTCAGTGCCTGATCCGCTACAGGCACCGTAGCACGGGTCTGCCTCGATAATAAACATTGAGTGGGTGAACCCAAAATGGGGTCACTGGAGATGTTGCGTAAGTTGAGCAGATCCAGGAATACATCGGATTTAGCTCTGTGTGAACGTTCCATGAGCTGTTTGGCACTTTTGATGGCTCGTTCAGCCAGCCCATTAGACTGTGGATATTCAGGGCTGCTGGTAATGTGGCGGAAATTCCAGCGTCTAGCAAACTCCCTGAAGTGTTGGCTGGTTAGCAGTCTGCCCGGAGATCCGTGGACTGAAAAATGGCGAGATAACTTCGAAATCACTCGGCTGGAAGTGGGGCTGCTAAGAAAATCAATGTCAAACCATCCTGAATATGAATCGACGAGTACCAAGTACTGCTTGCCATGCCAATCAAATATGTCAGCAGCCACTGTAGACCACGGGAGTGCAGGTACCGGATGTGAAAGAAGTGGTTGCTTTTGTTGATGAGGTGCCAAGCTGTTGCACACTGCACAGGATGCCACATTCACGGTGATGTAATCGGCCATGCCAGGCCAGTAAAACATGCTTTTTGCCCGAAGGACAGTAGCATCAGCATCTGGGTGCCCTGCATGGACAGTGTTAAAAAACTGGTTGTGCAGCGAAGCAGCCTTGTGTCCTTTTAAAACAATGCCATCCTGCAGCACTAGCTCATCACGGACAGCAAAGAAAGGCTGGACTGGCAGCGGAACGTTGTAGTGCTTGTCTGGCCAGCCATGCTTAATGACGGAGGTAAGCGACCGTAAAGTACTGTCAGCAGCAGTGTGGGCAACCAAATCCTCCATACAGGACAAGGGGATAAAAGACACGGCCATTACAATAAAGTCATCATCCGGCGAGGGCGGATTCTCGCAGGTCTTCCGGGGTGCACGCGAGAGAGTGTCAGCCAGGTGCATATCCTAAAGGCTCTGTCTTACCTGTTTGCGGTCATCGGCGGTGAAGCGCGGCGTCGCTGGTAGCGAGGACCGCGCGGCAACGGCGAGAGCGTCGAGCCTATCCACCGGAGGGCCGCACGGATGCTGCGCGGGGGCCGAGTTAATTCAAACACGGCGGGTCCCACGTGCTTGCGGTAAGTAAAAAAAGGGCGGGCCGACTGCGATGACGTCGGCCCGCCGCACGTGACTCACCAGCGGCGGCTGTGGCGGCGGCCATCCTGATCGCGGCGCTGTAGCGGTGGCTGTGCCTGCGGCCGTGCAGCACACATGCCTCACTGGCGGCGGCACGTGCGTCACTGGCGGAGGCTGTGGCAGTGGAGGTTTGACGCACGGCGCTCGAGCCATACTGGCGGCGGCCCGTGCGAGCGGCCGTGCCGCACTTGGTGCATCACTGGTGGAGGTTGTGCGGTGAGTATTTAGTTTTGGACACTGTCGATTTTATTTTAGCACCGCGCGGTGTTGGGAACACCGCCGCACGGCCCGGGAATTGTACTTTCTCACGAGTGCGCGGTCTATGGCGGCAGATTCCTCCCGTTTCGCCGCCATAGACCGCAGACTCGTGAGACAGGCCTTTTACTGCGTTTGTGGATCTGACCAATGTCATATTTTTGAAGTTGCAGCAACATCCGCTGTAGGCGCGCCGGAGAGGCGTGGATCGGCTTGTTGAAAATGCTGATCAGAGGTTAGTGGTCAGTTTCAATCGTGACTGTGTGACCAAAGATGAAATCGTTGAATTTCTTGCAGGCGAAAACAACCGCCAAGCAGTGTCTTTGTGTGTAAGCTGGCACAATGGGGCTGATATTTCGCTAAAACCCGGCATGAATTTGCTCAAATAGTTAACCATGCCAAGGTCTCCAACTGGAGACGTGGGTTCGTATCCCACTACTGACACCATGTTGTGTTGGGGCTGTCCAAATAACTGAAGCCTTACACCCTGATAAAGGTCCAAAGACTTTATTACCAACATAGCATTGGTAACTTCGTGCTAGCATGTTTTTCTAATAATGCGGGAAGCAGGCAGGGAGGGTTAAAGTAAAGCTAGTGGGCGTAACTACAAAAACATGACTTATAACATGAGTGACACTGATCTACAACTTCTTCCCACCCTGCTTCCTGTAAGGACTCCATCCCCTACTCCCAATTCCTCCGTCTATTTCGCATCTGCTCCCAAGATGAGGTGTTCCACACCAGGGCATCGGAGATGTCCTCATTCTTTAGGGAACGGGGGTTCCCCTTTTCTACTATAGATGAGGCTCTCACCAGGGTCTCCTCTATAGCCCATAGCTCCGCTCTCACTCCTCATCTCCCCACTCATAACAAGGACAGAGTCCCCCTTGTCCTCACCTTCCACCCCACCAGCCATCACATACAACAGATAATCCTCCAACATTTTCGCCACCTCCAATGGGATCCCACCACTGGCCACATCTTCCCATCTCCGCCCCTTTTGGCTTTCCGCAGAGACTGCTCCCTCAGTAACTCCTTGGTCAATTCGTCCCTTCCCACCCTAACCACCCCCTCCCCTGGCACTTTCCCTTGCAACTGCAGGAAATGCTACACTTGTCGCTTTACCTCCCCCTTCGACTCCATCCAAGGACACAAGCAATCTTTCCAGGTGAGGCAGAGGTTCACCTGCACTTCGTCCAACCTCACCTATTGCATCCGCTGTTCTAGGTGTCAACTGCACTACATCGGTGAGACCAAGGGCAGGCTTGGCGATCACTTCGCCCAACACCTCCGCACAGTTCGCATTAACCTACCTGATCTCCCGGTGGCTCAGCACTTCAACTCCTCCTCCCATTCCAAATCCGACCTTTCTGTCCTGGGCTTTCTCCATTGCCAGAGTGAGTCCCACCGCAAAATGGAGGAGCAGCACCTCATATTTCGCTTGGTTAGTTTACACCCCAGCGGTATGAACATTGACTTCTCCAAATTCAGTAGTTCTTGCTTTCTCCCTTCTTCCCCTCCCCTTACCAGCTCTCCCACAGCCCACTGTCTCTGCCTCTTCCTTTCTTCCCCCCCCCCCCCATCCCCACATCAGTCTGAAGAAGGGTTTCGACCTGAAATGTCACCTATTCCTTCGCTCCATAGATGCTGCCTTACCCGCTGAGTTTCTCCAGCATTTTTGTCTACCTTGTAGTTTATGACGAATAGTATGCCTCAGGGTTTGGTGCTGGGCCCATTGCAGTCATCTATTTCAATGATTTGAATAAGAATGTACAAAGCATGGTTAATAAGTTTGCAGATGGCACTACAGTGGGTGGTATAGTAGATTGTGAAGATGGTTGTCAAAAAATGCAGCAGGATCTTGATCAGTTGGGCAGGTGGACTGTGGAATGGTTGATGAAATTTAATACAGAGAGGTGCGAGGTGTTGCATTTTGGGAAGTCTAACCAGGGCAGGACCTACACAGTGAATGGTAGGGCTCTGGGGAGCATTGTGGAGCAGGAGGATCTTGGACTAAAGGTACATAGTTCTTTGTAAGTGCCGTCACGGGTAGATAAAGTGGTCAGGAAGGCTTTTGGCACATTGGCCTTCATCAGTCAGAGTATTGTGTAGAATTTGGAAGTTCATGTTACAGTTGCACCAGACATTGGTGAGGCCACATTTACATACTGTGTTCATTTTTGGTCACCCTGCTATGGGAAAGATTTAGTTTAACTAGAAAGGGTGCAGAGAAGATTTACGAGGAAGTTGCCAGGACTTCAGGGCCTGAATAGGGAGAGGGCCTCAAGGGAGAGGTTGAGCAGGCTAGGACTTTATTCCTTGGAACGCAGGGGGATGAGGAGTGACTTAAGATGTATATCATCAGAGAAATAAATAGGGTAAATGCATAGTCTTTTTTCCAGAGTGGAGGAATCATGAACCAATGGACATAGGTTTAAGGTAAGGAGAGATTTAAAGGAACCTCAGGTGTAACATTTGTTTTTACACAATGGGTGGTAGGTATATGGAACTACTTTGGAGACAATAGTTGAACCAGGTACTATCACAATGTTTAAAAAATATTTGGACAGGCCCATGGATAGTCTTTCCATGGACAGTCTTTCCAGGTGTGGCAGAGGTTCACCTGCACCTCCTCCAATCTCATCTATTGCATCAGCTGCTCTGGATGTCAGCTGCTCTACATCGGTGAGACCAAGCGTAGGCTCGGCGATCGCTTCGCCGAACACCTCCGCTCGGTTTGCAATAACCAACCTGATCTCCCGGTGGCTCAGCACTTCAACTCCCCCTCCCATTGCGAATCCGACCTCTCTGTCCTGGGCCTCCTCCATGGCCAGAGTGAGGACCACCATGAATTGGAGGAGCAGCACCTCATATTTCGCTTGGGCAGTTTGCACCCCAGCGGTATGAACATTGACTTCTCTAATTTCAGGTAGTCCTTACTTTCTCCTCCCCTTCTCAGCTCTCCCTCAGCCCACTGGCTCCTCCTCTTCCTTTCTTCTTCCTGCCCCCCCACCCTCATATCAGTCTGAAGAAGGGTTTCGACCCAAAACGTTGCCTATTTCCTTCGCTCCATAGATGCTGCCCTACCCGCTGAGTTTCTCCAGCATTTTTGTCTACCGAGGCCCAAGGATAGGATAGGTTTAGAGGGATACAGGCAGGTGAGACTAATGTAGATGGGGCATGTTGGTCTGCATGGGCAAGTTGGGCCGAAGGGCTGGTTTCCATGCTGTGTGACTCGAGGACTGTGTGATTTGAAGTGAATGTCATACAAATAGCAGAATTCTGTTTATTGCATTATTGGTAATCTAAGATTTTACTTCAGATGTCACGTGAGTGACTACATGAAGAGCCCGCCAGGGCACATGCACGACATATCGTCTAGCGCATTGAGAGCGATAGGCGGCCGGGGGGGGGGGGGGAGCGCTCCCCGCAGCGGTAAGCTTAAAACCAGAGACCTACAGGTAAGTTACTTACTCTGAGGTCGTTTTTCAGGTGTCTTTCTGTTACAGGAAGGACAACGATGGACAGGACCCGTACCAAGTCCAAACGGGCCGCTAAGAAACTGGCTGAGGAGGACCGCAGAAGCACCGGGAGCCAGCAGCGGCCGACTGCAGCTTCGCAATCTTTGCGATCAGCGGTCTCTGTCCCGGCACCTGTGCAGCCTGGGTCGCCACAGGCTGACAGGAACGCCAAAAGATGGGACACGCTCATGGACTCCGATGTGTCGGGCCATGAGCAAACGCCGCCGGCAGACAGCAACAGTAGTCGCATTTCACGTCTGGAGCGGCTAGTGGAGCAATTGCTTCATCGTGACAAACTCCGTGAGCAGGATTCAAGTCACTATGGGCTTCCGAGGAAGCCCAATGGCAGTACCTTTTTCAGGGCTGCACAATGTATCTCCCTCGACAGAGGGGAGCATTGGGAGTCATTTCTGGGCTGACTCCGAACAAGGGTTGGCTGAAGAGCCTTCAAGTTTGCTAGGGGTGCCAGAAGAGAAGATGCTGGGTATGGTGAAAAAGTTTGCGGTGCCTCCACAGTCAGGGCAGCCGCTGAAACAACAACTAGCAGCCAGCATTGACTACCTTTCAACCCATCAATTGCAGGAACAGGCAGTTAATGAAACCACTGCAAAATACCGGGCACCAGGGAACTGTACTTCACTGAATGTCCCAGTAGTGAATCCCTCCATCTGGGGACATATTGGTGCAGGTGTAAGGGCACAGGAGGTACAAATGCAGAAAATCCTCAAACTTTTAACAACTGGGATTACAGCATTTGCCCGGTCGGTGGATGACACGGAAATGACAGGCGCAGCAAGATACGCTGGCGATGCTCTGCAATACACAGTTCGAGATCAACGGTTTCCGAAAGAACTCCATCCACCCAGCCTTGAACCCCAAATTTACGGCTCTGTGTAAGACCAACACCACACCGCCGCCAATTTTGTTATTCGGGGGCAACCTGTCCAAACAGGTTAAAGACCTGGATGAAGAGGCGAAAGCCGCCGGGCTCATCAAGGCATCGGGGAAAATACCTTGGCGACAGCACCCCTACGCATCCACCAGCAGGCCATGTCACGTCGAAGCTGGTGAAAGCTCGAAGTCCGCAGCTCAAGGACAAAGCTCTTTTTTAGACCGCTGCCCAGAGTGACCTTCGTGGAAGATGCGCCAACCCCGAATTCCAGCATCTCAATCGGCCAGGAAACAGAAGAAGAACAGATGAACACCCCACTGGTAACCATGGAGGTAGGTGGGTCTGGTTCCTCGCAGGACATAGCGGGTTGGTGGTAGGTTACACTGGTTTAGTGAGGCATGGAGATCAATAACCTCTGATTCTTATATACTGCATAGTGTTCAAGGATATGAAATTGAATTCGAAAACAAACGCCTTCCTCCGGTTCAGCATGCACCCATCAGATCATTTATTCTATCACAACAAGAGAAGTTGGATGGTCATGCTGAAATTAAGAGGCTTTATACTAAGGGTGTAATTGAGATGACTCTCAAGAATTTGTGTCAAGCATTTTCACAAAAAAGAAAAAAGATGGTGGATGTCACATCATTATTGATTTGAGACAATTGAACACATTTGTGCAGTATACTCACTTCAAAATGGAAACCTTTGTCATGGCCAAACAATTGATTTCCGAAGGCTACTTCATGGCATGCATCGATTTAAAAGATGCATACTATTCGGTGCCTATACACAAGGATCACCGCCGATATCTGAAGTTTAACTGGATGGGGCAGCTTTGGCAGTACAAAGCACTACCTAATGGATTGACCTCAGCCCCCAGATTATTCACTAAATTACTGAAACCAGCTCTGGCGGTTCTTCGGAAACAAAAACATATAGTCATGGCGTATTTAGATGACATACTAATCGTGGGTAAAACCTACGAATTAGCCAAATTAGCTGTTACAGCTACCATAGGTCTATTTGAGAAACTGGGGTTTATCATACATCCAGATAAATCAAAGTTAACACCATCCACGACTATGGACTATTTGGGATTCACCATTAATTCAGTTCACATGACTGTGACTTTACCTAGGGGAAAGGCAACTGAATTAATGGAAGTTTGCAGCAACCTTGCTGTCATCAGTCAACCATCTATCAGACAAGTAGCAAGGGTAATTGGCAAAATCGTAGCTGCTTTTCCAGCGACACACTTTGGACCTTTGCACTATCAAAATTTACAGAGAGCAAAGGTGCGAGCACTTAAACATCATGCTGGTCATTTCGATAGACCAATGCAATTACCAACAAAAGCTATTTTGGAACTGCGATGGTGGACACATAACATTCGGCGTTCCTACAGCTCCATTATTATTAGCAACCCGTCAGTTGTATTACAGACTGATGCCAGCGCTCAAGGTTGGGGTGCCACCAACACCATCTCCAGTTGTGGGGGCAGATGGGATGCGCATGAATCATCTTTGCTTTATACACTTGGTATAAATTATTTGGAAATGTTGGGAGCATTCTATGGTTTGAAGGCGTACTGTTCAAAAATGCGTAATTTGCATGTTCGCCTGCAAATAGATAATACCACTGTGGTGGCTTATATTAATCACATGGGTGGAATCAGATCGATATCATGTGATGATCTGGCCAATTCAATCTGGCAATGGTGTATCAAGAGAAACATTTGGATATCTGCTACTTACCTACCAGGTAAACTTAATTCAGTGGCAGACACCAGGTCATGGAAATTTAATGACAACACTGAATGGATGTTGGACCCCAAAGTGTTTGCAGACATCATAGCAAGATATGGAACACCAGATATCGATCTATTTGCATCTAGGCTTAACCACCAGTTGCCGACATATGTTAACCATATAACCATATAACCATAACAGCACGGAAACAGGCCATCTCGGCCCTTCAAGTCCGTGCCGAACATTTTTTTTTTTTTTTTTTTTTTTTAATTAAAAATAAAATACTTCCCCCTAGTCCCATCTACCTGCACTCAGACCATAACCCTCCATTCCTTTCCCGTCCATATACCCATCCAATCTATTTTTAAAGGATAACATCGAACCTGCCTCCACCACTTCCACTGGAAGCTCATTCCACACAGCTACCACTCTCTGAGTAAAGAAGTTCCCCCTAATGTTCCCCCTAAACTTCTGTCCCTTAATTCTCAAGTCATGTCCCCTTGTTTGAATCTTCCCTACTCTCAATGGGAAAAGCTTATCCACGTCCACTCTGTCTAACCCGCTCATAATTTTAAAGACCTCTATCAAGTCCCCTCTTAACCTTCTGCGCTCCAAAGAATAAAGACCTAACTTGTTCAACCTTTCTCTGTAACTTAGTTGCTGAAACCCAGGCAACATTCTAGTAAATCTCCTCTGTACTCTCTCTATTTTGTTGACATCCTTCCTATAATTAGGCGACCAAAATTGTACTCCATACTCCAGAATTGGCCTCACCAATGCCATGTACAATTTTAACATTACATCCCAACTTCTATATTCAATGCTCTGATTTATAAAGGCCAGCACACCAAAAGCTTTCTTTACCACCCTATCTACATGAGATTCCACCTTCAGGGAACTATGCACAGTTATTCCTAGATCCCTCTGTTCAACTGCATTCCTCAATTCGCTACCATTTACCGTGTACGTCCTATTTTGATTTGTCCTGCCGAGATGTAGCACCTCACATTTGTCAGCAGTAAACTCCATCTGCCATCTTTCAGCCCACTCTTCCAAATGGCCTAAATCTCTCTGTAGACTTTGAAAATCTACTTCATTATCCACAACACCACCTATCTTAGTATCATCTGAGACAAATTCCAAAGGATCATGTTTGGATTTCTCAATGACACCCTTTGTAAGTAACCTCCCCAGTTCTGCTTGAGCCTCTAGTTCTCTTTGACTGAGAGGGTAAAGACCCTTTGGGGTACGTGCTGAACTGGTGGCATGTTTTCTTGAATGAACTCTATTTTGTATCCCCGAATACTGTTAAGTATATAACTATCATTCGTGAGACAGACCTCCTGTTAGTACAGTTCCCCATTTACATGCTGGTAGGAACCAGACCCTCCTACCTCCATAGTTATGGTAGTGTTCCTTTCTTCCGTTTGTTCATCCGTCGTTATACTGCTGGATGTACTGCTGATGTACTGCTGATTGGGGGTGGCGCATTTTCCATGGGGTCCGCTCTGGGCCCTGGCCTAAAAAGGCTTTCGGGGATAGTATGCGGACCCCGAGCTTTCACCAGTTACCTAAATTTGACCTTGACTGGTGGACGCGGTGGGGTACTGCCGTCTGGTTTTTTGTGTGGGTCTGCTCGTTCCGGGGCCTGCCCTCATGAGGCCAAATGCTTTGGACTCTTCCTCCAGGTCTTTCACTTGTCCTTCCAAATAACAGGATCTGCGGCTCTGAGGCCGGTGTTTTACACAATCCTGCAAACCTGGGATTGAGGGCAGGTCTTATTCTCTCCTTGCGGAGGTTATTTATCTCATATTGGGTGTAGCACAGCAGAGCCAGAGTGTCTTGCTGGTTTGTGGTCATATCCACCCCATCCACGGAACGAGCATAGGCTGTTATCCCTGTCGTCAGGAGCTTGAGGATTTTAGCTCCTGGTTCCGGATACTCTGTCCCCCCCCCCAGATTTGGCTGTTAACAGCCAGTACATTGAGCGAACTGCAGTTTTCCAGCTCTAGTGCCTCATTAAGTACCTGTCTTGTAGGGGTTTGAGGGACAGGTGGTTGATGCTGGCCACCAGTTTTGGCTCCAATGGCCGCCCTGCTCGTGGTGAAACCACGTAGCGAATCTCCACACCCAGCAGCTCTTCCTGATCCTGTACCCCAAGCGTACTCCCGACATCTTCAGCCAATGACCCCTGTTCCTGACCAGCCCAGCCCTGGTCGCCAACGCTGCCCTGCTTTGAGGGGAAAGCGATGGCCAGTGCATTGTAGAGCACTGATGTGGGAGTGCCTGATCCCCCTGGCGAGACTGCTCTAGCTCCCGAAGCAAGTCTCGCTGGAGCAGTTGCTCCATGAGCCTTTCCATTCGGCTCAGGCGGCTAGTTCTGCCGCTCTAAGGCGGACCCTCCTCATCGGAGTCAGACATAACCGGTCGGTTTAAAAAAAAAATTTTTTTTTAACTTTTCCTCCAGCCCGCTGCCGCTCATCAGGCTGCGCTAGCGGGACTGGGCTCGGCTCGGTCTCGATGAGGGTGGACCGTCGCATATGCGGTCCAGGTGCCGCCTCTCGTCCCCCACTGATGGAACACTCCCGTTCTGTTGGAGTCGAACGGGGGGCGGTTTTCTTCCTTTGCCGTGCTGCTCATTTTCCCAGTTCCTCTGGAATATAGAGCAGAGCACAGCTTGCTGATTACGACCTCAGTGTAAGACTTACCTGATGGTCCGCTGTTTAGTTTTCACCGACGTGTAGCGGGAGCGCCTGTACTCCCGGTCGTCGCTGTTGCACTGCGTGAACGCTAATGTCGCGCATGCGTGCTGGACGGGGTCTTCACGTAGTCACTCACGTGACTCCGAAGTAAAATCTTACTATTTTTCTTCATTGATGAAGATGGAAGTAAAACCACATTTTGTTTCACCCCCATGGCTTTACTTTATTCAGTCATTTTTGAGGTTGATTAGCTCAGATATGTTGTCTCTTTGTAGGTGCTTGTACACCAAATTCCCTCACATGTTGTATCATTATCTGAATGTCGTTAAACATACACTTGTGACATGGAGTTCAAATATTGCATTTTAAAAGATTGCTTTTTAAAAAGAACCATAGACCTTGATTTGAAGTTCTGGTGAGTTACATTTCACTTTGAATTTCTCTATATTACAAAGTTTCAGGTTACAAATCTGTACTAAATGATCTTACAATTTTGCATTTAATTATTTAGATAATTGTTTGCTGGTTGCTGCTTTGTAAGTACATTGAATGAATGAAATTGAGTGTATTTTCAGCTTTGACAATGTTTTATTAATTAACCTTATGTTATCTTTAGGATTCAGTGACGATTAATTGCAGAAGTTTCTGTTTACCCCGAATCTCATTAATTACAGATCTGGAAACAAAAACAGCCGCATGCACTTCTCTGACTGAGTGACACAGACTGCTTTTTTGAAAAAAATTATAAATGTATTCTTGTACCATTTCAGTTTGAATTGAAACTGAATTGATGCTTAATTTCCAATTCTGAGATCACCATTGATCAGGTAGATTGAACCAGTGATTTTTTTAGGACACAAAGTTGCCGGTATGCATGTCATTCCTTGCTGTTGGTGCCCACGTCAGATCACCATCCTACAATGTGTAGGAAGGAACTGCAGCTACTGGTTTACACAGAAACATAGAAACATAGAAAATAGGTGCAGGAGTACGCCATTCGGCTCTTCGAGCCTGCACCGCCATTCAATATGATCATGGCTGATCATCCAACTCAGTATCCCGTACCTGCCTTCTCTCCATACCCCCTGATCCCTTTAGCCACAAGGGCCACATCTAACTCCCTCTTAAATATAGCCAATGAACTGGCCTCAACTACCTTCTGTGGCAGAGAGTTCCAGAGATTCACCACTCTCTGTGTGAAAAAAGTTTTTCTCATCTCATAGATACATAGAAATACATAGAAAATAGGTGCAGGAGTAGGCCATTCGGCCCTTCGAGCCTGCACCGCCATTCAATATGATCATGGCTGATCATCCAACTCAGTATCCCGTACCTGCCTTCTCTCCATACCCCCTGATCCCCTTAGCCACAATCTCGGTCCTAAAGGATTTCCCCTCTATCCTTAAGCTGTGCCCCTTGTCCTGGACTTCCCCAACATCGGGAACAATCTTCCTGCATCTAACCTGTCCAACCCCTTAAGAATTTTGTAAGTTTTGATAAGATCCCCCTCAATCTCCTAAATTCTAGCGAGTACAAGCCGAGTCTATCCAGTCTTTCTTCATATGAAAGTCCTGACATCCCAGGAATCAGTCTGGTGAACCTTCTCTGCACTCCCTCTATGGCAAGAATGTCCTTCCTCAGATTTGGAGATCAAAACTGTACGCAATACTCCAGGTGTGGTCTCACCAAGACACTGTACAACTGCAGTAGAACCTCCCTGCTCCTATACTCAAATCCTTTTGCTATGAATGCTAACATACCACTCGCTTTATTCACTGCCTGCTGCACCTGCATGCCTACTTTCAATGACTGGTGTACCATGACACCCAGGTCTCGTTCCATCTCCCCTTTTCCTAATCGGCCACCATTTAGATAATAGTCTGCTTTCCTGTTTTTGCCACCAAATTGGATAACCTCACATTTATCCACATTATACTGCATCGGCCATGCATTTGCCCACTCACCCAGCCTATCCAAGTCACCTTGCAGCTTCCTAGCATCCTCCCCACAGCTAACACTGCCCCCCAGCTTTGTGTCATCCGCAAACTTGCAGATGTTGCATTCAATTCCCTCGTCCAAATCATTAATATATATTGTAAATAGCTGGAGTCCCACTAGTCACTGCCTGCCATTCTGAAAAGGACCTGTTTACTCCTACTCTTTGCTTCCTGTTTGCCAGCCAGTTCTCTATCCACATCAATACTGAACCACCAATACCGTGTGCTTTAAGTTTGTGTACTAATCTCTTTTGTGGGACCTTGTCGAAAGCCTTCTGAAAGTCCAGATATAACACATCCACAGTAGACACAAAATGCTGGAGTAACTCAGTCTACAGTCTGAAGAAGGGTCTTGACCCAAAGCGTCATCCATTCCTTCTCTCCAGAGTTACTCCAACATTTTGTGTCCAGCATCATCCTGTAAGCTGCATAAGCTGTTCAAGGGTCTGACTGCTTTATTTAATTCATACATTTATTTTTTTAACTTTAGTAATCTTTAACATAATATTCTTTTTTATTTTTTTTATTTTATTAGAAGTATTGTACAGTGCAGTGATCTCAAACAAACATAAAATTATACATTTCTTGTACCACTTCTTATTTTAAACTTTAATAAGAAAAAGGATAGAAAGAGTTAGCAGAGATAGTAAGTGAGTGAGTGAAAGAGTGGTCCAGGAAACCCCATAGGGACCTAAACCACAAGAAAGAGTTAAACAAAAACAAAACAAAAGAAGGAAAAAGAAAAAAAAGTAAGATAAGATAAGACAAGATAAAAGGGATGTACCTACTTCATATCTTTACTCACCCCTCGCCAGGTCCTGAAACCATTTATTATCAACATTTTGTTGCACCCTATATTTGTAATAAGTAACATAATATTCTAAACATTTTAAAAACTCATATGAGAGATTGCAATACACCATACAAAAAAACCACTGAATTTAACTTGCAGACCTCATGGAACTCCAGGACCATTCTTCATAATGTGGAAGATTATAAGAATGCTCCATGTTATTCCAGATATTCACAGCATGTTATGAAAATCTCACCATGGTGCTATTGCAACAGCAATCATTACTCAAAATAAACTGAGTTCTGGTTAACTCAGGAAGTCACAGAAAAAATGGTAAAGAGGAATATAATAGAATAACATTATTTATATTATATTCACTGGTCACTACAGTAAAATGCATTTACATAAACACTTGTAACATATTGGGATATTGAGAATGTTTTCAAGAGCTACAAATTTTATTTCATTTTCCATGACCATTCAGTTGCATCCATTATCATCTTATCATTCGCCTGTAAATTTATAGGATTGACTTTTAAATTAAAAACTACATACAATCCTTATGAAAGGATTGCATGCTTTTTCTTACATTTATAATTGAAGATTATAGTCATGTTTGTGATGATGTGCATTGCTTATATAGTTTAGAGAAAGTACTTCTGTCTAAAGCTCCATACAGGGTCACGTTTTGAAGTCCTATACATGCCTACAATCATGACAGGGCAATGTAGTGACCAGTGAATGATGCACACATTTGAATCATTCCTGGTACCCTACCCCCAATCAAGAAAACATCCTTAGGCTTTAGTTGGGTTTAAATAGACCATAACCATTTGCACCCATACGTAAATAAAACTCTTGTCTCTAATGCGTAACCGCCTTTCCCTGCATGATGATCACCCAGGGCATTTAATTAGGGAGATGTTATCAGGCTGTGACAGAGAGATGTATTTGCCGCTTGTGTGCTTCCAACAGTAGTTGATGACAGAATAAACAATATCATTAGTGTAGAGTTATTTGTTTTAACAACAGCTGCTTATCTGATCTCAACAAGCACATCCCTTTAGATTTTGAATCAGCGATACAATTATAATTGCAACAAAAACAAGGCCTTTACTTCCTGCATGCATTTCACAAAGGTGGAGTGTGGGGTTTGCACGAAAGTTACTTCCACAGATCCCATATGGCTCAGTGGGGCCACAGAGGTTATGATCCTTCATCTGGACAGAGTTATGATCGCAGAATGAAAAATAGAAAGGCAACCAGTTTCGGGGCTCATTGCTTTACGGATAATTTTTTAGGAAATACTTGGGTGCTGGTCATGAAGCCAGCTCTGATAATCTTGAAGGTGGCTGCCTTGGCCTCACATATGTCACTTTATGATCAATGATCACACGGAAGGGAGCAAATCCAATACCCTGCTATTGCTGATAAATCTGAAGTGACAACCAGAAATGCTGGGAAGATTCAGCAGATCAGGAGGCATTGGTGTGAAGAGAAACAGTTAATGTTTTAGATCGAAGGTAGACACAAAATGCTGGAGTAACTCAGCGGGTCAGACAGCATCTCTGGAGAAAAGGAATAGCTGACATTTCGGGTCGAGACCCTTCTTCAGACTGAGGGTCAGGGGAAAGGTAAAAGAGATATAGTTGGTGATGTAGAGAGATATACAACAAATGAATGAAAGACATGCAAAAAAGTAATAATGATAAAGGAAATGGTCCATTGTTAGCTGTGGGCTAGGTGAAAGCGATTTACAGACAATGAAACTCAACAAGACGACAGTGCAACTAGTACAACGACTAGGATGGGGGAGAGACAGAGAGAGAGGGGGGCTGCAAGGGTTACTTGAAGTTAGGGAAATCAATATTCATACTGCAGGTATGTTTTAGATCTTTGACCTGAAAAATGAACAGACAGGAACTATATTGCTATGACTTTATTAATTACAAATCAATATCTTTCCAAGAGGGTACATACAGGCGCATTTGGTCATAAGGTCAAAAGGTCATAAGGAATAGGAGTAGAATTAGGCCTTTCAGCCCATCAAGTCTACTCCGCCATTCAATCATGGCTGATCTATCTCTCCCTCCTAACTCCATTCTCCTGCCTTCTCCCCGTAACCTCTGACACCTGTACTAATCAAGAATCTATCTATCTTTCCCTTACAAATATCCACTGACTTGGCCTCCACAGCCTTCTGTGGCAAATAATTCCACAGATTCACCACCCTCTGACTAAAGAAACTTTGCCTCATCTCCTTCCTAAAAGAACATCCTTTAATTCTGAGGCTATGACCTCTGGTCCTAGACTCTCCCACTGGTGGAAACATTTGGGAGACCATCAGTCCTGTTAGGTCACCACCACCTCCCACTACATTCCCTTTCACTGCCCTCCAAATCTTTACTAACAGCCTTGTTCCAAATAATAACCTGGTAGAACAAAGTTGCAATCAGTAAATGAAGCAAAGCTCAAAATACATTGTGGCTGCAACCTGAATTTGCAAATCCACTCAAACTGTACCTTATGAAAATCATTTTGGTAATGAGCAGTAATATTCTTGGGACTATACAAGCAGTACAGTATTCATCAAGCTGCTCCATTATTTAAGAAGTCAAGTCAATATGCTAGGGAGAGTTATTACATCTTATTAAAACCAAATACATTAAAGCAATGTGCTTTGTTCCAGGAAACACTTGTGTATAAATAATTATACTCTGTTATGAAAATACTCAGTTTGTGCTAATTCACATGGAAGATGTTTTTACAAGGTTGAGGAAGAAATCTATGCTGGTTTCACTGCAGAACAAATCTTTTTGGTTTTATTTCACAAAGGAGTCACTGATTGCTTCTATTTGCTGGTCGGTAATGCTTTTGCAGGCATTTGCGGTTAAGTTCTTTAGCAAGCATTGCCCATTGGGACAAATCCTGGGTGACAGAAAAGAAATTATTTGCTAGAGGCAAAACAGTTTAAAATAAACAGACCATTACTTGTCACAGAAGAAATTGAGAGGCTAAGCAGTTTAGCAAGTCTGATTCAGGTGAATTGCTGACACATTCTTCGCTGTTGGCAGAAATACAGCTGTGATAGCATGCTGCACATAAAGACGATATTTGCCAGGTGGAAACAGAAAGAATAGATTTAAACGTACTGTGATGTAGCCTGACAAATGTATATTTACTCATTTCATGTCCCTTTTTTCACATGCTGCACCATAAAGAACTGTCCAAATTGGTTTTGTGAAAGGCATTCACAAAATAACTCCTGATTCTGTAAGCAGTGTTTTCATTACCAGAAGCAGTGTTTATTTTTCATTGCTTCAATTTCAAAGTCTGGGCAACAGACTCAAAAAAGGAAACCAGAATAATTAAACTGCTGGCATTTAATTTTTTTATGCCACATGGCTAAGTCTAGGTCTCGTTTTCTGACCTCACCAGTAAGCTATTCAGTTTTGTTAGACCCCAAATTAAGTAACTATTTTGCAAAAGGGTCTTCTAGAAGAAGTATACTGCTCTGTAAGATGACTCACCAGAGGCATTGTAGTTCTATTCCATTCTGCATATCATTAGAAGGATGATTTCAGCCATGCTGAAGTATTTCAGTTCCCAAACTGGCTGCTCTTGTACAGGACTTTCTGATGGCCATCATCAATATGCGCTTTAAGCAGCATTCGCAGCACAGCAGTTCATTAAAGCTGAAAAGTTCTGCTTCCAGTCAGCAGTTCTGGAGTGTCAGCTGCCTAATTGGAAATTCTCCGCCGTATGAAATTGACCATGATTTCACAATACACTGAGTAAGCGCAGTCCTTAAACCCTGCCCCTTGGTTTTCCATCCCCTGAATTACAAATATCATTTACTGCTTCCTTCACGAGGTTGACTTGAAAGTGAATAAAGATTAAGTTTGATCCAAACAAGGTGGCGCATTGGCGCAACGGTAGTGTTGCTGCCTAACAGTGCCAGAAACATGGGTTCAATCCTGACCACGGGTGCTGTCTGTACGGACTTTGCACATGCTCCCCGTAACCGCGAGGGTTTTCGCCGGCTACTCCACATTTCTCACACATTCCAAAGACGTGCAGGTTTTGTAGGTTAATTATTTTTTTGTAAAATTGCCCCTAATGTATAGGATGCAAAACTGGGACAACATAGAACTAGTGTATGGATGATCATTGGTCGTCGCGAATTGGTGGGCCACAGGGCCCCTTTCACACTGTATCTCGAACCTAAACTGAACTAAACAAGTCATAGGTTGACAAAAATGCTGGAGAAGCTCAGCGAATGAGGCAGCACCAGTCTGAAGAAGGGTCTCGACCCGAAACATCACCTATTCCTTCGCTCCATGGATGCTGCTTCACTCGCTGAGTTTCTCCAGCATTTTTGTCTACCCTCGATTTTTCAGCATCTGCAGTTCCTTCTAAACTAAACAAGTCATAGTCTTATGGTGTGGAAACTGGCCCTTCGGCCCAACTTGTCCACACCAGCCAACACACCCATCTACACTAGTCCCACCTACCTGCATTTGGCCCATATATCCCTCTAAACCTGTCCTATCCATATACCTAACTGTTTCTTAAACATTGTGATTGTCTATGCCTCAAACACCTCCTCCGGAAGCTCGTTCCATACACCCACAATGCGTTGCGTGAAAAACTTACCCCTCAGGTTCCTATTAAATCTTTCCCTCCTCACCTTAAACCTATGTCCTCTGCTTCTCGATTCCCCTACACTGGGCAAGAGACTCTGTGCAAACTCTGCGCAGACAGCACCAGTAGACAGGATTAAACCCGGGTCTCTGGTGTTCATGAGACTCTATTCCTCTCATGATTTTATATACCTCTCTAAGATCACCCCTCATCTCTCAATCCCTGTACCCATAAATATTAGGATTCTAACTGCAATTCATCTTCAAGTTCTTTACCACAATGGTTTTAGTTTTTAGATTTTGGAGAAACAGCGCGGAAACAGGCCCTTATGGGAATGGGAAGCTTAATTTGGTTTAGTTCAGAGATACAACGTGGAAATAGGCCCTTCGGCCCACCATGCCCGCACCAACTACCCATACACTAGTTCTATGCTGCACACTAGGGACAAGCTACAGAATAAAATTAATCTACTCTTCTACACATCTGTGCAATTTGTGTGGAAACTGGAGAAAACCTATGTGACCACAGGAAGAATGTACAAACTCCATACAGACAGCGCCTGTAGTCAGCATCGAACCCAGTCCTCCGGTGCTGTATGACAGCAACTCACTGCTCCACTGTGCCACCGCTTTGAAGAGGAGTTAAATGGTTCGCAACCAGGAGATCCAGCAGACCTTGGTGGACCGAGCGTGTTTAATGAAACGGTCACACTTGGTCTCGCCGATGTACAGGAGGCCACATCGGGAACACAGGATACAATTAACTAGGTTAAATGAGGTGCATGTGAACCTGTGTCTCACATGGAAGGGCTGCAGGGGTCCCAGGATGGAGGTGATGGAGAACCTATAGCGGCATCTGTTGCATGGGGAATGAGCCTGGGGAGGGGGTGGTTTGGGTGGGAAGGGATGAATTAACTAAGGAGTTGTAGAGGGAGCAGTCCCTGCACAAGGCGGATTGGGGTGGTTATAGTAAGATGTGACTGGTGATGGGATCACGTTGGAGGTGACGGAAATGTCAGAGGATGATGTGTTGGATGCAAAGACTGGTTGAGTGAAATGAGAAGACATGGGGAACTGGTTGCCCATCCTGGTTGCTAACTATTTTAACCCCTCTTCCCGCTCCCATACTGACCTTTCTGTCCTGCGTCTCCTCCATTGCTAGAGTGCATGCAAACTGGAGGATCAGCACCTCATATTCCACTTGGGTAACTTACAATCCAACAGTATGAACATTGAATTCTCCAATTTTAGGGAACTACATAGTCCTCTCACCCCCCTAATCCCCCATTAAACCCTCCGCCCCCTCCTCTGTGCCCACCTGCACATATTTCTCCTTTTTCACCTATGTTCCTTCCTCTAGCTTCACAATTTGCAACTTTTCTCACACCTAATCCAGGCAGTATTCTGGTAAACCTCTTCTGCTCCCTTCCCAAAGCACCCACATCATTCTTGTTTTGCGGTGACCAGAACTGCATGCAATGCCCTAAATGCAGCCTAACCAAAGTCCTTTATAGCTGCAATATGACTTGCTAACTTTATACCCACTGCCCCGAATGGTGAAGGCTAGCATACTACAAGCCAAATGCAGCCTCACCAAAGTCCTATACAGCAGCAGCATGACCTCCTAATTCTTATACTCAATGCCTACCATATGCTTCCTTTAACACTTGTTGTCACTTTCAGGGAGTTATGGGCTTGGACCCCAAGATCCCTCAGTACATCAATGCTGTTAAGGGTCTTTCCCACCATTGTATATTTTCCCCTTGCATTCGGTCTCACAAAGTGAAATACCTCAAACTTGCTCGGATTAAACTTCATCTGCCAATTCTCCGCCCATTTCTGAATCCCATTGTACGCATTGACAGCCTTTCTTACCGTCTGGAACCTCAGCAATCTTGGTGTCATCTGCAAACTTATAACCAATCCATATATCCAACAGAGATCTACTGGTCACAGAAGTCCAGTCTGAATATCATCTTTCCACCATAATCCTCTGTCTTGTGTCAGTAAGCCAATTCTGAATCCATATCACCAAGTCACCGTGAATGCCATGTATATTAATCTTTTGGATCAGCATACGATGGGGTACTTTATCAACTGCCTAACTAAAATACATGTAGACAACATCCACCACCATATCCTCACCACCTTCATCACCTCCTCGAAAAAGTAATCAGGTTTGGAGAGGGGAGAAAAGAGAGGGAGGAAGAATGAAATGGAGTTCAACAATTAATGGACCAAGTGAAAGAGAAACAAAAGTTAGGAAGAACAAATCCTTTTCTTGGGGATTGGGGAAAATCTAAGAGGATATGAATGGGTAACAGATAGGGTGGGATAAGGGGCCAAATTTAGTTCAGAAATACAGGATGGAAACAGGCCCTTTGGCCCACCAAGTCCATACCAGCCATCGACCACCCGTTCACACTCGTTCTATGTTATCCCACTCTCTCACCTACTCCCTACAAGCTAGGGGCAATTTACAGTGGCCAATTAACCTACAAACCCGTACATCTTTGGGATCTGGGAGGACAGCGGAGCATCCAGATGTACTCGGTGGGCACAGGGAGAATATACAACCTGCAAACAGACAGCACCCAAGGTTAGTTTTGAACCCGGGCGCTTTGAGGCAGCGACTCTGCCAGCTACTTGGGAATGTTGAGAAGAAAAGGATGAGGATGAAAGGTGTGATGGTGTGGAATTTTAAAGGAATGGTTGGATGGAGGGGCGATTGTAGAAATCTTGAATAGTGGAAAAGGGAACCAGGCTGAAAATGAAACTGTACAGGTTGGGCGGAAAATAGCGTGAGCACCCAGGACATGCTGGGAAATTGACACTGAGGGAACAATCTTATAAAAGGTCTGGAAATGCACTGAGTTACCAAATGCAGCGTCTGAACAAACCGCTTTGTAGAGGGGTGAATAAGTGCAGCAGGCCTATGTGATGAAGACAGACACAGAAAGCTGGAGTAACTCAACGGGTCAGGCAGCATCTCTGGAGAAAAGGAATAGGTGACGTTTCCGGTCGAGACCCTTCTTCAGACTGAAAGTCATGGGAAATGGAAATGAGAGATATGGACGATGATATAGAGAGATATAGAATAAATGAATGAAAGATATGCAAAAAAGTAATGATGATAAACAGTAGCAATGTTACAAAATTTTGAGATTTTAAAAATCAAGTCCGCAATTTATCCCATCAGATAAAGCATAAAAAGAAGTTTAGTTTGACACATAATTCACTTTCATATCTTCAGTATTAAAAAGGTTATGGCCATTTCCATACTCAGAAATTAGCACCTTGTTCCCTATTGCTTTTCCATTGACTGAACACAAAAGCTGTGATCGAGGACAGTCAAAAGCCCATAACTTTCTTAAAAATTAAGAGAACTGAAATAAATTTTCAGTTATTATAGATTGAAGCATTCTGAAACAAATATGAAACAATCTTACTTGGATGACCTGAAATTAAAGCATATAATTAGTTAGTTACCTAATTGTAGCTAATTACAAAATTCAATTACTAGATCTAAACATCTATCCATTTCTTAAGAAAAGATTAACATTTTTAAATAGCCAAAGTGTCCAAATAACATTCACACAGGAATTCACAATATAACATGATTTTTAAATAATCATCTTGCAAGTGGGATTTTGTGGAACGCGATCGATTGGAACGTTGCATTTGCGGTGAATTTAAACCCCATATCGACAGGAAAAACACTGCCGGTTCGTAAGGGGCCTAAATCACCTTTTCGCAACGTAAAATTTGGATTAAGGTCATCCTAAGAAAGCACGTTTATATGTAAAATAAACGGCTTACCTTTAGCTGTCCCGTACGTGAAATCCGTCCCCGTTGTCGGCGTTGACGGCATTAGAAGCTGATTTTTATTTTATTCCAGCGCTGAAATTGTCCAGCAATGTTTAAAAAAAAATTTATAGACCGGCAGTCGGAACAATTCTTCAGCATAAGCTAGCAGCCCGAGAAAATAAAACTCCGGCAGGCAGGAGAAAACCACATTTTAACCCCGCCCCCCCTCAAAAGCGCCAAAGTCGCGCACATGGCCCGTGACAGAACTGCAGCGCTGCTGAAGGTAAGTTTTGTAACATACCTATAAACAGGCCATTGTTAGGTGAAAACTAGTATAGACAATGAAACTTTTGAAGATTTTGAAGCTAGTACGACTTGGATGTGAGAGGGATGGGGAGAGAGGGGGTGCAAGGGTTACTTGAAGTTAGAGAAATCAATTTTCATAACACTGGGGTGTAAGCTGCCGAAGCGAAATATGAGGTGCTGCTCCTCCAATTTGCGTTTGGCCTCACTCTGACAATGGACGAGGCCTAGGGCAGAAAGATCAGTGTGATGGTTAGATTTGCAAAGAGCTGCACAGGTTCTTGAGGAAGTAAGAAAGTTGAGCGATGGATCTTGATACTGTAGTGAAAATACATATTATGATGTCATCAACAAAGAGAGAAAATATGTACACAGTAAAGCTATTTAGGGAAGGCAGTCATCATAACTTTGTATATATAGTAGTCTATCATAAACTGAGCAGAAATAATTGATTACAGTGCCTTTTATTTTGCAATTGCCATATGACTTGCACTGACTTCACAGATCCAACACATTTAGGTTTTCATCCATATCATATAATCCTAACAGTTTGGAATGGGGTTATTTTTCAATTGTTTAACAACTTCCTTACTATCCTTGTTGGTGTGACAGAGGGGATAACAAAATAGATAAAACTAAAATTGAAATAACTATTATCTATATTACTAAAAGTCTGATTTTGACCGCTTCCTGTTCTGTATATTGATTTTAGAAAATACGCTGCCACTTACGGCTGTGATTTTTGGCCATCTTACTCAGAGTCCCCCTCCGCTGCGCAGGACAAGAGGATTTTTCCCATTGATGAAAAATAAAAGAGTTATTAGTGTTTAAAAAATGTTGAGATTCTCTCTCCTGAAGGCCACGCCCCTTCCGGAGGGACTATAAAACCCAGAAGTGTGTTGGAAATGCTAAAGCTGTGTTGCCTTTGGTTTGGAAATGCTAAAGCTGTGTTGCCTTTGGTTTGGAAATGTTAAAGCTGTGTTGTCTTTGGTTTGGAAATGCTAAAGCAGTGTTGCCTTTGGTTTGGAAATGCTAAAGCTGTGTTGCCTTTGGTTTGGAAATGCTAAAGCTGTGTTGCCTTTGGTTTGGAAATGCTAAAGCTGTGTTGCCTTTGGTTTGGAAATGCTAAAGCTGTGTTGCCTTTGGTTTGGAAATGCTAAAGCTGTGTTGCCTTTGGTTTGGAAATGCTAAAGCTGTCTTGCCTAATTAAATTTGCCTTGCCTAATTAAAGTTGCCTTGCCTAATTAAAGTTGCCTTGCCTAATTAAAGTTGCCTTGCCTAATTAAAGTTGCTGTAGATTGGTTTGTGCATGGAAGCCAATCATAGTAGAATAGCATCACTAACCCTACCCTACTGTATGATTCATACTAACACCCACTTCCTACATTAGTCAGTCTTGGAAGCGGTCATGATGTACTAACAACTAACGACCTGCTGTACTGTTATAATATGGGTACTGATTAAAGATGATCTTGAACTTCAGATTGTGGACTGGATTCCGAAGGCTGGGTTCCGAAAACTGCTGTCATCACAGAGACGCCTGCACCCACCGACGTGCTCGGCCTGCAGCGATTCCTGGGTATGGTGAACTATCTGGGAAAATTCATACCGAACCTTAGTGAACTGAGTTCGCCTCTGAGACAACTAACTCGCAAGAATTCAAACACACTCACCTTATCTGTCAGGCGGTCTACTAATATGGCCCGAACACGTACGGACCAAGCCCTCTCCCCCTTCGCCAGAAAGATTAAAAGGAGGTGGTGAACCCGGAAGTGAGAAAGCAGCAGGGGACACCCATGGTGACCGACAGGGGGAGCATACAGGATGGTGTCATAGTTAAGGGCCACAAAGTCGTGATCCCCTCATCGCTACGTGACGAATACTACAGAGAGGCACAAAGCAGCCACCCAGGAACTGATGCCATGCTGGCCCACGCACAGAACATGTTCTACTGGCCCGGCATGACCAAGTACATACGGGACAGGACAGCCTCCTGCCCCATTTGCAACAGCCTCGCACCGCACTAACAGAGACAACCCTTACTGCAACAGCCTCCACCAGCCCTGCCCTGGACGTCGCTGGCGGCAGACATTTTCGAGAGGCACGGTAAACACTATCTTGTCCTGGTTGACTCCTATTCTAACTGGTTCGAACTTGATTTACTGACTTCTATCATATCAGAGATGGTCATTCAAAAGTTACAGAAACACTTCTCTACATTCGGCGCACCTGTCCGTTTGCAGACCGACAACGGAATACAGTTTACCAGTCACGTCTTCAGACTCTTTGCTAACCGATGGAATTTCCACCACGTCACGAGCAGCCCTGAATACCCACAAAGTAACGGGCTCGCTGAACGAGCTGTCAGAAGTGCTAAACAGGTAATGGAACGCGCTCACCTAGCCAAGTCAGATGTGTATCTTGACCTCTTAAACCTCAGGAACATTGCTAGAGACGGGGTCCTGGGCTCGCCGGCCCAACGACTGATGTCCCGGACAACGAGACCTCCGATCCCGATTGCCCAGCAGAAGCTGGTGCTAGAGGTGCTAAAGCCAGCTACAATCCAGAAGGGTATCCAGGAGAAACACGACATACAGAAACGATCACATGACGTCCTGCAAACCACTTAAACCACTATTACCGGGCTAAGTCGTTCATTTGCAAACTTCCGTGGGACATTCCCGTTTGGGTTGCGTTGCTGGCTGAAGAACCACGATCTTACCTTGTTGACTTTGATGGCGCCCTGTACCGTCGGAGCCGCCAACACTTGCTAGCTGTGAAGGAGCCACGTCCACCACCAGCCGATCCTTATGCTCCACCTCTATTGTTCCAGCCGTCTGCTGCCGCGCCCACCACCAGTTCCAGCATGTCCCTGACCACACCATGACCAGCGGCTATAACTAACCACAAAACTACATCTCCTGCATGCTCCCCCTGTCAGTCACCGCGGGTGTCCCCTGCTGCTTTCTCACTTCCGGGTTCACCACCTCCTTTCAATCTTTCTGGCGAAGGGGGAGAGGGCTTGGTCCGTACCCATTCGGGCCGTATTAGTAGACCGCCTGACAGATACGGCGAGTATGTTTGAATTCTTGCGACGTGTGTTTACCATATTTACCATATTCACTCTTTACGGGGAAGGATGTAGATTGGTTTATGCATGAAAGCCAATCATAGTAGAATAGCATCACTAACCCCACCCTACTGTATGATTCATACTAACACCCACTTCCTACATTAGTCAGTCTTGGAAGCGGTCATGATGTACTAACAACTAACGACCTGCTGTACCGTTATAATCTGGGTACTGATTAAAGATGATCTTGAACTTCAGATTGTGGACTTTGACTATTTACAGTTGCCTTGCCTAATTAAAGTTGCCTTGCCTAATTAAAGGTCTATATAATTAAAAGTCTAATCTTGACCACTTCCTGTTTGCGCTTTATATTGATTTTAGAAAAAAAGCTACCACGTATGGCTGTGATTTTTGGCCATCTTACTCAGAGTCCCCCTCTGTTCATCAGGTGCCGAGGATTTTTCCCATCGATGAAAAATAAAAGAGCTATTAGTGTTTAAAAATGTTGAGATTCTCTCTCCTGTCAACCACACCATGAAGGCCACACCGGGGGGGGGGGGGGGGGATTATAAAACCCAGAAGTGTGGTCGTGGCTCAGTCTCTGCAAGATGGAGGAGGGAGAGGTCATGACTCGCTGTCTTTAGTGGCCTTGCACCCTGCTTGTAATAGTATGAAACTGCACTTGAATTTGGTGGCCTTGCACCCTGCTTGAAGTGGTAAGAAACTGCACTTGAATTTGGTGGCCTTGCAACCTGCTTGAAATGGAATTTCAAGGAATAGCCATGAGTCAACTGCCAGCCCACCAGCCGTGAGTGAGTGAGCTGCCAGCACAACAGGCTTGAGTGACTGAGCCGCCAGCCCAAGAATCCATTTGGCCCAGAATGTCCATACTAGCCCTCTGGAAACCAGTCCCTTCAGCCCACAACACCCATACTAGCACTCCAGAAAGCCACCCCCCACCCACTACTGGTCACCAATATTGGAATTGGTGGAGAGGTAGAATATTGCGTTGGGGGACCAGCCCTCCCATATGATGCTGGGACCCAACGGGTCCCACTTAGTCTAGTTAATATTTAAAAGTAAATCTTGGCGTGGCATAATATATTTCAACATTTGACCTAGCCACTCTTCTGCAAAATCTATCAAACTGTATATATATATAGTAAGATTGTCTACCGTGGGTTTCATATCTTATTGTCATAGAGTCTTAGTCATACAGCAAAGAAACAGACATTTCAGCTTAACTTGCCCATGCTAAACAAAATGCCCCATCTATGCTAGTTCCACTTGCCCTCGTTTGATCCATATCCCTCTAAACTTTTCCTATCCATGCATCTGCCCCAATATCTTTCCAATGTTATTATGGTAGCTGTCTCCACAACCTCCACAGCCAGTTCATTCCATATACTCACTACCCTCTGTGTGAAACAGTGGCCCATCAGGTTCCTATTAAATCTTTCCCCTCTCACCTTAAACTTATATCCTCAGGTTCTTGCTTCCCCTCTCTCGGTAAAAGACTGTGCATTTACATTACCTATTCCCCTCATGATCTTATACACGTCTATAAGATCACCCTTTATCCTCTTACACTTCAATGAATAAGGTCCTAGCCTGGCCAACCTCTCTCTATAGCTCCCTTCAGCCCTGGCAAATTCCTGGTAAATTGTCTCTGCAATCTTTCCAGCTTAACAACATCTTTCCTCAAGCAGGGTGACCAAAACTGAACGCAATATTCCAAATGTGGCCTCACGAATATCTTGTACAACTGTAACATAACATCCCAACTTCTATACTTGATACCCTGAATGATGAAGGCCAATGCATCAAAAGTCTTCTTAACCACTCTATCTACATGTGACGCCACTTTCAAGGAACTGTGTACCTGGACTCCTAGATCCTTCTCCTCTACAACACTCCCCAGAGCCCTGCTATTCACTGTAAAGGTCCATCCCTGGTTTGACATCCCAAAAAACAACACCTCACACTTGACTCTATTAAATTCCATTAACCATTCCTCAGCAAACTTGTAACCAAGTGATCAAGATCCTGCTGTAATTTTTGATAGTCATCTTTGCTGATGATTCTGATATCCATCTCTGTTCAGTGTGCTGAATTTCAGGTAGGATGCTTTAACAAACTGAAGCAAGGATTGTCCAAATTTGCTGCAGTAGTCCTATCATTTACTCTTTTAACATGTGTAAGATTTACACTTGGTCATTGCTTTACAGTACTGTCTAATAAATTAGCTTAACAAATGGTCTCGTCCTGAAACATCATCTATTCCTTCTCTCCAGAGATGCTCCGTGTCCCGCTGAGTTACTCCAGCATTTTGTGTCTACCTTTAGCTTAACTAACAGATTGGAGGAATATGGTGGAAGGCCTTGACATGAATGATTAATGATGTGGGTGAGAAGTCATGGTAAAGGAGTGAGAGAGAATTGTTCTGAACACGGGAAACATAACTGGCCTATAGAATGAAACATTTACAAAACATTCAAATGGGAAAGGAGTTCTGAGTAAGGTTTTCAAGAATGAAGAGAATGTGAAGATATTATTCTTATTAATAATATTATAATTATATTAGTAATTTATAACATTACATTACATAACATATAACATTACATTTGGATATACAAAAAGCAATTCATTAGACTATGAAACCTTTAAGAAATGTGATGCTAGATTGCAAAGATACGTAAATCATTTACAGTGACTCCAGGAGCAGGTCAGAGACTGGGTATTCTGACATCCAAACAATGTGCACAGTGGTGCATACTGGTGACACAATGGCACAGTAGGTAGAGCTGCTGCCTCACGGCGCCAGAAATTTGGGTTCGATCCTGACCTCGGCTGCTATCTGTATGGAGTTTGCACGTTCTCCTTGTGACCGTGTGGGTTTTCACCGGGTGCTCCAGTTTCCTCCCACATTCCAAAGACATGCAATTTTTGTAGGTTAATTGACTTCTGTACAATTTCCCCCAGTGTGTAGGATATGAAGCTGGGATAATATAAAACTAATGTATGGGTGATCGATGATCATTGCGGACACGGTGGGCTGAAGGGCCTGTTCCATGCTGTATCCCTAAACAAAACATGGGACGTATTGCACTTTGGGAGTTTGGATGAAAGGTGAGAGTATGCAACAGCTTTATAGTCATTAAGATATAAAGCCCTCTAATCCAGGCAGCATTCTGGTAAACCTCTTCTGCACCCTCTCCAAAGCCTCCACATCCTTCCTGTAATGGCACGGACTTGAAGGGCCGAGATGGCCTGTTTCCGTGCTGTAATGGTTATATGGTTATATGGTTAATGGGGCAACCAGAACTGCACGTAATACTCCAAATGCAGCCTAACCAACGTCCTAAAAAGCTGCATCATGACTTCCTGACTCTTATACTCAATGCCCCGACCAATGAAGGCAAGCAGATCACATGCCTTCTTTACCACTAAATATTGCTTTAATCTTTACTACGTGTTTCCACATTCAAGGAGATTTGGACTTGGTCCATTCTGCCCACAGAGGCTGCTGGCCCCACTGATTTCTTCCAGCGCTTTGTGTTTTGCTCTTAATTTACCCCAGGTTCTGCACACCGCTCTCTCTCACCTTGACAGCCAGAAGGGGGGATATGTGAGAATGCTGTTCATAGACATCAGTTCAGCCTTCAACACGATAGTCCCCACCAGACGTACTGAGAAGCTGCTGGAATTGGGGCTCAACACCCCCCTGTGTGCCTGGGTCCTGGACTTTCTCACCACCAGGCCCCAGGTAGTCAAGATGGGAGGAAATACATCGAAGTCCCTCACCCTGAGCACAGGATCACCCCAGGGTTGCGTCCTCAGCCCCCTACTGTACTCCCTGTACACACATGACCGTGTGGCTAGGTTCAGCTCCAACTCTATAATCAAGTTTGCTGATGACACTGTGGTGGTGGGGCTGATCTCCGATAATGATGAGAAGGCCTACCTTGGAGGTGGCTGATCTGGCACTCTGGTGTCAGGACAACAGCCTCCTCTTGAATGTCAAAAAAACTAAGGAGCTGATCGTGGACTTTAGGAGGGCACAACATCCGAGGACGTACACACCATTGAAGATAAATGGGGATACTGTGGATAGGGTGAGCTGCTTTAAATACCTGGGAGTCCACATCTCAGAGGATCTGGCATGGACATCACACGCTGCCACACTGGTTCTTAAGGCAAGACAACGCCTTTACCACCTCAGGCAATTGAGGAAATTCAGAGTGTCTCTGAGGATCCTCCAGTGCTTCTACTCAGCGGCTGTAGAAAGCATCTTGTCCGGAAACATCACAATTTCATTTGGGAACTGCTCTTCCCAGGACAAGAAGGCTCTGCAGAGAGTAATGCATTCGGCCGAACGCACTATGGGAACTTCACTCGCCCCCCTGCAGGAACTATACATCAGAAGGTGCAAATCCAGAGCCAACAAGATCATGGGGGACCCCTTCCACGCCAGCAACGGACTGTTCCAGCTGCTACGGTCAGGCAAATGCCTCCGTTGCCATGCTGTGAAAACGGAGGATGAGAAGGAGTTTCTTCCCAGAGGCCATTAGGACTGTAAACTCCTATCTCACCAGGGACTAACTTGCTGTACCAATTTACTGTTGTGTGGTGTCTTTTTAAACTTGCTGATTTTTCTTTTTTTTTCCTCCCACAAATATGTAATATCTGAATATGTGATACTGTTCCATTCTGTTTTGTAGTTTTTTTGCACAATCCGCAAGCATTGCCACTTTTTCATTTCACTGCACCTCTCGTATGCGTATGTGACGAATAAACTTGACTTGACTCATAACTGGACTGGCATAAGGATAAACATTCCATATTCTTCGTGTTGGGCGACAGGGATTGGTCTTAAATGCAAATTTAGTTTAGAGAAACTGCCCTTTGGCCATCATGTCCATGCCACTGATTATTCCTAGTCATCCCACTATTGCATCTACTCCGTACAAACTAGGGGCAATTTTACAGAGGCCAATAAAACCTACAAACATGTATGTCTTTGGGATGTGGGAGGAAACCAGACCACCCGGAGGAAACTCAAGTGGACGCAGGAGGAATGTGCAAACTCCACAAAGACTGCACCCGAGGTCAGGATCAAACCCAAATCTCTGGTGCTGAGACCTTGTGTTCTGTTCACATATCAGATCACATACTCAGATGACTCTCACGACAATTGAAAGGCCACAAACCAAAATTTTACAATTGGAAATCTAGAAGTCTGAAAGTTTTTTTTCATGGACTCCATCCCAATGTCTGCAACTATCAGTCTGAAGAAAAGTCTCGATCAGAAACGTCACCCATTCCTTCTCACCAGAGATGCTGCCTGTCCTGTTGAGTTACTCCAGCATTTTGTGTCTATCTTCGATTTAAACCAGCATCTGCAGTTCTTTCTGAGGGGGACCAATATCCTGGCGGGGTGATTTGCAAAGGCTACTGGGGAGACTTTAAACTAGAACGGTTGGGGGAAGGGACTCAAATAGAGAAAGCTAGTAGACAGGGTGTGAGGCAGGAGGCAGAGAAGGGAAGCACTCAGACCCAACATGCAGGAGGGAAAGAAGAAAAAGATAATAAACAGAGAATAAGAGGTGGTGGGTTTCTTAAATGTGTGAGCAGAGAGACAGAGGGGTGTAAAATGAGGGTAGAAGCAATAGGTAGCAAGGTGAAAAGTAAAAGTGGTAGGCAGACAAATCCAGGGCAAAAATCAAAAAGGGCAATTTTTCAACACAATTGTATAAGGGGTAAGAGTGTTGTAAAAACAAGCCTGAAGGCTTTGTGTCTCAATGCAAGGAGCATACGTAATAAGGTGGATGAGTTGAATGTGCAGATAGCTATTAATGACTATGATATAGTTGGGATCACGGAGACATGGCTCCAGGGTGACCAAGGCTGGGAGCTGAACATCCAGGGATATTCAATATTCAGTAGGGTTAGACAGAAAGGAAAAGGAGGTGGGGTAGCGTTGCTGGTTAGAGAGGAGATTAACGCAATAGACATTAGCTTGGAGGATGTGGAATCGATATGGGTAGAGCTGCGAAACACTAAGGGGCAGAAAACGCTATTGGGAGTTGTGTACAGGCCACCTAACAGTAGTAGTGGAGTTGGGGATGGCATCAAACAGGAAATTAGAAATGCATGCAACAAAGGTAAAACAGTTATAATGGGTGACTTCAATCTACATATAGATTGGGTGAATCAAATTGGCAGGGGTGCTGAGGAAGAGGATTTCTTGGAATGTATGTGGGATAGTTTTCTAAATCAACATGTAGAGGAACCAACGAGAGAGCAGGCTATTCTAGACTTGGTATTGAGTAATGAGGAAGGGTTAGTTAGCAGTCTTCTTGTGCGTGGCCCCTTGGGCAAGAGTGACCATAATATGGTTGAGTTCTTCATTAGGATGGAGAGTGACATAATTAATTCAGAAACAAGGGTTTTGAACTTAAAGAAAGGTAACTTTGAGGGTATGAGACGTGAATTGGCCAAGATAGACTGGCAATTCATTCTTAAAGGGTTGACGGTGGATATGCAATGGAAGGCATTTAAAGGCTGCATGGATGAACTACAACAATTGTTCATCCCAGTTTGGCAAAAGAATAAATCGGGGAAGGTAGTGCATCCGTGGATAACAAAGGAAATCAGGGATAGTATCAAAACAAAAGATGAAGCATACAAATTAGCCAGAAAAAGCAGCCTACCAGAGGACTGGGAGAAATTCAGAGTCCAGCAGAAGAGGACAAAGGGTTTAATTAGAAAAGGGAAACTAGATTATGAAATAAAACTGGCAGGGAACATAAAAACTGACTGCAAAGGTTTTTATAGATATGTCAAGACAAAAAGATTAGTTAAACCAAATGTAGGTCCCTTGCAGTTAGAAACAGGTGAATTGATCATGGGGAACAAGGACATGGCAGACCAATTGAATAACTACTTTGGTTCTGTCTTCACTAAGGAAGACTTAATTAATCTGCCGGAAATAGCATGGGACCGGTGGTCAAATGAGATGGAGGAACTGAGTGAAATCCAGGTTAGCCGGGAAGTGGTGTTAGGTACATTGAATGGATTAAAGGCCGATAAATCCCCAGGGCCAGATAGGCGGCACCCCAGAGTACTTAAGGAAGTAGCCCCAGAAATAGTGGATGCATTAGTGATAATTTTTCAAAACTCTTTAGATTCTGGAGTAGTTCCTGAGGATTGGAGGATAGCTAATGTAACCCCACTTTTTAAAAATGGAGGGAGAGAGAAAACGGGGAATTACAGACCAGTTAGTCTAACATCGGTAGTGGGGAAACTGCTAGAGTCAGTTATTAAAGATGGGATAGCAGCACATTTGGAAAGTGGTGAAATCATTGGACAAAGTCAGCATGGATTTATGAAAGGTAAATCATGTCTGATGAATCTTATAGAATTTTTCGAGGATGTAACTAGTAGAGTGGATAAGGGAGAACCAGTGGATGTGTTATATCTGGACTTTCAGAAGGCTTTCGACATGGTCCCACATAAGAGATTAATATACAAACTTAAAGCACATGATATTGGGTGTTCAGCATTGATGTGGATAGAGAACTGGCTGGCAGACAGGAAGCAAAGAGTAGGAGTAAACGGGTCCTTTTCAGAATGGCAAGCAGTGACTAGTGGGGTACCACAAGGCTCAGTGCTGGGACCTCAGCTATTTACAATATATATTAATGATTTGGACGAGGGAATTGAATGCAACATCTCCAAGTTTGCGGATGACATGAAGCTGGGGGGCAGTGTTAGCTGTGAGGCGGGAGCTAGGAGGCTGCAAGATGACTTGGATAGGCTGGGTGAGTGGGCAGATGAAATATAATGTGGATAAATGTGAGGTTATCCACTTTGGTGGCAAAAACAGGAAAGTAGACTATTACCTGAATGGTGGCCGATTAGGAAAAGGGGAGATGCAACGAGACCTGGGTGTCATGGTACACCAGTCATTGAAAGTGGGCATGCAGGTGCAGCAGGCAGTGAAGAAAGCAAATGGTATGTTAGCATTCATAGCAAAAGGATTTGAGTATAGGAGCAGGGAGGTTCTACTGCAGTTGTACAGGGTCTTGGTGAGAGTATTGCGTACAGTTTTGGTCTCCTAATCTGAGGAAGGACATTCTTGCCATAGAGGGAGTACAGAGAAGGTTCACCAGACTGATTCCTGGGATGTCAGGACTTTCATATGAGGAAAGACTGGATAGACTCGGCTTGTACTCGCTGGAATTTACAAGATTGAGGGGGGATCTTATAGAAACTTACAAAATTCTTAAGGGGTTGGACAGGCTAGATGCAGGAAGATTGTTCCCGATGTTGGGGGAGTCTAGAACAAGGGGTCACAGTTTAAGGATAAAGGGGAAATCTTTTAGGACTGAGATGAGAAAAACATTTTTTACCCAGAGAGTGTTGAATCTCTGGAATTCTCTGCCACAGAATGTAGTTGAGGCCAGTTCATTGGCTATATTTTAGAGGGAGTTAAATGTGGCCCTTGTGGCTAAAGGGATCAGGGGGTATGGAGAGAAGGCAGGTACAGGATACTGAGTTGGATGATCAGCCATGATCATATTGAATGGTGGTGCTGGCTCGAAGGGCCGAATGGCCTACTCCTGCACCTATTTTCTATGTTTCTATTTTTCTATGTTTCCTACACATTCTGCAACTATCTTAATGCATGGAATCAGAATGGCACAGTTGTTAAATTACCAGACTGTTAATCCAGAAACCTGAACTAACAATTCACCATGGTAACTGTGGAATTTAAATTCAATTACTTTTATAACCTGGGATCTCATAATGGTGATGACTAAATTGCTGGATAATCTTAAGGTTTATGTTTATTAGTTTAGACTTTTTACTTTAAAGATACAGTGTGGAAACATGGCATTTGGCCCAGTGAGTCGGTGCCGACCAGCGATCCCCCTTACACTAACACTATCCTAAGCACTAGTGACTATTTTACCAAAGCCAATCAACCTACAATGCTGTAGGACTTTGGAGTGTAGGAAGAAGCAGGAGCACCCAGGGACAATCCACATGGTCACAACAGTACAAACTCAGCACAGACAGCACCCATAGTCAGGATGGAACCCAGGTCTCTGGCGCTGTTAGGCAGCAACTGTGTTGCCTGCTAACTATAGGGAGCAGGCAGCGATGGCTCAAGTGGCCTCCCATTATCAGCCAATTGGACTCAGCTCTTACCAATGATGCTGAGGATTGGCCTCCCCTGGTCAGCCAGCCAGCCAGGCAAAGGGGTCAGAGCAACATCAAAGGGTGCTGTTCCAGATCTCATACCAGCAAAGGGGAATATACAGGGTACAGAATAGGGTTAGGATACAGGGTTTGCAGAACTGGAGTACATCAGATCCATAGACAAAGTGCAATGACCGCAATGAGGGAGAGGACAATTGACTGTATCTGAGCTTATGGATAGACTGTTCAGTGGAGGAGAATCTGTACCTGAGTTTGATAGAGCATGCTTTCAAACATCTGCACCTTCTGGCCGATGGGAGCAAGGAGAAGAAGGAATGACAGTGGGACATCTTTGATTGATGTTGGCTGCTTTTCTGAGGCTGCCTGAAGTATAGATGGAGTCAATGGTGGGGAGTCTGATTATGTGACGGACTATGTGAGAAAAAACAGCCAGATGCTTCGCTGGTCTGTCATCCTTACTGATTTAGTTCAACTTAGAGATACAGCATGGAAACAGGTACTTTGGCCCAGCGAGTCCATGCCGGACAGCATCAGTAGTCAGGATCAAACCCAGGTCATGGCGTGATTCTGACATTTTCCAATGGTGCACCTTAGTACAGGTGCATCTTAATGCACCTGTACTAAAGATACTAGGGACAATTTGGAGCAGAATTGCTTCTGAAAGTAGAGTTTTAAATTGGCGCAGAGGTAAGCGAGCCCAATTTCTCAGACGAATGATAACTATGAACAAGTTATTAAGAAATATAGTACCAACAAAAAAAATGCCAATGCAATTAATGATCAGCAAAGAGATTCACTCTCTGCTAAAGGCCAGATTTAGTTTAATTTAGTTTAGAGATACAGCATGGAAACTGGCCCTTCGGCCCACCGAACTGGCCCTTCGGCCCACACTGACCAGCGACCCCCGCACATTAACACTATCCTATGCACACTAGGGACAACTTTAGACATTCACCAAGCCAATTCGCCTACAAACCTGTACATCTTTGGAGTGTGGGAGGAAACCGAAGATCTCGGAGAAAATCAATGGGGAGAATGTACAAACTCCGTTCAGACAGCGCCCGTAGCCGGGATCGAACCTGGGTCTCCGGTGCTGCAAACGCTGTAAGGCAGCAATTCTACCGCTGCGCCACCGATCTGGGGCTTTCAAGAAGGATGACCCTGTACTGTGCAAGTGGCCAGCGCTTCAACTCCCCCTCCCATTCCCAACCTGACCTTTCTGTCCTGGACTCCTCCATTGTCAGAGTGAGGCCCAGCGCAAATTGGAGGAGCAGCACCTCATATTTTGCTTGGGTAGTTTACACCCCAGCGGTATGAACATTGACGTTTCCAACTTCAGGTCGCCCTTGCTTTCCCTCTCCTACCCCTCCCACTACTCCCACAGTCTCTGCCCACTTTCTTTGTCCTACCCCCTCCCCTGACATCAGTCTTAAGAATGAACACGACCTGAAACAGTGCCAAGATTCAACTTTTGTTGCCTTCCATCACAGTGAGGAATGTGGGGGAGTCGCTGTGGTGGATGTTCATGTTAAACATTTATTTGGGTGACTTGTTGCTCTTTATTGGTATGACTGTATGGCAAACCAACTTCCTCGTATGTTGCAAAACATAATTGGCTAATAAAGTACTATTATGATGATGATTATTCCGTTATTGTAGTTCTGTGCTACTTTACAATCTTTGCACGGTTCTGCTGCTTTACATTAATCTTTATATTTATTGTTGTTGCCATTATACCCAAGTATCCCATTTACTCTGTGAGCCTCATGTGGACAAGGAACCTCATTGCACTCTGGTGTATATGGCAGTAAACTGAAGTGAATCAGAAGCAGAGTCAAAGACTTCTACTATTCCTTTTAACAATGCAAACTCCATACATACAGCACACGTGGTCAGGATCCAATCCGGGTCTCTGGCACTGAGAGGCAACTGGTAGAGCTGCTTATTGGTGGAGTTGCTGCCTTACAGCTCCAGAGACGCAGGTAGGATCCTGAACACAGGTGCTCTTTGTGGAGTTTGCACGTTCTCCCTGTGACCACCTGGGTTTCTTCCGCCTTCCTCCCCCATCCCAAATATGTGCAGGTTTGTAGGTTGTGGCTTTTGTATATTGCCTCAGTGTGGATGAGAAGGTGGGATAACATTGTATGAATGTGTGATCGATGACCACGTGGACTTAGTGGGCCGAAGCATCTGCAGTTAGATGCTGCAGATGTTCCACCAATCGGTGGTAACCAGTGCCATCTTCTTCGCTGTCGTGTGCTGGGGCAGCAGGGCGAAGGCCGCAAACAACTCATCAGGAAGGCTGGCTCTGTCCTGGGGGCAGAGTTGGATTCATGGGAGGGGGTCTTGGAGGGGAGGATGCTCCTCAAACTGCATGTTGGACAATACAGTTCACCCACTCCATGACACACTGGTCACCCTGAAGAGTACCTTCAGCAACAGTTTAAGAAAGAACTGCAGATGCTAGTGAAATCGAAGGAAGGGTCTCGACCAGAAACATTGACAATTCCTTCTCTCCATAGATGCTGCCTCACCCGCTGAGTTTCTCCAGCATTTTGTGTCTATCTTCAGCAACAGACTGCTTCCACCATGATGCAGGACAGAACGCTAGAGGAGATCCTTCTTCCCTGTGGCTATTAAACTGTACAACCCTTCTGTCGTGGGGTCGAGTGACTCCCCACCCCCTTCCCCAATCTTTGGGAATTTAGTGAAGCACCGATTCGGGACTTACCTTCCAGACGAGAGGGTCTGTACATCTGGCCGCCTGCTGCGGCGACTGCAGAGGTTTATGGCCCCGACCACGGGGGAACAATGGAGGAGGACTGACTGTACGTTGTGCTTCCACCACAGTGAAGAACGCTGTGGTGGATGTTTGTGTTACATTTTATTGTGTATTGTGTGTTCCTTTTGATTGTACCGCTGCTGGCAAGTTCATTTCACTGCACTTTATTGTGTATGTGATGAATAAATCTGATTGATTGATTGATTGCTAATCCCCAAACCTTTCAACTCATCACTTTAATTTCATGTTTCATGGATTTTGTGTTTTTATGAATGTTGGCAGATCAATTTCCCCCCTGAGACAAATCTAGTTTGATCGTATTGAATCGTATCGTATTGTTCCACGCAGGTATCTCTAAACTAAAGTAAACTGAATGAACTACCAAACTGAAATATTACCTGCTACATCAGCACACAGCATTGTTTCATTGTTGCAAACCAATCTAACTCGAGAGAAACTGTATGACACAGTGGTGATAGTGGTCAATATTTCAAAGCTTGGAACTCCATAGATCAATTATAAAATAATTTTCTTGGAAAACACCCTGTGGATTTGTTGGAAGTCAGGACTAAGGACTGGAGTATTCAGTGGTCAAGTGTTATTTCACCTGTGTGCACATTGGGAATACTCCAGGCCTCTGTAGAATTAATGTGCAATCCATTATTAACCTCTGTTAGTTTATGGTCAATTATCCATTTTTTCCTGTCCCTTCGATTCCAGTTAATAACCTCCATGGTGGTAATTTTCCCTTGACCAGCACCTTTATCCACTTACATCCAAACTACCTCAGGTTATAGACAACGTAAATAGCATTTTGTGAACATTCCACAATATCTGTACATGACATTCTTCTACCACCAGGACCCTCATCTATTGATTTTTACATCGTATCTACATGGACCTTCACTTACAAACAAGACCTATCTTAGATAACTACTATCTAAGTACTGCCAGATCTGTCTGGGTTACATCACGCGCTATTGGAATGCAATATTCTTCAACAAAATAGTCCTCTGCTTCTGGATGATCCTGGAAGGCACAAATGGTCCCAAACTTCCTTCCTGCATCTGTCATGAAGTTCCTACATCTAATCACTTCACTCTGCTTAGAGTCATAGAGTGATATAGTGTGGAAACAGGCCCTTCGGCCTTACTTGCCCTCACCAGCCAACATGCCCGAACTACACTATTCCCACCCGCCTGCATTTGGTCCATATCCCTCCAAACCTGTCCTATCCATGTACCTGTCTAACTGTTTCCTAAACATTGGGATAGTCCCAGCCTCAACTACCTCCTCTGGCAGCTTGTTCCATGCACCTACCACCATTTGTGTGAAAAAGGTACCCCTCAGATTCCTATTAAATCTTTTCCCCTCCACCTTGAACCTATGTCCTCTGGTCCTCGATTCACCTACTCTGGGCAAGAGACTCTGTGCATCTACCCGATCCATTCCTCTCATGATCTTATACATCTTCAAAAGATCACCCCTCATCTTCCTGCGCTCCAAGGAATCAAGTCCCAGCCTACTCAACCACTCCCTATAGCTCAGACCCTCTAGTCCTGGCAACATCCTCATAAATCTTCTCTGTACCCTTTCCAGCTTGACAACATCTTTCCTATAACATGGTGGCTAGAACGGAACAAAATACTCTAAATGCAGCCTCACCAATGTCTTAGATAACTGTAGCATGATCTCCCAACTTCTATACTCAATACTTTGACTGATGAAGGACAATGTGCCAAAAGCCTTTTTGACCACCCGATCTACCTGCGACTCCACCTTCTAGGAACCATGCACCTGCACACCTAGATCCCTCTGCTCCACAACACTACCCAGAGGCCTACCATTCACTGTTTAGGTCCTGCCCTTGTTAGACGTCCCAAAATGCAACACCTCACATTTCTCTGCATTAAATTTCATCAACCATTCCGCAGCCCACCTGGCCAATCGATCCAGAACTTGCTGCAATTTTTCACAACCATCTTCACTATCTGCAAAACCACCCACTTTTGTATCATCTGTAAACTTGCTAATCTTGCCCTGTATGTTCACATCCAAATCATTGATGTAGATAACAAACAGTAACGGGCCCAGCACCGAACCCTGAGGCACACCACGAGTCACAGGCCTCCAGTCCGAGAAACAACCTTCCACCATGAAGCAAATTTTCATCCATTCAGTTATCTCTCCTTGGATCTCATGCGATCTACCCTTCCAGAGCAGTCTACCATGCGGATCCTTGTCAAATGCTTTGCTGAAATCCCTGTATACAATATCTACTGCTCTGCCCTCATCAACCTTTTTGGTCACATCTTCAAAAAAACTCAATCAGATTTGTGAGTCCTCCCACATACAAAACCATGTTAACTATCCCTATTTAGCCCTTGTCCATCCAAATGCCTGTATATCCTATCCCTCAGAATACTCTCTAGTAACTTCCCAACTATAGATGTTAAGCTCACTGGCCTATAGTTCCCAGCATTTTCCCTGCAGCCCTTTTTGAACGGAGGCACAACATTTGCCACCCTCCAGTCTTCCAGCACCTCGCCCGTATTTAAAGACGACTCCTAAATTTCCACCAGGGCTCCGGCAATTTCCTCTCTAGTTTCCCACAATGACCTCGGATTTAATTGGTCAGTCCCTGGAGATTTGTCTACCTTCATACACGATTGTACTTTCAGCACCTCTTCGACTGTAACACTGACTGCTCTCAAATGATTAGGAGGAACAAGGGCCTCAATATGGAATGTGCATGTCAGGGAGAGAACATTGACATTGGTTTGCCTAACTCTGATGATCGGGGAGATATTGCAGAGACAATGTTTGTGGTATTTTTCCAGTGAATCAAGCCATTGCCATGTTTCAGTCAGTGATAAAGGGAGAGCACCTACGACAGATTGTGGCACTGGTCACTATTACAGTGGGTTTTGTAGTGTATTTTAGACTCTGGACCGGAGCTACAGTGCTGAAACAAGCCCTTTGGCCCACGGATTCCGTATTGACAAGCGATCACCCCATACACTATCCTACAAGCTAGGGATGATTTACGATTTTTATGAAGCAAGTTAAGTTAGAAATCTGCATGTCTTTGGAGTCAGAGGGAGAATGTACAAACTCCGTAGAGACAGCACACAAAGTTCTTTTGGAAGGAGAGGAGAAATTTCTTTAGTCATACGGTGGTGAATCTGTGGAATTCTTGGCCACCAAAGGCTGTGGAGGCCAAGTCAGTGGGTATTTTTAAGGCAGAGATAGATAGATTCTTGATTAGTACGGGTGTCAGGGGTTATGGGGAGAAGGCAGTAGAATGGGGTTTGGAGAGAAAGATAGATCAGCCATGATTGAATGGCGGAGAAGACTTGATGGGCCGAATGGCCTAATTCTACTGCTATCACTTATGACCTTATGACCTTAAAGTCGGGATCAGCCGTTATGGTGGCCTCTGGTGCTGGAGGCAGCGACTCTACTGCTGCGCCACTGTGCCGTATTCTCTTTTCCCTTTGGTAACCTCTGTTACTGTTCGGTACTTTCTGTGGGAATTTATGGCACCCGGCAAAAGTGTCATCTGAAATCTGGATAATTACCCATGCAGAAAATTTACTAAACTATTTATTTGAGTAAACCAACTGAACTTTTTAAACATACGTTAACATGAGTGAAAAAATATTTGAAGCATTTGATTGTTCAGATATCATCTATCTATCTATCTATCTATCTATCTATCTATCTATCTATCTATCTATCTATCTATCTATCTATCTATCTATCTATCTATCTATCTATCTATCTATCTATCTATCTATCTATCTATCTACTATATATTTTTAAAACTCTGTGTGTGTGTGTGTGTGTGTGTGTGTGTGTGTGTGTGTGTGTGTTTAATTGTGGGTGTCAGATTTGGCCTTTGATTCCTTGCTCCGCCAAAACCACACGCGAAAACTCCGAGATCTTTTCCATTTCGCTAGACATTACACTTTTACATACCCTAACACACTCCTTATTAGATTTAGACATATTTATGTACACATTTTTAAATAAAATCCACCCCCCCCCCCCCACTCATTTTGTCGCCTCCTGCTGGCCAGCCACCATATCGGCTGCTGCCGCCCGGCTCTGCTCCAAAACCGCTGACATTATTTTTCTTTCGCTAGCGATTTTCGCTGCTGCCGCCCGCCTCTCCTCCACTACCCCCCCCCCCTCCCGGGCCGGCTCTCTCACGCTGGCTCAAGCGTCCGGCTCTCCTCCAAAAACACCGACATTTAAATGTTTTCGCTGGCGATTTTCACTGCTGCCGCCCGGCTCTCCTCCATTACTCCCCCCCGGGCCGGCTCTCTCACGCTGGCTCAAGCCAAACATCGGCTCTTCCCCCTCTGCTTTTCGCCATCCTCTTTCCGAGGACGCCGAAAAGCAGCAGCGGAACAACCCATCTTTGCCTTCAGCCAGCGTCACGGAGCCGGCGCACCAATCTTCCCCCTCTCTCCCCCTACCCCTCCCTCCCCACTCTTCCACCTCCTCCCTACCCTCTCCCTCCTCCTTCCCCTCCTTTCCCTCCCTCCTCCCCCCTCCTATCTCTCTCCCCATCCCCCACCCTCTCTGCCCCCTCCCCTACCCCTCTCTCACCCCCTCCCCGAACACTCTCTCACCCCCTCCCCCACCCCCCTCTCCTCCTCCCCCACCCCCTCTCCATCTCCTTCTCTCCTCACCCCTCTCCCTCCTCCCCTCCCACCCCCTCTCTGCCCCCTCCCCCACCCCCCTTCACCCCCATTTACCCCCACCCCCTTCCCCTCTCTCTTGCACCACTCTCCACTACCCCTCTCCCCCTCACTCCCCATTCTTCCCCTCTCATACCCCCTCCCCCACCTCTCTCCCTCCCCCCTCCCCCACCCCTCTCTCTCCCCCTTCTCTTCCCTTACCCCTCTCTCCCCTTCCCCTCATCCCCTCTCTCCACCTCTGTCCTGCCCCTCTAACATCCCCTCCCCCCCTCTACCACCCCCTACTCCTCTCCCCCCTTCCCGCCCTCCCCGCCCTCCCCGCTCTCCTCCCACCCCACTCTTCTCCCGCTCCCCCATCCCCCTCTCTCTCACCCTTCCCCACTCTCCTCTCCTCTCCCTCCCCAATCTCTCCCCTTTCCTCCTCCCCCTCTCCCCTCCCTCCCCTCCCTCCCCTCCCTCCCCTCCCTCCCCTCCCTCCCCTCCCCCCCTCTCCCCACCCTGTCCCCCCCTCCCTCTCCGTCTCCCCCTCCCTCCCTCTCCCCCCTCCCCCCGCCTGTGTGTTTGGGGGGTGGTTAGTATGAGTGTGACGCCCCAGCCCCAGCCCCCCCCCCCGCAAACGTGCGTTGGGGAAACAGACCAAATGGGTCTGCACTTGGTCTAGTATACTATTGAAACTCTGTGTGTGTGTGGATGTGTGTGTGTGTTTATTTGTGGGTGTCAGATTTGGCCTTTGATTCCTTGCTCCGCCAAAACCACACGCGAAAACTCCGCCATTTTTTCCATTTCGCTAGACATTACACTTTTACATACCCTAACACACTCCTTATTAGATTTAGACATTTTTATGTACATATATTTTAATAAAATCCATCACCCCCCCACTCACTCATTTTGTCTCCTCCAGCTGGCCAGCCACCATAACGGCTGCTGCCGACCGGCTCTGCTCCAAAAACGACGCCATTTTTTTTCTTTCGCTAGCGATTTTCGCCCCGGGGTCTGAAGCACGTTCGGGGTCCAGACCCAACGGGTCTGCTCTTGGTGTAGTATACTTTTAAAACACTGTGTGTGTGTGTGTGTGTGTGTGTGTGTGTGTGTGTGTGTGTGTGTGTGTGTGTGTGTGTGTGTGTGTGTGTGTGTGTGTGTGTGTGTGTGTGTGTGTGTGTGTGTGTGTGTGTGTGTGTGTGTGTGTGTGTGTGTGTGTGTGTGTGTGTGTGTGTGTGTGTGTATGTCAGATTCCAGTTTCAGATTAGATTTTCAGATTAGATTTTTGGCCTTTGATTCCTAGGCGGAAAATCTCAGAGATTTTTTCCATTTCGCTAGAGATCTCACTTTTACATTCTCAATCCCATTCCTCCTTAAATTTCGTCGTTTTTATGTACACATTTTAAATAAAATCCTTCCCCCACCCCCCCCCCCAAAATTTCAAAATGTTAAAAAAAATCAAACCGCTCTCACCCATAGAATGTTGGTGAACGTTCCATTGTGTGATGTCACAATGCCCAATGCTCACAGATGTCCAATTGGAATGGTTTCATTTACATATGACTTTGCTCCATCCCAAGCCCCGCCCCCCCCCCGTCTGATGATGCAGCACGTTCCAATCTGTGATGTCACAATGCCATCCCTCATATATGGCCAATCGCAATGGAAACCATTTACATATGTCTTTGCTCCAGCCCCAGCCCCGCCCCCCGCAGCCTGTTTTGAAGCATGTGATCACAAGTGTGGGAATAGAGGGAGAGGAGTGGGGGTGATATAGATGGACTGCCCCTACCCCTCCCCCTCCCACTCTCCCTCCCCACTCTTTCCCTCTCTCCCCCCATCCCTCTCCCCCTCGCTCCACACTCTTCTCCCTCCCTCCACTACCCATCTCCCTCCTCCCCTCCTTCCTCCCTCCCTCCCCACTCCCTCCTCCCTCCCCCACACCTCTCTCCCCCTCCCCATCCCTATCTCTTCCCCCTCACCACCCCTCTCTCGTCCCTCTCCCCACCCCTCTCTCCTCCCCCCTCTCTCCTCACCCCTCTCCCTCTCCTCCCCTCTCCTCCCCTCTCCTCCCCCTCCTCCTCCCACCCCCATCCCTCTCTCCCCCACCCGTTCCCCCTTCCCCTCCCCACTCTTCCCCCTCCCCTCCCCACGCTTCCCCCTCCCTCCACACTCTTCCCCCTCTCTCCCTTACCCCCCTCTCCTCCCCTCCCTCCCCCTACCCCCACACCTCTTTCCCCCTCCCCTCTCTCCTCCCCTCCCCCACCCCTCTCACCTCCCCCTCTCTCTCCCCCCCTCTCCATATCCCTCTCCTCACCCCTCTCCCTCTCCTCCCCCTCCTCCTCCCACCCCCATCCCTCGCTCCCCCACCCCCGTTCCCTCTCCCTCACCCCCCTTCCCTCTCCCCCCCGCCCTCTTCCCCCTACCCCTCTCTCCCTCTTCCACCACTCCACCTCCCCCCTCCCCCTCCCTCACTTCCACCACTCCCCCCTACACCTCTCCCCCTCCCACCCCACTCTTCCACTTCTCTCCGCCCCATCCTCCACACTCCATCCCCCACCCCCTCCCCCACCCCTCTCTCTCCTCCCCTCCCTTCCCTCTCCATCTCCACTCTTCCCCCCTCTCTCCGCTCTCCGACTCCTTCGCCCTCCCGCTGTCCATCTGCATTCCTGTTCTGTGTCCCTCTCTGTGAACGAGCAATTTCTGCATATCCGGAGGTCACCGGGGACAGGTTTGACGGAGAGGAGAGTGGGGCATGGGGGAGGTGAGGAGGGAGAGTGTGGTAATAGAGGGAGAGGAGTGTGGGGTGATGGGGAGTGGGGAATAAATGGACTCCCCCACACCCATCCCTCTCTCACCCCTCCCCCCCACCCTCTCTCCTCCCCCTCTCCATCTTCCTCCCTCACCCCTCTCCATCTTCGTCTCCTTCCCTCCGCCCACCCCCTCTCTCACCCCCATCCCCCACCCATCTCCCCCCATCCCCCACCCCTCTCTCCCCCACCCCCTTCCCTCTCCCCCACCCCCCATCCCCCTGTCCCTCTCTCCCTCTTCCATCACTCCCCCCTTCCGCCCTCCCTCTCCCCCTCCCCCTCCCCCTCCCTCCCCACTCTTCCACTTCTCTCCCCCCTTCCCCCACCCCTCTTCAACCCTCTCCATTCCCCACTCTTACCCTCCCCCTCCCTCACCACTCTTTCCACTCTCCTCCCCCTACCCCTCTCCCCCTCCCTCCCGACTCTTCCCCCTCCCCTACCACTCTCCCCCCTCCACACTCTTCCCCTCTCTTCTCTTCCCCCTCTCCCTCCTTCCGCTCCCTGCTCCCCCCTCCTCCCTCTCTCGCCACCCCTCTCTCCCCCCTCCCCCACCCCTCTCTCACCCCCTCCACGAACCCTCTCACCCTCCCCCTCCCCCCTCTCCTCCTCCCCTTCCCCCTCTCTCCCCACTCTCCATCTCCTTCTCTCCTCACCCCTCTCCCTCCTCCCCTCCCACCCCCTCTTCCCCTCCCCCTCTTCCCCCTCTTCCCCCTCCCCCACCCCTCTTCACTCCCATCACCCCCACCCCCTTCCCCCCTCTCTTGCACCACTCCCCGCTACCCCTCTCCCCCTCACTCCCCACTCTTCCCCTCTCCCTCCCCCCTCCCCCACCTCTCTCCCTCCCCCCTCCCCCACCCCTCTCTCTCCCCACTCCCTTCCCCCTACCCCTCTCCCCTTCCCCTCATCCCCTCTCTCCACCTCTGTCCCGCCCCTCTAACACCCCCTCCTCCCCTCCCCACTCCCCTTCCCCTCTCCCCACCCTCCCCGCTCTCCTCCCACTGCCCACTCTCCTCCCCCTCCCCATCACCCTCTCCCTCCCCACTCTCCTCTCCAATCTATCCCCTTTCCTTCTCCCCCTCTCTCCCCATCTCCCCCTCCTTCTCCGTCTCCCCCTCCCTCCCGCCTGTGTGCTTGGGGGGTGTTGGGGAAACAGACTCAACTGGTCTGCACTTGGTCTGGTATACTTATAAAACTCTGTGTGTGTGTGTCTCTCTCTGTGTGTGTGTCTCTGTGTGTGTGTGTGTGTGTGTGTGTGTGTGTGTGTGTGTGTGTGTGTGTGTGTGTGTGTGTGTGTCTCTCTCTGTGTGTGTGTCTCTGTGTGTGTGTGTGTGTGTGTGTGTGTGTGTGTGTGTGTGTGTGTCTGTGTGTCTCTGTGTGTGTGTGTGTGTGTGTGTGTGTGTCTGTGTGTGTGTGTGTGTGTGTGTGTGTGTGTGTGTCTCTGTGTGTCTGTGTGTGTCTCTCTGTGTGTGTGTGTGTGTCTCTGTGTGTGTGTGTGTGTGTGTGTCTCTCTGTGTGTGTGTCTGTGTGTGTGTGTGTGTGTGTGTGTGTGTGTGTCTCTGTGTGTGTGTGTGTGTGTGTGTGTGTGTGCGTGCGTGCGTGCATGCGTGCGTGCGTGCGTGCGTGCGTGCGTGCGTGCGTGTGTGAGAGAGAGATTTGGCCTTTGATTCCTTGGTCCACCAAAACCACACGCGAAAACTCCGAGATTTTTTCCATTTCACTAGACATTACACTTTTACATATCATAATACACTCCTCATTAGATTTAGACATTTTTATGTACACATTTTTAAATAAAATCTATCCCCGCCCCCCCACTCACTCATTTAGTCGCCTCCTGCTGGCCAGCCACCATAACGGCTGCTGCCGCCTGGCTCTGCTCCAAAAACGCCGACATTTTCTTCTTTTGCTGGCGATTTTCGCTGCGGCCGCCCCCCCCCCCACCTGGTAAGTTCTCGTTTAATCTTACTATTTTACTTCGGAGTCACGTGAGTGACTACGTGAAGATTTTAAAGCTCTGTGATTTCATGCCGTGGAATGAGTCCATGCCTCACAGACTGCTGTAATTGACTAAGGGAGGAATTATGTTAACATATTCAAACATGAATCAGACATTGAAAATCATGATGAATTTATTTAACAAACAAAATTATAGCCCCTTTTATATGGGGTAAATCATAGTACAGAACTTAAAATAGATTCTGCAAACGTCGCAGGTTTGACCACTGGTGTGTTATAATATTGTTGAAAGGTTTTTTCTTTGGACCATCCTGCTGTCCCCAGGATGTGGTCCATGGGTACCTCAAATCCCATAGCTGCCGATGTAGCTGCAGCCCTGGTGGAATGAGATTTAAATATGTTAGTATCCACCCCAGCAGCCCCCAAAACCTGTCTAAGCCATCTAGAAATAGTTTGTACAGATACCCTTCTATGGGGCTGTTTATGGCTGAGCAGTAATGCCATTTCCTTGCCTCTGAGCTGTTTAGTGACCTTCATGTATTGTAATAAATGCGTCATAACGCATATACGATCATCTATCGGATATGCTCTGAATTCCAATTTGAGGCCTGATGATCCCGGTCTGTTCTGTTTTACCAATTCGTAGATGAAAAAGGTTATTTTGCTAGTTGAAATAGCCATCGTGCCCAGCCATAATTAATGTAGTGACTGGACTCGTTGTGCCGAAACCAAAGCCATCAGCATGACTATATTTTGAGTTAGTCTTTGCAGGGACAGGGCTGTTGCTGGTGACCAACTCCTCAGCAGCATAAGGACTACACTTACATCCCAGATATGGGAATACCTGGTCCTAGGGGGATTGGTATTAAATATTCCCCTCATTAGTTTGGTTACCAGTGGGTGAGACCCAACAGAGTGACGCTCTGATCCTTGCCACAAATATGCTGAAAGGGCACTCCTGGCGCCGTTCATGGCACTATAACTGAGCCCTTCATCATAGTGAAGGCTAGCCAGGAATTCCAGAACAGACGTTACATTCGCCATACAGTACGAGATGTTGGTCCTTGAACAACATTTCTCCCACTTCCTGATGTATACCAGATATTGTTGTTTCATGGACTGCCTGTGAGCCGCCGTGATCATATTCATAGTTCAGTCCGTCAGCCCCAGGTCCAGTAGTGGTCTTTTTAGATTCTACAAATCAACAGATTTGTCCTGTCATGGCATGGGTGGCTTTTGCCCATTACAGGATGGAAAAACAAATCTGGCCATTTCAGAATGAAGATACATGGTTCCAAGACCATGTCGAGAATCACAGGGAACCATGGTTGAGTAGGCCAATCGGGCATTACCAAAATACCAGACCCCGAGTCTTGTTGTATTTTGCGTAAGACCCGACTGATGAGGCAGAAAGGAGGAAATGCATAGAAAAATAATTTCCCCCAGTGCAGCGAGAATGCATCCATCGCTGCTACCCCAGGGTCTGGTTCCCAAGAAACATAATTTCGCAACTGGTGATTAAGCCGAGATGCAAATAGATTGATATCTGGTGTTCCATATCGTGCTACAATATCAGCAAACACTTTGCGGTCCAACATCTATTCGGTGTTGTCATTGAATCTTCGTGACCTGGTGTCTGCCACTGTATTGAGTTTACCTGGTAGGTAACTAGCTGATATCCAAATATTTTTATGAATACACCATTGCCAGATTGTGTTACCCAGATCATCACATATCAATTTGATTCCACCCATATGGTTAATATATGCCACCACGGTGGTGTTGTCAATTTGTAGGCGGAAATGCAGATGATGCATTTCTGAACAGTATGCCTTTAGCCCATAGAATGCACCCAACATTTCTAAGTAGTTTATGCCAAGTGTCTGAAGTAAAGATGCCTCATGTGCATCCCATCTACCTCCACAGCTGGAGATGGAATTAGTAGAACCCCAACCATGAGCACTGGCATCAGTTTGTTGCACCACTGAAGGGTTGCTGACAATGATGGGGATGGAGCAATGCCGAATGTTTTGCCTCCACCATTGTAATTCCAAAATTGCTTTAGCTGGTAGCTTCATTGGTCTATCGAAATGACCAGTATTGAATTTGAGTGCTTGCACCTTTGCCCTTTGTAAATTTTGGTAATGCAAAGGTCCAAACTGTGTGGCTGGAAAGGCAGCCACAATTTTGCCAATCACCCTTGCTACCTGGCGAATTGATGGTTCACTGATGCCAATGAGGCTGTTGCAGGCCTCAGTTAAGTCTGTTGCCTTGCCGTTAGGTAAAGTCACCGACATGTGAACTGAATCGATGGTGAACCCTAAGTAATCCATAGTAGTGGAAGGCGCCAGCTTAGATTTAACTGGATGGATGATGAACCCCAGTTTTTCAAACAATTGTTTGGTGGCTGATACAGCTGCTTTGGTTAAATCCAAAGTTTTCCCCACAATTAATATGTCATCTAGGTAAGCCATGACCATGTGTTTCTGTTTCTGAAGAAACGCTAAGGCTGGTTTCAAAATTTTGGTAAATAGTCTGGGGGCAGATGTTAATCCATTAGGCAGTGCTCTATACTGCCAGAGCTGTCCCATCCAGTTAAATTTTAAATATCGGCGTTAATCCTTTCGTATAGGCACCGAGTAGTATGCATCTTTTAATTCGATGCAAGCCATGAAGTAGCCTTTGGAAATCAATTGTTTGGCAGTAACAAAGGTTTCCATTTTGAAATGATTATACTGCACAAATGTATTCAGTTTGGTCAAATCTATAATGATGCGGCAACCACCATCTTTTTTTATTTTTTGTAAAGATATTAGACACAAATTCTAGAGAGTCGTGTTGGGATCTCTCAATAACCCCCTTAGCATATAGCCTCTCCAGCTCAGTATGTGCTCCCAGTTTTTCCTGTCGTGAAAGCACGAATGTTCGGTTCGGTGCATGCTGAACCGGAGGATGGTTCTTATGGACAAATTCGATTTCATATCCCTGAATACTGTGCAGGATATAAGAGTCAGTAGTTATAGCACTCCATGCCTCCCAAAAGAAGTGTAACCTACCACCAATTTGTGTATAAATTACACCCCCTGTATTTTGGAAGGAACCAGACCCACCTACCTCCATGGTTACCAGTGGAGTGTTTATTTCCTCTTCTTCTGTCGCCGTAGAGGTAGAGGCGCCACAGTGTGGGGTGGGCGCAACTTCCACGAAGGCCGGTCTGGGCCATGGCCTAAAAAAGACCTCTGTCCTGGTTGCCCGGCCTTTGAGCTTTCACCAGCATTGGTGTATCTTGATCTGCTGGTTGGTGCGTAGGGATGCTGTCGCCGCAGGTGGGAGGCCTTACACGATGCAGCCTTCATGTGCCCGACAGCTTTAGCCTCCTCGTCGAGCTCTTTGACCTGTTTAGACAGGTTGCCCCCAAATAGCAATATTGATGGCTTTGTATTACCAGGTTTACACAGCCCTGCAAACTTGGGGTTCAAGGCTGGGCGGATGGCGTTCTTCCTGAGACTGTTAATCTCAAAGAAGTATAGTAAGATTAAACGAGAACTTACCAAGTTTGAAGTTTGATATTTATTTTATGAGTTACGATGAGCGATTACGTGAAGAAGCCCCGCCAGTCCGCACGCGCGTCAATCTTCAAAGCAGTAGTGTGAAATCACAGATAACAGTAGTCAAAGTAACATAGTAAGACTTAGAGCAGACTAGAACTACCGAGTGATCTTTATGATAAGAGGGTTGGGAGCGGAGGGCACGTAATCGCTCATCGTAACTCCTCATAAAATAAAGATCAAACTTCAAACTTGGTAAGTTCTCGTTTAATCTTACTATTTTACTTCGGAGTCACGTGAGTGATTCCGTGAAGATTTCAAAGCTCTGTGATTTCATGCCGCGAGATCGAGTCCACACAGCCACAACTGCCTTAATTGACAGATGAGGGAAACATTCATAATGAATAAATAATAATAATAGTAACTCCTCTCATCCGGGAGTAAACTAACCACTGAACCTAAAATAGAGTTGGCAAATACCCCTAGTCTGGCAATAGGTTATTATGAACTGTTCAGAAAGTTTGTTCATTCGACCATCCTGCAGTCGCTAGGATGTGGTCCAGCCGAACGTACATAATCTTCGCTGCTGATGTTGTAGCAGCCCTGGTGGAGTGAGATTTGAAAAATATGAGTATCTACTGCATGAGCCAAACTCCGTTTTAACCACCTGGAGATGGTCTGAACCAATACCTTCTTATAAAGTTTTTGTAATTAACAAACATTGCTAGTTCAGAGCATCTAAGGCTCTTGGTGACCTTGACTTATTGTTGTATATGTGTAACCATACATACCCGAAGGTCCATTGGGCATGCCATGAACGTAGTTTGAGACCTTACGCCCCTGGTCTGCTCTGCTTAACTAAACATTAAAAATATAATATTATTTGCAGATGTAACCATCCTGTCCAGTCACAATATGTAGTGACTGAACCCGTTGCGCTGAGACCAGCACCATGAGGATAACTACCTTATGATAGCCGAGCCAAAGCTAAGGATGTAGCTTGAGCCCCCTGGTGAAATAGTGTTAATACCACATCAATATCCCATACTGCCCTGTGCTTGTCCTGGGAGAACTTGTGTGAAAGATATCCTTTATAACTCGGTATCAGCAGAGGGTGAAACCCGACAGAGTGGGTCCCTTTTGCTGCAGCAAATATGATGGGAAGGCACGTTGGGCACAGTTAATGGTCCTTTCACTTAATTTATTGTCAAAGACCCATTTGAAATGAACTCCAAGACGTCAGTTATCTGTACCGTATTAGATGTAACATTTGTATTTAAACAAACGCTTCCCATCTCCTGAAGAGGAAATGTAATGCTTTCCTTTTTTGGTGCTATCCCTGCACTCTGCAGTGAGCACAAACATGGATCGGTCTGACAATCCGAGCCGCAGGAGCAGTCTACTCAGAATCTATGTCAATAAATTGATTTTATCATGCAGAGGCTGGTTTCCCAAGCCACAGGCTGAACCAGCAAAGTTTTACGGTTAAAATAACCATAAAAGGTTGTATTATTATTCCCGACAAAAGCGGGAAGCATGGCTGTATAGGCCAGTCTGACAGAACGACAACCTAAAGCGGGATCTTGCTGACTTTATTGCAAGACCCGACTAATGAGGCAAAATGGAGGGAGACAAACATAACTTCTTTCTCCTTGTAGCGAGAATGTATCTTTCGCCACTGTTATGCCACATATTTTTGCAACCGGTAAATGAGCCTGGAAACAAACATATCGATATTCGGTGTTCCATTGAGCCATAATTTCATTAAATACTTTGTGATCCAACACCCATTTTGTGTTGTCATTGATTGTACGTGATGATACTCCAACGCAAATTGAGATTAGGTAAATTATTACAGGATATTCGGTCTTCATTGCACCCATGTGACTAACATACGCCACCACCATAGTGTATCAACTTAACGTTGAGCATGCATATTAACTCAATAACCCTTTAACCTATAGCATGCACCTAGTGTCTATAGGTAGTTCATACCAATAACTGAATAATTGTTAACTCATGCAAATCTCCGCCTCCGAACTAGATGGCATTCATAACTTTCCACCTTAGAGCCCCATCAGTTTATAATATAACTGAAATATCACTGACCAGATTACTGGGGCAATGCTGAATACTGTTCATCCACCATTATGACTTTGGTAGCTTCAGCTGGTAATAGCATAAGGTCTGTAACAAAGACCTACATGACATTTGAGAGATTACTACTTTGCACGATGTAAGTTCCCCCACTTGCACAGCTGAATCACAGCTACTATATTGCCAATTGCACTTGATGTATAGAAAGCTGTTTTATCGCAACAAGATTGTTACAGGCTCCTATTAATTCCAATCTCTTACCCCAGGGTGGAGTCACAGGCTAATTAATAATTAAAGGTAAATCCCAACGATGAACAAGTCTAGTTGGTATCACCTTAATTTTCTTAAACATAGTTTGAGGCTGAAACAGTTGATTTTAGCAACATACAGCGTTAGCATATCTGGTAAATAACCTGGGAACTGAAGTTAACCCATTTTGCAATGTTTTTATCATTGCCTTATCCAGATAAATTTCAAATGTCTCCAGTGATCTCTGTAAATGGGAGCATCCTAAGCAAATCAGATGCAAAGTTTCCTATTCGGTAAAATTTATACTGCACATGCGAGTTAAACGACATTCTGCATCTTTCACAATGAACAGGCCACGCCTGCCAATTCCGTAGCTGCTCTAGCCACAACTCTGGCCCAAATTCCGAGCCTGTCTTGAAAACCAATCCTGGCCACGAAACACAATTCTGGCCCCAATTCCGTGCTTGGAACCCTAGTATTGTGCAGTTTTTTTACATGGTTAGATGCCACAACCATTTGTGTGTTGTAAGGCCACTAGGGCCCCTTCCATCCTTATCAAGGAATTCTACTTTCATACAACACATAAACTAAACACATGTTATCATTATTATTTGTACAAAAACAAGTGTAAATATTACCAACTAGTAGATGGTCCGATATTTTTCCCCTGAGACCGACTTGGGCCTCGACTTAAAGACCTCTGCCCAGCTTTCATGCTGCCACCTTCTTCAGTAACGCCAATGGAGGCATGGGGTGTGTTGTCGCCGCAACGATGAAGTTTTGCTCGTTGTTGGTACCTCGATTGGTCCGACAGCTTTTGCTTCCTCATCCAGGTTTTACCTGTTGAATAGGTCTTACCTGAAGAGAAGATTCGGCGGCTGGTCTTTAATATCACCCCTCATAGCGCTGTTCATCTCCGGCACTTATAGCATGAGGGGAACTCTGGCCCCTTCCGGGCATCCTGCCACCTTCGTTTACGAGGACTCTCTTGAATCCATACTCATGTGCTCCAGTACGTTCCACGGACATACTTTAGAATTTGAAGTCAGTTACCCACTGACCACTCGCACTCCCCTCCACAGAGAGGTAGATTCGTAGACAGCCCTGAACAGGTGCTGCCGCAGGCTCCTGCCTCGTGGTATGCTCATCAGCTATATCTCCGATCTCGGTGTCAGAACAAAACTGACTCCGTGTGCTCACCTCCTCCAAGAGGGAGACATCATGCAGCCCTTCTACAGGTGCTGCTGCCACGGGCCCCCGAGGAGACACGCGGATATAAAGCTCCTCTTGCTGGAGCATATCGTGATGGAACATCCTCTCCATCAGGAGCTCTTTTCTGGACAGCCCTGAAACAGGTGCTGCTGCCACGGACTCCCAAAGAGATCCGGGCTGATAGCTCCCTCCTTTGGAGCGTACCATTGTGGAGCAACCTGTCCATCAGGCACTCCATGTGGGCCAAACGTCCGAAGACGCTACCCTTGAACGAGGAGAACCATCCTAGCCCAACACCCCGAGTCCACAGGCCTGACCGACTCACTGTTGGAATCACCTCCTTTCATAGGCACATCATCGGTCTGGGACCCGCTGACCGCACCGTCAGCAACTCTGGTGGCGACACCGCTCCTGGACTTATCTCCTCCATGGGAACCATAGTGGTCTGGAAGCTGCTGACCATACTGGCAGCGACTCTGGTGGCGATACCGCTGCTGGATTCACTGCGGTAGCGAACCCGATGGCCTGCCGGTTACCCGCGCTTCCGCGGTGCTGACCGGAGTATCAATTCCCCACGGCCCATAACCGGTTCAGACTTCGCCCCGACATATCCAGCAGGCAACCACTTATAAAAAAAGTGATTCCTGCAAGAAACACACAACCTGGTAAAGAATACAAAACTTACCTGCAGGTTTAAACTTACCACTGGCAGGAGCGACATGCCATGCGAACGACGTAATGACGCGCGTGCGGACTGGCGGGGCTTCTTCACGGAATCACTCACGTGACTCCGAAGTAAAATAGTACGATTAAACGAGAACTTACCACTTTGAAGTTTGATCTTTATTTTATGAGGAGTTACGTTGGTGATTACGTGAAGAAGTCCCGTCAGAGCGCATGCGCGTCAATCTTCAAAGCAGCGGTATGAAATCACAGATAACAGAATATTTGAAGTAACATAGTAAGTTCAGCAACATGAGAACTACCACATGACCTTTATGAGAGAGCGGGTTGGGCGTGGTGGGCACGTAATCACCAACGTAACTCCTCATAAAATAAAGATCAAACTTCAAACTGGTAAGTTCTCGTTTAATCTTACTATTTTACTTCGGAGTCACGTGAGTGATTCCGTGAAGAGTTCAAAGCTCTGTGATTTTATGCCGCAGATTCAAATCCCGGCTTCTCACTGCATTGATTGACTCCAGATAAGAAATAATCAATAATGCGTTAAACATGAAATAGAATATCATGCAGTAACAATTTATTTGAATAATCAAACAAACAATAACACCTCTATCCCAGGGGGGAAAATTAAACCGAACTTAATATTGAATTAGCAAACAGCCCCTGATCGGCAATCGGCCGATGGTAAAAATGTTGAAAAATCAATTCATTTTGCCACCCGGCGGCTGCGAGAATATGGTCGATGGGAACGTCCATCGCCCTGGCCGCCGACGTTGCTGTTGCCCTAGTGGAATGAGATGTAAACACGTCAGTGTTAATACCTGCCTGAATCAACACTTGCTTTAACCTCCTTGAGATAGTCTGTACTGACACTCTCTTGTGTGGTTTCTTGTAACTGATAAACAATCCTGTTTCCACATTTCTTAAAGCCCTTGTAGCTTCAATATAATGTAATAAATTTGTCCTTGCATATAAACATGGATCAGTAGGATATGCTGAAAACACAATTTTGAAACCTGTTACACCTGGCCTACTCTGTTTGAGCAGGTCATAAATATAGAACATATCATTCTCTGCAGCCACTTCCATCCTGTCTAGCTGAAGCTTTTGCAAAGTCTGCACTCGCTGTGCTGATAACAATGCCATAAGCATGACCACCTTCATGGTGAGTTTCGCCAAAGTCAGAGACGTCACAGGAACCCACTGACGAAGCATCTTGAGGACCACACTTACATCCCAGATCGCCATATACCTGGGTTTAGGAGTTTTGGAATTAAAATTCCTTTCATCAATCAAGATATGAGAGGATGAGAACCAATAGGATCTTTCCCTGACCCCATCAAAAGATACGAAAACAAAGGACTTCTAGCTGTATTAATGGCACTATAACTGAGCCCCTCATCATAGTAGAGTGTCGACAGGAACTCTAAAACATCCACAATACCTGCAGTACAATAGTCAATATTATTTTGTACACAATATTGTTCCCATTTTTTTACATAACTAATATACTGCTTTTGAGTACTCTTTCTCCAGGCCACAGTGAGCATATCCACAGTTCGCCCAGAAAGTCCTCGCCTCAGGTATGGCCTTCTTAAAACCTGCAAATTAACAAATCAATACGATCACTTAACGGATGACTTTCCCGTGTTACCGGATGCTCCAGTAAATTCCTACGCTTTGGAACCACCAAAGGAGGTTGGATCGCTATCTGTAACATCAAAGGGAACCATGCTTGAGTTGGCCAATTCGGTATTACCAGCACCCCCGAAGCGGCATCCTGCTTGATTTTTTGCAGACACCGACCTATGAGGCAGAATGGTGGGAAAATATACAAAAACATATCACCCCAATTTAGCGAGAAAGCATCAATTGCAACTTCTCCCGGGTCTGGTTCCCATGAAACATATTTAGGCAGCTGGTGGTTAAGCCTGGATGCAAACAAATCGATATCTGGCATTCCATATGTAACTACTATATTATTGAACACGTCGTGGTTCAACATCCACTCTGTGTTATCATGAAACTTTTGTGACCTGGCATCTGCTACAATATTCAATCTACCTGGTAGATAAATAGCTGAAAGCCAAATATCTTTATCAATACACCAGGCCCAAATTTGATTAGCCAATCTGTCACAAGATACCGACTTGATTCCACCCATGTGATTAATATATGCCACTGCCGTAGTATTGTCAATCTGACACTGAACATGCTGGTTACCTTTGTTAGAGCAATAAGCCTTAAGTCCATAAAAAGCTCCTAAAAGCTCTAAATAGTTAATTCCCCATGTCTGCAGAAGCGATGCCTCTTGCTCAGTCCATCTGCCTCCACAGCTGGAATTCGTATCAGTGGCACCCCACCCGAGTGCACTGACATCTGTCTGCAAAATCATGGAAGGCTGCTCCAGCACTACCTTGCTCCAACTAGTGGACACATGCTGAATCCACCATTGCAAATCAGCAACAGCCTCTGCTGATAACTGCATGGGTCTATTATAATGACCCGAATGTATCCTTAGTGCCTGTTCCTTTGCCCTCTGTAACTGTTGGTAGTGCAATGGCCCATATTGAACTGCCAGAAATGCTGCCACTAACTTTCCAAGCAGACTTGCCACCTGTTTAATTGAAGGCTGTCTCTCCTTAATTAGCTTGATACAGCTGTCAATTAGCTCTACCCTTTTGTCCCTGGGCAGAGACACTACCATGTTAATTGAATCAATTGTGAACCCCAAATAGTCAATTATTGTTGTAGGTGTTAATTTGGATTTCTTTGGATGGCTTATGAAGCCCAATCTTTGAAAAGTGGATTTAACAACTGCCACTTCAGCTGTTTTCTTGGATTGCCCTACAATCAAGATATCATCGAGATAAGCCATGAGCACATGACCCTGGCCTCTCAGCATGCCTAGTATAGGTTTTAACAACTTTGTGAATACTCTAGGAGCTGAAGACAAACCATTAGGCAGTGCATTGTATTGCCATAATTGCTCCATCCAGGTGAATTTCAAATATCTTCTATCCTGCAAATGAACAGACACTGAGTAATACGCATCTTTAAGATCTATAGTTGCCATATAGCATCCTCTGGAAACCAGTTGCTTGGCAGTAACAAATGTTCCCATTTTAAAATGGCTATACTGTACAAAAGGGTAAGACTAGTCAGATCCAGAATAATTCTGCATCCCCCATCCTTTTTTGGCCTGGGAAAAATATTAGACACAAATTGATGGAGTTGGTGAACCGACTTTGCAATTACACCTTTATCACATAAGCATTCAAGTTCAGCCTGAACCTCCATCTGTTTTGTTAGTGAAAACTGAAAATTTCTCCGTGGAACATGCTGAATGAGCAAATCACAATTTGGATTGAACTCAATTTGAAACCCTTGAATAACACTCAGTATAAACAGATCTGAGGTAATTTGCTTCCATTCGTTCAGGAACAGATGTAATCTCCCCCCAACTTTTAGTTGTGTTACATTTGATATGTGCACAAGAGAACCAGGCCCACCTACCTCCTTGGTACCTGGTGGATCCCGTTGTCCCCGGCCTCTGGCTGGAAACCCCACGTTTGATGGTGTTCCTGCTGCAGAACGCCAACTGCGCATCTGCATTGCCGGTCGACTTGTTCCTGGTCCAGACCAATCCCCACGTTTGTAGGGGTATTTTCTTTTTGGCAACTTTCTTGCCGCCGGTTGCTTGATCAAGCCCACCGTCTTTGCCTCGTCATCCATCTCCTTGACCCTCTTCGCGAGGTCCTCTCTGAAGAGTAGATTGGCCGGTTGTATGTTGCCGGGCTGGCAGAGTGCTGCAAATTTCGGATTAATAGTGGGCCGAATGGCACTTTTCCTGAGACAGTTAATCTCAAAATGGGCGCTACAAAGCAACCTTAGCACCTCTTGCTGCGTATCCGATATATCCCCTCCATCCAGGATTCTAGCGAACCCAGTGATGCCTGAACCAAGTAGTTTCAGGATCTGCTGCAGCTTCATCTCCTGGGCACGCATGGCTACGCCCATCTGGCCCCATATGACCCGGTTCACGGCTGGCACTTTCAGCAGCACGCAGTTCACCGGGGTTTCGGGCTTCTTAGCAGTCTCATCGATGGTGAGCTCCTGTAGCTGATGGGAGACTAGGTAATTTATGGTGGAGGCCAGCTCCTCTCCCAGTGACTCTCCAGACTCTGACGGGACAGCGAATCGTGCTGCCAGAGTTGGGACCTCTGGCAACGGCCGTTCTTCGCTACGTTTGAAGTCACCGTCAGAGTCGGGGTCAGAACTTAGCTGCCCCTCTGCACTCACCTCATCCATGAGGGTGCTATCAAGCAGCCCTCTACTAGGTGTTGCCGGCGCGGCCTCTTCTGCAGCCTGCCGCCCACACGACTCCTCCCCCCGGAGTGTGCGTTGCTGGAGCAACCCCTGTATGAGGTGCTCCATCTGGGATAACCATTCAAAAACGGTATCCAACCCCGTACGGGACTCGTCGCGGCCCGACTCAGTTGAGTTCTAGGGCCTCGCAGACTTTTCCTTGGCCTTACGCCCGACTGGCGTGGGCTCTGTGCTTTGTAGCACTAAGTCTGCAGTCGCTCCGCTCCCGGTCGGCGACTGTGCAGGGGTACCAGGCAGCCGCTCACAGACCGCATTCCCACGGCTCTCCTTTGCTTTACCTGCGGCTCGCCTGCCTCTGGTCGTCTTGCCAATGGTGCTCCTGTAAAACCCAACAAAGCACGGCACCACAACAAAACAACTTCTCACTCCAGCTAAGTTTTCCCACTTAGCTGGAGTTTTTAAACTACTTACCACAGGAGGAGCCCTGTCCTCCCGCTGGTCCGTGCGCCAATGCGTCAGACGTAATGACGCGCGTGCGGACTGGCGGGGCTTCTTCACGGAATCACTAACGTGACTCCGAAGTAAAATCAAGATATCTCTGCACAAAATTATTGAGAGTTATCTCAAGTACATTACATACATTAAAACAAGAGAGGAACCAGGGAGGAGGTAGGACCACTCAAGGATCGAGAGAATTTATGCTTGGAGTTAGAGGATGTAGGCAAGGTATTAAACGTGTACTTTCATCTATATTCACTAAGGGGAATAACATGGAGGACAGTGAGATCAGTGTGGGAAAGACTGTTAGAGCAGATTGATATCAAGAAGAAAGTGGTGTCGGGGTTATTGAAGAGCATTACGGCGGATAAAGTCGTATGGTCATGTGATAGGAGCGGAATTAGGCCATTTGTCCCATCAAGTCTACTCTGCCATAAATCTCCAGGTCCTGATGGGATCTATCCCAGGTTATTGAGAGAGTCAAGAGAGCAGATGGCAGGGCCCTTGACAAAGATCTCTGTACCTTCCTTGGCCACAGGCAAGGCCACGGATGACTGGAGAGTAACTATCATTGTTCATTTGTTTAAGAAGGGAAATAGAGATAATCCAGGAAGTTACAATTCGGTGAGCGTCATGTTCGTGGTAGGAAATCTATTCTGGAGGATTCGTCTGGATAGGATTCACTTGCAATTGGAAGACCATGGGCTAATTAAACATAGTCAACATGGCTTTGGCCGTGTCATGTCAGTTCTTACAAAATTGATTACATTTTTTGAGGAGGTGACAAAAAATGATTGATGAAGGTAGGGTAGTGGATATTGTCCACATAGATTTGATAAATCTTCTCCATCGGGTGGCGCCACCGCAGTGGCTGCCTCGCCAGCAGCTCGTAGTGCTTTCACCCTTTTAAAAATTATTTTTAGTGTGCCTAAATGTATGGTTTAATGTTTCTCAGTATGTCTTATCTGGGGGGTGGTGGGGGGCAATAGGGGGAAAACGTTTTTCAGTCACTTATCCGGACGGAGATGCGTCTTTTCTCCGTGTCGCATCTTCGCCCCCTCCTCGTGGCCTACTAACTGGATTGGCGCAGCCTTTCCTACCGGAGACGGCCCAGAGCTTCAGCAGCAGGCGCAGCGCTGAATTACCATCGCAGAGCGGGGCGATCCCTTGCCGGGGATCAGTAGTGTTGGAGCTCCCGAGTGTTGGGCCTGCTGACTTTAACACCGTGGGGCTGCGGTTTGTGGAGCTTCTAGCCCTTCTTAAATAGAAGCACTAAGTTAGCCACCTTCCAGTCTCCCGGCACCTCACCCATGTCTAATGATCATTCATAAATCTTAGCCAGGGTGGCAGTAATTTCTTCTCCAGCTTCCCACAGTGATCATGTATATATCTGATCAGGCCCGGGAGATTTATCTACCTTCTTACATCTTAGAACGTCCAGTACCTCCTTGTCCGTGATCATACGGTCTGTCCTCAAGACATCTCCATTAACGCTCCCAAGTTGCCCAATCTTAATATCTTTCTTCACGGTAAAAACAGAACAGAGATAAATATTCATTGTGGAACTTGCCCATCTGCTGCGGCTCCACAGAGAGATGGCCACTTTGGTTTCTGAGGGTCCCTATTCTCTCTCTATTTACCTTCTTTCCTTTAAGCTAACCATTGGCTATAGTGAAAACTATAGATGGGACACAAAACAAGTGGAAAGAAGCTAGTGTAGGAAGGAATTGCAGATGCTGGTTTACACCGAAGATAGACACAAAATGCTGGAGTAACTCAATGGGACAGGTAGCATCTTTGGATAGAAGGAATGGGTGATGTTTCTGGTCGAGACCCTTCTTCAGACTGAGAATCAGGGGAGTCTAGAGATGTGGAAGGGTAAGGTGTGAAAATGACAGATCAAAGCAGATGATGAAAAAGGAAATGGAGAATGGTACTGTTTTCTGAGGGTAAGGTGAGAAGGAGGCATACAGTCAGTAAAAGGTAATCAAGGGGAACAGTAGAACGGAGACATAGGATGGGGAGGGGGGGAGACGGAGAGTCAGGGAAAGCAAGGGTTACTTGAAGTTAGAGAAGTCAATGTTCATACCGCTGGGGTGTAAGCTGCCCAAGCGAAATATGTGATGCTGTTACTCCAAATTGTGCTAAGCCTTACTCTGACAATGGAGGAGGCCCAGGACAGAAAGGTTAGCATGAGAATGGGACGGGGGAGTTAAAGTGTTTACCTACCGGGAGATCACGTAGGCCTAGGCAGACTGTGCGGAGATGTTCAGCGAAACGATCGCCTAGCCTGCACTTGGTCTCGGTGATATACAGGAGTCCACAACTGGAACAGCGGATACAGTAGATGAGGTTGGAGGAAGTGCAAGTGAACCTCTGCTTCACCTGAAAGGACTGTTGGGGTCTTGTATGTAGATGAGGGAGGAGGTTTAGGGACAGGTGTTGCATCTCCTGCGGTTAACCATATAACCATATACAATTACAGCACGGAAATAGGGACAGGTTGCAGGTGAAGGTACCTGGGGAGAGTGTGGCTTGGGTGGGATGGGATGAGTTAAGCTAGAGTTGAGAAGCTGCATGGAGAATGTTCTAAGCTTTTGATAATAAGGCTCCAATTCCTATTTTTCCACACAATTACGTTCATCCTCCAGATTCTGTATTTGAGCAAAAGTAAAAACCTTTTTGTGAAATGTTGACAATGCATTTCAGAGCAATACAGATGCAATTTTGCACCACGTAAACACAGCAACAGATCTGTTTTTGCCATGTTCCATGTGGTGCGTTTTGACAGCTCATGGCCTGCACTCGCTGAGGTTCAGAAGGGTGAGGGAGGACCTCATTGAAAGTTACCGAATAATGAAAGGCCAGTAAAGAGTGGATGTGGAAAGGGTTTCCACTTGTGGAAGAGTCTAGGACCAGAGGCTACAGCCACAGAAAAAAGGACATACCTTTAGAAATGAGATGGAGGAATCTCAATTGCCAGGGGATGGTGACTTTGTGGAATTCATTGCCACAGACGGCTGTGGAGGCTACGTCTGGCTATTTTTAAAGCAGAGATTGATAGATTCTTGATTAGTACGGGTGCCAAAGGTTACATGGAGAAAGCGGAAGAATGGGGTTGAGAGGGAAAGATTGATCAACCATGATTGAATGGCTGAGTAGACTCGATGGGTCAAATGGCCTAATTCTGCTCCTATGGCATGAAATTAGTAATGACAGAGATATTCCTATCATTATGATTAATGATGCTGTGGCATCATTAATCATAATGATAGGAATGATCACTACCTTCGATTTTTCCAGCATTTGCAGTTCTTTCTTAAACATTTTGTCTGCTCCACTGCGAAATCTCCTCGAGGTATGTCTACATTGAAGAAGTTCTCCTCTCATCAAAGACAGTTTAGCAACCTCCTCTCTCACTGCCCCCACTCTGTGATTCCCCCTTCCCTCCAACTAACCCTCCCTCCCCCCCCCCCCGACATCAGTCTGAAGAAGGGTCTCGACTCGAAACGTCGCCTATTCCTTCCTATTCCTGCCTCATCCGCTGAGTTACATAGAAACATAGAAACATAGAAAATAGGTGCAGGAGGAGGCCATTCGGCCCTTTGAGCCAGCACCACCGCCATTCATTGTGATCATGGTTGATCGCCCCCAATCAATAACCCGTGCCTGCCTTCTCCCCATATCCCTTGACTCCACTAGCCCCTAGAACTCTATCTAACTCTCTCTAAAATCCATCCAGTGACTTGGCCTCCACTGCCCTCTGTGGCAGGGAATTCCACAAATTCACAACTCTCTGGGTGAAAAAGTTTTTTCTCACCTCAGTCTTAAATGGCCTCCCCTTTATTCTGAGACTGTGGCCCCTGGTTCTGGACTCGCCCCACATTGGGAACATTTTACCTGCATCTAGCTTGTCCAGTCCTTTTATAATTGTACATGTTTCTATAAGATAACCCCTCATCCTTCTAAGCTCCAGTGAATACAAGCCTGGTCTTTTCAATCTTTCCTCATATGACAGTCCCGCCATCCCAGGGATCAATCTCGTGAACCTACGCTGCACTGCCTCAATCACAAGGATGTCCTTTCTCAAATTAGGTGACCAAAACTGTACACAATACTCCAGATGTGGTCTCACCAGAGCCCTATACAACTGCAGAAGAACCTCTTTACTCCTTTACTGAAATCCTCTTGTTATGAAGGCCAACATTCCATTAGCTTTCTTCACTGCCTGCTGTACCTGCACGCCAACTTTCAATGACCGGTGTACAAGGGCACCCAGGTCTCGCTGTACCTCCCCCTTACCTAACCTAACCACATTGAGATAATAATCTGCCCCTTGTTTTTGCCGCCAAAGTGGATAACCTCACATTTATCTATATTATACTGCATCTGCCACGCATCTGCCCACTCACTCAACCTGTCCAGGTCACCCTGCAACCTCCTAACATCCTCTTCACAGTTCACACTGCCACCCAGCTTTGTGTCATCCGCAAACTTGCTAGTGTTGCTCCTAATTCCCTCTTCCAAATCATTAATATATATGGCAAACAGTTGCGGCTCCAACACCGAGCCTTGCGGCACTCCACTCGCCACTCCCTGCCATTCTGAAAAGGACGCGTTCACTCCTACTCTTTGCTTCTTGTCTGCCAACCAATTTTCTATCCATGTCAACACCGTACCCCCAATACCATGTGCTCTAATTTTAGTCACCAGTCTCCCATATCAAAGGCTTTCTGAAAGTCTAGATACACTACATCCACTGGCACCCCTTCATCCATTTTATTTGTCACATCCTCAAAAAATTCCAGAAAATTAGGTCAAGCATGATTTCCCTTTCATAAATCCATGTTGACTTGGACTAATCCTTTTACTGGTATCCAAATGCCCCATTATTGCCTCTTTAATAATTGACGCCAGCATCTTTCCCACATTTCTCCAGCATTTTAGTCTGCCCAGTAGGAAAGCACACCCTGGCCTGGTTTATTTTAATGTAATGGTTAGTGGCTGAATGGGAGCGGCTGAATGGGAGATGCCAGAGAGTAATGGTGGATGGCTGTTTGTCAGGTTGGAGGCCGGTGACTAGTGGGGTGCCTCAGGGGTCTGTGTTGGGTCCACTGGTGTTTGTCATGTACAACAATGATCTGGATGATGGTGTGGAAAATTGGATTAGTAAGTATGCAGATGATACTAAGATAGGTGGTGTTGATTGATTGATTTTATTTTTATTGTCATTTGAACCTCAAAGAGACTCAAACGAAATTCCGTTTCCACAGCCATACAAACAAAACAATTCCTACAGGACACACAAACAATTCAATTTACAGAAAAACATCCATCACAGTGAATCTCCTCCTCACTGTGATGGAAGGCAAAGTCTTTTCTCTCCCCTGCACCATCCTTCTCCCGATGTTGAAGCCCCAGGCGGGCGATGGTGAGTCCCGGGCGGTGTACGGCCCCGCTCCAGTCCAAAGTTGGAGCCCCCGGCGGGCGCTGGAATATCCCGCGGCCATTAAAGCCACGCCGGGCGATTTACGGCCCTGCTCCGGGTCGTTCCAACCCCGCGACACGGGCGGGAGAAGTTGCATTGCGGGAGCTCTGGAAAGCGGCCTCTAACCCGGACCCGCGAGCTCCCGATATCACTGTCCACCGGTCTGTAGCTGGAGCTCCGGAGTCGGGCCGCAGCAGCGAGCCACCACCGCTCCTCACGCTCCGAGGCCAGCCAGCCCCACGATGGTAAGTCCGCAGCTCCGCAGGCTCCGCGAATGGAGCCCCCAGGTCGTCCCGGTCGGAGGCCGCTCCACGGAGCTAGGCCCCAACGACAACAGAGACCCAACAGGGAAAAGGTCGGGTCTCCCGTGCAGGGAAGAGCTTTTTAAAGTTCCCCCTCCCCCCCCCCCCGCCCCCCACATATACACAGTTAAAAGCAGTATTAAAAAAACACCGACAACTACATTTAACTAGACAAAAATAAAAAAAGACAAACGGACTGCAGTCGAGCCACAAGCCGCCACTTCCTTGTGGATAATGAAGTAGATTTTCAAAGTCTACAGAGAGATTTAGGCCATTTGGAAGAGTGGGCTGAAAGATGGCAGATGGAGTTTAATGCTGATAAATGTGAGGTGCTACATCTCGGCAGGACAAATCAAAATAGGACGTACATGGTAAATGGTAGCGAATTGAGGAATGCAGTTGAACAGAGGGATCTAGGAATAACTGTGCATAGTTCCCTGAAGGTGGAATCTCGTGTAGATAGGGTGGTAAAGAAAGCGTTTGGTGTGCTGGCCTTTATAAATCAGAGCATTGAATATAGAAGTTGGGATGTAGTGTTAAAATTGTACAAGGCATTGGTGAGGCCAATTCTGGAGTATGGAGTACAATTTTGGTCGCCTAATTATAGGAAGGATGTCAACAAAATAGAGAGAGTACAGAGGAGATTTACTAGAATGTTGCCTGGGTTTCAGCAACTAAGTTACAAAGAAAGGTTGAACAAGTTAAGTCTTTATTCTTTGGAGCGCAGAAGGTTAAGGGGGGACTTGATAGAGGTCTTTAAAATGATGAGCGGGTTAGACAGAGTTGACGTGGATAAGCTTTTCCCATTGAGAGTAGGGAAGATTCAAACAAGGGGACATGACTTGAGAATTAAGGGACAGAATGTTAGGGGTAACATTAGGGGAAACTTCTTTACTCAGAGAGTGGTAGCTGTGTGGAATGAGCTTCCAGTGGAAGTGGTGGAGGCAGGTTCGATTTTATCCTTTAAAAATAGATTGGATTGGGTATATGGACGGGAAAGGAATGGAGGGATATGGCCTGGGTGCAGATAGATGGGACTAGGGGGAAGTAAGAAGAAAGAAGGGAAGAGAAAAAAAAAAAAGTGTTCGGCACGGACTTGAAGGGTCGAGATGGCCTGTTTCCGTGCTGTAATGGTTATATGGTTATATGGTTATGTTACTTAGCTAACAATTAAAATCATCAGACTAATAATTCAGAGTATTTCATTTAATATCCTATTATGGTGGTCCTCCTTTTGACCAAACCTGTCCCTTCAAGTATTCAGATATTTTCTGAATAAAGGTTGATGGAGTGATGTCACCAAATATCCCAAAGGAACCTCTTTAAACCTGCAGTGGTATATAAACAGTGAAAACTGATTCAACCTTTTAAGTAAAGCTCAAATTCCCCTTGAATGTCTGGTTGCCTTCCATCCAGCTGAAGGTTCTGAATGTGTGTTAGTTCCAATGTTGAATACCAAAAAGGTGTGCCCTTATTTGTAATGCAAAAGCTTATTCCCGGAACATGCTTCGATGAATCTATTCAGGGATCTAATTTAGTTTAGTTTAGTTTAGAGATACAGTGCGGAAACAGGCCCTTCGGCCCACTGAGTCTGCACTGACCAGCGATCCCTGCACATTAACACTATCCTACGCACACTAGGGACAATTTACATTTACATCAAGCCAATTAACCTCTTTGTAGTGTGGGAGGAAACTGAAGATCACTGAGAAAACCCACACGGTCACGGGGGGAACGTACAAACTCCATACAGACAGCACCTGTAGTCAGGATTGATCCCGTGTCTCCGGCACTGCAAGCGCTGTAAGGCAGCAACTGTACCGCTGCACCACCATGGTCACTCATCTAATGCTAAGATTAATCTAAATCCTATTTTAAATTCACCCTTTTAATGCATTATTTGGCAGACTTTCACAATGGGAGTGGTAAATGATTGTTATGATGAGTTAGCATTAGATGATAGGGGTCCATCTTAAGCTGCCTTGTGAATCAGGAGTGTGGTGTTAAAGTTAGATCCCCATCAACAATTGCTATTGTCTGCCCACTACATCACCAAGAATGTAAGTACTTGAAGGATTTCCCATTCCGAACCCTCTAACTGCAGCCCGCAGATACTTGTAATATTTCATACTGGAGCAATTAAGGAGTTAAAGCAAAACAGCCCATAACCAGCCCAAGTGGGCAAGTTCGGCCGAAGGGCCTGTTTCTAAACTGTATCACTCTCTGACCCTAAATGGTGTCTATTAAAATGTTCAATATACAATTTAGCAATGCAGTAAAACTATTCAAAATTCCATCATGTTCGAAAAGTTTTAAGGATGTGTACATAGGGAAATCAGCTAATTTTTGAGAGATGGTTCCAGTGTTCGTGGAGGCAATGGTCATTGGTAGAATTTCACTCAACGTTGAGATATTTGCCATTTGTGGCATTGTGGTTTAATAGGTAGCGTTTTGCAGAGCTGCAATCTTTACCTTTTTTTTGGACATTTTTAAAACCAGCAGTTGGAAAATGTAGCTGTTGAGGACTGTGTAGTTTCTGAGGCCCTATCCCGTTCCTGCCGCTCGCTGTCAGTGAGCCCCACACCACCTGTGGGGCCTCAGAAGATCATGGCTCTCGAGTTATTCAGGATCATTGACTTTCCCTTGAGACAATAGGTCACCTGTAGTGGCTTAATTGGCTTCTCCTGTACATGTGAGGCCCATTATGTTTTTGCAGTTCTTATTAGTTGGCCTGCTGCAATGAACGTCCATTAATCAGTCATTTGCTGTATGTCATTATGTTTGTGTGTTTAGCTGATAAATTATTGTAAAACATGACGGAATTTAGATGGATAATCAAATGAGTTCGAACTTTATAAGAGCAGTGATTGTTTAAATTGAGTTGATTTGAGTTGAAGTTAGTAGATTTTGTTGTTCAGTTCTTAAAATATTGCCAATTAATGTTGGGCTGTATGAATTTTCTTTGTTTCTGTTTTCAGGCATGGGATCACAACATACAAGTTTTTGTTACAAAGCTGGTTTTACATCAATGTGTCTTAACAATTAGTGCAGACTAGAGAGAATCAAATGGAGCATTTATTGTTTGAGAGATGCCAAGTTTCACGGAGAACTAATTATGTCTGTAGTGCAAAATGTGGTAGGTGGCTTTTTAGTTTGAATCAACACTTTCCTCAAAGTATGTGGCCTTTAGTTTCTTCCACGACTACAGGTATATGCCAATCCTGAACCTAAATTTGTACGCTAAGTTGTGTCCATTTTCTGATTCCAAATGATGCTCAAATATCCCTCAAGCCCAACTAAAAAAAGGATGGACATCAGTAAAAACAATCAGGGGTCAAGAGAACCACAAACCAAGAGCAGTCTTACAAATGCATTTCAATTCACTTAACACACATTTGTGTTTAAAAAGCATTAAAAAATCCTTCAGTCAGAGAGGGGGTGAATCTGTGGAATTCTTTGCCACAGAAGGCTGTGGAGGCCAATCCAATTAATATTTTTAAGGCAGAGACATATAGAGTCTTCGATTTTCCAGCATCTGCAGTTCCTTCTTAAATAGATTCTTGAATAGTATGGGTGTCAGGGGTTATGGGGAGAAGCCAGCAGAATGGGGTTAGGAGGGGGACATAGATCAGCTATGATTGAATGGCGGAGTAGACTTGATGGGCCGAATGGCCTAATTCTGCACATATCACTTATGTCCTTATGACCTTATAAAGCTGCAATCAGGGAAGCACTTCTGTTTTTCATGTGCAAAAATGTGTCATAAACATTTCCCAAAGAAAGCAGAAGTGCAGAAAATAACAGATTTTTTTTTAACCCTGGACATTGCAATATTGGTAATAGTAGGCCATAACTCCCATTCTCAGGCTCATTCCCCATTGCTTGGCAATTTATTTTCTTCAATTACTCACCCTTATCAAGTGCCATAATTGATTTTTCTTCCACCACCATTTCAGAAAATGTATTCTCGATCATGAATTGTGCATGAATCCCCCACTCTTTGTTTCTTATGGGAACCACTATAAATCGGTGTCATTTGGTTCTTGAAGATTTTCCAATGATTTTTTTTGTCTAGAACCTTCCTGATTTTTGAACATTTATCAAATCTCTTTTCAGCCATACCTGCTTTATGAAGAATAACCCTCATTTTTCCAGTCTATCCATGTAATTAAAGTTCCATAATCCTGGAATGATTGGACCATGTTTTGCTGCCCCTTCTCCAAAGCTTCCACATTTTTCTTCCTAATGGATAATGTCTAGCTCATTCTCACCTTGACCTCTCTGCCTTTGATCATTTACACTATCCAATGGAAGCTGGATCCACAGTAATTCATCTTGAACCCAGATTCATAACAGCCCTGAGGATTCAACAACAATTTCAATAGTTACATATTCAGCCTTTTCAATTCAGAACTAGGCATTTCTGCTGGAAATCATTAGCCTCAAAACACCAACATTCTCTCTGAACAAATGCTGCCCGACCTACTAAATATTTTCAAGCATTTTACATTAGGCCATCTATCGATAAAATTATAAAAGTCTCATCTTGTATGTGTGTGCGTGCGCATGTGTGTGCATGTGTGTGTGCGTGCACGTGTGCGCATGTGTGTTTTTGTATCTTCACCAAAACGCTACGCAATAGCGCTGAATTTTTTACTGAAACGTCACATTTTTCCGGTCATCGCAATAATCAGTTCCTTCAGTTTTTATGTTATATTTCAAAAGTTATTGATATTTAAAGTTTTTAAAAAGCCAACTTTGAAAAAAATAACTGCCTTTGACAGGGAGACTTACACGGTAGCGCTAAAATCTTTGCAGAACCTTACTCAACTTTGTCCCTTAGTCATTCCTGTCAACTTTCCTCCAGATTTGATGTTATATTTCACAAATTATTGATATTTAAAGTTTTAAAAAGCCCATTTTGAGAAGAATAACTGTCACTCTGGCAGGTTCCAGTGATGATGTCACAATGCCATCTCAGTGTCCACCAATCACAATGGGATCATTTACATAAGATAAAGTGTTTTTGTTGCCAATGGCACAGCAGCCAAGACTTTGCAAATTTTACCCCCACAGCCCACTCCCCACAGCCCACTCCCCACGGCCCACTCCCCACGGCCCACTCCCCATGCCCCACTCCCCACAGCCCACTCCCCACAGCCCACTCCCCATGGCCCACTCCCCACGGCCCACTCCCCATGGCCCACTCCCCACAGCCCACTCCTCACAGAATTTTGAGAGACAGAATTTTGGCCATGCCCCTCTCTGGCGATGGCCCAATCATTGAGCAGCAGCATCACGTGGGAAGGATTTATTGGCTCCACGGAGCACCGACGCCGACTCAAAAGTCGAGTCCATGGATTGGCTGCGGGAAGCACCGACTGCCACCCCCCCCAAGTGTGCCGATGGGTTGCATTGAGGGACCAGGCCTCCCATGAGGGCTATGGATGAGTGGTGGAATGTTACGTTGGGAGAACGGGTGAGTGGTGGAAACGGGTTGCTTTGGGGGAACGGGTGAGTGGTGGATTATTGCCTTGGGGAACGGGGCCCAACGGGTCCCACTTGGTATAGTAAGAAATAAAATTAGGGGCAGATATTTCAGTTCCTTGTGCCAGTAAGTTTGTTGACTCATCTATTACCTCAGTCTCATTTTCCTGCATTTACACCAAATCCCTTCATTCTGTTAATATCTAAAAACCTCAAAATTTGTTCTTATTGCAGAATTTAACTTTCTGAAATTAATTCACAATGTTGTTTGTAGATTTTGGTCTAAAAATACACCTTGAGTATTAAACATTAAGGAAAACCTTAAATTTCAAAAAATCATATTTACAGACATCATATAAGTAGTAAAAGTTGAATTTGTGTTCCTTAGACAATTCCACTATTTATATAAAAAGTAACATTGTTATTTGATCATGTGCATTTATTAAATTATCTTGAATATTTCCTCAAGTCGACTTCTTGGTTGCCTTCAAGTTTTATCGAACAGTTTTCTTTCCATTTTTTACTCGATAGATTCTGCGTATCAATCTTTGGCCATTGTTTGCATTGCTTTCAATGTTTGATTGCTTATCCAATAGACAATAGACAATAGACAATAGGTGCAGGAGCAGGTCATTCGGCCCTTCGAGCCAGCACCGCCATTCAATGTGATCATATAACATATAACCATATAACAATTACAGCACGGAAACAGGCCATCTCGGCCCTTCCAATCCGTGCCGACACTTAAGGGCCTGTCCCACGAGTATGCAACTGCATGCGGCAAGCGTGACCAAACCGGAATCGGGGGCCGCGCGGAGGTCGAGTGATCCCCGTACAGGGCCGGTCCCACCAGCATGCGACTGCATGCGGCAAGCGCGACCAAACAGGAAGCGGGGGCCGCGTGGAGGTCGAGTGAGTGACGTGAAGTTCGAGCGAAGTCCGCGGGAAGTTCACGCGTGACGTACGGCATCAAGACGCAGCGTACGGCGTCAAGACGCTGCGCAGACCCGTCGAGGCGGTGCGTACGGCGTCGAGGCGGTGCGTACGGCGTTGAGGCGGCTGCGGGCCGGCAGGCCATTGCCGCGCGGAATTATTGAACAGTGTCAGTTTTTCGGAGCCCCGCGCGATGTCGGGACCAGCTCCGCACAACTCCATACGGCTCCGGCGATCGAAGTGGGACCGGCCCCGCGTGACCGTACAGCTCAAGCGACCACGTTAGGTCGAGCTTGCCGCATGCAGTCCCATGCTCGTGGGACAGGCCCTTTACTCTCACCTAGTCCCATCTACCTGCACTCAGACCATAACCCTCCATTCCTTTCCCGTCCATATACCTATCCAATTTATTTTTAAATGATAAAAATCGAACCTGCCTCCACCACTTTCACTGGAAGCTCATTCCACACAAGTACCACTCTCTGAGTAAAGAAGTTCCCCCTCATGTTAGCCCTAAACATTGTCCCTTAATTCTCAAATCATGTCCTCTTGTTTGAATCTTCCCTACTCTCAATGGAAAAAGCTATCAAGTCCCCCCTCTATCAAGTCCCACCTTAACCTTCTGCGCTCCAAAGAATAAAGAATAAAGACCTAACTTGTTCAACCTTTCTCTGTAACTTTGGTGCTGAAACCCAGGCAACATTCTAGTAAATCACCTCTGTACTCTCTCTATTTTGTTGACATCTTTCCTATAATTTGGCGACCAGAATTGTACACCTTATTCCAGAATTGGCCTCACCAATGCCCTGTACAATTTTAACATTACATCCCAACTTCTATACTCAATGCTCTGATTTATAAAGGCCAGCACACCAAAAGCTTTCTTTACCACTCTATCTACATGAGATTCCACCTTCAGGGAAATATGCACAATTATTCCTAGATCCCTCTGTTCTACTGCATTCCTCAATTCACTACCATTTACCATGTATGACCTATTTTGATTTGTCCGACCAAGATGTAGCACCTCAAGCTTATCAGCATTAAACTCCATCTGCCATCTTTCAGCCCACTCTTCCAAATGGCCTAAATCTCTCTGTAGACTTTGAAAATCTACTTCATTATCCACAACACCACCTATCTTAGTATCATCTGCATACTTACTAATCCAATTTACCACACCATCATCCAGATCATTGATGTATATGACAAACAACAGTGGACCCAACACAGATCCCTGAGGCACCCCACTAGTCACCGGCCTCCAACCTGACAAACACTTATCCACCATTACTCTCTGGTATCTCCCATTCAGCCACTGTTGAATCCATCTTGCGACTCCACTATTAATACCCAACAATTGAACCTTCTTAACCAACCTTCCATGTGGAACCTTGTCAAAGGCCTTACTGAGGTCCATATAGACAACACCCACCGCTTTTCCCTCATAAATTTCCCTAGTAACCTCTTCAAAAAATTCAACAAGATTAGTCAAACCTGACCTTCCAGGCACAAATCCATGTTGACTGTTCCTAATCAGACCCTGTTTATCCAGATGATTATATATATTATATATTATATATATAAATATTATCTCTAAGTATCCTTTCCATTAATTTGCCCACCACTGACGTCAAACTAACAGGTCTATAATTGCTAGGTTTACTCTTAGAACCCTTTCTAAACAATGGAACAACATGCGCAGTACGCCAATCCTCAGGCACCATTCCCGTTTCTAATGACATTTGAAATATTTCTGTCATAGCCCCTGCTATTTCTACACTAATTCCCTCAACGTCCTAGGGAATATCCTGTCAGGACCTGGAGACTTATCCACCTTTATATTTTTCAAAAGTGTCAGTACTTCCGCTTCTTTGATCCTCATAGGACACTGGTGGCGACCTGAATCCGGAGGCTCGGCCGCGGGCCCAGTGGACGACATCGTCGGGAGCGCGCAGGTCACAGGTTGGTGACCTGTTTTTCTGGGGCTCCCGCAACTACAGCTGCGTCCGCTGGACTGGAGGGCGGCAGCTTCGGCAGCTTCGACCACCCCGGGCCGCGGAGTTTGAACCGGCCCGTCGCGGAGCACGGATTCGGCCGCTGGACTGGCTTACCGTCGCCCGGCGGGGCCACAGCATCAGAAGCCTGGATCGCCTCAGCGCAGAGGGAGAAGAAAGCGGGAAGAGACAGAGACTTTAAGACTTTTGCCTCCATCACAGTGAGGAGGTACCTGGTGAACTCACTGTGGTGGATGTTAATTTGTGTTTATTGTGTGTTTTGTCATTTATTGTTATATGTATGACTGCAGGCAACGAAATTTCGTTCAGACCGAAAGGTCTGAATGACAAATAAAGGAATCTCTCTAATCTCTAATAGTTTCCATAGCTACCCTACTTGTTTCCCTTACCTCACATAATTCAATATCCTTCTCCTTGGTGAATACCGAAGAAAAGAAATTGTTCAATATCTCCCCCATCTCTTTTGGCTCAGCACATAGCTGTCCACTCTGACTCTTTAATGGACCAATTTTATCCCTTGTTATCCTTTTGCTATTAATATAGCTGTAGAAACCCTTTGGATTTACTTTCACCTTACTTGCCAAAGCAACCTCATATCTTCTTTTAGCTTTTCTAATTTCTTTCTTAAGATTCTTCTTACATTCTTTATACTCCTCAAGCACCTCATTTACTCCATGCTGCCTATATTTATTGTAGATCTCTCTCTTTTTCCGAACCATGTCCAATTTTCCTTGTAAACCATGGCTCTTTCCAATTATTACTCTTTCCTTTCAACCGAACAGGGACATAAAGATTATGTACTCTAAAAATGCCACCTTTAAATGTCCTCCATTTCTCTTCTACATCCTTCCCATAAAACAAAATGTCCCAATTCACTCCTTATAAATCCTTTCGCATCTCCTCAAAGTTAGCCTTTCTCCAATCAAAAATCTCAACCATTGGTCCAATTATGACCTTCTCCATAATTATATTGAAACTAATGGCATTGTGATCACTGGACCCGAAGTGCTCCCCAATACACATACCTCCGTCACCTGACCTGTTTTATTTCCTAACAGGAGGTCCAGCACTGCCCCTTCTCTAGTAGGTACCTCTATGTATTGCTGCAAAAAACTATCCTGCACACATTTTACAAACTCCAAACCATCCAGCCCTTTTACAGAATGTGTTTCCCAGTCTATGTGTGGAAAATTGAAATCTCCCACAATCACTACCTTGTGCTTACTACTAATATCTGCTATCTCCTTACATATTTGCTCTTCCAATTCTCGCTCCCCATTAGGCGGTCTATAATACACCCCTATAAGTGTTGCTACATCTTTCCCATTTCTCAGTTCCACCCAAATAGCCTCCCTAGACAAGCCCTCTAAGCTATCCTGCCAAAGCACTGCTGTAATATCTTCTCTGACAAGCAATGCAACACCTCCACCTCTTGCCCCTCCAATTCTATCACACCTGAAGCAACGAAATCCTGGAATATTTAGTTTCCAATCACAGCCAACCTGCAACCATGTTTCACTAATCGCCACAACATCGTACTTCCAGGTGTCAATCCAGGCTCTAAGCTCATCCACCTTTCTTACAATGCTCCTAGCATTAAAATATACACATTTAAGAAACCCACCACCTCTTATTCTCTGTTTATTATCTTTTTATTCTTTCTCCCCTAAATGTTGGGTCTGAGTGCTTCCCTTCTCTACCTCCTGCCTCACACACTGTCTACTAGCTTTCTCTATTTGTGTCCCTCCCCCCAACCGTTCTAGTTTAAAGTCTCCCCAGTAGCCTATGCAAATCTCCCCGCCAGGATATTGGTCCCCCTCGGGTTCAAGTGCAACCCGTCCTTTTTGTACAGGTCACACTTTCCCCAAACGAGGTCCCAATGATCCAGAAACTTGAATCCCTGCCCTCTGCACCAGTCCCTCAGCCACTCATTTATCCTCCACCTCACTCCATTCCTACTCTCACTGTCGCATGGCACAGGCAGTAATCCTGAGATTGTTACTTTTGTGGTCCTTCTCCTTAACTCTCTTCCTAACTCCCTAAATTCTCCTTTCAGGACCTCTTCTCTTTTTCTACCTATGTCATTGGTACCTATATGTACCACGACCTCAGGCTCCTCTCCCTCCCATTACAGGATATCTTGGACACGTTCAGACACATCCCAGACCCTGGCACCAGGGAGGCAAACTACCATCCAGATCTCCTGACTGCATCCACAGAATCGCCTATCTGACCCCCTAACTATAGAGTCCATGATTACTATTACCCTCCTCTTCCTTTCCCTACCCTTCTGAGCAACAGGGCCGGTCTCTGTGCCGGAGGCCCGGCCGCTGTCGCTACCCCCAACAGTACTCAAACAGGAGTACTTATTGCCAAGGTGTACAGCCACCGGGGTACTCTCTAGTCCCTGCCTCTGCCCCTTGCCCCTCCTAACCGTGACCCACTTGTATGCCTCCCATGGTCTTGGAGTGACCATCTCTCTATAACTCCTCTCTATGACCTCCTCACTCTCCCTGACCAGACAGAGGTCCTCGAGCTGCTGCTCCAGGTTCCTAATACGGTCCCTTAGGAGCCCCATCTCGACGCACCTGGCGCAGATGTGGACGTCTGAGGGATGATTGGGGATGATCATGGCTGATCATCCTCAATCAGTACCCCATTCCTGCCTTCTCCACATATCCCCTGACTTAGCTATCTATAAGAGCCCTATCTAGCTCTCTCTTGAAAGTATCCAGAGAACCGGCCTCCACCTCCCTCTGTGGCAGAGAATTCCACAGATTCACAACTATCTGTGAGAAAACGGACATTACACCACTAATCATCGATGGGGACTGTGTGGAGAGGGTGGCGGATTTCCGCTTCCTGGGAATCCACATTGAGGAGGACCTGACATGGAGCGTGAACACCTCTGCGCTGCTGAAAAAGGTCCAGCAGAGACTGCACTTCCTGAGGGTGCTCAGGAAGAACAACATCACCCAGAGACTGCTGCTGTCCTTTTATCGGTGCTCCATAGAGAGCATCCTAACATACTGTGTATGCGTGTGGTACACCAGCTGCACAGCGGCTAAGTGGAAAGCGCTCCAGAGGGCTATCGACAACGCCCAGAAGATTATCGGCTGCCCTCTCCTCACCTTGGAGGACCTACACAGTTCCCACTGTCTCAAGAAATCCCAGAACATCATAAAGGACATTTCCCACCCCGGACACTCCCTGTTTGAACTGTTGCCGTCAGGCAGACGATACAGATCAATGAGGACAAGGACAAACAGACTCAAAAACAGTTTTTATCCCACAGCAATAACTACACTTAATGTAGCCACTAAATGAGCGCAGGTGCGCTACATACCAAAGGGATTGTGAAATCGACAGAAGAATGTATGGTTGTGTGTTTATGCTTGTTTTTTTCATGTTATTTATTTTAGTTGTTTATTTTAGATATTTCTCTTTTACGTATCGTTAGCTTTTAGATAATGTGTGAATGGTGAACTGACTGGTTGGCATTTCTAATTTCGTTGTACATGTTTACATGTTATAATGACAATAAAGAATTTCATTTTCATTTTCATTTTTTCGAAAAGTGTTTCCTCGTCTCCGTTCTCAATGGCTTACCCCTTATTCTTAAACTGTGGCCCCTGGTTCTGTACTCCCCAACATCGGGAACATGTTTCCTACCTCTAGCATGTCCAAACCCATAACAATCTTATATGCTTCGATGAGATATCCTCTCATCCTTCTAAACTCCAGAGTGTACAAGCCCAGCCGCTCCATTCTCTTAGCATATGACAGTCCCGCCATCCCGGGAATTAACCTTGTAAACCTACGCTGCACTCCCTCAATAGCAAGAATGTCCTTCCTCAAATTAGGGGACCAAAACTGCACAAAATACTCCAGGTGTGGTCTCACTAGGGCCCTGTCCAACTACAGAAGGAACTCTTTGCTCCTATACTCGACTCCTCTTGTTATAAAGGCCAACATGCCATTCGCTTTCTTCACTGCCTGCTGTACCTGCATGCTTACTTTCATAGACTGATGAACCAGAATCCAGTTTTTCAATGACCAGCCGATTAAATAAAAATAAACTAATCCAATACAGTATCCAGAATGCAGGTTGCTATTTATCAAATGCCTTTCTACCTGGTATCAATCAAGTAGAATCACGGTGGAACAGCGGTAGAGTTGCTACCTTACAGTACTTGCAGCATCGGAGACCCGGGTTTGATCCTTACTACGGGTGCTGTCTGTACGGTGTTTGTATATTATCCCTGTGACCTGCGTGGGTTTTCTCCGAGATCCTTGGTATCCTCCCACTCCAAAGACGTACAGGTTTGTAGGTTAATTGGCTTGGTAAATGTAAAAATTGTCCCTAGTGTGTGTAGGATAGTGTTAATGTGCGGGGATCGCCAGTCGGCGAAAGGTCTGTTTGCACGCTGTATCTCTAAAAACTAAAACTAAAAGTTGAATATCTGAAGAAGTGTCGCAACCCAAAATGTCACTTATCCATTTCCTCCACTGATGCTGCCTGACCTGCTGGGTTACTCCAGCACTTTGTATTTTATATGGTTTCAGAAGATCTAGAGACCAGCAGAACCAACTGCAGAACAAATCCGATTGAAAATCAAAAGATTGCAGGTGCTGGAAATCTGAAATGTTAACTCTGTTTCTTCCTCCACAGCTATTGCCTGACCTGCTGAGAATTTTCAACAATTTCTATTCTTAATCATAGAACAATCCATGCTGAAAACCTGACATTAAACCAACAAACATTGGACATAATGTACATAGCGTTGTTACAATTCCTGCCCTCAGTGGCGCACCAGATCTGCCGACTGTGTGTGTGGGGGGGGGAGGGGGAGTAAACTGCAGGTTTTTCATTGTTGTTAGGGGGGGTTTCCTCATCCAACAAGCTCATAATGTAAAGGAAATCCCCTTCTGTCATCCATTCGTGGGGTTTTTCAACATGTTGCTGGTCTATTGAATCACTGGATTTGAAAGTCGGGGCTCAAATTCAAGGCCTTCAAAATCACGGATCGCAAGTTCATGACAAAACAAAAGGTATGTAGGACGTTTATTTAACATCTTATCTAGTTTTTGGTGTAATTTAATTTTAATCTGATGATGCGAAATAAGTTAATTAGGCCCCGATATTGGCAACATGATCATTATCCGTATTGTTTAATTGTCTATCCTTGATCACTATTTTCATGCTAAATATCTGGCTAAAAACATCCACAGTACATACAGATGTTTAACATGGCGGCGGCCATGACTCATCTGTATGTATGTCTGTGTAAAACAGCCCTTGTCCGGATGGAGGTGTAGGGATAGGTGTCGAGACTCCATCCTATCCCCCCTGGTTAAATCCCTCCTTACCTATGTTCAAGACACCTCACACGCTCTTCGTCTCCTCCATGACTTCCCTTTTCTAGGCCCCCATCCCCTCATCTCCACCATGGATGTCCAGTCACTCGACATCTCCATCCCCCACCAGGAGCGTCTTAAAGCCTTCCATTTCTTCCTCGACCGCAGAACCAACCAATTCCCGTCTACTGATACTCTCCTCCACTTAGCGAAGCTGGTCCTTACCCTTAACAACTTTTTGTTTGACTCCTCCCATTTCCTCCAAATCCAAGGCGTAACTATGGGCACGCGCATGGGCCCAAGCTATGCCTGCCTCTTTGTAGGATACGTCGAACAATCCATGTTACCTCCTGCACCCATACAGAACTCACTGACTTCATCCATTTCCCCACTAACTTCCACCCGGCACTCAAATTCATCTGGACCATTTCCGACATCTCCATACCATTTCTAGACCTCACTATCTCCATCGCAGGTGACAGACTATTGACCGACATCTACTATAAACCCACTGACTCCCATGGCTATCTGGACTACACTTCTTCCAACACTGCTTCCTGTAAGAACTCCATCCCCGACTCTCAATTCCTCCGTCTACACCCCATCTGCACCCAGGATGAACGCCCAACACCTCCGCTCAGTTCGCATTAACCAACCTGATCTCCCGGTGGCTCAGCACTTCAACTCCCCCTCCCATTCCGAATCCGACCTTTCTGTCCTGGGCCTCCTCCATGGCCAGAGTGAGGCCCACCGTAAATTGGAGGAGCAGCGCCTCATATTTCGCTTGGATTGTTTACACCCCAGGGGTATGAACATTGAGTTCGCCAATTTTAGGTAGTCCCTGCTTTCTCCTTCTTTCCCCTCCCCTTCCCAGCTCTCCCACAGCCCACTGTCTCTGCCTCTTCCTTTCATCTTCCCGCCCCGCCCACCCCCACATCAGTCTGAAGAAGGGTCTCGACCCGAAACGTCGCCTATTTCCTTCGCTCCATAGATACTGCCTCACCCACTGAGTTTCTCCAGCATTTTTGTCTACCTTTGATTTTACATCATCTGCAGTTCTTAGGTAAATATTAAAGTTTTTTAATGCTTTATCTGATGGGATAAATTACAGGCTTGATTTTTAAAATCTCAAAATTTTGTAACATTCTTACTGTATATTTTATGCTGGTCATCATCTAAAGACAAGAATTACATTGATATTTTGAACATCCTCAAGTTTAAAATGTTGGTCAAAAAATGTGGTAAATATCTGAGCTGTGGTCCTATATTCTGTGGAGGGCTCCATCTCAAATGTTTACCTATTTATCCTGTTTAGATACTATTTAACTAGGTATGTTACAAAACTTACCTTCAGCGGCGCTGCAGTTCTGCCACTGGCCGTGTGCGCGACTTTGGCGCCTTTGAGAGGGGGGCGGGATTAAAATGCCGTTTTCTCCTGCCTGTCGGAGTCGATCTTTCTCAGCCTGTTCAGCTGCTGCAGAAAAATCGCTCCGACATCCGTTCTCTGAAGTTTTTTAAAAACATCGCTGGACAATTTCATCGCAGGAGTAAATAAAAATCGACTTCTAACGCTGTCAACGGGACGGATCTCCCGTACGGGACAAATAAAGGTAAGCCGTTTATTTTACATATAAACTTGCTTCTTAGCCAAATTTTACGTTGCGAAAAGGTGAGTTAGGCCCCATACGAACCGGCAGTGTTTTTCCTGCCGATATGGGGTTTAAATTCACCGCAAACCGCAACGTTCCAAATGATCGCGTTACACCAAATCCCACTCGCGAGATGATTTTAATGGCCATTAATTTACGGCAATTAAACACTTAATTCCTTCCATTTGGCCTATAAATTCATGACAATGAGATTTAAAAATCATGTTATATTATGAATTCTTGTGTGAATATTATTTGGACACTTAAAGGCTGTCTCACGAGTCTGCGGTCATTGGCGGCGAAACGGGAAGAATCTACCGCTCCTGGGCCGCCACAGACCGCGCACTCGGTCAAACGCACAATTCCGGGGCCGTGCGGCGTTGTTCCCAACACCGCACGGTGCTAAAATAAAACCAACACTGTTCAAAAATATGTCCCTACCGCACAGCCTCCGCCAGTGAGGCACGAGCGCGGCACGGCCGCCGCCACAGCCGGCGCCGGTGTGGCACGAGCGCCGTGCGTCGAACTTGCACCGCCACAGCCTCCACCAGTGAGGCATGACCGCCGGCACGGCCGCCGCCACAGCCACCGCTACAGCGCCGCGATCAGCACAGCCGCCGCCACAGCTGCCGCTAGTGAGTCACGTGTGCGGCACGGCCGCCGCCACAGCTACCGCTACAGCGCTGCGATCAGCACGGCCGCCGCCACAGCCCCGCAGATCCAAAATGACGTCATCGCAGTCGGCCCGCCCCTTTTTTTTACTTACTGCAAGCTCGTGGGACCAGCCTTCCTTAAATCACTCGGCCCCCGCGCAGCATCCGTGCGGCGCTCCCGTCGCATAGGCTCGGCGCTCTCGCCGTTGCCGTGCGGTCCCCTCTACAGGCGAAGCCACGCTTCACCGCCGATGACCGCAACACCGTGAGACAGAGCCTTTAGGCTATTTAAAAATGTTCATCTTTTCTTAAGAAATGGATAGATGTTTAGATCTAGTAATTGAATTTTGTAATTAGCTACAATTAGGTAACTAACTAATTATATGCTTTAATTTCAGGTCATCCAAGTAAGATTGTTTCATATTTGTTTCAGAATGCTTCAATCTATAATAACTGAAAATTTCTTTCAGTTCTCTTAATTTTTAAGAAAGATGGGCTTTTGACTGTCCTCGATCACAGCTTTTGTGTTAAGTCAATGGAAAAGCAATAGGGAACAAAATGCTAATTTTCGAGTATGAAAATGGCAACAACTTTTTTAATATTGAAGATATGAAAGTGAATTAGGTGTCAAATTAAATGTCTTTTTATGCTTTATCTGATGGGATAAATTGCAGACTTGATTTTTTTTTATCTCAAAATTTTGTAACATTGCTAATTTAACTTAGTGTTAATTTTTCGTTTATATTGGTACTTTACATGACTGTGTAAATTAAAATGTGATTCCTACTGGCAAAGTAGAACTAAATTCATATAATATTTTACGATGAAAAGGAGAAACAATGAACTGCAGATGCCGGTTTACAAAACTTTATGATGTCTGGATGGTAAATTAATAAAGTAAGACATTTAGAATCATAGACACAGGCCCTTAGGCCCAAGCTGCCCATGCCGACCATGTTGGCTATCTAGGCTGGTGCAATTTGCCTGCATTTGGCCCATCTAAGCTCTTCCTATCCATAATACTGTCCAAATGTATTTTGAAAGTTGTAATTGCTTTTGCTCCTATATTTGAATATACAATTTCCAAAGACGTTCAGGTTTGGAGATTAATTGGTTTGGTATAAATGTCCCTAGTGTGTATAGGATAGTGTTAGTGTGCGGGGATCGCTGGTCTGTGGGGACTCGGTGGGCCGAAAGGCCTGTATCCGCGCTGTATCTCTAAAACTGAGAATAAACAATCATTTATACATTTATGCTGTGCAAAAACCAACAAATAGAGTCATATGTTATTTTTTTAAAGAAGTATGTTGTATATTTGAGAATGTACTATGTCTTTAGCAGAAAGGACAAATTGCTCTTACTAGATGTACGGAAAGCAAGATATTGTGCATTGAAGCGAGTGTGAAAAGAGATATAATGAACTATGACGTGAGACAGAAAATGTTTAATGTATATGTTTGTAGTGCCTTTCACAACCTCAAAACTGTAAAATGTTTTACAGGCATTAAGTACTGCTTTTTTAAGCATAGTCACTGTTATAACATGGCTATCGAATTAATGAGATTTTAATCACAGAAAGAATAATGCAGTTAAATAACTGGTTATTTAACAGAGATGTTTTGTTATTTTCAAAGGTGTTAACTTATGTAATTAATCAAGGTAAAAATTTAGTCAAGGGAATTTATAATATTTGCATTATCAATAGCCAGCAGATTTGTCAGCTGCAAGAGTTTCAAACCAAAAATCGATTCATACATTTACTTCCTTCCGCATATTGAAAATTTAGTTATTTGAAAATAGTTGTGATGAGATGTTAAGCTCCTCTGGGGCTTGCAAATATAATTTGACACAGAATGTTGGCAAGCTTTCACCTCCATTGCCTATACAAGCAGTCGGAGTATGAATAGCACTGTCTCTAAACGATAACCATCACAATCAAGAATCAACAGCCTACTTACAACATTAAATACTGATTTCAATGTTGGAATGGGCTGACAAATCTGCACATCAAGTGATGGGCCTCCTTCAAAATTGTGCTGATCGTGTCACTGTGATCATGAGGCATTAAGGTTTCTAACTCCATTTTGAGGCTATTGTTACTGGGCAAAGGTAGTAAAAGTCATGCCAAAGAAGACAAGCAATGTATATTTGGGGCGGCACGGTGGCGCAGCAGTAGAGTTGCTGCCTTACAGCGCTTGCAGCACTTTGATCCCGACTACAGGTGGTGTCTGTATGGAGTTTGTATGTTCTCCCTGCGACCGCATGGGTTTTCTCCGAGATCTTCGGTTTCCTCCCACACTCCAAAGACGTACAGGTATGTAGGTTAATTGGCTTAGTGTAAGTGTCCCTAGTGTGTGTAGGACAGTGTTGATGTGGGGATCGCAGGTCAGTGCGGACTCGGTGGGCCAAAGGGCCTGTTTCCGCACTGTATATCTAAACTAAAATAAGGTGTAGCTGCAGAGTTTACAAAATCCGATGGGTGAAGAACATTGACATCTCACCTTTCCCCCTAAAAAAATCTGTTTAGTGAAAAGAGAGGCTATATTTTGTTTTCTAGTGCAGTACATGTACTAAGTCGGTATGTTTTTAAAAAGTTGAAAATGCTCATAAAAACCTATAGAAATCTCTAGCAGGTGTGTGGCTGTGTGCTGGTGGTACTGCTGCAGATAGTTAAACCCTAATTTCTTGAGGCTTGCCCTGTTTGTAAACAGTCTGTACTTTCTCAAAACTGTCCCTCAGGCTTTTGTGGAGGAAGTCAAATTGCTCAAGTCTACCCAATTTGGCACGATATATTGAGTGTATGCTTCAATGATCATAATTGCAGTGGGACTGATTTCATTTAGTAATCTCTAGACATACCTTCTTCAATAACAACTGCAGGCTACAGGAACTCAATCCTGTTTATTTTTCTCAGAGTGATTGGTTTGAGAAATTTGAATCCGAAACATTAGTCCTTTGTATTACCTAATAACATTTGTTACAAAATTGTGAACATTGCATCCATTAGTTCCTGTTGTAAATAGTGTTGAAACCCATACATTCAAGTACAGAAACCTCTGTGCTGGGGTTTCTAGGAAATGATGTACACTCCTGAATTGGCACAGTTATGTCCAATATTAAACATGGTTCTGTTCAAAAGCGCAGTAAATGCAGTTACAATTCTGCATTCAGGTATGGCCTACTTGAAGACTGTACATTGGATTTTAAGGCCCAAACGAACTGAAAATTCTACAGGGTATAACCGATGTTTATTACTAAAAAGTACAGGAATTCAGCCATCAAAACATTCATGTTCCTTGGTTTAAAATAAACATTGTGGGTTTGGAGCAGTTCTCCCAGAAGCCAGGTGCTTCCCACAGGAAGACCAGAAAAGTCGGAGGGAGAATCACCCTGAGCACTTTTCAGTCACCTTAACTGTGCATTGAGATACACCAAGAGCAGATATCTTGATATCTTGGTATCTTGACCAGGATAGTCTATGATGCCTAGCACAAGGGTGAAAACAATATTAGTGCGATTTAGATAGCAGTGGGTATGGAATACAGTATGTAAAGAGAAAGTTGTGTTAGATATATAGGACAAAACAATCATTAACTTCCCAATATTAGAAAACTAAACTCTGCCGTTATAAAATCACCAAATGCATTCTTAAATCCACAACACATGAGGCAAAGTTACACAATATTAATTCCCACTTTCTGTAGCCAGGCTTTACTAATTTGCATCGTGGATGGGGAAAATTGGGCCTTTAAGGAAAGTGTTGCTTTTACTCCGGAATTTATGAGCTAAAAATTAACTATGTAATAAAAGTTAATTAGTCCCTGTCTGAATTTCTCCAATGATTTTACTCGGGTTAATTGACATAAAAATTGTTTGGTGTTTTATTTACAATAATCGATTTATAGAAAACTTTAGTTCCAATTTAAAGCAAATAACACGTTAGCTGTTGTAAGGAGATATTCCAACTTTGTATACTTTCTCCAGATTTCTATTCATCTTGTTAAGGGCCTGTCCCACTTGGGCGACCTAATCCGCGAGTTCTGGCGACTTTGCCCTCGACTAATACTTGCAGCATGGCCGACACGAGGTCGTAGGAGGTCTTTGTAACTCTCCTTCATGCTCAAGAGTAGTCCCCGTGTACTCGAGGCCTCAGCTATGTCACGACGTATTTTTCAACATGTTGAAAAATGCCCGCGAGTAAAAAAAGGTCGCCATGGAAAAAAATCAATGCTTTTTTTACTCGTAGGGTTAGTCGTAGGTAATCGAGGGTAGTCGAAGGTAGTCGAAGGGAGGTCGAAGGAGGTCGTCTTCACTCTCCACTAATCGGTGTCCAATTTTCCCGAAGTTAGTCGTAGCTCGTCGAAGCTAGTCGAAGCTGGTATTCAACATAGTCGAAGGAGGTCGAAGGAGGTCTTCTACATAGTCGAAGGAGGTCGAAGGAGGTCTTCCACATAGTCGAAGGAGGTCTTCAACATGACATTTTTTCAAACTCTTCTAAACTCACCAATTAGGTCACCCAAGTGGGACAGCCCCTTTACCCTTCCTTCTTTATGTCTATCATGTCACAAACCTCTCTGCTACCTCTCTGCCATTGCAATTAGCTCGACAGGTAGTAGGGGATACCTTGGCTCAGGTGACTCATTTAATTATCTTGTGAGCGGCACGGTGGCACAGCGGTAGAGTTACTGCCTTACAGCTCTGGCAGCGCCAAACACCCGGGTTCGATCCCAATTATGGGTGCTGTCTGTATGGAGATTGTACGTTCTCCCGTGACCTGCGTGGGTTTTCTCAGAGATCTTCGGTCTCCTCCACACTCCAAAGACACACAGGTTTGTAGCTTAATTGGCTTGGTATAAATGTAAAATTGTCCCTAGTATTTGTACAATAGTGTTAATGTACGGGGTTCGTTGGTCGGTGCGAACTCAGTGGGCCAAAGGGCCTGTTTCTGCGCTGTATCTCTAAACTAAATTAATCTTGCCCCTGTATGGATGATTATGTCAGGAAGCTGACGTGAAGGATTGTAGGCAGGGAGCCATCTCTTACAGCTTTATGCTTTGCTACATTGATATAAGCAATCTGGAGGGCCTCTATGAGAAGTTTCAACTAAAAATACATCACATAATTCAAGGACTTGTAATTTCCATAGATATGAGTGTGCACAGTGAGACTGCCTCAGACATCAGTAATGAACATTTTTAACATCATTTTACAGATGGAAGTTGCATTTTACTTGCCGAATTAGAGCTTATTCTTCAAGAAATAGCGAAGATGACAGTTTTGAGAAAAACAATACTAATTTCTGATTTATTAGTTTATTTTGGATGAGATATAAGGTATGCTGTCTTGTGGATTTAAAAGATTCAAATAAGAGCAGAGGAAGTCTCCTGAATTTCTGAGCCAATATTTATCTCTCAATCACAATTACTCAAACATATATTTTATTTCTCTAACTGGTCAATTATCCCTTGGTATTTGTGGGTCCTTGCAATACAAAAATTGTCTTGTATTTTGTTACAATGTTTCATAATTTAGGACATTATTAGTCAATAGACAATAGACAATAGGTGCAGGAGTAGGCCATTTGGCCCTTCGAGCCAGCACTGCCATTCAATGTGATCATGGCTGATCCTCCCCAATCAGTACCCCCGTTCCTGCCTTCTCCCCATATTGCCTGACTCCGCTATTTTTAAGAGCCCTATCTAGCTCTCTCTTGAAAGCATCCAGAGAACCTGCCTCCACCGCCCTCTGAGGCAGAGAATTCCCCACACATTAGGTTGACAAAGATAGTATAAATAATAATAATAATTTATTTATTTTGCAGAATCGGGTTTATGATCATCATAATTAAAGTTGAAAAATGTTTAGGTTCAGTAAGTGGAACATTTGACCATGTAAATGCACACATGATATAACAATAAGAGACAGGGTTACAATTTGCAAATCCACTCCATTCTAGCTCTGCTCGTGTAAAGCGTGTAAATAAAGGCACCTTAATAATTATTTTTTCTCTTTGCTCAACAAATTGAATATCTTCATATTTGCACATGTGACTTCATGTAAAGGCTTTTCCTTTAGGTTAAGTTATGACATTTTTGATTAAACAGGCTGAGCTACTAATATTACAAATTAGGCCTTTTAAACACACGATCAATAAAATCTTTATTCAGGCGTAACATTTCCTGGCAAAGTAATTATGTGTTTGTCAGGATTCAACAGTGTTTTGTGCAAAATGGGAGAATATTGGTAATTTCTTTTCAGGGTCTCTAAGGGTTATATGGTCAAACTAATAAAAGCAAATCTGCACAGTGTTCCTATATAACACATTACAACCTTCTGATAAACTCCACTGAGCTTTTAATTCATTTTTTTTAAAGCCGTCTGTCTCCATGAAAATGTTGCAGTGGTGTTTGGCTGTAATGTTAATTTATGGTCTTGTAATAGTACTTGAGAACAGAACTTTTTATGTTCGTTGAGCTGTTCTCGAAAGACTGGTGTATGTTCTCAGCTTAGTTGTATAGATTTGATTTTGTGCAATAATTTAAAAATCTTGCCCATGGAGGACAATGATAAGAAGCTCTTAGTTTTAAAGACTCTTTATAAGGCTTCATAACAAATGTTTTCCCCCAAAACTAACTTCAGCAATGTTCATTAATATGAAAGTTTTCCTGTCAGCACTTGTGAAAGAAAGAGAGTGACTGAATGAAAATGTGTGCTGCTATTTTTGTCCTCTTAATGGCTCCTTGTTTGCTTAATTTCTAAGCATCTGGTCTGGGGTACCCTCTGAATGCACGGGAAAGAGAAGTGATTCATCGCGTCGTGTTGTCTAACATATAGTCAGGCACATTGCCTATACAAGCAGAGTGTTGTACTATGTCCTGACTGTTTAGAGGCATCCTTACTCCATCTGCCGAAGGTGACAGTAGTTGTTATCAAGAAAGCCATGAAAAGCAGCTCCTTTGACCATGATTTTTTTGTTTCTCCCTGCAACCTATTGTCAGCTTTGGCCATGGCATGTCGGAAAACATGAAAATCCACCACCTGTGAGACATAGTAGCAATGACATAACTGAAGTCTAGTCCCGAAAAGAAAAGGGGTTGATGTTTGTATGATTTTCAAAGACCTGACTAGTCTTCATTGTTTGAGACATATCCTTACAAAAACCTCAATTTGTCTGTCAGTACCTTTATGGAGATTTAAGCAGTTGTGCTGAAACGTGTTTCACAGATAATTTTCACTTTCCTCAAGGAAATTGGAAACAACAAAGATATATATTTGTAACTGGTACCAGTTCTATCTTAATTAATTTTATCGCACTTTTTATGTTAAAGCACAACAGGCCAATTCTTAGCAGGAGACATTATATATCCACAATTGTCATTCACTATGTCCCCATCCCCTTGCTTTGATGAACAAGCTGGCACCTGGAGAAGCATCTGATCAGGGCCGGTTTTCTAAAGGTGTTTGTCGAAGCTTCCAATAACTAGCAAAACTCCCCCCAAAATGTTAGCAATCAGCATTGCCCAGCCCCTGTGCTGGCAGTCAACATTTTAAATGTCACAGACACTCAGACATATTTAATAACCATTAACAAACACGTAAATATTTTTTTTAAATGACAATGATTGAACGTTAAAAACGTTGCTAAGTGTGCTTAAAACATAATTTAAAGCATTAAACAAAGCATTATGTTTGAAAAGAACTTGCCTTCCCTTCTGCTTGCTTCACTGCAGATCTGCAATTCCCTTTGATATCAATGAGTCACTAATGTTTTGCTGGGTGGAACCTTGTGCAGAATCTGAGAGCAATTCACCAGCACTGAAGCAAATGACAGACTTGGTGTTTTGAAGCTATTGGTAAATTCACTTCTACTGTTATGAGCAACACATGCATGAAAGTACCAAGTTTGCTTCCACTCAGAAGTGCCAGTTTTTTTACCTGCTAAATCTGGTCCAATTAGTTGGATAGGTGGGCATTTGTTTCTGCTATGGTTCAAAAACTGCATAAAAACTCTTCTATTCATTGCATGGATCTTGGCTCCAAGATAATGCACAACATATTGTTTAGTTTTATGTTATTATTCAACGGGGAAAGTCGGCAAGTAAATGGTTAATTAGCAGTTGATAAATGACAAGCTATTTCACTGGGTTAATTTTCAGCTGCTGCTCTTGAATCTCAGAGCAACAAGTGTTTATGTGCTTGTAACAAGTGTCTGAGTGGACTGTTATGTCTGCAGTTTGTCATGCATTTGGATTGTTCTCATATGTTCTCCTCCCACACCAGTGATCTGATCCCTCAACGACTCGCTACATGACAGGGCTGGCTGTATCAATCATTATCTAGCAGATAAAGCACTGGGGTAGTGTATAAGAGATGGATTATTGCTTATGACATTACTTAGTTTTCAGACAGCAGTCAGTTTGAAGCCTCTCCTGTAGACCAAGCCTTCAAACATGCAGGAAGCAACTGGTGGTTACATTTAGGCAAGTAGTTTAGATTCCTAATTTGACTCAAGGAAGCAATAATGGTGGCTTTAATTGCAGAAATTACAACTGTTACTTTGAGTTTGACATCTGCAAAATGACCAGGGAATTAGAAACACTAAACCTAATGTTGCTTGCTGTACTGGATTTGGTCCTGCATTTAACTGATAATCACCCACTAAATTCAATTGTTAGTATTCTTTATGATCATAATCTTATTTGCTGGGCCTAAAAGAGGTTCAGATTTTAAAGATTTAGAAAAAAATACTTTGCTTGACAATGATGCTAAACCCAAAGCTACCCTTTAAGCAGATACTGCAACAAAAATACCAACAATAACCCAAATTAAAATGATAGAAGATAGTCTACTTTTAAATGAGAAAATTACAACAATATCAGATTTCTTTCAAATCACTTCTGTTGTATCAGATACATCCACAAAAAGGACATTCCTTTTTAATATGTGAGAATCAAAAAGTACAAATATATTTTCCCATGCATCAAGAAAATGTCAATCCCAAAGGTGAGGAGAAACCCCTATGCACTATGTAAATAGATGGTTGGTAATGTTCACTTTGTCAGTTCAAGATGTGAAATCACTTTTCATCTACATATGGTTTGATGTGTAAAATCCCTGAGACATATTTTATCATGATATTCCCAAAATGTTCTTGTTTTTAAAAGCCAGCCTAATGGAAATAGATCATCGCATTTTCAGAGCACAAATTATTTCACATTTAAACTAAGCAGTATTAATCTTGGAATAGTGCTTATTTGCAATCCATTGTTTTGACTAATGCCATTCATTTTTTTCTTTGTTTGTCCTGATTGATAGTCAAGGCATTGAAGTTAACCAGACAAATGAATGTATGCTGTGGGTCCCTTTCCAGTACAGCTGTGTTTTTTAGTTGAGCACTTTGTGTGGCAGTTATCACAAAGCAGCTGTGCTTGCTTATTAAACACTTTGCAATTTTCACCACGGTACAGATTTGTTCATCTGACAAACAGAGCAGAAAGAAAGTTTGAACACAAATACCATTTAATGCACAAACATTAAAATATAGCCTTCCCTAATGAAGCTCTGCCAAATTTGCATTTTGCCATGTCTTTATTGATTTCCTCTGTGTTACTGTGATGTTTCAGAAAAATAAAAATACGGGAAAAAATGCTGTTGAATCGGCTGCACGTTTCACTGGCAGTCTGTCCCAGTTTTACTCCATAAACCTAGTTGTCCTTCCTTAAAACCAATAGTTTAGAACTGGCACAGTTATCACATTCAGTGCATTTGTAATTGAGAAACAGCAGTTCAACCAGTACTTTGATTTTAGAAAACATTTATTAAATAACAAATTTAAAACATTTAAGCCAGGAAAGCAATTTTTACAAATGAATCTGATCTTATTATTGGCATGTTGATCGAAAAAGCACAATACTATAAAGCAGAACACAGTGTCCATTTAATTAAATATATTAATTTCCATTCAATTTCCACCTAATGAATGTGCTAAATAGTGTGCGCTACTAATTTATAGCCTAAAAAGATCAAGGAAATTCAAAAGTGACTATAATTTTATGTCAGTTCAACAACATATTTGTCCATATCTTCCAGCATAAATTATCATATTAATCAAACATAACACACAGTTCCTACTTCAGCAGAAAAAACTCAAAATTTGCACTCTGCGTTTTAGCGTGCAGTCTTCCTTCAAATTTATATTTGTGCTTCACAACAGCACATTGGCGCAGCTGACAGAACTGCTCCCTCACAGCGCCAGAGACCCGGGTTCGATCCTGATCTCGGGTGCTGTTGCCCCTTGTGTAAAGCGAGTGGGATAACATAGAACTTGGTGGCCAAAGGGCCTTTTCCACGCTGTATCTCTAAACTAAAACTGAAGTCATGGAAGAAAGACCCTTTATTTTAATTCCCTCTAACAAATGTCAAATTTATGTTTTTTCCAAAATATCTATTTAACACAGTAAAATATATTTAATAGAAATATCAAACATTGAAAAGCATGAACTGTGTTAATTCAAGAATTATTACAGATTAAAAAGTGTTAGGATCAGGTAGATATTCTCACTTTGCAAAATAACAGATTCAGCTCCAAGGCTATGGCCATGAGGCCACACACAGAAAAGCATGGCACGTGAGGAAAAATGAAACGTTAATTAAAAACATGACTCATCTGCAGAGATATTGGCCAATTGCCCTTTATAGGTTAATTAAAAGGATGTTAAAGTTAATTTGCGTCAAGTTCGATTTACAATTTCTAGATTTCAATGTTTCACAAAAAAACCTATGTTGACAGTCATTAAGGGTCTTATAGAGCAAATACTCATAGAGAAACTATTTTTTTTAAGTATCCTTAAAATATTTGTATAATTGACCACTAGACATTGATGGTAATGATCCATTTCTGCATAAACTTATAAGGTATTGTAAACTGAAAACAGTACTCGTTTAAAAAGTCCAACTAATTTGCATTTGAAAAAGAGAACATGCGTTATTTTTAAGGAAATTGGAATTCATTCTTTTTATACCAGGGTGGTACAGTGGTGCAGCAGTAGAGTTGATAACTTACAGCGGCAGAGACCTGGGTTTGATCCTGACTACGGGTGTTGTCTATACGCTGCCTATGACCTCTTGTGTTTTCTCCAGGTTCTCCGGCTTCCTCCCCCATTCCAAAGATGTGCACGTGTGTATTTGAATTGGCTCCTGTAATTGCCCCTAGTGTGTAGGATGCAAAATTGGGATAACATAGAACTAGTGTATAGAAACATAGAAACATAGAAATTAGGTGCAGGAGTAGGCCATTCGGCCCTTCGAGCCTGCACCGCCATTCAATATGATCATGGCTGATCATCCAACTCAGTATCCCGTACCTGCCTTCTCTCCATACCCTCTGATCCCTTTAGCCACAAGGGCCACATCTAGCTCCCTCTTAAATATAGCCAATGAACTGGCCTCGACTACCCTCTGTGGCAGAGAGTTCCAGAGATTCACCACTCTCTGTGTGAAAAAAGTTCTTCTCATCTCGGTTTTAAAGGATTTCCCCCTTATCCTTAAGCTGTGACCCCTTGTCCTGGACTTCCCCAACATCGGGAGCAATCTTCCTGCATCTAGCCTGTCCAACCCCTTAAGAATTTTGTACGTTTCTATAAGATCCCCTCTCAATCTCCTAAATTCTAGTGAGTATAAACCAAGTCTATCCAGTCTTTCTTCATAAGACAGTCCTGACATCCCAGGAATCAGTCTGGTGAACCTTCTCTGCACTCCCTCTATGGCAATAATGTCCTTCCTCAGATTTGGAGACCAAAACTGTACGCAATACTCCAGGTGTGGTCTCACCAAGACCCTGTACAACTGCAGTAGAACCTCCCTGCTCCTATACTCAAATCCTTTTGCTATGAAAGCTAACATACCATTCGCTTTCTTCACTGCCTGCTGCACCTGCATGCCTACTTTCAATGACTGGTGTACCATGACACCCAGGTCTCGCTGCATCTCCCCTTTTCCTAGTCGGCCACCATTTAGAAAATAGTCTGCTTTCCTGTTTTTGCCACCAAAATGGATAACCTCACATTTATCCACATTATACTGCATCTGCCAAACATTTGCCCACTCACCCAGCCTATCCAAGTCACCTTGCAGTCTCCTAGCATCCTCCTCACAGCTAACACTGCCCCCCAGCTTAGTGTCATCCGCAAACTTGGAGATATTGCCTTCAATTCCCTCATCCAGGTCATTAATATATATTGTAAATAGCTGGGGTCCCAGCACTGAGCCTTGCGGTACCCCACTAGTCACTGCCTGCCATTGTGAAAAGGACCCGTTTTCTCCTACTCTTTGCTTCCTGTTTGCCAGCCAGTTCTCTATCCACATCAATACTGAACCCCCAATGCCATGTGCTTTAAGTTTGTATGGCAGATCATTGATTGGTGCGGACTAGGTGGACCCATTATCACGCTGTATCTAAGCTAATCTAGACTTTAAACTAGAATTTTTGCAGTTAACATAAAAAGCATTGATTAATCAGAGATTTAATGAACAGTCAAATCAAAATACTGATATAGGGCCTTTGGAGGCTCCAATTTGTTAATTTGTAAATAGAGCATTAGAATTTAAATTTAAATTGCAGAAAATATTTGGCTTGTGAGAAATGTTTTAATTTTCCAAAGGAAAACAAAGAAACACCAATACCCGCCCCATGTAATAGGCTTTAGCCATAGAGTGATACAGCATGGAAAAAGGCCCTTTGGTCCAACTTGCCCATGCCGACCAACATACTCCAGCTATACCATTCTCATCTGCCCGTGTTTGGCCCATATCCCTTGAAACCTTTCCTATCCATGTACCTGTCCAAATGTCTTTTGAATGATGCAATAGTACCAACCACAACCACCTCCTCTGTCAGCTTATTTCATTTACCCACCACCCACTGTGTGTAAAAGTTATCCCTCGGGTTCCTATTCAATCCTTCCCCTCTCACCTTAAACCTATGTCTCTGGCTCTTGATTCTCCTACTCTAGGTAAAAGACACTGCACATCTACCCTATCTATCCCCCCCCCCCCCCCCCCATGATCTTATACACCTCTATAAGATCATCCAACTGTGCTCCAAGGAATAAAGTCCTAGACTGCTCAACGGCTCTCTATAGCTCAGGCCCTCAAGTCCTCACAACATCCTCATACATTTCTGCACTCTTTCCAGCATGACCTTTCAAACTTTGAAACTTTATTAGATAATTTTAAAATTGATGGTCATTCTGATCTTCAATGTCAGAAACATTCTTCTTGGTGTAGATACTTACTTTGCATGTCAAGGTTTCCAAGAAAACTTGTAGTGGCGCCAAGTGGTGGTTTCGGGAATTTCAAACCCTCGTCAATGGTTGGCTCGATCACGTGACCGCGGGGGTTTGTTCGCGGGTTTTCTAGTCAGTTGTCAGCGCTCCTCCCAGCAGCAGGAGCTAGTCTAGAGTTAGCTGACCGGGCACGCCCAGTGTACTGAGTTAAATTATCATTTTCTGTTTGTTCATAAAAAATCCTTTTACTCAACCTGCCTGTCTCGCTAAAGTGGTGACCCCTCGCTTTCACGTGGCCGCCCCTAAGCATGGGGTGGTGCATCATATTCTTACTGCCGGCTCCACACTGCATGCACGGGCACGCAGGCTCCCGCCCGACAAGCTGCGTCTCGCCAAGGAGGAGTTCTGGCAAATGGAGGACATGGGGATTGTGTGGCGCTCCGACAGCCCGTGGGCATCTCCGTTACATATGGTCCCCAAATCATCTGGGGGGTGGAGACCGTGTGGGGATTATCGCCGCCTGAACGCTGTCACGACCGCTGACCGCTACCCAGTCCCGCACATTCAGGACTTCATGGCTCACTTGGACGGTGCTACCATCTTTTCCAAGGCGGACCTGGTGCGCGGCTACCACCAGATTCCCATCCACGCCGATGATGTGCCCAAAACTGCCATCATCACCCCGTTCGTCCTATTTGATTGGCTGCGCATGCCGTTCGGGTTGAAGAACGCCGCACAGGCTTTACAGCGGCTCATGGATATGGTGGGCCGGGGGCTGGAGTTCGTGCTCATGTACCTGGATGACATCCTGGTCGCCAGCCGTTCCCACCAGGAACACTGCGCGCACCTCCGTGTGTTGTTCCTGCGGCTTCAGGACCACGGGCTGGTGATCAACCCCGCCAAGTGTCAGTTTGGCCTTCGCTCCATTTCCTTCCTGGGGCACCACGTCACCCCACAGGGCGCGGCCCCGCTGCCCGCTAAGATGGAGGCCATTTGGCAGTTTCCTCGGCCGCTCACCATCAAGGGGCTGCAGGAGTTTGTTGGCATGGTGAATCTCTATCATCGTTTCATGCCAGCGGCAGCCCGGATCATGCGGCCTTTCTTTCAGTGCCTGGCCGGTAAGCCACGGGACCTCGTGTGGGATGATGAGACCGCGGCTGCTTTCAACGGTGTGAAGGAGGCGCTGGGCAAGGCCACCATGCTGGTGCACCCACGGGCTGCTGTTCCGACTGCCCTCACCGTGGACGCCCCGGATACTGCTGTAGGAGGGGTCCTGGAGCATTTCATTGACGGCCGCTGGCAACCGCTTGCCTTTTTCAGCCGTCACCTGTGTCCTCCGGAGCGGAGCTACAGCGCGTTTGATCGAGAGCTCCTGGCCCTTTATTTGGTAGTCCGCCATTTTCACTATTTCCTCGAGGGCAGGCCCTTCATGGCCTTCACGGACCACAAGCCCCTGATGTTTGCTTTTACGAAGGTGTCCGATCCCTGGTCAGCTTGGCAACAACGGCACCTGGCGTTCGTGCCGGGGTACACCGCCGACGGTCAGCACGTGGCAGGCAAGCTGAACCTGGTCGTGGACGATTTGTCTCGCCCTGCAGACCCGGCCATGTTGTCCGTGGACCCGGGCATGGACTATTCTGGGCTGGCTGCTGCGCAACGTGAGGGTGGTGAGAAGGACGCCTATCGGACTGCGGCGTCGGGATTAGTATTGGCCGATGTCCCGTTCGGTCCTGCAGGTGCGATAGGCGTCTCCACCGGGCGCCCATGCCCCATCGTCCCCGTGGGTTGGCAGCGGCGTGTGTTCGACGCTGTCCACGTTCTGGGCCACCCTTCTATCCGGGCGACTTTTGCGTTGGTGGCACAGGTTTGTCTGGCAGGGGCTTCGTAAGCAGGTTGCGGCCTGGGCGAGGGACCTGCATTTCCTGTCAGACGTCAAAGGTCCAGCGGCATGTGCGAGCGGTGCTTCAGGATTTCGTAGTTCCCCCTAGTAGAGATCCACCTGCTCACCATGGTGGATCTCTTCACGAAGTGGCCAGAGGCCGTTCCACTCACTGACACCTCCGCCGTGTCCTGTGCTCGGGGCCCACTGGGTGGCTCGTGTTGGTTTGCCTGCGGACATCTCCACCGACCGTGGTGCCCTGTTTACTTCTGCCTTGTGGTCGGCTCTGGCACAGCGGTATGGGGCACAGCTGCATCACACCACTGCCTATCACCCTCAGGCCAACGGGTTGGTGGAGCGCTTCCATCGGCATTTGAAGTTGGCGCTGAAGGCGCGGCTTAAGGGCCCAGACTTGGTGGACCAGTTGCCTTGGGTGTTGCTGGGGATTCGCATGGCCCCGAAGGCGGATTTGGACACGTCATCTGCTGAACCTGTGTACGGCTCCCCACTGCGGCTTTAGGGCAGCAGGAGCCCACTTCGTCTATGTTGGCGAACCTCCGGGAGAAAGTGGGCGGCCTGGCTCCTATTCTGACCTCTCAACATGGGGCTGTTCCGGTCTATGTGCCGCCGGAGCTTAAGAACCGCTTATTTGTGTTTCTCCGCAGGGACTCGCACCGGACTCCGCTGCAGCGGAATTATGAGGGTCCTTTCCGGATGTTGCGCCCCGGTGTCGCGACTTTTGGATGCCGGGGGTCGGGAGGAGGCAATTTCGGTGGCTCGCCTCAAGCCCGCCCACGTGGATATCGATAGCCCAGGGGTGGTGGCTCAACCCCGGCGCAGAGGTTGTCCGCTTACCGTACGTGTTGCACCTGTTGTGCCTGTTTCCCCTGTGACTTCGCCGATTGCTGGCTCTGTTCCGCCAGTTCATCCTGTACCGCTGGTTGTGCTTGTTCCTCAGGTCTTCGCTCGGTCCGCGCGCCTCATTCGGCCTCCGGCTCGGTTCCTTTCCTCGGGTTCTGGGGGGGGGGGTCCTGTAGCGGCACCTAGTGGTGGTTTGGGGAAGTTTGAACCCTCGTCATTGGTTCTAGTCGTCAGTCACTCAGTCAGTCAGCGCTCCTCCCAGCAGCAGGAACTATTCTAAAGTTAACTGACCGGGCACGCGTGTACTGAGTTCAATTATCGTTTTTTGTTTGTTAATAAATAATCCTTTAACTCAACCTGCCTGTCTCGCTAAAAACTAATCTTTATAACAGTTATTCAGTCTTCCCCCATAACCAAGTGTGGATTGGAGAAACAGTTGATGTACAACCTTAGGAATGCATAGAGTTGAGTTATGGTTAAAAAAAAAATCCAAATAATCGATTAATTATCAGAGTTATACAGATATACTTTAATACAAGCAGTCTACAATTGAATGCTTAGGTTATCAATTTAATAGTTTTGTTCAATCATATATCATTGTAATTGCCATATGACATTGGAACCAAGCAATATACCATGGATGTTCTTTCATTATGTTTTAATGAAGCAGTTATTTAGTATTATGCTGTAGTTTCATTAGATCCATAGGAAATTTCAGTGTAAATTGAAATTGGCAAAATTGGCAAACTGGATGTAAATCGGGCGTAATTCCCAGTTATGGCCACTGCAGCAAATTCCAGGCCCCTAATGAGCCTGATTTATGTGTTGTGATAATAGGTAAAGAGAATTAAATCAAAATAGCTGCTGGGAATACTGAAGAAAGGTGCAACTATAATAGTTTGAAACATTTTTGCTTGTAGTTTAAACTTGACCTTTTTGTGCCCACACTGATGGAGTCTGTTTTGCAGGATAAGACGTGATAATGCATCAAACATGATACAGTAGATGCAAGAAATCAAAGTCTAGTCTGAAGAAGGGTCTCGACCTGAGACGTCATCCATTCCTTCTCTACAGACAGTCCCGCTGAGTTACTCCAGCATTTTGTGTCTATCTTCAGTTTAAACCAGTATCTGCAGTTCCTTCCTGCAAAAATAAAAGTGCTTGTTTTCAATCGCTTCATCTAATTCTGTTCCTGAGTTGGCATCATTTCTGAACAGAAATGTGGATTCCTCAAATACCTTGAGCAAAGTGCAGGTGACCCCTGCATTGTGACGTGTGTGGTCGTGTTTCTGTAAAATGGCCCACATCATGTCTTTCCTAAAGGTGAAGCTGTGCCTTGTGCACATGAGGCATGAGTTGAAAATAAAACCAATTTTGAGTTTATGTATTTGCTTTTTTCCCCACGATTTCTGTCACAGCATTTTTACTCTGTATCTCAGATTTCTAGGTGGTGGCGTGAATTCTGTGAGGGTGAATTTCCAGGAAAACAAGACACAGTGTTGGAGAAACTCAGCGGATCAGGTAACATGGAGAATATGGATGGTCGACTTTTAGATCAGGACTCTTCTTCAGACGTGTTGTGAAACAGTGTTGTAACGCAAGGAGATAGACACGAAATGCTGGAGTAACTCAGCGGGACAGGCAGCATCTCTGGAGAGAAGGAACGGGTGACGTATCGAGTCGAGTCCCTTCTTCAGACTGACAGTCAGAGGAAAGGGAAGCGAGAGATATAGAAGGCGATATAGAGAGAAATGTATAGAACAAAGAAATGAAAGATATGCAAAAAAGTCATGATAATCAAGGAAAGGATAGCTGTGGGCTAAGTGAAAATGAGTTATACAGACAATGAAGCTCTCCAGGGCAAGTAACACAAGGGTTAAATTAAAAGTTGAAATACTTAATTGGTTTGTTTTCAAACAAAATTTGACGCTAATTCACATAAGACAGTACAAGGTCAGATAGGCAAAATGAGCTGAGGTTTTGGGATCATCTTTCAGGAGGAGAGAAAAACTGACCACAGCAGAATTTCCTGAATTTGATCATTTAAAGTTTGGTCTGGTTTGATGTTTGCAAATATATTTATGCCATTAATTGTGCTTGGCATTAGACATAATTAATATCCATCAGACATATGGAAGTAGATCACAGCATCAAGTTTGAAATTAAATACTCATTTATTTAGTTTTACATAGAAACATAGAAACATAGAAAATAGGTGCAGGAGCAGGCCATTTGGCCCTTCGACCCAGCACCGGCATTCATCGTGATCATGGCTGATCGTCCCCAATCAATAACCCGTGCCTGCCTTCTCCCCGTTTCCCTTTATTCCACTAGCCCCTAGAGCTCTATCTAACTCTCTCTTAAATCCATCCAGTGATTTGGCCTCCACTGCCCTCTGTGGCAGGGAATTCCACAAATTCACAACTCTCTGGGTGAAAAAGTTTTTTCTCACTTCAGTCTTAAATGGCCTCCCCTTTATTCTAAGACTGTGGCCCCTGGTTCTGGACTCGCCCAACATTGGGAACATTTTTCCTGCATCTAGCTTGTCCAGTCCTTTTATAATTTTACATGTTTCTATAACATCCCCCCTCATCCTTCTAAACTCCAGTGTATACAAGCCTAGTCGTTTCAATCTTTCCTCATAGTTTTAGACATATAGCACAGAATCAGGCCCTTTGGCCTACCGAGTCCAAGCTGCACATTAACACTACCCTACACGCACTAGGGACAATTTAACATTTATACCAAGCCAATTAATCTACAAACCTTTGGAGTGTGGGAGGAAATCGAGATCTCGGCAAAAACCCACACAGGTCATGGGGAGAAAGTACAAACTCCGTACAGACAGCACCTGTAGTTGGGATCGAACCCGGGTCTCTGGCGCTGTAAGGCAGTAGCTCTACCGCTGTGCCACCTTGCCACCCTTTTACGCTCTTCCTAAGCCTTGCCTGGCTAAATAGCCTTAATGTAGCAGGAAGGAACTATAAATAATGTGACTTACATGTATCAATGAATGGGCAGACAGTTTCTTCTTGCTTTCACCATGTTTGCCATGGTTCGTGCTTTGTTATGTCATTTCAGGGAGCCAGAATCTATGGAGGATGTTGTGGGAGGTACTGAAGGAACTTTGCCAGTAGGCATTACCTTTGGCATGCATCATGAATGGGCAAAAGAACAGAACATATGCAGAGCAGGTCAGGTTGGGAAGAGGAAATAGGAATAAGAAGAACTAGAGGACATATGTTCAAGGTGAAGGGGAAAAGATTTAATAGGAATCCGAAGGGTAACATTTTCACACAAAGGGTGGTGGGTAAAAGGAACAAGCTGCCAGAGGACGTAGTTGAGGCAGGGACTATCCTAATGTTTAAGAAACAGTTAGAGAGGTACATGGATAGGACCAAGCACAGGCAAGTGGGACTGGTGTAGCTGGGGCAATAGACAATAAGTGCAGAAGGCCAATCAGCCCCTCGAGCCAGCACCGCCATTCAATGTGATCATGGCTGATCATCCACAATGACCACCCTGTTCCTGCCTTCTCCCCATATCCCTTGACTCCGCTATCTTTAAGAGCTCTGTCTAGCTCGCTCTTGAAAGCATCCAGAGAACCAGCCTCCACCGCCAACAGGCAGAGAATTCCACAGACTCACAACTCTAAGTCTGAAAAAGTTTTTCCTCATCTCTGTTCTAAATGGCTTACTCCTTATTCTTAAACTGTGGCCCCTGTTTCTGGACTCCCCAACATCGGGAATATGTTTCCTGCCTCTAGCGTGTCCAAACCCTTAATAATCTTATATGTTTCAATAAGATATCCTCTCATCCTTCTAAACTCCAGAGTACACAAACCCAGCCGCTCCATTCTCTCAGCATATGACAGTCCCGCCATCCTGGGAATTAACCTTGTAAATCTACGCTGCACTCCCTCAATAGCAAGAATGTCATTCCTCAAATTAGGGGACCAAAACTGAACACAATGCTCCAGGTGTGGTCTCACTAGGGCTCTGTACAACTGCAGAAGGACCTCTTTGCTCCAACACTCAACTCCTCTTGTTATGAATATGCCATTTGCTTTCTTCACTGCCTGCTGTACATGCATGCTTACTTTCAGTGACTGATAAACAAGGACCCCCAGACCCCGTTGTACTTCCCCTTTTCCCAACTTGACACCATTTAGATAGTGATCTGCCTTCCTGTTTTTGCTACCAAAGTGGATAACCTCACATTTATCCACATTAAACTGCACCTGCCATGCATCTGCCCACTCATCCAACCTGTCCAAGTCACCCTGCATTCTCATAGCATCCTCCTCACAGTTCACACTGCCACCCAGCTTTGTGCCATCTGCAAATTTGCTAATGTTACTTTTACTCCCTTCATCTAAATCATTAATGTATATTGTATATAGCTGCGGTCCCAGCACCAAGCCTTGCGGTACCCCACTAGTCACTGCCTGCCATTCTGAAAGGGACCCGTTAATCCCTACTCTTTGTTTCCCGTCTGCCAACCAATTTTCTATCCAAGTCAGCACCCTGCCCATAATACCATGTGCTCCAATTTTGCCCACTAATCTCCGATGTGGGACCTTATCAAATGCTTTCAGAAAGTCCAGGTACACCACATCTACTGGCTCTCCCTTGTCAATTTTCCTAGTTACATCCTCAAAATGTTCCAAAAGATTAGACAAGCATGATTTCCCCTTCGTAAATCCATGCTGACTTGGACCGATCCTGTTACTGCTATCCAAATGTGTCGCTATTTCATCTTTTATAATTGACTACAGCATCATTCCCACCACCGATGTCAGGCTAACTGGTCTATAATTCCCTGCTTTCTCTCTCCCACCTTTCTTAAAAAGTGGGATAACATTAGCTACCCTCCAATCCACAGGAACTGATCCTGAATCTATTGAACATTGGAAAATGATCACCAATGCATCCAGAATTTCTAGAGCCACTTCCTTAAGTATCCTGGAATTCAGACCATCAGATCCTGGGGATTTATCTGGCTTCAGTCCCATCAGTCTACCCAACACCATTTCCTGTCTAATGTGAATTTCCTTCAGTTCCTCCATCACCCTAGATCAGAGGCCACTAGTATATCAGAAAGATTGTTTGTGTCCTCCTTAGTGAAGACGGATCCAAAGTACCTGTTCAACTCGTCTGCCATTTCCTTGTTCCCCATAATAAATTCACCTTTATCAGTTTTCAAGAGTCCAACTTTGGTCTTAACTAATTTTTCCTCTTCTCATACCTAAAGACGCTTTTACTATCCTCCTTTATATTCTTGGCAAGCTTACCTTCGTACCTCATATTTTCTCCACATATTGCCTTTTCAGTTAACTTCTGTTGCTCTTTAAACGTTACACAATCCTCTGGCTTCCTGCTCATCTTGGCTATGTTATATATCTTCTCCTTTATTTTTATACTGTCCTTGAAATCCCTTGTCAGCCACGGTCGCCCCTTACTCCCCTTGGAATCTTTCTTCCTCTTTGGAATGAACTGGTCCTGCACCTTCTGTATTATTCCCAGAAATACCTGCCATTGTTGTTCCACTGTCATCCCTGCTAGGATACCTTTCCAGTCAACTTAGGCATTCTCCTCCCTCATGGCTCCATAGTCCCCTTTGTTACTGTAATACTGACACCTCCTATTTACTCTTTTCCCTCTCAAATTTTAGATTAAAACGTATCCTCTTGTGGTCACTACCTCCTAATGGCTCCTTTACCTTGAGTTCCCTTATCAAATCCAGTTCATTACACAACACTAAATCCAGAATTGCCTTCTCCCTGGTAGGCTCCAGTAAAAGCTGTTCTGAGAATCGATCACGGAGGCACTCGACAAACTCCCTTTCTTGGGGTCCAGCACCAACCTGATTTTCCCAGTCTATGTGCATATTGAAATAGAAAGATTAAACGAGAACTTACCGTTTGAAGTTTGATCTTTATTTTACGTGAAGAGCCCGCCAGCCCGCATGCACGTCAATCTTCAAAGCAGCTGTATGAAACCACAGAATAGTTGCTGACTTAGGCTATAGGAAGATTAACGAGCTTAGAACTACCGAATGATCTTTGTGAGAAGTAGGGTTGGGAGTGGAGGGCACTTTACTTTACTCACTTTAACTTCTCATAAAATAAAGATCAAACTTCAAACGGTAAGTTCTCGTTTAATCTTTTTTATTTTATTTCGAAGTCACGAGAGTGACTACGTGAAGACTTCAAAGCTCTGTGGTTTCATGCAGTGACCCAATCTGTGTGTGAAACACTTAAACAGTTAAACCATTAATGGTAGGAAAAAACATGAGTTATTAATATCATGATGCTAACTCGCATACATGGCCATTGTTCTTAACCAGACCGTAGTCCCAATAGACTGTTGAGTTAGACAATAACTCATGCAACTCTGTGCAGAATTCTATCTGCAACTACCCAGACATATTCAACCAAATTGTATAATTTATTAACCTGCACTATGTAAACCTCATGCTGTATGATGAAAGGGAAAATCCATTCTATTGGCTGCTAATGAGCCATCAGCAATATCTTGAGACTATTGAGTAACAAAAGAACTATCTTTCATTTCATAGGTACTAGCAAACTGAGTGCACTTGTATACCTAGTGACATCCCCGATCTCTGCTCTGGTAGGTATGCTGTCAACTTCAAATGTATGCAATCCTGCTCATTTGCTTATGAGATCATTCCCATAACAAGCTACCCTAATGTCAGTTATGACGTAGAGACCAAGCCAGAGATTGAGTAAAGGCTGTGTTCTTAATGTTGAGATCAGTTGCTGAAAGCATAATTATGTTAAAATACTGGTCCCATTAGGAAAATATAGAAGAATATGTGCATAATAATTTACTGATATACATCGCACACTACTATGAATGTAGGCTATTAGAGTGGTCAAGTAAAAGATACCCTGCATAACGTTAGTGAACAGTGGGTGAATAACCAATAATTTATTGTCCCACTTATGGTACTACAGAAAATGACAAAGCAGCACAAGCAATGTCAATTGTGCTATCACATAAAGCTTCTCTAGGCTCAAACTGGAAGCCACACAAATCTCTGTTACTTCCGTTTAAAATTAACTCACATATGTTGTTCACAAGCTTCTCATACAATCGTGCAGAGCTAGCTGCCCGAGAAGACAGGCTGCCCCAGCCGTCACTCGTGACTGAGTAAATAAGAGTTGCTTCAGCCGCCTACCATGGCGTGAATGAATAGGCAAATTGGCACTGTTAAATTTCATGTTGCCTTATTTGTAATATTGCAAAAGGTATCTACCGATAACCCATACGTTTTATCAGCTGCAATGTTTGCATTTCACCTAAAACTCGATGACACAATGCCCTCTAAACTGAGTAGGGAAGCATAGGCTTTCACCACTAGCTTAATTATCAAAACAGCAGAATCTGTGCCTCATGTGCATAGATATGGCAGAGTATGCAACTACAAGATCGATTCTCTGCATCAGTTAAATTGCAGAAATCCAATCATCCATCTTAAACTGGGTAAGTAAACCCATAATCCGATTAGCCAAATGCTAACCCGAATCGGCCTGCACCATATTTCTGTAATCTTGAGAAGTATCAGAAATATACCCCTCTAATCCTTGGCCAGACCACTCATCCTCGGATGAGCTGTCACTGATTGCACTTGGAACCCCTGTTCCTCTATTAATCCTACGGACGGAAAATGATTGGCTTTTCTACCCGCGGAAGATGCATTATCCAATTATTCATACATTTCGCTGATAACATATAATAGTAAGATTAAACGAGAACTTACCAGTTTGAAGTTTGATCTTTATTTTATGAGGGGTTACGATGAGCGATTACGTGAAGAAGGCCGTCAAGACGCATGAGCGTCAATCTTCAAAGCAGCGGCGTGAAATCACAGATAACAGTTGTTGAACTAACATAGTAAGATTAGAGATGACTAGAACTACCAGATAATCATTATGATACAAGGGTTGGGAGCGGAGGGCACGTAATCGCTCATCGTAACTCCTCATAAAATAAAGATCAAACTTCAAACTGGTAAGTTCTCATTTACTATTTTACTTCGGAGTCACGTGAGTGACTACGTGAAGATTTTGAAGCTCTGTGATTTCATGCCGCGGAAAACGAGTCCACACAAGCACGACTGCATCAGTTGACCACAGATAAGGAAAACATTCATAATGCATATAGACATGACATAGATCTAAAACATGCTGATGCTGATAAGTGAACAAATAATAATAATAGTACCCCTCTCTTCCGGGGGGGGAACTAAAAATAAAACCTAAAATATAGTTGGCAAATACCCCTGGTCTGGCAATGGGATAATATAAAATGTATGGAAAACTTGTTCGTTGGACCATCCTGCAGTCGGCAGGATGTGGTCCAGAGGAACGTACAATCGTTGCTGCTGATGTTGTAGCAGCCCTGGTGGAGTGAGATTAGAAAATTAGTATCTACTCCTGCATAAGCCAAAACCCCGTTTTAACCACCTGGAGATGGTCTGAACTGATACCTTCTTATGCGGTTATTGTAACAAACAAACATAGCTAGTATCAGAGCCTCTAAGGCTCTAGGTGACCTTGACATAATGTTGTAAATGTGTGACCACACATAACCGAAGGTGCATTGGGTATGCTATGAGAACTAGTTTGAGACCTGACACCCTGGGCTGTCTGCTTAACTAAATCGTAAACATGAAATATCACATTATTAGCAGGTGAAACCATCCTGTCCAGTCGCAATTTATGTAATGACTGGACCCGTTGCACTGAGAACAGCGCCAAGGGATAACTACCTTATTAGAGACGAGCCAAAGATAAGGATATAGCTGGAACCCCCTGGTGAAGTAATGTTAACACAATGTCAATATCCCATACTTCTGTGTACTTGGGTCTGGGAGAACTTGTGTAAAGATATCCTTAATAAACTGTATATTAGAGGGTGAGACCCGGCAGAACGGGTCCCGCTCACTGCAGCAAATATGATGACAAAGCACGTTGGGCACAGTTAATGGGACTATAACTTAATTTATTGTCAAGGGCCCATTGAAAATGAACTCTAAGACGTCAGTGTCTGTGCCGTATTATATGTTACATAGCATTTTAAACAGAGCGCTTCCCATCTACTGAAGAGGAAATGTACTGCTTTTTTGGTGCTATCGCTGCACTCTGCAGTGAGCACATACATGGATCGGTCTGACAACCCAAGCCGCAGGAGCTGTCTTCTCAGATTCTGTAAGGCAATGAATTGATTAATCATGCAGAGGCTGGTTCCCTGAGTCCCAGGCTGAACCAGCAAAGTTATATGTTTAGAAAATCCATAAGGTTCTACTATAATTCCCAACATTTGCGGGAAACCATGGCTACATAGGCCAGTCAGACAGTACGAAAACCCCTGAAGCGGGATCTTGCTGAATTATTGCAAGACCCTATTGATGAGGCAAAATGGAGCAACGACATAAAAGAACATTCCTCCCCCGTATAGCGAGAATGTATCTCTCGCCACTGTGATGCCACATGTCTTTACAACCAGTGAATAAGGCTGGATGCAAACATATCGATATTCGGTGTTCCATCGAGTCATAATGTCATAAAATACTTTGTGATCCAACATCCATTCTGTGTTGTCATTGATTTTACGTGTTGATACAGTAGCGCCAAATAAGCTGAATATAGTTCGACCACCATTGTGACTTAGGTAGCTTCAGCTGGTAATAGCATAGGATTGTCAACAATGACCTATATGGCACTTGAGAGGTTACTACTTACACGTAAGTTCTGATAATACAAAGGCCCAATTACACAGCTGAAAACACAGCTGCTATATTGCCAATTAACTTAATGAATAGAAGACTGCTTGATAACAAGGTTGTTACAGGTTTCTATAGATTCCAATCTCTTGCCCCAGGGCAGAGTCACAGATAACTTAATAGTTAAAGGTAAATCCGAATGACCAACCTCTAGTTGGTATCAACTTAAATTTAACTGGAAAGATGAGGGACCACAAATTCTCAAATATAGTCGCGGCTGAAACAGTTAATTTTAGCAAAACACAGTGTTTAGAATATCATCCAGTTAAGCCATAACAAGTGTTTTTGAGCTCTGAGCAGTCCAAGGTTTACTGAATTTAGTAATTTTGTAGATGACCTGTGAGCTGAAGTTAGCCCATTTGCAACGCCTTAACTGTTATCATTGCCCCATCCAGATAAATTTCAAATGTCTCCAGTGATCCCTGTGAATGGGACCTGAATAGTATTCATCTTAGAAATCGATGCATGCCATAAAGATCCTAAGGAAAGCAGATGTTAGACAGTAATGAAGTTCCATATACTGAAAAATCTATGTTGCACATGCCAGTTAAATCAATTATGAACCAACATCCTCCATCTTTCACAATGAACAGGCTACGCCTGCCATGATTCCATGCCTGCCTCGTACGGCAACTCTGGCCAGATTCCTGAGCCTGTCTCGAAAGGTAATCCTGGGCATAATACTGAGCCTGCCTCAAAAGACAACTCTGGCCATAATTCTGAGCCTGCCTCGAAAGACAACTCTGGCCTAATTTCTGAGCCTGTCTCGAAAGGTAATCCTGGCCATAATACTGAGCCTGCCTCGAAAGACAACTCTGGCCTTATTTCCGAGCTTGTCTCGGAAGCCAATCCTGGCCATAATACTGAGCCTGCCCCGAAAGACAACTCTGGCACCAATTCCAAGCCATAATTAGTACCCTGTATACTGCCATTATAATCCAATCATATGTTATAATTTTCAGTATATAACGGATCTGAATCTCATGTGATTATTGTCATTTGTTCAAACCCAAGTGTGAATATTACCAACTTGTAAATGGTCCACTTACCCCATGTTTCGAAAGAACCAGACCCACCCGACTTGCCCGAGTCCCAAGGCCTGACCGGCTTACTGCTGGTTTGACCCCTTACTGGGGCACCATAGGAGCCGCTGACCGCACTGTCAGCGACTCAGGTGCCGAGACCGGCTTACTGCTGGCTTTACCCCCTTTGTGGGGAACCATAGCGGTCTAGGAGCCGCTGACCGCACTGTCAGCAACTCGGGTGCCGAGACTGGCTTACTCCTGGTTTTAACCCCCTTTGTGGGGAACCAAAGCGGTCTGGGAGCTGCTGACCCCATTGTCAGTGACTTGGGTTGCGAGCCCGAACGGCCGCCGGCTACCCGCGCTTCCGCGGTCCAGACCGGGTCTCCCCATGATCTATAATCGGATTCCCCGCGGCCCGTCCAACTTCGCCCCGAATCCAGCAGGCAAAATCTGTAAAGAGCTTCCTGCAACACAAAAAACAGAACCTAGACATAAGTTTTGAAACTTACCTGAAGATTTAGACTTACCACTGGCAGGGCAGTGCCTGCCAGTCCATCATTGCGCAATGCGTCAGACGTAATGACGCGCATGCGCCTTGACGGCCTTCTTCACGTAGTCACTCACGTGACTCTGAAGTAAAATCAGTACCTAATGACTAGAGCTGAAACCAGTCTCCCTTTGATGTGGGAATACGAGTTCCCTGTCAACTCTTGACTAAGAGTCACCTAAAATACTCAGCGTTTTCCCTCAGAGTGGAAATTAGTATAATGCAAGGCTGAATCAGGAATTACCTCGCAGTCCTTTGACTGAACCCACATTTCTAACTCGCCAGAGTGCGCAACACAATCTCTTCGACCCGCCACTCAATCAGGAATACTGGTATTGAGAGCCTATGTATTATTATAAATACATTGTTGATTCACAACATGAACCTGCAAGTCAGATAAAAAATAAATTATATGCTAGACCAGCTTCCTGCTGGTAACTACCTATCCCAGAAAGGATGGTAATGATGATTCCAATGAACCAGCAATCTACTAACTGAGGAGAAATAAACCATATGTTGACGAAGACTTCAACTACTTCATTCTACTGAGCAGTCTGATAATGTCAATCACAGATGATGATGCAGTACTTCCCTGGTCACCATGACCCCTATGGCCAGCCAGTTCCATGATGGTCTACCCTGACCAGGGTAACCAAACTGTTCCTACTTGGAACTTACAGAGGTTACTATGCAAGGCACCCTGCCAATGTCTCTACATCAACCTGATCTATCCCAGAGACATTGAAAACCACTAGGCAGCCCATGCTGCCAGTAAACCCAAACCTGGGCCGACAGACTGCTCCATTTTGGAGTTTATGGAGGTTAATAACGAGACATTACTTACCAGCGTCTCTGACCACGGGTTGATTTACTCGTTGGAGCTTCAGCGAGGTTCCATTTGCAGACCTTGTCTGTCATGCTTGTCATATCTGTTAGATAGCTGATGTCACTGGCCAACTCCTCTTGTAGTGGCTTGTCCGTCCCCGAGGGAACAGCAAATTTAGAGGCAAGAGCAGGCAGCTCTTCCTTATGCGATTCTCGCACATCATGCATTTATAGGAGTAAAGAGGTTCTTCTGCAGTTGTATAGGGCTCTGGTGAGACCACATCTGGAGTATTGTGTACAGTTTTGGTCTCCTAATTTGAGGAAGGACATCCTTGTGATTGAGGCAGTGCAGCGTACGTTCACGAGATTGATCCCTGGGATGGCGGGACTGTCATATGAGGAAAGATTGAAAAGACTAGGCTTGTATTCACTGGAGTTTAGAAAGATGAGGGGGGATCTTATAGAAACATATACAATTATAAAAGGACTGGACAAGCTAGATGCAGGAAAAATGTTCCCAATGTTGGGCGAGTCCAGAACCAGGGGCCACAGTCTTAGAATAAAGGGGAGGTCATTTAAGACTGATGTGAGAAAAAACGTTTTCACCCAGAGAGTTGTGAATTTATGGAATTTTACTTCGGAGTCACGTGAGTGACTACGTAAAGAACCCCGCCAGTGCGCCTGCGCGTCATTACGTCAGACGCCTTGACGCAAACGGACGTGAGGAGCAGTGCTCCTCGAGTGGTTTGTAGTTTTTCAACTACAAGGTAAGTAAAAACTTTTTTCAGGTTTTCCAGGTCCGTTTACTGTGGGTCTATGGGGATTTTTTCCACAGACCCCATGGAAAAAACGGACAGGGGGAAGAGGCGAGCGACACAGCCGACAGAAGTCGGGAAAGTCGGGAGTCCGCGGTTAGAGACCAACCGCCTCTAAACCCCGGTACAGTCGCCAGCGGTGAGCATAGCGACTGTGGACCTGGGGCTGGTGAAAACACAGTCAGCGCCTGTCAGGCAAAAGACAAAGTTTAAATCCCAACGGAGGGAGTCCCAGGCAATGGAAGTAGCTCCAGGGCTAGATACTGCTTTCGAGCGTATTGCCCAAATAGAAAGCCTTTTACATAGGCTGTTGGAGCAAAGTTCACTCAGAGAGGAGTGTTCTGAAAGCCAAGCTGCTTGAAACAGCTCAAACAGCTCCTGGTACAGGGCTAGATACTGCTTTCGAGCGTATTGCCCAAATAGAAAGCCTTTTTCATAGGCTGTTGGAGCAAAGTTCACTCAGGAAGGAGTGTACTGTAATCCAAGCTGCAGGAGCAGCTTAATAGCACCTGGCTCAGGGCTGATGGAATGCACCCTCAGGAATGAGGAGCGTGCTACGGGTCATGAGATTTCAGACCCCGACTCTGACGGTGAGGCTGTACAAGGCAATGAACGGCAGCTGCCAGATGTTCCACCCCTGGCAGTAGGATTCGCTGCCCCGTCAGGGTCAGGAGAGCCATTAGGAGAAGAACTGGCCTCCTTAATAAATTAATTGGTTTACCATTAGCTGGAATAGCAGGAAATGGATGAGACTGCAAGAAGTAACTGTGGGTTGCTGAAAGCAGCAGCAGTGAATCAAATTATCTGGAATCAGTTGCAGAGAATATTAAAGCTGCTGGGTTCTGGAATAACTGCTTTTACCAGAATAGCAGGTAACAACCAAAAGATGACGAAGTTGCATCAGCAAGCACTGGGGTTGCTATGCAGCATCCACTTCGAGATCAATTATCTGAGGAAAGTGCGATACGGTCTACTATGAATCCGAAATTCGCAGCACTCTGCAAACCAAGTAATATACAATTACCCAACTTACTCTTTGGAGAGATCTCGGGAGACGTATTAAAGAGTTGGAAGATGAAGCGAAAACAGGATTGATAAATACATCAATGGTTGCAAAGTCTGTAAAGTGGAAGTATCCTTTCAGACATCATACGGATCCTAGACCAGGACCAAGTCGCTCATCAACGCAGGGACGTAGCTGGCGGCCTGCAGCGGGAGTAAGGACAAGTGGTTGTGCTTCCGGGAGAATCCAGGGATCTCAAAATACTCAAATGACTCAAGAGGTAGGTGGACCTGGTTCTCAGGGGAACATACTAACTGGATTAAGTCCAGAAGTTGGAGGCAGATTACGTCTCTTCTATAAACATTGGAAGAAGATTACTTCAGATGTGGTAATTCTGAATAATATACAAGGATTTCAATCCAAATTATGATTTGCCTGTCCAGCATGTTCCTATCAGAACTCTCCACTTTGCGAAGTAATGGAGGTTCAAGTTGCGCTTCAAAACCCTATATATAAAAGGTGTTATTAAAGAATCATTCTACCAAATTCACCAATTTGGGTCAAATATATTCCCTCGATCAAAAAAGGATGGAGGATGTAGGATTATTATAGACTTGACAAGTCTGAATCCTTTTGTTCAGTGATTGTTCACTTGCAAGATATGAAGTATTTTAAATTTACATGGATGAACCAATTAGGGCAGTTCAAAGCTCTGCCTAAAGGGTTAACGTTCCCTTCCAGAATATTTATAAAAATCAATTCTGGGGTTGCTGAGAGCCAGGGGCATGTACTAATGGCATACCTGGATGATGTCCTGATTATAGGAAGGACAAAACAGTCAACAGAAGCATCGGTTGCAGTAATAAAATCAAACTTTCGAAAGTTTGGGGGTTTCTAAATTCATCCAAAGAAATCAAGGTTAAAAACATGTACCTCGATTAATTATTTGGGGTTCACAATTGATTTAGCCCAAATGCAACTTACTTTGCCCAGTGAAAAAAGGGTGGAGTTGATTAAAGATTGCAGTAATCTGTTAAACGAGCAAAAACCTCTAATCAGACAGGTGGCTCGAGTACTGGGAAAATTAGTAGATTCCCAGCAGTCCAGTATGGACCATTACATTATCAACAGCTGCAGAGAATTAAAGAACAGGCACTGAGAATAAATGCTGGTCATTTTGATAGAACCATGCAAGTAACAACAAATGCTGTTTCTAAGCTGCAGTGGTGGATTCTACATGTCTCAAGCAGTTCAGGCAAAGTGCTGATTGAACAACCTTCCATGATATTACAAACTGATGCCAGTGCACTAGGATGGGGTGCAACTGACTTAACATGGAGCTGCGGAGGCAGATGGAATCAGGAAAAGTTAGTGTTAATGCAGAAATGGGGAATTACCTATTTGGAGCTTTTAGGAGGTTTCTATGGACTCCAAGCTTATGGTTCTAACACAACTAAAAGGAAGGTTCAAGTTCAAATTAATAAACACAACAGTAGTTGCCTATATTAATGATATGGGTGGAATTAAGTCGGTGTCATGTGACAAAATGGTTAAATCAACTTCGATCTTGGTGTATTGAAAAGAACATTTGGTTTTCAGCTATCTATCTACCAGGTAGAATGAACACGATAGCAGACACCTGGTCACGAAAAGTTCCATGATAATAAAGAATGGATGTTGAATCAAGAGGTATTCAATGATATAGTAATCAGATTTGGAATGACCGACATCGACTTGAATCATCAGCTATCGAGATATGTCTCATGGAAACCAGATCCAGGAGCAGTGGCGATTGATGCTTTCTCGCTACATTGGGGTGGTATCTTTTCATATATATTTCCACCTTTCTGCCTCATAAGCCAATGTTTGCTTAAAATCAGGCAAGATGCTGCTTCAAGGGTATTGGTAGTACCAGATTGGCCTATACAGCCATGGTATCTGTTGATATTAGAATTAACAACACAAATGTTGATGAAAGTCCCAAAAAGGAGTAATTTATTGCTGCACCCTGTAACAGGGTAACAACATCCATTATATCATCGTTTGGATTTGTTGATTTGCAGGTTTTAAGAATGCCTTTTCTGGGACGAGGACTGTCTGAGCATACTGTGGACATGCTTACGGCAGCCGGGAGGAAGAGCACTCAAAAACAGTACCTTTCTTATATTAAGAAATGGGAAGAGTTCTGTGTACAATAGAATGTGCAATAAAGTACTGCAGATATTTCAAATGTTTAGAATTTCTGTCAAAACTTTATTATGATGAAGGTCTGAGTTGTAGTGCAATTAATTCAGCCAGAAGTGCATTGTCCTCATATTTGGTTCTGGATTCAGAAAGAAACTCAATTGGGTCACACCCAATTGTTTCCAGACTAATGAAAGGAATCTTTAATTCCAAACCACCGAAACCTAGGTACGTGACAATCTGGGATGTAAGTGTGGTACTGAAACTACTTCGTGAATGGTCATCAAGTGTGTCTTTACCTTTGGTCAAGCTCAGTATGAAAGTATTCATGCTTATGGCATGAGTGACAGCACAACGAGTGCAAACACTTGGAAAATTACAAATAGACAGTATGGAAGTAACTGAAGACAAGGTTACATTCTATATCTATGACCTACTAAAGTAAATTAGGCCAGGTGTGACAGGATTTAAAATTATGCTAGCAGCATATCCAAATGATCCATGTCTCTGTATTAAGACATATTTATTACAATACATTGAGGTCACAAAGAATTTGAGAATACGGAAACTGGGTTGTTGATCACACACAAGAAACCACACAAGAGAGTTTCAATACAGACTATTTCCAGATGGATAAAAGAAGTCTTAACAGCTGCTGGTATTAACACTTATGTTTTTACGTCTCACTCGGCTAGGGCAGCAGAAACGTCGGTGGCCAGGGCAAAAGACGGCCCCGTCGACCATATCCTCGCAGCCGCCGGGTGGTCCAATGAGTTGATGTTTCAACATTTTTACCATCGGCCTATTGTTAATGCGGGGTTGTTTGCAGAAACTATTTTAAGTTCTGTGTAAATTCCTCTGGTTTAAAGGGGATCTGATTCATTTCATTATTGAAATGAAATACTGCATTTGTGGTACAAATGTTATTATGAATGCATGATTGATTATTCTCGTTCCGAGTCAATCTATGCAGTGAGAAGCCGGGATTGATCCACGGCATGAAATCACAAAGCTTTAAAATCTTCACGTAGTCACTCACGTGACTCCGAAGTAAAATAGTAAGATTAAACGAGAACTTACCTAAGTTTGAAGTTTGATCTTTATTTTATGAGGAGTTACGTAGGTGATTACGTGCCCACCACGACCCTACCCTCTATCATAAAGGTCAGATGGAAGTTCTTGTATTACTCGTTTTATTATGAGACTATATTACTTCGGTTGTTGTTTTTTGTGATTTCACACCGCTGCTTTGAAGATTGACGCGCAGGCGCACTGGCGGGGTTCTTCACGTAATCACCTACGTAACTCCTCATAAAATAAAGATCAAACTTCAAACTTAGGTAAGTTCTTGTTTAATCTTACTATTCCCTGCCACAGAGGGCAGTGGAGGCCAAATCACTGGATGGATTTAAGAGAGAGTTAGATAGAGCTCTAGGGACTAGTGGAGTTAAGGGATATGGGGAGAAGGCAGGCACGGGTTATTGATAAGGGACTATCAGCCATGAGCACAATGAATGGCGGTGCTGGCTCGAAGGGCCGAATGGCCTCCTCCTGCACCTATTTTCTATGTTTCTATATTTCTAAAGCATGGGATTCAGGCACATAGTCATATTCGGGGTCATGTTCGGAGTCAGATCCATACTGATCTCTGACACTCTCTTAGAGTGGGAGAAATATTGCACCCCGAACCAGGCGTTGCCACATGCGTATGCCTCAGACTGCCTGTGCATGCTTCCATAACATAGAACATATTTTGTGACACCATCTCTGATAGTCTTTCGGGTGGGAGGAATATTCCAACCCTGATGTGCATGCTTCCGTAATACGGAGCATAATATTTGGCATAATCTCCATCACTTCATTCATCCGAGTGGGAGGACTTATGCAACCTTGACCCAGGAGCTGCCTTAGGCATTAGTGCATATACTTTGACACCATCTCCATCACTCAGTTCATCCGAGTGGGAGGAATGTTGCAACCCTGAGCCAGGAGCTGCTTCAGGCATATGTGCGTATAGTTTGGCACCATCTCCACCACTCCTTTCATTCGAGTGGGAGGAATATTCCAACCCTGAGCCAGGAGCTTCTGCCTGACATGCCTTCATAACATGGAGCATTTCTTGTGCCACCATCTGATTCATCAGATGTTCTAATTGAGACAAACGCCCAATCACATCTGCCATAGATGTCCCAAATCATCCGACAAGACTTGTCCCACAGACTTGGCTTTGACTTTGCCCCGACTCAAGGTTGTCAGCAGCCAAACCGGGACTATCTGTGCAGCTCTGTTAGTATCATCGTTATAATTACCAGACAGGTTGCACCTGCTAGTGACTCTGAGTCTTTACTCCCTTCTGGAGCCCCAACGGAGTATTACAGGGAAGGACTGGAGCGCCTCTGGCCCCCATATGACTCGGATGAGCCGGCGTTAAAATCGGAGTCACCTTTTCCCGATAGTCCGCTAGACAGAGTGGGAGAAATACTGCAACCCTGCCAGGTGTTGTCATAGGCAATTACGTTCATATGATTAAAAGAAGCATATCCCCATTAAATCAGAAATTCGACTGCTTTATCGATATGCTCATAGTTGGAGTCTCTTATAAAAGAATCTCCAACAATCCCCTCTAGTGAGCAGAAATTACCATGACGCCACCAGGTGTAGGTCCCACAGGTGTCTGATAGGCACAGCTCAAAAAAGGATTCCTAAGCCAGGAGCTCTGGACTGCAATGGCAAGTCCAATTTCACTACAGCATTGGTGTATGTGAATAATAAATGTCCTTTGTAATTATCATTTTTAATATAAACTTTATTGGCATGATAAGATATATCGTTATATTGCCAAAGAATTAAACATGACCTTTGAATGCTATCGACTACGATAGTCACAAACGTGACCAAGTGGCAACCGCTATTAATGCATACACTATATGCTGCTGCAGCAATCCCCACAGTTAGCAGCAACCATGTTTAAAATTGCTCGGTGCTACGGCAGCTGAGCTTACCTGAGCAGTAGCTCCTGGCCGCAGCTATTTCTTAACTCACCAGTTGCTAAACCTCCTGAAATCCTAGCTCCTTACGGAGCCACACGGCTGCCTGCAAATCTGGCTTCCTGCTCCCGTTCGGAGCTCTGATGCCGGCAGCCGTCATCCCAGCTCCTATGGAGCCTCACAGCGATCTGCAATTTTGGCCGCCTGCTCCCGTGCGGAGCTCGAACGGCAGCCCCCGCAATCCCAGCTCCTATGGAGCTCCACGGCGGTCTCCAATTTCGGCCACCTGCTCGCGTGCAGAGCTCGAACGGCGGTACCGCAAAATTTTCATCTAGCTCCTTATGGAGTTTCCACGGCGGCCCAAACCCCGACTGCCTCCATAGCTACTTCGGGCCCGCTATCGGAGCGGCCCACTGGAAATAAAATGGACTTACCTGCCAGAGCAGTTCGAACTGCTCCGACACGCGCGCCATGCGTTAGACGTATTGACGCGCATGCGGGCTGGCGGGCTCTTCATGTAGTCACTCACGTGACTTCAAAATAAAATCTCCCATGACAATCGTAGCATTACCTTTATGACATGCAAATTTTAACTCTTGATTCAACTTGCACCCTATATCCAGGGGGCAAGTAGATAAGTCCTTTTACCCTTACAATTCCTTAGTTTTATACATACTGACTCCACATCTCCCGTTTCATTGTTACCCCTCACAAGGGACTGAATTTCATTCTTTACCAACAAAGCTACCACATCCCCTCTGCCCACCTGTCTGTCTTTTCGATAGGAGGTATACCCTTTAATATTCAGTTCCTAGCCCTGGTCCTCTTGCAGCCAAATGTCTCTGTAATTCCCACAACATCATACTTGCCAATTTCTAACTGAGCCTCAAGCTCATCCACTTTATTTCTTATACTTTGCTCATTCATATACAACACTTTGACTTCGGTATTCACCCCCCTTCTCACACCGCTCACAATTGGCCCTGACCTTACTCTCTTATCCCTTCTCAAACTTTCCTACCCATTAATTCAGGAGTCTTCTGTAACTTTTCATGTACTCACTTCCCCTTTAACTCCATCTTTATACTCCCAATTTGTCAATCCCTCCCCTCACTATTTAGTTTAAACCCACACGTGTAGCACTAGCAAACCTGCCTGCCAGAATGTCGGTCCCCCTCCAGTTAAGGAGTAACCCATTCCTTTTGTACAGGTTACCCCTACCCCAGAAGAGATCCCAGTGGTCTATAAACCTAAATCCTTGCTCCCTGCACCAGCCCCTCAGTCATACATTCAGATCCCCCATCTCCCTGTTCCTGCTCTCACTAGCACGAGGTACTGGATGCAATCCAGAGATAACCACCCTAGAAGTCCTGCTTTTCAGTCTTCTTCCTAAAGGGCCTGTCCCACTTGGCTGTCTTTCGCGCGCCATTTACGCGACCTGCTAGCGTGTGGGTAGCGCATGGGTAGCGTGGGGATGGGCGCATGGAGTGGTGTGGAGGAGTGTGGAGTGGCGTGGAGGAGTGTGGACTTAGTCCTGAACTAAATTTTCGCATGCCACCGGCCTGTCGCATAACTGACGGCCAAAGTGGGACAGGCCCAAGACCCTGGCGCAGCGCAACGCCTCACCTACAACAGCAGCAGAAGCAGGCAAGCGATTGTTGAACTCAGCCTGGGGCTCACGGCTGCTGCGGATCCGGATCCGCCCCCACTCCTACTCCCAGAGCGGGGCCAAGAAGATTGACACAAAATGCTAGAGTAACTCAGCGGGACCGGCAGCATCTCTGGAGAAGCAATGGGTGACATTTCGGGTCAAGACCCATCTTTCAGACTGAAGAAGAGTCTCGACCCGAAACATCATTCATTGCTTCTATCCAGAGATGCTGCTGGTCCCGCTGTGTTACTCCTGCATTTTGTGTCCATCTTCAAATGAGGTCACGCGTTCCAGACGGCTGTGCGGGCGCATGATGACACGTGTAACTCTCGCGGGACCGTCGCGCGTCAGTTACTACCAGCCTGTCGCGTAAGAGGAGAACTCAGTGGGATACGAACAGGGTGTTTAAGGGGGAATAGCAAGGATTTGGCAAGGAGGCTTTTACAGAAGTGTCACCTGCTGCATGCTGCACAGAATTATCATGCCACGGCATTTATCATCTGCTATTGAATGAGCAACAGAGGAGAAGAATGAAAAAGAGGAGGAAGAAAGAAGAATAAAACAGAAAATAGGTGCATGAGTAGGCCATTCGGCCCTTCGAGCCAGCACCGTCATTCAATATGTTCATGGCTGATCATCCAAAATCAGTGCCCCGTTCCTGCTTTCTCCCCATATCCCTTGATTCCATTAACCCTAAGAGCTATATCCAAAGCTCTCTTGAATACATCCAGTGAATTGGCCTCCACTGCCTTCTGTGGCAGAGAATTCCACAGATTCACAACTCTCTGGGTGAAATTTTTTTTTCTCATCTCAGTCCTAAATGGCCTACCCCTTATTCTTAAACTGAACCCTGGTTCTGGAGTCCCCCAACATGGGGATCATTCTTCCTGCAGAAGTTTTTGCTGAAGAAATAGGAAAGGGAAAGGCATGCGCCGACAATGCCCACATAACATTGCAGGAGTCTTAGAAAGCGGTCTGTATGACGATATTTCATAATGTGAAGCCCTGTCATCTGCACATGCATCAATGATACAAGTTGAAAATGAATTTTGCGTTGATTTATTTACTGTTTTTTCCCCACATAAATTCCATGACACTGCAGGTTATTCCATATCCCACATTTTTGGGCAGAGATTTGTGAATCGCAGAAGGGTGAATTTCTGGAATATGTATGTCCATAGCACCAGGACCACCGGTAGATACCCCATTTCTACGTGTGGCTATTTGTGAAGAGTGCATCACACAAATGCATCACACATTCAATTGCATATTTACCAATAATTCAACATTATGAAATATACATTTATTTTCATTTTTATGACCCAGCATGCGATACATTTGTGCTCAGCACTTCAGGTCCATCATCCCTCTGCTTGGTTAAAATGCAAGACATGTAGCCACGTAATTGCTTTTCAAAGCAAATTGAATAGCTGGCAGAGTATGCATGCTTGGAGACGCGATTACAAGGTTGTGGTAGTGCAGGTACCACATTTTGGAAAGGGAGGTGCTAGGACTTGGCGGAGCTGATGTGTGTTAGAAATTCTGACCAGCAAAGATTTGCTGGAAGGTGAATGATAAGGTGTGGCGAATGAAGCAAGGTTGAGAGTGGTTGTGTAATTGGCAGGATTTGCCACTTGAAGATGCGTTCACTGACCACTAGCATGATGTTATTGAACCTCTGATGATAGACAGAAAAATGATGGAGTAACTCAGCGGGACAGGCGGCATCTCTGAAGAGAAGGAATGGGTGACGTTTCGGGTCGAGACCCTTCTTCAGACCTTATTGGATCTCTTGCTGGACTGTATGCAGGCCTGGACTCTGATATAAATCTCCATGATTATTTATTTGTGCTTCTTGTTAAGTGGGTGACTGGTAGTCCACCTGGCTGCCTTCCAGATACATCTCTCCTGTGTCTCTCCAAATTTCTGCCTTCACTGAGATATCCAGCGCTGCGTTGGGACACTTAAGAGCTTTCTCTCCCATGTGCCATTCTTTACTGTTTTCCAGGTCAGATTCACTTTCTGCACGATTGCCAGCATTCGCTTCAGTCTCAATTTAAGAGGTGTGGACAAACTTTAACTGGTGCTAGCAAGTTATGAATATTGGCCCCATGCTGATATGTCCAGCCAGTCAACAATGCACTTAGAGTTAGATATACATAGAAATCATTATAATAAGCAGACAGCCCATAACTGGCATTCTGCCTGCATTACAATCAATTACACCAGTTAATCTTGAATTGTGATCCCTGCAACCATTTTGGAGACACCTCAGTTTAACCTCCCTATTATATTTCAAAATAAGATGAAAATGATGTTGCATGTTACCTTGCAGCCCTTACATCTTGTCAAAGCTGACTTAGATTGACACTAAAGAGATGGGCCTGTTAATTAGTTAGACCTTGTTGCATCATATTAACTTAGAAATGGAAGTACCTGCACTATAATAAAGTTTGGATGTGACAAAATAAATGTTTCCAAAACTAATTAATAGACTACATCAGGAATCAATTTATTAAGCTTTCAGTTGAAGTTGGCCACAATATAGTGAAATATGTTTGTGATTTTGCTTTTTGACATAAAAGTACAGTAACATTAAAAACTATTAAGATTCTAAATTTTAACAAGTGATTTATAGATATGGGAAGTTTACTCTTGAGGCAAACTCATTGGACTTGAATTGAAACATATTGCTATACCAATTTTTATTTTCTATTAAACATGTAATCATGCCTACAGACTAAACCAACTAAGATCAGAATTGCATTCAAACCAGATTAGGTTAATTTGACTATTATTGTTTCAGCACTGGTTTTCTGTATGTAGTAAACATTTGGACAAGTATGTGGATAAGAGGATCTGGGCCAAATGCAAGCAGGTGGGACTAGTGTAGTCGGGGCCTGTTTGTCAGCATGGGCAAGATGGGCCGAAGGGCCTATTTCCAGGCTGCAAGGTTCTATGACTTGATTTACTGATTTATTCTTTCATAAATTGCAATTGTTCATTGCAAAATACATGAGAAATTGTGCATATATATCTAGCAGGTTCAAACATTCAGTATTATCACGGCTGAAGTTCCTTATATAACATCCATTTTAAAGACATATTATCTTCAGAACTCAGAGGAGATTAAATATGGCTTCTCATCCTGCTCCACCATTCAACAAGATCTCCATTATATGATGATCTGATCTTGGCCCGAATTTCATTTTCTTGCCTGATGTCCAGAACCTATGATTATTCTAAGTTAGCCTTAAATACATTTAATGAATCAGCCCTCATAACTGTCAGCTAGATAATCCAAATATTCACAAAGCTTTGAGAGAAGATTAACTTTCTCTTAAATGGTTTCTTATCACGAGTTTATCTCTTCATGTCCTAGATTTATTCACCAGAAGAAAAGTCCTCTCAGCACCTATCCTCTCAAATGCATTCAGGATCAGATATATTTTTTAAAGATTTTCCTGAATTATTGCCTTACCCCATTGCTTTAATACCAAAAATGCATCAGTTTTGGCAAAGAATACATCCAATAACTGAGCTTCCACCACTGGGTTATAGAATTCCAATGATCCACAGCCCCCGATAGTGGAAATATCTCCCTCGTCCCTGATTCTCAGTCTGAAGAAGGGTCTCGACCCGAAATGTCACTCATTCCTTCTCTCCAGAGACGCTGCTTGTCCCGCTGAGTTACTCCAGCATTTTGTGTCTATCGTCAGAGGAAATTTTCTTCATGTGAATTCAATCTGAATGGTCCCTTATCCTGAGAGTCCACCTGGATTTTGATGATTCCAGCCTCCAGCAAGGAGTCGTATAGTGGAGAGAAGAGCCATTCATCCCACTGAGTATGTGCTGAGCATGAAGCACACGTTTACACGCTCCCATTTTATGCTCCCCACATTTCTATCAAATTCACCTATACACTCGTCGCCTAATAACTTATTATCTCACGTATTTTTGGGATGTGAGCAGAAACCCATGGAGTCACGGGAAGAACATGCAAACTCCATACAGAAAGTGAGAATTGAAATGGGCTGCTGGAGCCCAAAATCGGTAAGTTATAGTAAGATTGCTTTCTCACCCTTGAGAATGTCCACCCATCTGAAACAACCTTCAACATCTCATCCCAGGAAGCAATTCAATGTTATTGCATCCCCAACCAAGACATGTATACACTCCCTCATGAAGGAGCACCAAACTGCACACAGTATTCCCAAAAGTTAAATAAATGTTGTTTATTCTCATACTCCAAGACCCTTCAGTTTAGTTTAGTTTATTGTCACGTGTACCGAGGTACACTGAAAAGCTTTTGTTCCGTGCTAACCAGTCAGCAGAAAGACAATACACGATTACAATCGAGCCACTTGCAGTATTTGCATGATAAGGAATAACGTTAGTGCAAGGTAAAGCCAGCAAAGTACAATCAAGGGTAGTCCAAGGGTCATCAAAGCGGTAGATAGTAGTTCAGCACTTGCAAAAAAAAGGCAAAAATATAGTTTGGAATTGTGATGTAAAAGTGGCTGCAATGTGCACTATTTCCAAAATGCACTGTAGTTACTCACCCAGTTAGCTACAACGTCACCTCCACAAACTGCCACCAAGAAGAACAAGAAGTGCATGGAAGCATCACCCTCTCAGCTTCTGACATCTTATTAGCTTATTGACATCTATTGTTCTCCTTTAGCTAATGAATTGTGGAGAGATATTTTAAGTAGCAAGGGCACATTCTGTGCCAACGGCACAGCTGAACTTCAATATGTATCACCAAACACAGCCTGATGGTGCTACCACTGAGCAAGATGGACACAGCTGCAGCAGCCCTCTCCTCAAGTGATGACAAAAAACAGATTATTCACACAAAAGACAAGGATGTACTGTTTAGAACTGACTTCAATTATAAGAGTGAAAAATCCCTTACAGCCTCTTGAAGGGCAGCATGGTGACGAAGAGGTAGAGTTGCTGCCTTACAGCACTTGCAGTGCCGCAGACCCGAGTTCGATCCTGACTACAGATGCTGACTGTATGGAGTTTGTACGTTCTCACCGTGACCGTGTGGGTTTTCTCCGAGGTCTTCAGTTTCCTCCCACACTCCAAAGACATACAGGTTTGTAGGTTAATTGGTGTCTTATAAGTGTAAATTGTCCATAGTGTGTGTGAGATAGTGTTAATGTTTGGGGATCGCTGATCGGTGGGCCGAAGAGCCTGTTTCCGCCGTGGGCCCATGAGCCTGTTTCCATGCTGTATCTCTAAACTAAACTAAAAAGCCATCATCTCAGGAAATGGTCCTTAAAGAACACGAAACAAGAATCAGCAAAGAACCTAGAAGAGTTATGAGGGGCGCTGGGGTCAGTGGGGGCCTCTGCGAGCCGGCAGCCCTGCGAGCAGCGTGTTTGTTTTTTCTACTTTTTTTGTTTTTTTTGTGTGTTTTTTATGTCTCTCTGTGTGTCTTGTGTGGGGGTTGGTGTGGGGGGATAAGGCGGAAAATGTTTCGGTCGTCTCCTCCACAGAGAGGCGACTTTTTCCGTGTCGCCTCCCCCATGGCCTTTCATCGAGGATTGGTGCGGCCTTTCCCGGAGACACGCCCGGGGCTTGAGCGGCGGGCGCAGCGTGGACTCTCGTCGCGGAGCAGGCGAGCCCTCGCCGGGGGTCGCTGGAGGGGAGCGCACCGTTCGCTGGCCCGCGGCAGCATGAAGCCACGGTCTGCAGAGCTCCAGCTGGCGCGGCGTCTGCAGCCAGGGATTCCTCGTTGGGGACCCGGGAGGAGAAGAGCTCCAGCCGCAGGCCCGCGGCATACTTCTACCGCCGGCGCGGCGTGGTCTTACCATCAGGAGCGGGGTCCCGCGCCGGGGACCCCTGGAGGGGAGCTCCGACTGCTGGCCCTGCGGTCTGTGGTGCTTCAGGCTGCGGCGGGGACTTTAAATCTCCGACCGCCGGCCTGCGGCCTACACCAACCTGAAGCCGCGGTCTCCGGTGGGGAGGCACCGATTCAGGACTTACCTGGACTTTACCTTGTCTACTCATCTGGACGCCCGCAGCGGCGGCTGCGGAGGTTTGAGGTCCCGACCACGGGGGAAAATGGAGGAGGACTGGCCAAATTTTGTGCCTTCCACCACAGTGATGAATGCTGTGGTGGATGTTTGTGTTACATTTTTATTGTGTTTTTGTGTGTTCTTTTTCATTGTACCGCTGCTGGCAAATTCATTTCACTTGCACTTTATGTGCAAGTACTCACAATCACAATCACAATCAGTTTAATTCGTCACTTGCACATAAAGCACATAAAGTGCAAGTGACGAATAAAACTGATTGTGATTGTGAGTACAGCACAAGAACAGGCTTTTGGCCCACATGTCTGTGCCGAGCATGATGCCAAGTCCATCCATTCCCTGCATATCCATACGCCTATCCAAAAGGCTCTTAAAAGCCACTATCGTATCTGCCTCAACCACCAATCCTAGCAGCACATTCCAGGCACTCACCACCCTCTGTGTAAAAAAGTTGCCCGCACATCACCTTTAAACTTTGCCCCCTAACCTTAAGGCTACTGTCTCCAGTATTTGATGTTTCCATCCTGCAAAAAAGGTTCTGACTGTCAACCCTATCTATGCCTCTCACAACTTTATACACATCTCTGTTCACCCTGCAACCTCCAGAGTTCCAAAGAAAACAATCCAAGTCTGTACAACATCTCCCTTCAGCTAATACGGCCATAATTCAGGTATAGTCCTGATAACCCTCCTCTGCACCCTCTCCAAAGCCTCCACATCCTTCTTTACCAGTCTATCTACTGGTGTTGCCACTTCCATGGGGGCTTTAGACTTGCCCCCAGGATCCCTCTGTACATCAATGCTGTTGATCATCATGCCACAAATTGTATATTTTCACCTTACATTGACCTCCCAAAGTGCAACACCTCACATTTACTCGGTTAAAGTCCATCTGCCATATATCTGCCCATTTCCGTCGCTGATCCATATCCCGCTGTATACACCTTGACAGCCTTCCTCACAGTCCGCTACCCCGGAAATCTTGGTGATCATGACTGGGGGATCATGTCAAGTCAGATTTATTATCATATACACAAGTACAGTGAAGTACAAGTACAACGAAGATTAATCCTAAGCATATCCCGAATGCAACGTTGAAGACTTATGCTGGCTGCATCATAGGCCAAATTGGTAACATTTACAGCAGTTACCTCTTTACTAATAACAACTAATTTTGTGTCTCACTCACTTTGGAAGCATGATTCCCCCAAAATAACATACTTTGTTTCACGTTTCTTGTTTAAAATTCAAAGAATGATTTCTTACATTTTTAAGCAACATTTCCAACATTTGATAGGGATTACACAATAAACAAACTTGCCCAGTCCCAGAAAATAAAGACATTTCATTATTTTTTAATGACTGTAAATGTCAGGCAGTTAATAGATGAAGTGTTTTGTGTTTCTGTGACTTTAGCAATATTGAAATTTGATTACTCTTAGCACATACTTAACACAATAATTCATACAGCATGAATGTAGGTAACAAGTAATTATTGCAGAGGGAGTGGACAATGGTTGTATGGTTGCATTCAATGTCATTTATATCAGAGCAATTCTCTTGGACTATTTTTAGAAACTATGGTCAATTTATTTTGCCATACCCTTTAACTACATTCACTAAATTCTATGAAAATTACATGGCCTAAGCATCTGCTACATGAAGTAATGTTTTTCATCTTTGTTGTCATTGAGTTTTATCTATTGAACTTTGTAGAGACTACATTGATAATAATATGCATGTCATACAGTATAGACTTATTTTGATGTACTAGTTTCTGATCAGGAGTAATGATATTCTATATCTCCTTGTACCCAGCCCCTCTGAGAGTACTACAGAATATGATTCAAAACACAATATTGAAAAAACAACTTGTAAATGATGTGCATCCCATCTTACAGCCATCCCACAACTGCTATTCCCGTATCAACTTAATTTAAATTTTATTCAGATGTTTTTTTAAATCTATGTGGACAAGCATTTTGAACAGTCTCTCTTGGGCAGCAGGGCGGCACAGCGGTAGAGTTGCTGCCTCACAGCACCAGAGACCCGGGTTCAATCTCAACTACTGGTGCTGTCTGTACGGAGTTTGTACGTTCTCCCAGTAACGGGCGTGGGTTTTCTCCGAGATCTTTGGTTTCCTCCCACACTCCAAAGAGCTACAGGTATGTAGGTTAATTGGCTTGGTATAATTGTAAATTGTCCCTAGTGTGTGTAGGATAGTGTTGATGTGTGGGTATTGCTGGTTGGCTTGGATTCGGTGGGCTGAAGGGCCTGCTTCTGTGCTGTATCGCCAAACTAAACTAAACTATTAGCAGCTGTTTCTAATGACTAGTAATACCAGCTAACATACACAAATTCAAAGATTCATGAGATGCATTAAAAAAAAATCAAGGGTTCACAATCAATCCATCCATCACTTTTAAAGTTCAGGTTTGCAAAACAAACGTTACGTGAAGTAATAATTCTTATTTGTATTTTATTAACTAGAGTAATTATACTTCCTCCATATCTAATGGATCAGATGAATATGGGGCCAAGCCACATCAGTTCCATTTAGATGCAGAGACCTGATTTTTGTGGCTTGTCAGGAGGAAGTGACCATAAAATTCATCCTGCAATTTGAGATGGAGAAGATGAAATTAGCTGTGTCAGCATTTCTGTTGAGTAAAGATAACTACAGAGGCATGAAGGGGGAGCTGGCTAAAGTTGATTGGAAAGGGACCCGAGCAGGAATGACGGTGGAACAGCAAAAACAGGAGTTTCTGGGGATAATTTGGAAGATGCAGGATCTTTTCATCCCAGAGAGGGAGAAAGATTCTAGGGGGAGAATGAGGCAACCGTGGTTGACAAGGGAAGTCTAAGACAGCATAAAACTAAGAGAGAAGGCATATAACATTGCAATGATTAGTGGGAAGCTAGAGGATTGGGAAGCTTTTAAAAGTAAACAGACAGTAATTAGATAGACAATATGGGGAGAAACGATGAAATATGAAGGTAAGCTGGCCAATAATATATAAAAGGATAGCAAAAGTTTCTTCATATATATATATATATATATATATATAGAGAGAGAGAGAGAGAGAGTAAGAGAGAGGTAAGAGTGGACACTGTAGTGCTGGAAATGTTTAGCCTCAGTAGTGACGCATTGATAAAACACAATGGAAATGAGAACACACAAATATCTACAGAATGGCCCAGTGTAGTTTAGTTTAGAAATCCAGTGGAAACAGGCCCTTCGGCCCGCCGGGTCGCGATGACCACCGATCCCCGCACATTAACAGCATCCTTCACCCACTAGGGACATTTTTTTTACATTTAGCAAGACAATTAACATAGAAACCTGTATGTCTTTGGAGTTTGGGAGGAAACTGAAAATCTCGGAGAAAACCCACGCAGGTCACAGGGAGAATGAACAAACTCCGTACAGACAGCACCCGTAGTCAGGATTCAACCTGGGTCTCCGGCGCTGCATTCACTGCAAGGCAGCAACTCTACTGCTGTGCCACTGTGCCACCGTGCCACCCAGTTATGGACACAGATGATTTAACAAACTATAGAAGCAACAGAACTACAGTACGATACCTTACTGCTAATATGACATCAGTTAGGTATATCTATATAACTAAACGTCTCATCTTGACCACTCCCTGTATGCGCTGTATATTGATTTTAGAAAAAAACGCTACCATATGATTTTTGGCCATCTTACTCAGTCCTTCTCCGCTGAGGCAGCCCCAAGGATTTTTCTGATCGATGAGAAATAAAAAAGTTATGAGTGTTTAAAAAATCTTGAGATTAGCTGATTGGTCCTCTTGCCTGTCAATCACCACAATGAAGGTGATTGTGGGTGATTGACAGGGGTGGCAGGACTATAAAAACCCTGATTCCTGGACGTGAGTCAGTCACTCTGGAAGTGTGATTCTAAGCTCAGTTCAGTTCAGTTTTTATTTGTCATATGTAGGTTAACACAGGGTCAACGGTACAATGAAATGTTTTTGACAAGACAATGGGTCACCTCAGCAATGATATTACAAGGATAAAATTAAGGTAAAAAAAGATAAGATAAGCTGTGAATCAACTGAACTGTGAGTCTGCAATGTACTTGCAATAAATTATTTGTTAGCCCTTAATGACAATGCAATGAGATTTTTGGCAATTTGGTGGCCTGCATTCTGATCGAAATGCAATGGAATTGAATTTGGTGGCCTGCACTCTGCTTGAAATGCTATGAAATTGAATTTGGTAGCCTGCACTCTGCTTGAAATGCTATGAAATTGAACTTGGTGGCCTGCACTCTGCTTGAAATGCTATGAAATTGAATTTGGTGGCCTGCAATCTGCTTGAAATGCTATGAAATTGAATTTGGTGGCCAGCATTCTCCTTGAAATGTAATTTGGTGGCCTGCACTCTGCTTGAAATACTATGAAACTAAATTTGGTGGCCTGCACTCTGCTTGAAATGGAATTTCAAGGAATAGCCATGAGTGAACTGCCAGCCCACCAGCCCTGAGTGACTGATCTGCCAGCCCACCAGCCCTGAGTGACTGAGCTGCCAGCCCACCAGCCCTGAGTGACTGAGCTGCCAGCCCACCAGACCTCAATGACTGAGCTGCCAGCCCACCAGGCCCGAGTGACTGAGCTGCCCGCCCAGGAATCCATTCGGCCCACAATGTCCATACTAGCCCTCTGGAAACCAGTCCTTTGGCCCACAACACCCATACTAGCACTCCATAAAGCCCCCCCCCCCACACTGGCCACCAATATTGGAATTGGTGGAGAGGTGGAATATTGCTTTGGGGTACCAACCCTCCCGTGTGAACATGGGACCCAACGGGTCCCACATAGTCTAGTAATATAATATAGTCCAGACGTGGCTTGAGTGAATTTGAAATCATTTAAAATTAGAGAACACGTATATGGATGGGTGCTCACAGAATATCTGTGCTAGTCGCTGTCCATATATTCTGCACGCACAGTAGCTCTTTCCTATAATCCTCTTTCCTATAAGTAGCTATTTCCTATAATCATAACCTAATCATCATCAAGTGAGATTTATTCCTGAAGGCTCTACATTAGATATTGAACAGATAACAGTAGAGCATAAGAACAGGTCCTTCAGCCCACAAAGTCTGTGTCGACCACAATGCCAATATCGTCACTTATCTACCTGCACATAAAGCAGCATCATGACATCCTGACTCTTATCCTCAATGCCCCGACCTATGAGGCAAGCAGACCGTGTGCCTTCTTTACCACTCGATCTACTTGTGTTGCCTCCGAGTTATGGACTTGGACCTCATGGTGATAAATGATTTCCTGACAGGTCTTCAATCAGTTTATGTTGATTACACACAAAGGAGTCCAGAAGTCAAGCACAAACCTATGTTAGGGGGATTTGTACACTGAAAGTATGCTACATTAGACTTTTATTTTGGTGTTTTAATTTTTTAGAGAGTTGAATTTAGTTTTAAATAACTTTTGAGCAGTTGCAATGTTTCTGAATATCATAGTTGTAGACAGTTGTGGGATATGACATAAGAACACAAGAAAATTGGGGTCGGAAGGATTTAAGTAGTACTCCTTCAAAAGGAGTAGTTCATCAGACCATTCAAGCCTACTCCATTCCACCATTTAAAATGATCATACCTGATCTACATTGGCCTTTTCTGTACCACTTCTCCATACTCCTCTATTCATCAATCCATTGAATATTTATCCACCCCCACTTTAGTTATTCCTCACTATTCAGCTACCACCACCTGCCAGGGCAGAAATTGCAGGGCATGCAATTTAACTGGGTGTCAAGTCGTTTCCTCAACATTTCAGTATTCTGTATGGTGGAGATTGTTCTCGCCTCCACCAGGTGACAAACAGTAGCCAGGGTGTAGCGTACAAATTACATTAGGAGAAACAATCGGCATGTAAGAAAGGCAATGTTAAGGGCCTGTCCCACTTTCACGACCTAATTCACGACCTCTGACGACCTTAAACGACCTAAAAAAAATCAAGGTCGCAGTAACCTATGACCTCCTACGACGTTCCACGACTATGTCTACGACCTCCTACGACTATTTTGAAGACCTCCCACGACTATGTTGAAGACTGGCTTTGACCATGTACGTTTTACTGCTGTTTGCAGTAGCCCTTTTGCTTCAGCAGCCTTTTAAGAAAGGCAGAAGGGGAAGAGCAAGGGTGAAGAGGAAGCACACAAAGAGAATGGGTGAATGGAAATGATGTGATGGACTGTCCCAGAACACCAGATGACTGGAAGAGATGGAATTTTAAGCACACATGTGGGGCAGTGGATGGCAAGCATGCCATTCTTGTCATTGTCCCTGTACCCCACATTTTCGTTTTCATACAGGATGGCATTCTGCTGGAACCATTCCTCAAGGTCCCTCTCCTGCTGCCTGGTGAAGGTGTAGGGCATAACCTTCCACCAGCCCTCCCTCACCACCAATGGGGCATCTGCCTCTGATGCTGTGTCAGACACAGGAGAAAGGGCTGCTTTGCTGCCTTCAAATGAGGCAGTGAAGGATGGGGTGGTGGTGGTGGGGACATATACTACCACCCTGGTCTCCTCCTCCAGGGTTCTCTCATGCAGGGCTACCTCCTCCTGCACTATCACCTCCTGTGGCATCACCTCCTGCCACTCCTCCTCTTGGGTGGGCAACACCTGCATGGCAGTTTTTTTAAGGGTTGTGCCCTCCCCCTACGCTGCTGACTTTTAGTGCAATCTCTGAAACACAAGTCTCCTCTCCAAAAAACTCTCCAGCTATGAATGAACATGCCTTGGAGTGACAGAGGTGACGTTCTGCTGTTTAAATAACCTTTTTTTTCCACTGACCTTTTTTTTCACCCCGGAGCTATTACCTTCGACTGCCTCCGACTACCTAGGACTACCTACGACCTACCTATGAGTAAAAAGTATCGATTTTTTCCATGCCGACCTTTTTTTTACTTGTGGACATTTTTTATCAGGCTAGAAAAAACGCCACGAGTATCTACAACTAGCATCACGACCTCCTACTACCTACGACCTCCTACGACCTCCTATGACCTCGTGGCGACCATGCTGTGAGTACGAGTCAAGGGCAAACTCGGCAGAGGTCGTAAATTAGGTCGTGAAAGTGGGACAAGGGCTTTAAGGTGGTCATGCGGAATTTCAAAATGCAGATAGACTGCATAAAATCAGTTTGTTACTAGACCCCACGAAGGAATTTGTAGTGCCTACAAGATGGCTTCTTAGAGTAACTTGAAGTTGAGCCTAATGGGAAAAGACAATTCTGGATTTGGTGTTGTATAAGAAACCGGATTTGATTAGGGAGTTTAAGGTAAAGGAACCCCTAGGAGGAAGTGACCATAAAATTCATCCTGCAATTTGAGAGAGAGAGAAGATGAAATTAGTTGTGTCAGCATTTCTGTTGAATAAAAATAACTACAGAGGCATGAGGGAGGAGCTGGCTAAAGTTGATTGGAAAGGGACCTGAGCAGGAATGATGGTGGAGCAGCAAAAACACGAGTTTCTGGGGATAATTCGGAAGATGCAGGATCTTTTCATCCCAGAGAGGGAGAACGATGAGGGATTACGTGAAGAAGCCCCGCCAGTCCGCATGCGCATCAATCTTCAAAGCAGCGGTGTAAAATCACAGATAACAGTAATTGAAGTAATCATAGTAAGATTAGAAACATAGAACTACCAGACGACCTTTGTGATATGAGGGTTGGGAGTGGAGGGCACGTAATCCCTCATCGTAACTCCTCATAAAATAAAGATCAAACTTCTAACTGGTAAGTTCTCATTTAATCTTACTATTTTACTTCAGAGTCACGTGAGTGACTACGTGAAGATTTCAAAGCTCTGTGATTTCATGCTGTGAGAAACGAGTCTACACAACCTCAACTGCTTCATTGACAAATGAGGGAAAAGATTCATAATGCATACAGACATGACATATATTTAAGACATGCTGATGCTGTTTTAATGAAGTAATAATAATAGTAACCCCTCTCATCCAGATGGAATCTATAAATAGAATCCAAAATAGTTGTCAAATACCCCTGTTCTGGCAATGGTTATTATAAAATGTTTGGAAAATGTGTTCGTTTGACCATGCTGCAGCCGCTAGGATATGGTCCAGCGGAACGTAAATAACCCATGCTGCTGATGTTGTAGCAGCCCTGGTGGAGTGAGATTTGGAAAGCAGTATCTACTCCTGCAGAAATCAAACCCCATTTTATCACCTGGAGATGGTCTGAACGGATACCTTCTTATCAAGTTTTTTGTAACTAACAAGCATTGCTAGTTCAGAGCCTCGAAGGCTCTTGGTGACCCTGACGTATTGTTGTATATGTGTGCCGTCACATAACTGAAGGTCCCTGGGTATGCCATGAGTTAGTTTGAGACCCGACGCCCCTTCTGCTCAGCTTAATTAAATCATAAACATAAAATATTATATATATTATTTACAGATGTAATCATCCTGTCCCATCGCATTTATGTAGCGACTGAACCCGTTGCCCTGACACCAGCGCCAGGAGGATAACTACCTTATGAGAGCCGGCCAAAGCTAAGGATGTAGCTGGAGTCCCCTGGTGAAGTTTTATTAACACAATGTCAAAATCCCATACTGCCTGTACTTGTTCTGGGAGAACTTGTGTTAAAGATATCGTTTACAAACTCGATATCCAGGGATGAAACCTGACAGTGGGTCCTGTTTGCTGCAGCAAATATGATGGGAAGGCACGTTGGGTCCAGTTAATGGTCCTATAACTCAATTATTATCAAAAGCCCATGTAAGAATGAACTCCAAGACGTCAGTAATCTGTACCGTATTAAATGTAACATTAGCATTAAGCAAAAACCGCTTCCCATCTCCTGAAGAGGAAATGTACTCCAGCACTCTGGAGTGAACACATACATGGATCGGTGTGACAACCCAAGCCGTAGGGGCAATCTATTCAGAATCTGCAAGTCATAAATTGATGTTATCATGCAAAGGCTGGTTTCCCGAGCCACAGGCTGAACCAGCAAAGTTTACGTTTAGAATAACCGTATAAGGTTGTATTATTATTATTCCCGACAAAAGCGGGAATCAAAACTGCATAGGTCAGTCAGACAGTAGGAAAACCCTAAAGCGGGATCTTAATGACTTTATTTGAAGACCCTACTGATGAGGCAAAATGGAGGAAGACATAAAAGACCATTCCTCCTCTCGCCACTGTTATGCCACATATTTTTGCAACCGGTGAATAACCACGAAAACAACATATCGATATTCGGTGTCCCATCGAACCAGAATTTCATAAATACTGTGTGATCCAACACCCATTCTGTGTTGTCATTGATCCGTACTGGATGATACACCAGTGGCAAATGTATTAGGTAAACTATTACAGGATACTTTTACTTGATTGCACTCCTGTGACTGAGATATGCCACCACCATAGTGTATCAACTTGAAGTTGAGCATGCAGATTATGCAGATTTGCTCAATCACTCTTTAACCCATAGAATGCACCTAGTATCTATAGATAGTTGATACCAATAACTGAAGAATTGGTAACTCATGCAAATCTCCCTCACCTCCAAACTAGAGATGACATTTGCAATTTTCCACATTAGAGCCCTTAGCATCAGTTTGCAATATAACTGAAAAGTTTACTGACCAAACTACTGCAGCAATGCCGAATACTGTTCGTCCATCATTGTGACTTTGGTAGCTTCAGCTGGTAATAGCATAGGTGTGTTAACAATGACCTACATGGCCCTTGAGAGGTTGCCACTTTGCACGATGTCAGTTCTCCCACTTGCACAGCTGAATCGCAGCTACTATATTGCCAATTACTCTTGATGAATAGAGGCTGCTTTATAACAACAAAGCTGTTATAGGTTTCTTATTAACTCCAATCTCCTGCCCCAGGGCGGAGTCATAGGCTAATTAATAGCTAAAGTTAAATCCCAATGACCAACAAGTCTATGTGGTAACAACTTACATGTAACTGGATAGAGGACCCAATTTGTCAAACATAGTTTGAGGCTGAAACAGTTGATTTTAGCAAAATACAGTGTTAAAATATCATCCAGTCAAGACTTGTTATAAGTGTTTTTGAACTCTGAGTAGTGCAATCACAGCTTTTAGTAACTTAGTAAATAATCTGGGTAAAATAATTAAGCCCATTTTGCAATGCTTTACTGTTAGCATTACTGTTATCATTGCCTCATCATAGCAATTGCCTCCTCTTGATCATTTAAAATGTCTCCGTTGATCGCTATAAATGGGAACCCCCTATGAAAATCAGTTGTTAGTCCGTCATGAAGTTTCCTATTCGGAAACGTTTATACTGCACATGCGAGTTAAACGCCTTTCTCGTTCTTTCATAATGAACAGGCCACGCCTGCCATCATTTTGTGCCTGCCTCGAATGACAACTCTGGCCCGATTTCCACGCCTGTCTTGAAAACAATCCTGGCCACAATACTGAGCCTACCTCATCATTCTGAACCTGCCTCTTAAAGGCAACTCTGACCATAATTCTGAGCCTGTCTTGAAGGCAATCCTGGCTAAAATACTGAGCCTGTCTCAAAACCCAATTCTGGCCCCAATTCCAAACCTGCTTGGAAAGTAGTATTGTGCAGATTAACATGGTTAGTTGCCCCCAAGTAGCTGACTATGTCTTAACCATTTGTGTATTGTACAACCAAGTGTAAATATTACCAACTTGTAAGTGGTACACTTACCCATGTTTCGGAAGTGCCAGACCCACCTATCTGCCTGGTTACCTTAGTTGTAGAGTACGTGGAGCCTCTGGCCAGCTTTCATGCTGCCACCAGCTTCAGTGAACCGCTTACTGCCGATGAAGTCATGGGGTGCGTTGTCGCCGAAACGATGAAGCTTTGCTTGTCATTGGCCTTGATTGGTCCGACAGCTTTTGCTTCATCCTCCAGGTTTTGCCTGTTGAATAGGTCTTACCTGAATAGAATATTCGGCGGCTGGCTCTAATGTCCCCCTGATAGCGATGTTCACTGCATTGTGTTGGGATGGCAAACCTTGCTGCCAGGAATGTGACACGTGCCCTTCACCCTTGGGGTATGCTCCACGGCTATACCCTCAGACTCGGCTTCAGACTTATACTGACCCGGCATGCTCTCCTCCTCCAAGAGGGAGAGATGAAGCAGCCCTGTCCCAGGTGCTGCTGGCGCGGTCTCTCCCATAAGCCGGCGCTGCCACAGACTCGGCTTCAGACTTATACTGACCCGCTATGCTCTCCACCTCCAAGAGGGAGACATTAAGCAGCCCTGTCCAAGGCGCTGCTGGCGCGGGCTCTCCCATAGGCCAGTGCTGCCATAGACTAGGCATCAACATTAAGCAGCCCTGTTCAAGGCGCTGCTGGCGTGCAAGGCGCCGCTGGCGCAGGCTCTCCCATAGGCCAGCGCTGCCCCAGACTCGGCATCAACATTAAGCAGCCCTGTTCAAGGTGCTGCTGGCGTGAGCTCTCCCATAGGCCAGCGCTGCCCCAGACTAGGCATCAACATTAAGCAGCCCTGTTCAAGGTGCTGCTGGCGTGAGCTCTCCCATAGGCCAGCGCTGCCCCAGACTAGGCATCAACATTAAGCAGCCCTGTTCAAGGTGCTGCTGGCACGGGCTCTCCCATAGGCCCGCGCTGGCACAACTCCTGCTGTTGGAGTGTATCTAGGTGGAGCATCCTCTCCATTAGGAGCTTCATCCTGGCCAACCTACAAATTTTTATACATTACAGGAGGGGAACCCTCCCGGCCCGACTCGTCCGAATCCATAGGGCTGACCGTTCTGGTTGGTTTTACCCCATATCCTGGGGACTACTGCGGTCTGGGAGCCGCATTGCTGCTGGATTTACCCCTCCACGGGAACCACAGCGTCTGGAAATCACTGACCGTATTGTCAGTGCCTGGGATCGCGATCCCGACATGCTATCCGCTTCCGCGGTCGGAACCGGGGTCTCCCCACAGCCCATAGCCGGTTCCCTCGCCGGACTTCGCGATAATCCAGCAGGAAACCTCTGTAAAAAGAGGTTCCTGCAAGAAAAACAAAAACCTGGTAAGAAATACAAAACTTACCTGTAGGTTTAAACTTACCGCTGGCAGGAGCAAAGTGCCTGCCAGTCCGGTGCTTCGCCATGCGAACGACGTAATGATGCGCATGACGACTGGTGGGGCTTCTTCACGTAGTCACTCACGTGACTCCGAAGTAAAATACACACAAATATTATCCTCATTGAAAAAAATGACAGTAGGATATTGATATGTTTCTTTCCACTTTGGAGGCTGATAACACTTATGCACACTCGATTAAGCCTTGCTCACACTGGGAGATACAAAGCATCAACTTGGATCCATGAATAGTTGGCTTGAAACACTCACTTTGCACAAATGTAGTCAAACAGAACGGATTGCGCATAATTACAATTTTTGCCAGCATTGCCTTAGTCTACACAAGAAGTTGGCAAGTAAGGTAATGTAAACCTTCAAGCTATGGTAATTTGGAGCCGCCATGCTAATAGACACAAGACGCTGGAGTTTCGCAACGGGACAGGCAGCATCTCTGGATAGATTTGTTCTGAAGAAGGGTCTCGACCTGAAACGTCGCCCATTCCTCTATTCAGAGATGCTGCCTGTCCCGTTGTGTGCATTTAGTGTCTATCTTCGGTGTAAAGCAGCATCTGCAGTTCCTTCCTACACTGCTGAAACTCTATTGCAGTTATAATTAAAGCAGAGTGTGAGCTACCCACAGGAAACAATGCTTGATCAGTGACTCCATGCCATTTGTCTGAGTAATGGCATTTAAAGAGGGAGGCAATCACCTGATGCTTTATTTTTGGAAGTTAAATCCTATTAGCTACAATCTTTTTGGGGCCAGGGGAGTGCAGATACAGGTCTTTGCAGTGGGTAATTAAGTAAGTACCATTGATAGAATTTTAGAGAGTAGAAACAAGGAACTTCAGATGCTGGTTTGCAAAAAAAGAGGCAAAGTGATGGAGTAACTCCGCAGGTCAGGCAGCATCCCTGGAGAGCATGGTTAGGTGGCGTTTCAGGTCGGGGCCTTTCTTCCGACCTTTCTTCTATAGGGCGGAGCAGGGAGGGGCTGGACAAAGCAGGTAACAGGTGAACACAGGTGAGGGGGAACTTTTGTAGCAGATGGGTGGACAAAGGCCACAGATACTAATATGATGTGAAACAAAAAGATTGAAGGGTTTAGTTTAGAGATACAGTGCGGAAACTGGCCCTTCGGCCCAACGAGTCTGCACTGACCAGCAATCCCCTCACATTGACACCATCCCACACACTAGGGTAATTCACATACCAAGCCAATTGACCTACAAACCTGTACGTCTTTGGAGTGTGGAGGGAAACCGAAGAACTCTGGGAAAACTCACAGGGTCACGTGGAGAACGTACAAACTCCATACAGACAGCACCCGTAGTCGGGATCGAACCCGGGTCTCTGGCGCTGTAGGTGCTGTAAGGCAGCAACTCTACTGCTGAGCCTGTTGTGAAGAGTTGTGCATTGAGAAGCCAGAGGAAGGAATGTAGGGGGAGTGGAAGGGGAGAAATAGGCACAAGTCACAGAGGACGGTTGTGTGGGAGAGAAAGAGGAGGTTTCCTGTACCTTGTTCATTCCAAGGTGATGAGAGATGACCAGGCGATATTTTTTAATTTAAGCAGCTCTGCTGCATTACCGACATTGTTGATGCTCCCTGCTCAAAGACAAGAGATTCCATATCCAAGGTAGACAAAAATGCTGGAGAAATTCAGCGGGTGAGGCAGCATCTATGGAGCGAAGGAAATAGGCGACATTTCAAGTCAAAACCCTTCTTCTGAAGAAGGGTTTCGACCCGAAACGTTGCTTATTTCCTTCGCTCCATAGATGCTGCCTGACCCGCTGAGTTTATCCAGCATTTTTGTCTACCTTCGATTTTCCAGCATCTGCAGTTCCTTCTTAAACAGATTCCATATCCAATCCTTGGAAGGTCCAGAAGTGAATTTCTGAGGATTGCTGGGTTCCTGAAGCTGAAGGAAAAGCTTTGTGGCCATCCAGGTTCCCATATAAACGTGGCGCTCCACAGGAATTACAAGGGCAATCACTCTCTGAACTTACAACTCCTATGTGACCACAAGCTGCCATTCATGGCACCAGCAGCTCAGAAGAAATACAGTGACTTCAAGCTGTGGAGGGAACATTTAATGAGCTCCACTGTAAGGTCTGGAGCTGTGAGGTGATTTTCTGCTCATTTAGATTTCACACCTGTGTAATATTGCTTCAATGGCAAGTCCTTACGAAGCACTAATAGTGAGATCAACACATTATATAAAATAAGCATGCAGAGAATGTTCCTTAAAGAGTGAAGAAGGTTGATTATCCCAGCACAGTGCCATTGCAGGAAGCCCGAAGAGAGAGACAGAACATGTTTAGGAAAGAACTGCAGATGCTGGTTTATTCGAAGATAGACACAAAATGCTGGAGTAACTCAGCGGGAAAGGCAGCATCTCTGGAGAGAAGGAATGGGTGATGTTTCAGGACGAGACCCTTCTTCAGACTGGACAAAGCTTCAGACTGATCAGTTCCTCCTCTCCAGAGATGCTGCCCATCCCGTTGAGTTACTCCAGCATTTTATGTCTATCTTTAGACATACAGAACAAATCAAACAGCAACAGAACTGTAGCAACTGATGATCATTTTAAGAGGGACATCATAATTGGTGGTTCCTTCCTGCTGACATTGAGGAGAGGGCCTCTTCCTATTGGTTGCGTGTAAACGTGATGGAAAATGTCAAGTTTCCTTGAGCTTCAGACAATGAATACAATCACTGCCAGGTCTCCGCTTCCTTGTGTAGGGTCATCTCCATTAACCGATACAGCTGCCACTCCAAACTGAAATCATGACGTGAAATCGCAGCTAGCATTCTGTACCCCATCTCTTTGCAATTAAAATAGTGCTGTTTGCTTGTCTCCCATCAAGTATACGGCTTGCTCCAGCCGATTAGTCTGCTACAACAATTCATTTCTATAATTAGTCTCCGGGAAAAAGCATTTTGTTCTAACCCCCCCCCCCCCCCCAATTACAAAGAGCGGTGTTCTCTTTTATGGCATATCCTTATAAAGAAAAGGGGTACGAGATTAAAATGTTTCCAGATCCCACTATAATTGTCTGGTATTTTACCACTTTACGTATCATTCCGACATGACCACCCACTGTGAACTGGACGTTTTTGTGATTGCTTTAACTCGTGCACCCATTTCAACTTGCATTTGTGATGTTTCTTTATTTTCAAGGTATTATTTTCCAAATGCAAGCAAAGACTAATTGCACTGGGAATTTACGTTCTGCCTACAGGAGCTCTGCAAATACTTTCTTATTAAAGACCAGATGGATAAATTGGGCTTTATTATATATTTTGTGATATCATGGATGGGTTAGGCTGAAATCCCTCAAATAATTCACTGGCCATTAAGTGTCGCTTAGTTATTCATTATTTTACAGTCTTACTTTCTCAGTTGTCTACTAATTGTATTTGTTTATTTAAAATATATATTTTTTAATGTTATTATTTGTTGGTCATTTTCATATATTCCCCCACATCCCTTTCAACAATCCTTGTCACTTTCTATGAGGCATTTTACAGTATATTTTTTTATAATGTGCTTTTCTATTGCTAGACATTATATTGTCATTTCTCTACATTTACATTACATTTTAGGCTTTCAGGGAAATTCAATGAATTTCTGTGAAAGACAAAGGATTCTGCCACAGAGGGACACAACTCTCTGTAAGTTCCTTTTCAATCCACACACAAACCTGACCTGAAAATGCAATGGCACCTTTCCTTCCTGTTTACGAGAATAATCCCAGGAATGAGTGGGATAACATATGATGCTGGCACTGGGCCTGTACTCGCTGGAGTTTAGAAGAATAAGGGGGGAGCTCATTGAAACTTACCGAATAGTGAAAGGCCTGGATTGAGTGGATGTGGAGAGGATAATTCCACTAGTAGGAGAGTCTAGGACCAGGGGTCAAAGCCTCAGAAATTAGATGAGCAGGAATTTCTTTAGTCAGTAAATCAGTTAGTCAGTGGTAAATCTGTGGAATTCATTGCCACAGAAGGCTGTGGAGAACATCAGTGGATATTTTTAAAGCAGAGATAGGTCAATTCTTGATTAGTACAGGTGGCAGGGTTTATGGGGAGAAGGCAGGAGAATGGAGTTGGGAGGGAGAGATAGTTCCGTCATGGTTGAATGGCAGAGTAGACTTGATGGGCCGAATGGCCTAAATCTACTCCTATCACTTATGACAGTCTCACCGAGTCTAACTTCGGGAACTACCTCTCCAACAGCACTTCTCCAAAAGGACTGCAGTGTTTCGCAAGAGCAATAAATGATGTCCAAATCTAAAAAAAAAATGTTTAGCTTACTATAGAGAACTGCATTTTTTACACTCTCCACAGGAGAGAAATTCTATCACAGTACATTTATGTGCATTATCTGAAATAATGTAACTGTAAAAACAGTACCTGATCTGAGTCATGTAGGTCAGATAGGCTCACAAAGGGTTTACAAAAATTACCTGTTATTGCTTCAGTGCCGTGACATCAGTAGTGGCCTTGTTCAGTTAGATGTATGTTGACTGCGAATGCCAAAGTTTCTTTACATAGTGGCAGACCATCACTTTGCAAGTGGAATCTCCTTCAGTGCCTGTAAGAGCAGGTTCAAAGCTGACATTCTAGCACTTGGTTGCAGAAGGCCATGTTTAAGTTGTGTGTTGCTGTTTGCTTTCCCTTGGCTCTCCACTACTGCCCCCTGGTCCTATCATTACTCCAATACACCACAGCATCATTTCCCAGTTCAAACTATTCCAGCAAATTAGTGCAAGCACCCATTGCCTTGATTGTAAATCATCCTGCATTCCCTTACCAAGTGTCTTAATAATGTTCCAATTCCCATCTCTCCACCTGACTGTTCCCGTTACCCATGTCCTGCAATCTACCATATAAAGGAATTGTGTGCGCAAAACTTGTTCTGTGGTAGATGGCACCCTTGCAGCAATGGGCACTAGTTTAATGCATCTTCCTCTGCTTAGAATATTTGGAGTATTGTGAGAAATTTTGGGACCCATGTCTGAGGAAGGATAATAATTATAATAATAATAGATTTTATTTATATAGCGCTTTTCAGGACTCAAAGTTGCTTGTGCTAGCACTGGTCCAGAGGAGGTTTACGAGAATGATCCCAGGAATGAGTGGGTTAACATATGATGAGCGTTTGACAGCACTGGGCCTGTACTCGCTGGAGTTTAGAAGAATGAGAGGGGACCTCATTGAAACTTACCGAATAATGAAAGGCCTGGGCAGAGTGGATGTGGAGAGGATGTTTCCACTAGTGGGAGAGTCTAGGACTAGAGGTCATAGCCTCAGAATTAAAGGACTATGAAAGAGATGAGAAGGAATTTCTTTAGTCAGAGGGTTGTGAATCTGAGAAATTCTTTGCCACAGAAGGCTGTGGAGGCCAAGTCAGTGGATATTTTTAAGGCAGACATAGATAGATTCTTGATTAGTGTGCATGTCACCGTGAGCAATTAAAACAAAATCTGACATATTTTAACAATGTTCATTACTTTTATTCCAGCCTATATCAGAAACGTTCAGAATCACTCAGTATTGTTTCGCTCATGGTAATATTTACTTTAGTTTTAGTTTAGAGATCCAGCACGGAAACAGGCCCTTCGGCCCACCAAGTCAGTATCGACCAGCGATCCCTGCACAATAACACTATCAGACACACCTAAGGGACAATTTACACTTATACCGGCGCTACAAGCACTGTAAGGCAGCAACTCTACTGCTGCGCCACCATGCCAGTTCTATGTATCTCATTGCAGTGACTGTAGATTTGGTAGACCACAATATACACTAAAAATTTAATATTTGCTTCCTTTAACATCATGAAGCCGCGGTCTGCGGAGCTTCTAGCAGCAGGCGTGGAACGAACTTCACCATCCCAGAGTCAGGGATCCCTTGCCGGGGATCACCAGAGAACAGCCTGCCTGCGGCATATAACATCCTGAAGCCGCGGTCTCCGGTAAGAAAGTGGCCAATTCGGGCACTCCAAGCCTCGGAGTGTGTTCCATCCATCCCGACATCGGAGCTTCGCTCATCCCGACAAGAGGGCCTTTACATCGGGCTGTCTTTAGGGTCTAGGCCCCAAACACGGTTGAACAAAGGAGGAGGACTGACTGAACTTTATTGCCTTCCATCACAGTGAAGAAGGCTGTGTTGGATGTTTATGTTAAATTCTATCGTTCTTTTTTATTATGTTGTGTTTTTTTAATTGCATGGCTGCATGGTAACTCAAATATCACTGTACCTTTGGTGCATGTGACAATAAATGAGGATCTGAATCTTTTCCTTCATCATCTAAGCTGTGGATGGCATTCCAGTATTGTGGTAGAATCCTTTTTCACATTCCCACAAATACTGTAACCTGGGTAATTAAGTTCCTCTCTTAATATGATTAAACCTATTGTGAACTAAAGCTGTTACATCTTTTTGCAAAATTTAAAAAAGCTGATACTCTCCAGTGTTGCTTTGAATATATAAAATGTACATTTCAATCCTTACGCAATGTTTAAAGAATATGATGCTTTTCCTTTACTGAAATAGATTTATCAATTATGCTTTCCATTTCTGGTTTCAAAATTAACATTTTCCTGGCCATATTAACATTTTGATGTATTCATGGCATATGACTGAACTTGACCTGAATAAGACCATCTGTCAGGTGTTCATGCATTCTCAATACCTGAAGACATTTTGTCATAGTAATTTTATTTTCCAAGTTCATTGTTGCTTGAATGAATGAATGAATGAATACGCTTATTGGCCAAGTATTCACATACAAGGAAGTGCCTTGGTGCTCCGCCTGCAAATGACAACATGACATACAATGACAGATGGGAATGACACATAAAACATTAAACATTAATAATAAAACATTATTGATTAAACATGTGAGTTATATAAAATACCAGAGCAAAAGGAGGCTGCAGATGTTTGGTTATTGAGTAGAGCTACTACTCGTGGAAAAATAACCTGTGTCTATGTCTGTCTGTGGCAGCTTTGACAGTCCAGAGTCGCCTTCCAGAGGGAAGTGATTCAAAGAGTTTGTGGCCAGGGTGAGAGGGGTCAGAAATGATTTTACCTGCTCGCTTCCTGGCCCTTGCAGTGTACAGTTCGTCAATGGAAGGAAGGTTGCAGCAAACAACCTTCTCAGCTGATCGAATGATTCGCTGCAGCCTCCGGATGTCATGCTTGGTGGCTGAGCCAAACCAGACCATGATGGAGAAGGTAGGACAGACTCTACGATGGCCGTATAGAATTGGACCATCATTGCCTGTGGCAGATTGTGTTTCCTCAGCTGCCGCGGGAAGTAAATCCACTGTTGTGCCTTTTTGACTGTGGAGTTGATGGTGCCCCCCCATTTAAATGGAATTCAGTGTTCTAAGAATCTGTATTCTTAAGTAGTGTGTTCTTCAATCTACTGAAAGGTCAGAACGATTCTGGACTTTTTTTTATGGCAGCATGATTAGTATTATGATCTTAATTGTGTATTTCAGCTCCCCCATTTCAATGAAGAATTCCCAATCATATCCATAGTATCTGTGATAAATGGGAAGATGACATGAGGAGGTGGCCCCCTAGGTTGTGTTGTGATCACATTCTGGGTGACCTGTCGCTAACGACTAGCCTTTGCCCTGTGCCATTCCCTTGTGGTGCAATGCCTTCCTCAGAGTTAAACAATATCTCATTGCTCAGGAATTCTGTGAGCACGACTTTCTTCCTCCCAGTTTCCATTTTCTGCCCTTCCCCACCTGGGTTACGGATCTCTAGGTATCCTGCTATGGGAAAAGTAATGTCACATGCTATTGAACTGTGGCAACAATGCAATAAAGCCCAATCCACTTCTCATTAGATATTCATACACACTCACACTTTCCAACTAAAGTCATTGGATATCATCAAGGTACAGGAAATGTGCTTATTTTTCTTCTCATTATTTCAAAGAGCCCATGGCCGTTTTGGCGACCTCAGTCAAAATCAAGCAACTCAGGACAGGCCAGGGATCAAATGAAGGACCATTTAGTGCATATGTCTTTGTACTGTAGTTGGCCATGCAATTATCCACAAGGACGCGGCACTGTACATAAGGGGCGGTGCAGCGGTAGAGTTGCTGTCTTACAGCGCCGGAGACCCGGGTGCGATCCCGACTACAGGTGCTGTCTGTACGGAGTTTGTACGTTCTCCCCATGACCTGCGTGGGTTTTCTCCGAGATCTTCGGTTTCCTCCCACACCCCAAAGACGTACAGGTATGTAGGTAAATTGGCTTGGTAAGTGTGAAAATTGTCCCTGGTGTGTGTAGGAGAGTGTTAATATGTGGGGATCGCTGGTCGGCGCGGACTTGGTGAGCCGAAGGGCTTGTTTCCGCGCTGTATCTCGAAACTAAATAAAATAAACTGGACATGGAGAGCTTGAACATTACCTTTTAGGAAAGTCAACATCTGCAGGGAGATTAGATTGTTAGCAGATCAGATACCCTTTGGGGAAAGTACTAAAACGTGATAGTTTGCACAACACACATTGGTTAAAGGATTTCAGTGTCAATGCTCACTCACACTGCGTCCTGTAGGCAGGAAATCAGCAACAAGCAATGAGTTCCTGAAGTGCTCACCTATTAGCATTTCAAGCTGTAGTCCCAAACTTCAATTCATATTTTCGGCATGTGGTAACATGTAACAGTTTATTTAGCAGTACATTTATAAACGTAGAATGTAATGTAAATAATAGGGCTGAAAATTAATTTATATAGAGCAGAGTTTGTTTGGGATTAAAAGAGCAACAAGGGGATAAGGAGTGTTGCAATGTGCAGGCTAATTGATACAAAGTGCCCTGTATTTTAATATTGTAAATGAGGTGGCATTCTCCTAGGACTTTGCAATATTTGTACCTATATTGCTCAGTAATCATACATTTAGGGCCATTTCTGAGACCTAGTTCAACGCCAGAGCTACATAAAGCTGGGGTTATGTACCTTTATTTCATGACGATTTATTTTTCAAGAGAGCTACTGTCTAGTTTCTTGGCCTGCATTGCTACATTACATTATAAACTATTTCCTTGACACAAATTCCAATTGTCCAGAGTAACACATAAAATAATAAATTGTGAGTGACTAAAACATATAAAATGCAGTCAGCGGAGAAACAGATTAGCCTATAAATGTAATATAATAAAAATGGACTTTGCTGAAAATTAGTGAGCTTGTTCCTTGAGGATTGAAAATATTTGCATCTGGCAAAATCTCCATGAGCACTCTGATCACGTGGATACTGAAAATGATAGTCTTGTTCTATTCTTTCCTGATTGCTGAGTTTTGGAAAGGACCCAGATCCTGAACACTACATATACCTTGATTTATATTCTGTTATTTTATTACTGGTGGAACTGGGAAAAGGACTGACCTACTTTGTACTTCAGTTTGATCGTTTTCCATTAGAAGGGCTTGTAAGTGGCACCAGCATCTCAAAATAGCTCTGAGAATTTAATAAGTACTTACTTATTAACTGTAATTACATTTAACCAGGTGTACCGAAAATGTTCACCCACTATTTTCTGAGAGGACAGTTGAATTGCTTTAGAGCCAAATTTCCTCAGGATTTCAAGAGTGTTTATTTGTTATATACACCAGATATGTAGCGGAACAATGAAATTCCTACTTGCTACAGCTTTATAAGCACATGAGATCCAATAGCAACAAATATACAATAAATTATCAGTGATTTAAAATAAACCGGTCCATGATAATGCAAAACCAAAGCAGGTCGAGCAACGTTCGTAGTGCAAGATCCACAGTGGTCCAGTGTTGAGTTTGGGTCGTGGTAAGGGGTGTGCAGGGTGGGTCATGATGGTTAATGGGAAGATCTTCCTGATCTTGGGCCATCATGTGAAGGAGAGGAGAAGCCTATGTGTTTTTGGTTGTATTCCTGCAAACATTAGGACATGGAAAAGAGATGTGAAGACATCTAGTAGATTTTCTTTATATTTAGTTTAGTCTTTTGTTTAGAGATACATCACGGAAACAGGCCCTTCGGCCCACCGAGTCCACACCGACCAGCGATCCCCCTGCACAGTAACACTATCCTACACACACTAGGGACAATTTACACTTGTACCAAGCCAATTAACCTACAAACCTGTACGTCTTTTGAGTGTATCAAGTATCAAGTATCAAGTATCCTTTATTGTCATTCAGTCTGAACAAAATGTCATGCCTTGCCGTCATAACATAGAATAAAAATAACAAAACGCACAATAAACACAGATTTAACATCCACCACAGTCAGTCTACCAGGCCCTCCTCACTGTGATGGAAGGCAAAAGTCTTAAAGTCCTTGTCTCTTCCTTCCTTGTTCTCCCTCTGCGTTGAGGCGATCCAAGCTTCCGATGTTGTGACCCCACCGGGTGATGGTAAGTCCAGCGGCTGAATCCGAGCTCCGCAAACGGGCCGGTTCAAACTCCGCGGCCCGGGGCGGTCGAAGGTGCCGCCCTCCAGTCCAGCGGACGCAGCTGTTGTTGTGGGAGCTCCGGAGAACAGGTCACCAACCTGTGACCTGCGAGCTCCCGACGTTATCGTCCACTGGGCCCGCGGCCAAGCCACCGAGTGAGGGAGGAAACCGGAGATCTCTGAGGGGTTATGGGGAGAAGGCAGGAAAATGGGGTTAGGAGGGAGAGATAGATCAGCCATGATTGAATGGCAGAGTAGACTTGATGGGCAGAATGGCCTAATTCTGCTCTAATCACTTATGACCTTAGAACCTATGCAGTCACGGGGAGAATGTACAAACTCCGTACAGACAGCACCCGTAGTCGGGATCGAACCCGGGTCTTTGGCACTGTAAGTGCTGTAAGGCAGCAACTCTACCACTGTGCCACCGTGTCACCTTTACACTTTTACACTTTTTACACTTTTCAACATTGCCTTCAGTGTTGAATAGGGGAACAAAAAAATAGAATTTGTCAGTATTTTTTTATTTATTTTTATTTTCATAGTGGTTTAAGATACCAGTGCCAGGTGAACTGAGACAGGGTGGAGAAACATGCAGTGGATATGCTGCAGTCTCAGATCATATATTAGAACATAGAACAATACAGTGCAAGAACAGGCCCTTCGGCCCATAATGTCTGTGCTTAACACAATGCCACATCCACCTGCATATAACCCATTTCCCTCCATTCTCTGCATATCAATGTGCCGATACAAAAATCTTTTATACCTCACTATCGTATCTGCTTCAACTACCCCTGGCAAGCACGTTCCAGGTGCTCACCACCCACTGTGTAAAACATTTGCTCTGCACATCTCCTTTAAACTTTGCTCCTCTCACCTTAAAGCTATGGTCGCTAGTATTTGATTTTTTCATTGTGGGAAAACATTTTGACTGTCTACCTCTCATCATTTTATATACTTCTATCAGGTCTCTTTGCAACCTCCGGCATTCCAGAGAAGATAATCCAAGTCTGTCCAACCTCTCGCTTTCGCTAATGCTCACTAATCCAGACATCATTCTAGTAAACCTCTACTGCACCATTTCCAAAGCCTCCACATCCTTCCTGTAATGGGTCGACCCAAAATTGCACACAATTCTCCAAATACGGCCTAACCAAAGTCTTGTAAAGCTGCATCATGACTTCCCAGCTCTTATAGTCAACCTATGAAAACAAGCATACCATTTTCCCTCTGAACCTTTGCAGTGAGGTTTGAATGGTCTGAAGGTAGATAAAAATGCTGGAGAAACTCATCGGGTGAGGCAGCATCCATGGAGCGAAGGAAAAGGTGACGTTTAGGATCGAGACCCTTCTTCAGAATGGTCTGGGTCAGTATTGGACATCTACTGCTGGGTAGGATGGAAATGGTGGCTTATGAGCAGAATTTGCGATTTTGTTCTTTCTAATATTTAGATGGAAGAAATGTCTGTTCCTGCAAAACCAAATGTTGGTGTATCAAATACTGGTGCTGGCAAGGGAAAAGCCAGAGGTATGTCCAGTTGATACAGCAAGGGCTTAACGAGAGTCAAGGTTTGATCTCAGCAGATCTCCATTGGAAACAGGAATGACGGGAGATAATTCAATGATGGATTGAAGGATAATGGTAGGAAGTATGGGACATCCCATCAGCTGGATGCTGGAGGCTCACCCAGACATGCCGTGACCAAAATGCAGTTAAGCCTGCGTTTGAGGGCAGATAGTTTCACACAGTCACAGTCACAGTCACAGTCTTTGTGATGTTGTTAATAATTATGCCAATGTTCTATCATATTAGGTGTGGCACGGTGCACAGCTATATGGTTGCTGCCTCACAGCGCCAGAAACCCACGTTTGATCCTGACCTCGGGTGCTGTCTGTGTGCAGTTTGCACGTTCTCCCTCTGACTACGTGGGTTTCCATGGGGTGCTCTAGTTTCCTTCCACATCCTAAAGATGTGCCGGTTTGTAGGTTAATTGGCCTCTGGAAATTGACCCTACTCACTAGGGAGTGGTTGAGGAAGTGGGATATGAAGGTAGATTATGGTCGACATAGATTCAGTGGGTCGAAGGGCCTGTTTCCATTATTGTATAATTATAATTTATAATTATGTTTGGAAATGATGTGTGGGGAAAATCTATTCACAATATTGGTTCAGGGACAACCTTTCGGAATTTCGAGTCAGTAAAGGGCCTGTCCCACGAGCATGCGACTGCATGCGGCAAGCGCGACCTAACGTGGTCGCTTGAGCCGTACGGCCTCGCGGGGCCGGTCGCACTTCGATCGCCGGAGCCATATGGAGTTGTGCGGAGCTGGTCCCGACATCACGCGGGGCTCCGAAAAACTGACACAGTTCAAAATTTCCGCGCAGCAGCGGCCTGCCGTCCCGCAGCCATCTCGACGCCGTACGCACCGCCTCGACAGGCATGTGCACCGCCTCAACGGGCATGCACAGCGTCTTGATGGCGGATGGCGGATGTGCAGGAGTGGGCGCCGTTTGTATGGCAGCCTGCCTGCAGTCCGTCGTCTACCTTTTTTATTGTCTGAAACATTTTTTTTATTGGAGTCTATTCTTTCTATGTGGGGGGGAACTGTTTTAACCCCAGTCCTACCTGGTCGGAGATGCGGTTTTCCTCCTAATCGCGTCTCCGATCTCCCCATGCGGCCTTCCATCGGGCTGGAGCGGCGTTCCTGCCGGGGACCACAGCTTCGGCGGCACAGTGCTGGGACACCAACGGGGAGCGGGCGATGCATTGCCGGGTCGCCGCTCCGGAGTGCTGTGGCCGCCGACCACCAACATCGGGCAGCCGCGGTCTGTGGTTTGAGGGCATCCCGCCGCGGGCGGGCGACGCTGGATCAGGAACACCGCGGAGTCGAAGCTCCAACCGGCGCGGCCTGAAGTCCGCGGGCGTCGCAGTCTCCGGGGAAGGAGCGGCCGCTTCAGACATTTTCAAGCTGCTGAGGACTTTTCCACCCGATGCGGGTGGGCAGACAACATCGGGCTGCCGTTGCGGCGGCTGGCTGCAGTGGCCTCAGACTGGTCCCGACCTCGGGTGGACTAGGAGGAGGAGGAGGAGGACTGGACATTTTAGTGCCTTCCCTCACAGTGGAGAGTGTAGATTCTACTGTGGGGGGATGTTCGTGTTTGTGTAAAATCTCTTATAGTGTGTTGTCATTTTTTCTATCTCTTTTTATTATTTGTATGGTTAGTTAACTGTAAAGCACTTTGGCTTTTGATTTAATTCAATTGGAAAATGTGCTATATAAATAAACTTATTATTATTATTATTATTATTGATGCCGTACGCAGCGTCTTGACGCCGTACGTCACGCACGAACTTCCCGTGGACTTCGCTCGAACTTCACGTCACTCACTCGACCTCCGCGCGGCCCCCACTTCCGGTTTGGTCGTGCTCGCCGCATGCAGTCGCATGCTGGTGGGACCGGCCCTGTACGGGGAACACTCGACCTCCGCGCGGTCCCCGCTTCTGGTTTGGTCGCGCTTGCCGCATGCAGTCACATGCTCGTGGGACAGGCCCTTAAGCTTGTGGAAGGCAGACAAGAAATAATATGTTGAGTGATTTATTTTTGGAGAAGAACAAGTAGTCTAATTTTGTTGGAGGGCACAGAGATGATGTGGCTTATGATATTTAGTAGGTGCAAAGAAGCCAGGGGTTATAGCAACAAAGGAGAGATAAGTTTCCTTTTTACATTGGATGTGTCTATCCCTGCTTCATCACTGGCTTGGAAAAATTCTGCTATTTAGCTTAGTTTAGAAATACAGCGCGGAAACAGGTTCTTCAGCCCACCGAGTCTGCACCGACCAGCGATCCCCGCACATTAACATTACCCAACACACACACGAGGGACAATTTAGATTTATACTAAGCCAATGAACCTACAAACCTGTAGGTTTTTGGACTGTGGGAGGAAACCAAAGATCTTGGAGGAAAACTCACGCAGGTCATGGGGAGAACGTACAAACTCCTTGCAGACAGCACCCGTAGTCAGGATGGAACTGGCGCTGGCGCTGCAAGCGCTTGTAAGGCAGCAACTCTTCCGCTGCGCCACCGTGCCGCCCTAAATTGTAATAATAAAGATGGCTTGGATACAAATGAACCTCGGGCTCGAGTCCAAATTGGGAATAATGAATCACAGCCAGCTTTGCAATTTACCCACTCCATTTGGAAAAGTAAACAGAAAGGAGTTTAAATTGGCTGCTAATTCAGCATTGCTCATTTTGCTCTATTGCAAATACACATGAGGTTTTCAAACTTAATTTATATGTTCTTAAATGTAAAACAATTATTTTTGTCCAAGGTTTTTTCATGAATGGTTTTCAAAGCCATTGTCTGACTTGGATAATATATTTGGTCCTCAGATGTTCTTAATGATGTCGTCAGTTCCGAAAATATGGGGGGTGGGGGGGCACATATGCACACTCGCAGAGAACTAACGATTGCAGAATCCATGTTAATGATAGTGCAGACAATTTTGTACAATTGCAACAACTATCAAATTCAAACTATGCATCATCTTCAGGTTAAAGTGGGTCTTGTTTCAGTTTGTTTAAGATTACAGGATTTCCATCTCCAGAAAGATATTACACTCTGTGTTGCCTGGTTGCTGTACAACTGAATCGTAACAACTCTGACCCACATTCTGAGGACTAACTTCTGCATTTCATCATCCTTTAGGCTTCGTTGATTACTGAATTAGAGAAGCGGTAATTTTGGAGACACCTGATATATTTAAACTCATCTTTAGCTATTTAATTTAGAACAGAACAACACAGGAATAAGCTCTCTGGCCCACAACATCGGTGACGAACATGATACCACTTTAAATTAGTCTCCTCTGCCTTTGTGTGATCCATATCCCTCCAATCCCTACTATCCATGTGTCCATCTAAAAGCCTCTTAGGTGCAACACCTCGCACTTGCTCAGATTAAACTCCATCTGCCATTTCTCTGCCAATTCCTATAGTTATTTATATCCCGTGTATTCTTTGACATCCATGTACTCATTTGGTACCTCACCTACATCCTCTGACTCCAAGCATAGATTCGCTTCTTTATTGTGAACAGTCCTATGAAGAACAACAACTCATATTTTGCTTGGGCAGCTTACACCCCAGCGGTATGAATATTGACTTATCTAACTTCAAGTAACCCTTGCTCTCCATCCCTCCCCCTTCCCAGTTCTCTGATCAGTCTGACTGTCCTGGCAGGCAGTGACTAGTGGGGTACCGCAAGGCTCAGTGCTGGGACCCCAGCTATTTACAATATATATTAATGATTTGGATGAGGGAATTGAATGCAACATCTCCAAGTTTGCGGATGACACAAAGCTGGGGGGCAGTATTAGCTGTGAGGAGGATGCTAGGAGGCTGCAAGATGACTTGGATAGGCTGGGTGAGTGGGCAAATGCATGGCTGATGCAGTATAATGTGGATAAATGTGAGGTTATCCACATTGGTGGCAAAAACTAGAAAGTAGACTATTACGTGAATGGCGGCCGATTAGGAAAAGGGGAGATGCAACGAGACCTGGGTGTCATGGAACACCAGTCATTGAAAGTAGGCATGCAGGTGCAGCAGGCAGTGAAGAAAGCGAATGGTATGTTAGCATTCATAGCAAAAGGATTTGAGTATAGGAGCAGGGAGGTTCAACTGCAGTTGTACAGGGTCTTGGTGAGACCACACCTGGAGTATTGCGTACAGTTTTGGTCTCCAAATCTGAGGAAGGACATTCTTGCCATAGACGGAGTACAGAGAAGGTTCACCAGACTGATTCCTGGGATGTCAGGACTTTCATATGAAGAAAGACTGGATAGACTCGGCTTGTGCTCGCTAGAATTTAGAAGATTGAGGGGGGATCTTATAGAAACTTACAAAATTCTTAAGGGGTTGGACAGGCTAGATGCAGGAAGATTGTTCCCGATGTTGGGGAAGTCCAGAACAAGGGGTCACAGTTTAAGGATAAAGGGGAAATCTTTTAGGACTGAGATGAGAAAAACATTTTTTACACAGAGAGTGGTGAATCTCTGGAATTCTCTGCCACAGAATGTAGTTGAGGCCAGTTCATTGGCCATATTTAAGAGGGAGTTAAATGTGGCCCTTGTGGCTAAAGGGATCAGGGGGTATGGAGAGAAAGCAGGTACAGGATACTGAGTTGGATGGCCTACTCCTGCACCTATTTTCTATGTTTCTATGTCCTTGATTATATTGTATCTTGTTTGGTTTGTTGTTACCTTCTCCTAGCTAACTTCTCCATCCACTTTGTCTCATTTTTACACCTTACACTTCCTTATCTCCGTATCTCTCTCTCCCCTGACTCAGTCTGAAGTCACGACCCGAAACGTCACCCATTCCTTCTCTTCGGAGATGATGCCTGTCCCGCTGAGTTACTCCAGCATTTTGTGTCTATCTTCAGTTCTATCTTCTCCCTGGTTACTCTTATGTTTTTGATATATGTATAAAAAGCCTTGGGATTTTCTTCAAAAATTATATTTCATAGTCCCTTCTTGTCCTGCTAATTACCAGCATGAGTTCTGTCCTGCTTGGTTTATATTCCTCAAAGACCCTGTCTGGTTCCACCTTTCTGAACCTTGCTTCCATTTTCATTTGAACCATATTTACAACCTCTTTGGTCATTCAAGGTTCCCTTAACTTGCCATCGTAACCTTCTTCCTTTCTGGAGCATGCCAGAGTGGGTCTCGCATTAGTTGGCCGTTAAAGGACTCCCACATGTGAGATGTGGTGTTACCCAATAACAACTGCTCCCAAGTTACTCTTCCTCAATCCTATCTAATAATGCTGCATTTCAACACATTTTACCCACCTTTTCACCCACTATACAACCCTTGATTGCATTAAATTCTATTTGCTATATTTCTGTCCGTATTCATATGGATTCTTGTTGCTGTAACTCTGGTGTCGACTCTTCCATTACACGGCGCTTGCTATAACATTCACAGTCAACTCATTCAGAACTCGGCAGAATTAGCCTCAAACTCCCATTTTACTTCGGAGTCACGTGAGTGACTATGTGAAGAAGGCCGTCCCCACGCGTGCGTGTCTGTCGAGTTGCGCAACGACCGACTGGTGGGCGCATTGCTGCTTTCCAGCGGTAAGTTTAAACCTAAAGGTAAGTTTAAAACTTAATTTCTAGGTTTTGTGTTTTGTGTTGCAGGAAGCTCCTTGCAGAGCTTGCCTGCTGGATTCGGGGCGAAGTCCGGACGGGCCGCGGGGGGACCTTTAGGACCGCGGGGAGCCCAGTCACGAACAGCAGGGAAACCCGGTCACGACCTGGGAAAGCCCGGCCACTGACCGTGGGGAACCCGCTATGGATACCGCGGAAGTGCGGGTAGCGGCCGGCGGTCAAAATTCGCCTTTTTTACGAGTCACTGGCGGTAGAGCCAGTGGCTACAGACTTGGTGCCGGCAGTGAGCACCTTGGCTACCCCGCAGGGGAGAAAAAAGCCACTAAAAGTCTGTCAGGGCCCTGGATGAGTCGGGCCAGGAGGACTCTCCTCCTTCTATAGGCAGTGGAAAACTGACCCATCTGGAGTACCTATTGGAGAGGTTGCTCCAAAGAGATATGCTCCAAAAACAAAGGGAGTTATCTGAGCCCGGGTATTATGGAGAACCCATGGCAGCGGCACCTGTGTCAGGGCTGCTTGATGTCTCCCTCTCTGAGGAGGGGAGCATGAGGCCAGTTTTATACTGAGTCAGATGCAGGTATCCTCAGAGGCCCCCGGCAGCACCTGTTCTCAGGGCTGCCTACGAATCTCCCTCTCTGTGGAGGGGAGTGCGAGTGGTCAGTATGTAACTGACTTCAAATTCAAAGTATGTTCGTGGAACATACTGGAGCACATGCATATGGCTCTAAGGAAATACTCGCATACAAAAGGGTTACCGCTGTGGGCAGAAAACCCGGAAGGGGCCAGAGTTTCCCCTCACGCTACAAGTGCCGGCAGTGAACAGCGCTATCAGGGGTGACATTGGAGGAAATGAAACCAGCCGCCGAATCTTCTCTTCAGGTAAGACTTATCCAACAGGTATACCTGGATGAGGAAGCTAAAGCTGTCGGGCTGATTAAGGTACCAACAACGAACAAAGCTTCATCGTATCGGCGACGACACACCCCACGCCTCATGGTCAGTAAGCAGTTCACTGAAGCTGGTGGCAGCTTGAAAGCTGCGCAGAGGCCAAAGTCCAAGCCAGTCTCAGGAAATGGAATCCACATACACTACTCTCCAATCAAGGACGGGAATAGAACCCACATCAGGGGCCGTTGGCCTTACCATAGACCACCGGTAACCGAGGTAGGTGGGTCTCGTTCTTCCGAAACATGGGTTAAGTAGACCATTTACAAATTGGTAATATTTACAATTGTTTTTTGTACAAATGATAATGATAGTATGAGATTGGGTTGTTATTGCACAGTACAAGGGTACCAAGCTTGGCTTGGATTTGGGGCCAGAGTTGTCTTTCGAGGCAGGCTCAGTGTTATGGCCAGGATTGCCTTACGGAGCAAGCTCGGAAATATGGCCAGAGTTTGTCTTTCGAGGCAGGCTCAGTATTACGGCCAGGATTGCCTTCCGAGATAAGCTTGGGAATTGGCCAGAGTTGTCTTTCGACGCAGGCTCAGAATTATGGCTGGAGTAGCCTTTCAAGGCAGGCCCAGTATTATGGCCAGAGTTGTCTTTCAAGGCAGTCTCAGTATTATGGTCAGGATCACCTCTCGAGACAGGCTCGGGAATCTGGCCAGTGTTGTGATTTAAGGCAGGAACGGAATTATGGCAGGCGTTGCCTGTTTTATTGTAAAAGATGGAGGATGTCGGTTCATAGTTAATTTAAACTCACATTTGCAACATAGATTTTCAGTATATGGTACTTTGTTACTGTCTAACAAACTGATTTCTTTAAAGATCTTTATGGCATGCATCGATTTCAAAGATGCATACTATTTCAGGTCCCATTCACAGGGATCCCAGAAGTCATTTGGAATTTTATCTGGATGGGGCATGATAACAGTTAATGTGTTGTAAATGGGCTAATTTCAGCTCCCAGCTCATCTACCAATTTACTAAACCGGTGCTGGGACTGCTCAGAGCTAAAAAAAATACCCACTTGTTATGCCTTAACTGGACGAGATTCAACTGTTTTTCAGCTGCAACTATATTTGAGAGATTGAGGTAAATTTAAGTTGATACCAACTACAGCTATTGTTTTCGGTTGTACCTTTAACTATTATTTATCTGTGACTGCTCTGGGGCAAGAGATTGGAATCAATAGAAGCCTGTAACAACCTTGTTATCAAGCAGTCTTCTATTCATTAAGTGTAATTGGCATTTAACAGCTGTGTTTCACCTGTGCAATTGGGCCTTTACATTATTAGAACTTACAATGTGCAAATTAGTAATCTGTTAAGTGCCAGTTAACTCATTGTTACAGACCTATGCTATTACCAGCTGAAGCCATCAGGGTCACTATGGTGGATGAACAATATTCAGCATTGCTCCAGTAGTTTTGGTCAATAAACTCCAGTTGTATTTACAGACTGATGCTAGTGCTTAAAGATGGGAAATTACGAATGCCATCTCTAGTTATGGAGGGATGGGATTTGCATGAATTACCAATTCTTCAGTTATTGGTATCAACTACCTATAGACACTAGGTGCATACTATGGGTTAAAAAGTTTGTTGTGCGGATATGCATGATCTGCATGCTGAATTCCAGGTTGATACACTGTGGTGGTGGCTTATGTTGGTCACATGGGTGCAATTATGTCAAAGTATCCTGTCATAATATACCCAACTTTATTTGGCACGGGTGTATCATCACATAAATCAATGACAACACAGAATGGATGCTGCATCACTAGTATTTTATGACATTATGCCTCGATGGAACACCAAATATCGATATGTTTGCATCCAGGCTCATTCACCAGGTTCTAAAGACATGTGGCATCGTAGTGGCAAGAGATACATTCTTGCTACACAATGGAGGAATGTTCTTTTGTGGCGTTGCTCCATTTTACCTCATCAGTCGGGTCTTGCAATGATTCAGCAAGATCCCGCTTTAGGTTTTTTCGTACTGTCTGACTGGCCTATGTAGCCATGGTTTCCTGCAAATGTTGGGAATTAGAGTAGAACCTTATATGGGGTTTCTAAACATAAATCTTCCTGGTTCAGCATGGGACTCGGGGAACCAGCCTCTGTATGATTAATCAATTCATTGCCTTATAGAATCTGAGAAGATAGCTCCTGCGGCTTGGGTTGTCAGACCAATCCATGTATGTGCTCACTGCAGAGTGCAGGGATAGCACCAAAAATAGCAGTACATTTCCTCTTCAGGAGATGGGAATCGTTCTGCTTAAGTGTTATGTTACATATAATACGGCACAGACACCGACATCTTAGAGTTCATTTTCTATGGGCCCTTGACAATAAATTAAGTTATAGTCCCATTAACTGTGCTCAACGTGCTTTCTCATCATATTTGCTGCAGGGAGCGGGACCCAGCTCTGTCGGGTCTCGCCCTCTGATTCTTAACGTGCTTTCTCATCATATATGCTGCAGCGAGCGGGACCCAGCTCTGTCGGGTCTCGCAGTCTGATTCTAGTCTATTAAGGATATCTTTACACATGTTCTCCCAGACCCAAGTACACGGAGTATGGGATATTGACATTGTGTTGACACTGCTTCGCCAGGGGCTCCAGCTATATCCCTACCTTGGGCTCGGGGCTCATAAGGTATACCATTGCTGCTGTTCTCAGCACAACGGGTTTAGTCATTACATAAATTGTGACTGGACAGGATGGTTATACCTACTTATATAATATTTCATGTTTACGATTTATTTATGCAGGGTAGCCCAGGGGTGTCAGGTCTCAAACTAGTTCTCATGGCATACCCCATGCACCTTCGGTTATGTGTGGTCACACGTTTACAACTTTACGTCAAGGTCACCTAGAGCCTTAGAGACTCTCATACTACCTATGTAGTTAGTTACTAATTACCTCATAAGAAGGTATCAGTTTAGACTACCTCCAGGTGGTTAAAACGGGGTTCTGGCTCATACAGGAGTAGATACTAATTTCTAATCTCACTCCACCAGGGCTGCTACTACATCAGCAGCAAGGGTTATGTACGGTCCTCTGGACCACATCCTGCCGACTGCAGGATGGTCTAATGTACGAGGTTTCCAAACATTTTATTTTAACCCATTGCCAGACCAGGGTTATTTGCCAACTCTATTTTAGATTCTATTTCATAGTTTTCCCCCTCGGATGAGAGGGGTTACTTTTATTATTGTTATTTGTTCATTTATCAGCATCAGCATGTTTTAAATCTATGTCATGTCTGTATGCATTATGAATGTTTCCTTTATCTGTGGTCAACTCATGCAGTTGTGCTTGTGTGGACTCGTTTTCCATGGCATGAAATCACAGAGCTTCAAAATCTTCACGTAGTCACTCACGTGACTCCGAAGTAAAATAGTAAGATTAAACGAGAACTTACCAGTTTGAAGTTTGATCGTTATTTTATGAGGAGTTACGATGAGCGATTACGTGCCCTCCGCTCCCGGCCCTCGTAACATAACGATCTTTCTGTAAGTTCTAGTCAACTCTAATCTTACTATGTTAGTTCAACACTCTTATCTGTGATTTCACACCGCTGCTATGAAGATTGACGCGCACGCGTGGGGATGGCCTTCTTCATGTAATCCCTCATCGTAACTCCTCATAAAATAACGATCAAACTTCAAACTGGTAAGTTCTTGTTTAATCTTACTATTGTATCACAGATATGAAAAACACAATTTTTCTCTTGCATGAAATATTGAGTGTAATTGTTTTAGCTGTTCAGAGATAAAAACACAAACATTGTTTATTTGGTATCTTGATCAGGAGCTATTTTTGAGTTTCAGTAAGTTATTATTTGAGTGCAAAAGTGGTCTCATTGGTTATACTCTGTTAGGCAAGTTTTCCTCACAGCAAGTCGGGCTCTTGGAAACTGCCATGGAACAAAAGAATGTATATTTTTGCCTGAATTCAGCTTGAAGGTAAGGTTAGACTGAAGATATTACACAGATCCAATTGATTAGTGAATTCCATCCCATTTGATGACTGCCCAGATCTCCCTCTCCATGTTTCTTTTGAGTCCCAATGCCTACTAACGCCTCTTTAATGGGCCACATCTTGTATTGAATGATCCCAAAATCCTTTCCAGTTGACAAAATGTAATAATTTGCTGCTTGGGCACAAATATGCTCATGTTCAAAGACTGGCTTTTGTGACACACATTAAATGTTCTCTGACTGGATTCATTGACAGTAAGGTCCCAGTCCACATTCTTCAATCCAGGTGCATCACTGTGATTCCCTGCAATGCTTTTCCTTTGTCTCTCACTTGAAAATGATGTGAGGCTAAACTCTCAAGCAACATAACTCTTGCAAGGTTGAAACTTTACCCATTGATTTCACAAGTATTAATTACAGGAAGTTTACATTTGTCGGGCCTGAAACATTCAACGTACTGGTGCAAGTCACGTGAAATGCATAACAATTAACAAACTGCAAACAGAAAATTTACTGAGGTATGTCACTTTCTCTAGCAAGTCAGAGCAGCTGGGAAGGAATTTGTTATTTTCTCTGCATAAACAATTCAATAATCTACAGAATCATATTACAAATATATTCATGTTTTTTTCAAACACCAGTCTTGATTGTGTGCATTAATTAGAGAGATGATGCACTTTATGTTAGTAGGATATATAAAAGTTTTTTTAAATATCTAAATAAACCTACTGTAGTGTACTGCATGAAATAATCATCAGTTATTTATACTATGCTTATAGATTGTCTGTGGTATAATTACCTGTTTCAAATTACTTACAATTTCTCCATCCAGTTTCTTCAAATCCAGGAAATTCTCCTTTAAGCTACAATCCCATGTCTGCATATAATTACTAATAATGTGGGTGGTCTAGTTTGTAAGTAAATTTATCTATTTCTGCTTGATATTATTTTGGAAAATTCTTGTAGTATAATGTGGAATAATTTCAATTATAAAACCATAAATCTAAAAAAGAAACCTGTAAAATAATTGACTGCATGATTAATTTTCCTGTCTGCTTTTTTAACAGGACATTTATGTGCTTAAGTAAAAGTTTAACACCGGGTAAAACTATATACAGTGAGTTTGATACTAATGTACAGAGTGTTTTATGCTGTGTAAATTCCTGGTTATGACAGTAATAATTCTTGAAAACAAATGCCCTTCAAAAATTAAGTGTTGGGCTTAGACTTCACATATTTTATGCACATTTCTGAGGGTCTAAAAAAATTCTGTTTTTAGCAGCATTTTATTTTGCCCTAGCATCTTCTTGTCAACTGAAAATGTACCAACTATGTGCAAAGTTTCTCTAGAGATTTTTAACCTGATTTAGCTGAAAGTCACCAGTTTTTATTTTCTCAAAGAAAAATCAGTCCTTATTCACCCTGTTTTCCCTGAAAATGTGCTATTTAAACTGCATTCCTGTCCTCAGCCACATCATGGTTGCCTTCATTGCTTTGCCAAAGGAGTATAGTCACAGTCACTCTCAGCATCCTAGCCCTAGAATCCTTACAGGATACGATTGATGATCTTTGCCACATCTCATAGGGTCACATGGGATCCAAGGAGAGATAGCCAACTGGATTGATAATTGGCTTCATGGAAGGAAGCAGAGGGTGTTGATGGAAGATTGTTTTTCGGACTGGAGGCCCCTGTGGTGTGCCTGGGCCCATTGCTGTTTATCATCTATATCAATGATTTGGATGAGAAAGCACAAGGCATGGTTAGTAAGTTTGCAGATGATACAAAAGTGGGTGGTATTGTACATAGCAAAGATGGTTGGCAAAAATTGAAGCACGATCTTGTGTGGTTGGGCAGGTGGGCTGAGGAATGGTTGATGTAGTTTAATACAGAGAAGTGTGAGGTGTTGCATTTTTAGAAGTCTAGACAGGGCAGAACCTACACAGTGAATGGCCGGACTCTGGGGAGTGTTAAAGAGCAGAGGGGTCTAGGAATCCACGTACATATTTCATTGATAGCACCATCGCATGTAGAAAGGGTGATCGAGAAGGCTTTTGGCACATTGTAGGTATGTTACAAAACTTACCTTCAGTCGCGCTGTAATTCTGCCACTGGCCGTGTGCGCGATTTTGGCGCCTTTAAGGGGGGGGCGGGGTTAAAACGCGGTTGCTCCTCCCTTGTCCTGAATTATATTTCGTTGGAGTACAAGCGTTGGCTGACAAATCGTTCCTAGTGGCGTTTTGTGAATTTTTTTTTAAAATTAAATCGTCAATGTCAGCGCTGGAGTAATTTTAAAAGCAGCTCCTGAAGCGTCAACGCCGATAACGGGGACGGATTTCACACACGGGACAGGTAAACGAAAGTGGTTTCTTTAAATGTATAAAAGTGCTTCTTAAGAAGCCTTTAATTCACAATTTTTCATGCGACATGGTGATTTTATTCGCCGAACTAACGGCAGTATTTTTCATGCCAATACGGGGTTCAATTCACCGCAAATCAACGTTCCAAATGATCGCGTTCCAGAAATCCTCACTGATTTAAATGCCCATTAATTTACAGGTATTAAACATTCAATTCCTTCCATTTGGCCTGTAAATTCATGAAAATGAGATTTAAAAATTATGTTATATTGTGAATTATTGTGTGAATGTTATTTGGACACTTAGGCTATTTAAAAATGTTAATCTATTCTTAAGAAATTGATAGATGTTTAGATCTAGTAATTGAATTTTGTAATTAGCTACAATTAGGTAACTAACTAATTATATGCTTTACTTTCATGTCTTCTAAGTAAGATTGTTTCATATTTGTTTCAGAATGCTTCAATCTATAATAATTGAAAATTTCTTTCAGTTATCTTAATTTTTAAGAAAGTTATGGGCTTTTAACTGTCCTCGATCACAGCTTTTGTGTTAAGTCAATGGAAAAGCAATAGGGAACAAGATGCTAATTTCCGAGTATGAAAATGGCCATAACTTCTTTAATACTGAAGATATGAAAGTGAATTAGGTGTCAAATTAAACTTCTTTTTATGCTTTATCTGATGGGATAAATTGCAGACTTTATTTTTAAAATCTCAAAATTTTGTAACATTGCTGCACATTGGTCTTCATCAGTCAGAGTATTGAGTATAGAAGTTGGAAGGTCATGTTGCAGTTGTACAAGGCATTGGCGAGGCCAAATTTAGAGTTTTGTGTTCAGTTTTAGTCACACTGTTACAGGAAAGATGTTGGTAAGCTGGAAAGGGTGCACAAGAGATTTACAATGATGTCGTCAGTATTCAAGGGCCTGAGCTTTAGGGAGAGGTTGAGCAAGCTGGTACTTTATTCCTTGGAGCTCAGGAAGATGCGGGGTGATCTTACAGAGGTTTATAATGTCATGAGAGGAATAGATAGGGGAAATGCACAGTATTTTACCCAGAGTAGCGGAATCAAGAACCTGAAGGCAGATTTTAAGGTGTGGGGGAAAATATTTCATAGGAATCTGAGGGGCTTTTTTTTTTTACAAAAAGTGTGGTTAGTATATGGAATGAGCTGTCGGGGAAGGTGCTATCACAATGTTTATAGAACATTTGAACAGGGATGTCAAGAGGATAGATTTACAGGGATATGCACCAAATGCAGGCAGGTAGGACTAATGTAGATGGGGCATGTTGGTCGGCTTGGACAAGTTTGGCTGAAGGGCCTGTTTTCACGCTCTATGACTCACAACATTGGGTGAACGTTGTGAGAGACCAAGCCCGAGGGAGCGTAGCGACTATGGGAGGGGGGGGTGTCCCCCCCCCTCCCATTGGTATGGAGCTTTTGCATTTTTCAGCTTCAAATTGTGCAATCTGGTGCATACTGTAGCGAGTCTTTTAACTTGCACTTGAAAGCAATATTTATGCTTTAAAATGGATTAGCTATGAATAAGGTTAGGCTAAATTACATTCCTAATTACATTACACAGTAGAGCCAGGCTCTAATCAACAGGTGCAGCACATGAATGATCTTAATATATTAATTTATGGAAATCAGATTATAGTCAAACACTTGGCCCATGTTGACCAACCTGGGTCTCACTGCACACCTGGTACTACTCCTGATCCTGACTCCAGTTGCATACCCTCTCTCATTCCTGACCCTGGGTCCAGCCTTACACCTGGCCCCCTATTCCACCCTGATCATAGCTGCTTACCTGCTTAGGTTCCCAGTGCTGAACACTCCCATTGTCCCAGCTTTGACTACACACCTAGTACTATTCCAGACTTTGACACTGGATGCACACTTGGCCTTGCTCCTAGCCCCTCTGCACTGACAATATATCTGGCCCACACATAAAGCCCCATATCTGAACCCCTGGACTTAACCTATTACGTTCAAGTCCACAGGTGCTTATTGAATGTGGTAATCTTTTATGGGGCACTTCTCAGACCAAACTTTGTACAACAAAATTTGCTACATCCATCTAACATGCTAGTTACTTTGTCAAAGAAGTCATCAATTGGTTGAAAACAATTTCTAATCCATAAAATTATACTCACTCAGCTGTATGTATTCTGTTGCCATTTCCTTCATTTTCGTAAAAACTGTCCTGAAGTCATTTTCAGCCCCAATATTTTCAGTATTTTGCTGTCTTCCTCTCAGCTCGGACTTTTCTGAAATGCGAAGTCCAATAACTATATATTTAAGCAATATTATTCTATTAAATGTGATCTTGAAAGTACATAATATTTTCTGTGGTATTCATAACACAACAATGATAAAAAGATAAGGTACACAAAAAAGCTGGTGAAACTCAGCGGGTGCAGCAGCATCTATGGAGCGAAGGAAATAGGTAACGTTTCGGGCCGAAACCCTTCAAAAGATCTTTGTTTTGATTGACCCTACCAACATGCGTATATTATTATAGTACATACATTATTATATGTACCGAGGGCAAATTTTAGTTCCAATATTCCCCATCCCCAATTACTTTTACATTGAAGTGATTGAAATCTAAGTGAAGTTTAAATGGCATCAGAAAAATAAAACCTCCGGAATGGATGATATTCATTACGTGGTTGGTTGGAATCAGTATCAACACAATTACTATGTTAAACTTTGAATCTTCAGATGTCCTGGTTCAAGCTAAAACTAAAGACAAATAATAACCTCCTCACACATTCCCCTGTCACTCCTTTAAAATATGCCCCTTCTTTGAACAAGCTCTTAAACATCGCATCTGAATCAGTTTCCATCTGATTACACTCCTAGAGGATGTTCATCTACGTGTTCAATTAATAAAACAACGAGATTGGGGACATTTCTATTCAACCTGTCAAAGGAATTTGGGGGGGAGGGATTTAGAAATAGTCAGTGAGGTAAACAAACAATAGTTGAGTGGCAAATGACAATAGTGCTACCTTCCCAATATTTAACTGAAGGAAATAATGGGTTATCGGGGCTGTATGTTGTGACAGACAGCCTGACACCTTGCTTGTCATTTTAATATTACACTTATTCCATCCCCCTGGATATTCCGGATTAATAAATTAAGGTTTTGTCAATGAATTACAAATCAGGCTAATTACAAATCAATAACATTAGCCAACTCTGAAACACGAAGCGCTGAGCATTGGGATCCAGACATCACGGACAACTGGCCTCACTCAGTTCCCCGCTCATATCTGGTAATCTGAACCAGGGGCCATGGAGTGTTTTTGAAAGTGGAGAGGCTGAGCGATCACTGATCACTTGCCTTGGGTGTACCCGGCGAGGGAGTGGAGCAACCGAGTGGGGGGAGGGTGTAGGAGGGGGATGTCCCCCCTCCCACAGTAGGGACTTTTTGAAATTTGATGTATTAAAATCATGTTTTAATGCATTGTAGAAGTATGATTTCAATGCTTTTTGTTTGAAGTATTTTTAAGAGGTAACTTTTTAAGGGGTAACTTTTTCCACACAAAGGGTGGTGGGTGTATGGAACAAGCTGACAGGGGAGGTAGTTGAGGCAGGGACTATCCCCACATTTAAGAAACAGTTAGACTGATACATGGTTTGGACCAAAAGCAGGTAGTGCAGCTGGAACATGTTGGCGGGTGTGGGCAAGTTGGGCCGAAGGGCCTGTTTTCACACTGTATCACTCTATGACTACATTATACCACCACCATGCATGAATGCTTCAAAATCAAGAGTTTTATTGCCATATACTCAAGCATAGAAACATAGAAAATAGGTGCAGGAATAGGCCATTCGGCCCTTCGAGCCAGCACTGTCGTTCTCCAACCACCCCTATATGAAGGCCACTATCTTCCACCGTTTCTACCCAGTGCTTGGCACTTACTTTCAGCAGCCACTGGTTGTCCTCCAGGATGGTCCGAGCCGCAGCCTGATCCATGCCGGTCACCTGGGCGAATTCAGCACAGAATCTGTCACGGCAGTGGAGCAACGCTTCCGACGCCTCCAACGGTCCGGGACTCTTGCACTGAGGCTGCTCCATGGCCGGAGCTGCAGCGAGCGACTCGCCAGTCCGGCAAACACTCGCCAATCCGGCAAACACTCGCCAGCCCGGCAAACACTCACCAGCCCCGGCTCCCCATCCGCATCTGTCCCCGCCGCTTCTTCTGCTTCCATTCCTCCCTCAGCCCCGGCTCTCCAACACCCGTGGCCCATGCAGTTGATATGAGTTTTGAAATTTTCGTTGATTATAGAATTTCTCACGACAGAGCATGAGAAATTTGTGATCAGCGTGAGAGCATGAAAATTTGGCGAAATGCGTGATTCTCACGCTCAATGCGTGAGAGTTGGCAGCCCTGCCTACAGGGATGGGTAAAAGGGTCATGGCTTTTGCTGCTTTGCAGGCCTCCCCAACGTGTGGGCATTTAACAACCACACTCATGTTTTTACAGAATCCTTCCTGCAATTCTCTACGAGGTGTGACTGATGTAGCCCTTGATGGCCACTGTGGCTCTGTTACATAAAGAATGGGCAGCACATTGGCACAGTTGGATGGTAGTGGCACAGTGAACAGAGCTGCTGCTACAGACCTCCAGTGGCCTGCGTGTGATCACAGCTCTTGTGCTGCCTATGTGGGGTTTGCATGTTCTCTTTGTGGCTGCATGTGTTACCTCCAGGAGCCCCAGTTTCCTATCATCTCCAGAGATGCTTCGAGTGGGAGGTGTATTGACTGCTGTAAATTGCCTCAAATATGTATGGTTGGATCTGGGGTGCGTTGGTTGGAATGGGTGCGGACTAAAGTGGGTTTAGTGTAGGATGGGACGCCAGAGCCCTGCCATTCACTGCGAAGGTCCTGCGCTGGTTTGTCATCCCAAAATGCAACAACGCACTATAATCTGCATTTAACCATCTGCGCCAACTACAATACAACCCACTTTAGTGTCAGTCTCAACCCATCCTTCATCATTGCTGACAAGAGGTCAGGACATGCACATCCCTGTTAGAGTGAAGGGCAAGATAGCGTTAAGCATAATCCCAAGATATTTTATGCACCTAAAGGGAAAAAGGGTAACTAGAGAGAGAGTGGGACCCCTCGGGAATCAAAACAGTCACCTCTGTGTGAAGCCACAGGAGATGTGCAAGGTCCACAATGAGTATTTCTCCTCTGTTTTTACCGTGAAGAAAGACAGGAGGAACGGGGCAGTCAATGAAATTGTCTTGAGAGCAGTCAGTGTTACGGTCGGTGCTGAAGGTCCTGACACGTATAGAAGATAGACATATCCCCTGGGCCTAATCATATATTTAGAAGAATGAGAGGGTATCTCATTGAAACATATAAGATTTTTAAGGGTTTGGACACACTAGAGGCAGGAAACATGTTCCCGATGTTGGGGGAGTCCAGAACCAGGGGCCGCAGTTTAAGAATAAGGAGTAATCCATTTAGAAGGGAGATGAGGAAACACTTTTTCTCACAGAGAGTGGTGAGTCTGTGGAATTCTCTGCCTCAGAGGGCGGTGGAGGCAGGTTCTCTGGATGCTATCAAGAGAGAGCTAGATGGGGCTCTTAAAAATAGCAGAGTCAGGGGATATGGGGAGAAGGCAGGAACGGGGTACTGATTGGGGATGATCAGCCATGATCACATTGAATGGCGGTGCTGGCTCGAAGGGCCAAATGGCCTACTCCTGCACCTATTGTCTATTGTCTATATCTGAGGACTGTGGGAAGCTAGAGAGGAAATTACATGAGCACTGGCTGTGATTTATGAGTTGTTATTACCGGCGAGGTGCCAGAAGACTGGAGGGTGGCAAATGTTGTGCCTCTATTCAAGAAGGGCTGTAGGGAAATGGATGATCGGTCAACCATGGTATTAATAGAGATAAAGGTGAGGTATTGTATTTTGGGGGCACTAACATGGGGAAAACCTACACAGTGAATGGTAGAGCTCTGGGAGGTGTTGTGGAGCAGAGGAATCTAGGAGTGCAGGTACATAGTTAGTTGAAAGTAGCATCACAGGTAGATAGGATGGTCGAAAAAGCTTTTTGGCACTTTGGCCTTCAGCAGTCATGAACATTGATGTTCAAGAAGGAACTGCAGATGCTGGAAAATCGAAGGTAGACAAAAGTGCTGGAGAAACTCAGCGGGTGCGGCAGCATCTATGGAGCGAAGGAAATAGGCAACGTTTCGGGCCTAAACACTACTTCAGACTGATGTAGGGTGGGGGAGGGAGGGGGGATGGGGAGAAGAAAGGAAAAAGGATGAGCCCGAGGGCTGAGGGAGAGCTGCGAAGGGGAGGAGACAGCAAAAGCTACCGGAAATTGGTGAATTCAATGTTTAGGCCACTAGGGTGCAGACTACCCAAGCGGAATATGAGGTGTTGCTCCTCCAATTTCCGGTGGTCCTCATTCTGGCCATGGAGGAGGCCCAGGACAGAAATGTTGGATTCGGAATGGGTGGGGGAGTTGAAGTGCTGAGCCACCGGGAGATCAAGTTGGTTAATGCGGACCGAGCAGAGGTGTTCAGCGAAATGATCGCCAAGCCTACGCTTGGTCTCACCCATGTAGATCAGCTGACATCCAGAGCAGCAGATGCAATAGATGAGGTTGGAGGAGATGCAGGTGAACCTCTGTCGCACCTGGAACGACTGCTTGGGTCCTTGAATGGAGTTGAGGGGGGAGGTAAAGCAACAGGTGTAGCACCTCTTGCGGCTGCAAGGGAAAGTGCCCGGGGAGGGGATGGTGCGGGAGGGAAGGGAAGAATTGACTAGGGAGTTACGGAGGGAGCAGTCTTTGCGGAAAGCAGACAGGGGGGGAGATGGGAAGATGTGGCGAGTGGTGGGGTCACGTTGGAGGTGGCGAAAATGACGGAGGACTATTTGTTGTATGTGACGGCAAGTGGGGTGAAAGGTGAGGACTAGGGGGACTCTGCCCTTGTTACGAGTGGGGGATGGGGAGAGAGAGCAGTGTTACGGGGTATGGAAGAGACCCTGGTGAGAGCCTCATCTATAGTAGGGGAGGGGAACCCTTGTTCCCTGAAGAATTAGGACATTTCCGATGCCCTGGTGTGGAACCCCTCACCCTGTGAGCACAAAACCGTGCTGACTATCCTTAATCAGCCCTAATCTCCCTAAATGCATGTATATCTTATCCCTCAGAATACTCTCTAGTAAGCATCCGACCACGTATGTGAGACTCACCGGCCTATGCTTCCCAGATTGGCCTCACTGGAGAGTCTGGAGCGTAATAAAAGTTCAACACTAAAGATGCAAGGAATGAAAGATGCCCATCTGCCCATCCATTGGGGCACCTCCTGTCTTCTTTGTGGAAGAGTCTACAGTTCCTGCATTGCCTCATTATTCACTTCAGTACCTTTGGAGCCAAAGTAGGAGCAAGTCATCCCTGATTCCAAGGGACCACTTATGGAGAAGTAGATGAACAAGTTGACTAATTGGTCTCCTAATTTGAGGAAGGACGTCCTTGCTATTGAGGCAGTGCAGCATAGGTTCACAAGGTTAATCCCCGGGATGGAGGGACAGTCATATGAGGAAAGATTGGAAAGAGTGGGCTTGTATTCACTGGAATTTAGAAGGATGAGAGGTGATCTTATAGAAACGTATAAAATTATAAAAGGACTGGACCAGCTAGATGCAGGAAAATTTTCCCAATGATGGGGTAGTCTAGAACCAAGGGCCACAGTCTTAGAATAAAAGGGAGGACATTTAAAACTGAGATGAGAAAAAAACGTTTTCACCCAGAGTTGTGAATTTGAGGAATTCTCTGCCACAGAAGGCAGTAGAGGCCAATTCACTGGATGATTTTAAAAGAGAGTTAGGTAGAGGTCTCGGGGCTAGCGGAATTAAGGAATATGGGGAGAAGGCAGGCACGGGTTACTGATTATGGAGGATCAGCCATGAGGCCAAATGGCCTTCTCCTGCACCTATTTTCTATGTTTCTAATTGGTGAAAGGTTGGTGTTTTGTGAGCTGGTTGTCTTCAATGTCACAGACAGTCATATAGTCATTCAGAGTGGAAACAGGCACTTCGGCCCAACTTGCCCACACCAACCAACATGTGGGTGGATCCCCCCGGCTTGCGTTTGGCCCATCTATATTACTAAAAGTAAGATCTTGACCGCTTTTGCTCGCTGTGCTGTGCTTTCCGAGAGAACGCCGCACCTACGGCCGTCATTTTTGGCCACCTCACTCAGAGCCCCCCTCCGCCTTCCTGGACCAGAGGATTTTTCCCATCGATGAAAAATCAGAGAGATATTAATGGGGTTTTTAATTCGCTAATTCTCTCTTTTTTTAAGTGCTTTCAACAAAATGAATGTCTTTTGTTGGCTTGCTGAGTGGTTTTTGCCCTAATTGGCTTTTTTTTTAAGTGCTTTCAGCAAAACGAATGTCTTTTGTTGGCTTGCTGAGTGGTTTTGCCCTAATTGGCTTTTTTTTAAAGTGCTTTCAGCAAAACGAATATGTTTTGTTGGCTTGCTGAGTGGTTTTGCCCTAATTGGCTTTTTTAAAAGTGCTTTCAGCAAAACGAATATGTTTTGTTGGCTTGCTGAGTGGTTTTGCCCTAATTGGCTTTTTTAAAAGTGCTTTCAGCAAAACAAATGTCTTTTGTCGGCTTGCTGAGTGGTTTTACCCTAATTGGCTTTTTTTAAAGTGCTTTCAGCAAAACGAATGTCTTTTGTCGGCTTGCTGAGTGGTTTTGCCCTAATTGGCTTTTTTACAGTGCTTTTCAGTGGACGGATGTGTTTTGTCGGCTTCCTCAGTGTTTTTTCCCCAATTGCCTGGCTTTTTTAAGTGCTTTTCAGTGGACGGATATGTTTTGTCGGCTTGCTCAGTGTTTTTTCCCCAATTGCTTGGCTTTTTTTAAGTGGTTTTCAGCGGATGGATGTGTTTTGTCGGCTTGCTCAGTGTTTTTTCCCCAATTGCTTGGCTTTTTTAAAGTGCTTTTCAGCGAATGGATGTGCTTTGTCGGTGTTTTTTTCCCAATGGCTTGGCTTTTTAAAGGGCTTGCTTGCAACAGTTTTCGGATGGATAAAGTGAATAAACATTTTAATAGATCAGAACTGTGTTTAATTTCAAAATTGGCGCTCATTCTGTGATTTTCGCTTGGTTGCAAGATTGGTTAGCGGCATGCTGGCGCTGAGTGCATCATTTCCGGTTGGTGGCAAGCAGCGAGAGGGTGACGTCAAGATGGCGCCGAATGCAGGTGCTGTTTAATAATTCAGGAGCTGACTGCTCTGTCTATGGTGAGTGTGTTTGTTGGATGTTATTTAAAGCATGATTTTGCTTCAGCACCAGCCTGTACAGCAGGCTTTAAAGATTTGTTTTACACACTGTATATTCAACACGTTCTGAAGTTACTTGGCATTTTAGTATTGTGTGTGTGTGTGTGTGGCTTCACTGCGTGTGGCTTAACTGTGTGTGTGTATGTATGAGTGTCTGTGTGAGTCAGTGTGTGTGTGTGTGTGTGAATGAGTCTGTGTGTGTGTGTGTGTGTGAATGAGTCTGTGTGTGAATGTGTGTGTGTGTGTGTGAATGAGTGTGTGTGTGTGTGTATGAGTGTGGGTGTGTATGTATGTGTGTGTGTGTTTGTGTGTGTGCGAATGAGTCTGTGTGTGTGTGAATGTGTGTGTGTGTGTGTATATGAGTGTGTGTGTGTATATGAGTGTGGGTGTGTATGTATGTGCGTGTTTGTGTGTGTGCGAATGAGTCTGTGAGGTGTGTGTATATGAGTCTGTGTGTGTGTGAATGAGTGTGTGTACATGAGTGTGTGTATGAGTCTGTGTGTGTATGAGTCTGTGTCTGTATATGAGTCTGCGTGTCTGTGTGTGTGTGAGTGAGTCTGTGTTTGTGTGTGAGTCTGTGTGTGAGTGTCTGTGTGAGGTGTAGGGTGTGTGTGATCAACAAATAACAAATAGTACAAATAATATAGTCTTTCGTAGTTCAGCGCTTATTTGTTATGTTTAATAGCCTAATGGCTGTCAGGAAGAAGCTGTTCCTCAATGTAGATGTTACAGTTTTCAGTTTACAAAAGTCGGACGTGACTCCAGAAGTCGGGCATAAGTCAGTCGTGAGTCAGTCAGTCAGTCCAAAGGCCATGTGTTAAACCCAAGGCAGTGAGTGAGTCCAGAGGTCATGAGTAAGCCCCTCACCGCCGCCCCCCCCCCCCCACTGACATCCCCCACCTCGACGCTGCCCTCTGCCTGGCTATAGGATGCGCCCCCTCCTGCCCCCTACTGAAGCCACCCACATCCCCCGCTGGAGGACCCCCCCCCCCTTTCTCATCAGCCCACGAGAGCCCCCGCCTGAAGCTGTCCCCCTCCCTTGGCTGCACGACGTTTGCCACCCCCCACCCCACCCTGACAGCCCTCACATCAAAAAAATGTTTTGCACAAATTCTTCAGTGTTCATTAACAACTGAAATTGTCTTTAGGCTGCTTTTTCGACATCATGTCAGGAAAAGTTAGAGGTCAAGGTGATGTGGCTATTGCTGTAGCATCCTCTGGGATAGCAGCTACATTAATGCCTGGTAGAAGAACTACACATTCTCAATTCAAGATACCCATCCAAGTGGCCGAGGATACATTCTGCAACATCGAGAAGAACTCTAAGACGGCACATTTAATGAGGCAAGTGAAAGTCAGCGATTGGGATGAATGTACAATGATTAGGAGAGAAAGTTTTGAAGCGGTGGACAGAACTCTTCAAGATGTCTGCAGCAACACTAAGCCTTTAGGCAGCATTCTTATCGTTTGTTGTGGCGATTTTCGACAACTACTTGCTGTGGTGAAAAGGGGAAATGATGCTGATGTTGAAATTGCCTGCATCAAGAAATCCTACTTGTGGAGACTTTTCACCAAGTTTCAATTGCACACAAATATGCGGTTGACAGAGGGAGAAGGCGACTATTCTCAATTTTTGTTGTAAGTTGAAGACAAGATTTTAAAGAATGAAGACGATGAAATTGAAATCCCACAAGACATGCTTCTATCAGCAGAAACACTGGAGGATTGTATTGATTTCATCTATCCCACATTTGACAATCCTGCAGAATTATTCTCCAACAATTGTATCTTGGTTCCTCGCAACGATACCCTGAGAAGCATCAATTCTAAATCAGACGCTTCCCTGGAATCGTTAAGGAGTACTTTTCTTTCAATGCTGTCACTGAGGGAACTCATGATACTCACTTCCCAACAGGATTCCTCGATTCACTCGAGCTCTCTGGATTACCACCACACAAATTGTAGTTGAAAAAAGGATCTCCAATCATATTAATGAGAAACTTGGAGCCGCCAAAGCTATGCAATGGAACGAGGATGATTGTGGAAGAGCTACACAATAATCTGATCGTTGCAAGAATCAACATGGGAGCCTTCAAATATGATATTGTTCTCATTCCTATGATAGCACTCATTTTGACAGAAGGTGAAGACATTTCCCAATTCCCCATTCAATCAAGTTTTGCTATGACGATCCATAAAGCACAAGGACAAACAATGCAGAAGGTGTTGATCTACCTCGACAAACCGGTATTTCAGCATGGACAACTATATGTGGCTCTTAGCCGAGGAAAGATGAAGGGAAATGTCAAAGTTTTCCTGAAGGATGGAACATCGACCAAGAATGTTGTCATTAAAAGCGTACTTCGTTGAATGATGACTTCTGAGATCAATTCTGAATTTCTCTATATTAAAATTGTCTCTTTTTATCAACAGGAAATAGTCACCAAGAGGCAGTGAGCAGCAGAACACAACAAGAGACACAACAAGAAAGAACTTAATAATTCTCATCTTTAACATTTAAATTGTTCTTATATTTTAAGAGTCATTCAGATTTTAAACTTTAATAAATCCTTTTTGCACTTTTGATGCCTGTGTGTTCTTCATCACAATGGGAACCTAATAGGCAGGAATGGCTGCTCTGTGGGAGAGCCACTAAGAATGCATGGGGGGAGATGTGTGGGAGATGCACTGAATGCGTGGGGGGAAGGGGAATGGCAAGGAGCAGAGTGGGGGGGGAGGAGTGAAGGGAGGAGGGGTGACTGAGTGAACTGGGAAGTGACACTTAGAAACATAGAAATTAGGTGCAGGAGTAGGCCCTTCGAGCCTGCACCGCCATTCAATATGATCATGACTGATCATCCAACTCAGTATCCCGTACCTGCCTTCTCTCCATACCCTCTGATCCCTTTAGCCACAAGGGCCACATCTAACTCCCTCTTAAATATAGCCAATGAACTGGCCTCGACTACCCTCTGTGGCAGAGAGTTCCAGAGATTCACCACTCTCTGTGTGAAAAAAGTTCTTCTCATCTCGGTTTTAAAGGATTTCCCCCTTATCCTTAAGCTGTGACCCCTTGTCCTGGACTTCCCCAACATCGGGAGCAATCTTCCTGCATCTAGCCTGTCCAACCCCTTAAGAATTTTGTAAGTTTCTATAAGATCCCCTCTCAATCTCCTAAATTCTAGAGAGTATAAACCAAGTCTATCCAGTCTTTCTTCATAAGACAGTCCTGACATCCCAGGAATCAATCTGGTGAACCTTCTCTGCACTCCCTCTATGGCAATAATGTCCTTCCTCAGATTTGGAGACCAAAACTGTACGCAATACTCCAGGTGTGGTCTCAACAAGACCCTGTACAACTGCAGTAGAATCTCCCTGCTCCTATACTCAAATCCTTTTGCTATGAAAGCTAACACTTAGATCTGTGTCTACCCGATCGAATCCTCTCATGATTTTAAACACCTCTATAAGATTACCCCTCATGCTCCTGTGTTCCAATGAATGGAGACACAGCCTGCTCAACCTCTCCCTACAGCTCAGGCCATTGAATCCTGGCAACAGCCTCATAAAACATTGTGAAAAAGATTATTTTGCATCTTTAAAATGTTTCATGACATTTATCACCTTCCCCAAAACTCTTACCTTTTAAAAATTTTAGTCTTAATGTTATTGTTTGCTTTGTGATGCTTTACACATGTGGACATTTTTTGCATTAATGCTTATCATTTAAGTCCCTTTTCAATTAACAAGCATAAATATTTTCAGATGAGAAAAAACTGCTTTATTCCATGTGTTGATAACACCTGTACATGTATTGTAAACTGGCCTATATTAAATTCCGCTTATATATTATTGAGATATCTCATGTTCATAGGACACCGGGGCAAAATTAAGCCATTCGGCCCATCAAGTCTATTCTGCCATTCAATCATGGCTGATCTCACTAGAATTTAGGAGATTGAGAGGGGATCTTATAGAAACGTACAAAATTATTATGGGGTTGGACAGGCTAGATGCAGGAAGATTGTTCCCGATGTTGGGAAAGTCCAGGACAAGGGGTCACAGCTTAAGGATAAGGGGGAAATCCTTTAAGACCGAGATGAGGAAAAACTTTTTCACACAGAGAGTGGTGAATCTCTGGAACTCTCTGCCACAGAGGGTAGTTGAGGCAATTCATTGGCTATATTTAAGAGGGAGTTAGATGTGGCCCTTGTGGCTAAAGGGATCAGGGGGTATGGAGAGAAGGCAGGTACGGGATACTGAGTTGGATGATCGGCCATAATCATATTGAATGGCGGTGCAGGCTCGAAGGGCCGAATGGCCTACTCCTGCACCTATTTTCTATGTATCTATGTATCTATCTCTCCCTCCTAACCCCATTCTCCTGCCTTCTCCATATAACACCTGACACCCGTACTAATCAAGAACCTATCAATCTCCACCTTAAAAATACACAAAGATTTGGCCTCCACTGCCGTCTGTGGCAACGAATTCCACAGATTCACCCCCTCTGACTAAAGAAATTCTTCCTCATCACCTTTCTGTCCTTTTATTCTGATTATTTGATTATTTTTAGTTATTAGGTATAAACTATTTTATTTATAGGTATTAACTATTTTAATCAACATGCATTTGTTACATGTTTCCCAGCAGAAGTATAATCTCCAGAAAAAGTGTGTTCGAACCTCCCTCGGTCTGTCATGGAAGGGTAGGAAGAAACTGAATGATCATATCGTTGTTAACATGCTTATATTGACAGAGGTTATTGGACATAACCTCTCAGGTAAATGTAATAGAACATAGAACTGTACGTCACAGAAGTGGACCAGTCAGCCTACAATCATTGTGTCGAACATGATGCCAAGTTAAACTGATGTCATTCGTCTGTACATGATCCATATCCATATCCCTGCATTTCCATGTGCCTAACTAAAAGCCTCTTAAACACCACTATCGTATCTGCCTCCACCTCCACCCCTGTCAATGCGTTGCAGGCCCCCACTGCCCTGTATGAAAGACTTGCCCAGTCACATCTCCATTAAACTTTCCCCCTCTCACCTTATAGATATGCCCTCTATTGTTGGATATTTCCACCTGGGGAAAAAAAATCTGCCTGTCTAGCCTAGATGTGCCTCTCATAAGTTTATATACATCTATCAAGGTTCCTCTCAACCTCTGACATTCCAGAGGTTTATTAAACCTGCCTGTTGCTGAAGCTCTCTAATCCAGGCAACATTCTGGTAAACAACCTCTGCACCCCGTGCAAAGCCTTTACTTCTTTCCTGTAATGAGGTGATCAGACTGCATGTAAAGGGCCTGTCCCACTTGTTCGGCGACTGCCGGCATCATATCAGGGTCGCCAAAAGATTTTGAACATTTCAAAATCCAGCTGTGACCAAAAAAAATGTTGCGACACTTGAAAAAATACCGCGCATCAATACGTCATCACGCCGCGTCACCGCCACATCATGCCGCAATTTTTTTGGTGACCTGATACGTCAGTCAATGATGCTGGCAGTCGCCGAAAAAATTCCCAAGTGGGACAGGCCTAAACAATGTCCTATAGATCTGCATCATGACTTCCTGATTCTTATATTCAATGCCCCCAGCAATGAAGGCAAGCTTACCATACGCCTCTTAACCACCCTATCAGCAGGGGCTGCCACCTTCAGTGAGCTATGAACTTGGATGCCAAGATCAATGCTGTTAATGTCTTGCCATTAACTGCATACTCTCTCCTTAAACTCAACCCCTCAAAGTGCAACACCTCACACTTGCCCGGGTTAAACTCCATCTGCCATTTCTCTGCCCATGCCTGCAGCTGGTCTCTATCACACTGATCCCGTACGTTTGTCAGCTGGCCTTTAAATGACTCCCACATGTCATCTGTGGACTTACCCTGTTTAAAGGTCAAAGGTATTTGACCCTTTGGTAGGAAATATGCTGGTGGTGGTCGGAAGTGTTTTCTTCAAATTAATCGTGTTAAAGCCCCTGACCATGAGGGGAAGGTGTGGGGGTATACCGCTTGGTGTTTGTTGATCAGAATGCAACACATCCTGTGCTAAACTAAAGTCTGATAAAGGGTCACGACCCGAAATGTCACCCATTCCTTCTTGGTGCAATCTTGGGGGACGGCTGCTAACCAGCAGCCGTCCGTTTAATTCACTTTTTTTTATAGTTTTAGTGAGTCCTGCGTTTGTCCTGTGGGAGTAATCTGACTTTTTAATGTAGGGTGAAGGGGGTAACCTTATTTCTAGGTCCCTACCTGGTCGGTGAGGCAGCTTTTTCTCCAGGCTGCCCCGTCGACCCGTCCTCGTGGCCTACCAGCGGGCATGGAGCGCTGTTTCCTGGCGGGGGCCGCCCAGCACCTCGGCTTCGGTGGCGGCACAGTGCTGGAGCGCTATCGCGGAGCGGAGCGGGCGATGCCTTGCCTGGGTCGCCGCGCTGGATCGACGCGCTGGAGCTCCAGTGAGATGTGACCGTGAGTTCGACACCTCCGGGCTGCGGGACTGTGGAGAGGAGTGGGCGGCGCCGACTTCACCATCGGGAGCCTGGGAGTTCCAAACTGGCGCGGCCTTGTCGGCTTCGGAAGCCGCGGCCTCCGGTAAGGAATGCGGCCGTTCCAGATGGCCCAGCTGCTGAGAGGACTCTCCCGACGCCGGGGCAACATCACCTGGTGAGAACGGCCAGGAACATCGGGCCTCCGCAGAGGCAATAGCGGAGGCCTCAATTGGCCTGACTTTGGGAGAACTGGGATGGGGTCTGGACATTGTGCCTTCCCCCACAGTGTTATCCATTGTGGGGGGATGCTTTTTGTGTGTAGTAATAATAATAATAATAAATTATATTTATGGGCGCCTTTCAAAAGTCTCAAGGACACCTTAAAAAGTTTAACAAAGTGTAGAAACATGTAAGCGGAATGAAATAAATAGTAAAGACATCACGAGTACACAAATTAAAGCCAGAATTCAATCCAAAAACAAAAATCAAAAACACAATATGGAAGAGAGAGCAGCGGCTGCTAAAGCTCGCCAGCGTCCACTCTGCCCTCCGGCAGCCATCTTGGACACAAAATAAAATATCATTTACAGACAAAAATCACCCCCCACAATGATTACCACTGTGGGGGACGGCACAATGTCCAGTCCCCAACCCCAGTTCACCCAAAGTCAGGCCTATTGAGGCCTCCACAGTTGCCTCTATGGAGGCCCGATGTTCCTGGCCGTTCACACCGGGTGTTGTTGCCCCGGCGTCGGGAGAGTCCTCGCAGCGGCTGGGCCACCTGGAACGGCCGATTTCCTACCAGAAGCCAACAAGGCCGCGCTGATTTGGAGCTCCGAGGCTCCCGATGTTAGGGTCGGCGCCGCCGCCCGCGGCTGGCCGCTCCGCAGTCCCGCAGCCCGGAGGTGTTGAGCTCGGCGGTCACAGCCGTCGATCCAGTGCGGCGACCCAGGCAAGGCATTGCCCGCTCCGCTACGCGATAGCGCTCCAGCGCTGTGCCGCCACCGAAGCTGAAGGTGCTGGGCAGTCCCCGCCAGGAAACGCTGCTCCACGCCGCTCCACGCTCGCTGGTAGGCCGCAAGGACGGGTCGACGGGGCAGCCCAGAGAAAAAGCTGCCTCACCGACCAGGTAGGGACCTCGAAAATAGTTCCCCCTTACTCCCACACATTAAAAGTCAAAATTCCCCAAGAGACATAGACAGGAAAAACTAAAAACTAAGTAAAAAAAGTGAATTTAACGGACGGCTGCTGGTTAGCAGCCGTTCCCCAAGATAGCTCCTCCTCCTCCGAGTAGTGTCTATGTTAGTTTGTGTCCAAGATGGCGGTCGGAAGGGAGAGTGGACGCTGGCGCGGTTTAGCTGCCGCTGCTCTCTCTTCACATTGTGTTTCTGATTTCTTTTTTGTCTTTGGATCCAATTCTGTCTTTAATTTGTGTATTGGTGATGTCTTTATAACTTATTTTACTCCGATTATATGTTCTTTGTTAAATTCTGTAAGGTGTCCTTGAGACTTTTGTATAGGCGCCCACAAATAAAATTTATTATTATTATTATTATTATCCAGAGATGTTGCCTGAGTTACTCCAGTGCTAAACGTTATTCCCTACTCATGTATCCATACACTGTAAATGGATCAATTGTAATCATGTATTGTCTTTCTGCTGACTGGTTAGCACACAACAAAAGCTTTTCACTGTACCTCGGTACATATAACCATATAACCATAACAGCACGGAAACAGGCCATCTCGGCCCTTCAAGTCCGTACCGAACATTTAAATTTTTTTTAAATTATTATTATTATTATTATTATTTTTTTTTTTTAATTAAAAATAAAATACTTCCCCCTAGTCCCATCTACCTGCACTCAGACCATAACCCTCCATTCCTTTCCCGTCCATATACCTATCCAATTTATTTTTAAATGATAAAATCGAACCTGCCTCCACCACTTCCACTGGAAGCTCATTCCACACAGCTACCACTCTCTGAGTAAAGAAGTTCCCCCTCATGTTACCCCAAATCTTTTGTCCCTTAATTCTCAAATCATGTCCTCTTGTTTGAATCTTCCCTACTCTCAATGGAAAAAGCTTATCCACGTCAACTCTGTCTATCCTCATAATTTTAAAGACCTCTATCAAGTCCCCCCTTAACCTTCTGCACTCCAAAGAATAAAGACCTATCTTGTTCAACCTTTCTCTGTAACTTAGGTGCTGAAACCCAGGCAACATTCTAGTAAATCTCCTCTGTACTCTCTCTATTTTGTTGACATCTTTCCTATAATTTGGCGACCAAAATTGTACACCATACTCCAGAATTGGCCTCACCAATGCCTTGTACAATTTTAACATTACATTACATCCCAACTTCTATACTCATCTATATCTCTTGTTTCCCCTTCCCCTGACTCTCAGTCTGAAGAAGGGTCTCGACCCGAAACGTCACCTATTCCTTTTCCCCAGAGATGCTGCCTGACTCGCTGAGTTGCTCCAGCTTTTGGTGTCTGTCTTCTGTTTAAAGCAGCATCTGCAGTTGCTTCCTACACATCAACACTTTCACTAATGTGGTAGCCAGCATTATTCAAACAGGGGATGAGTGTTGTCCACCATATTCACACCTAAACAATTAATCACGCACAACAGAAATTTGTAGCCACTGTAATGAAGCTTCTAAATTTACCAACAGCTCGTATAATTCAGCCAAAACTAGTGGGCACGTCGATTGTTGTTTCAATAACATAAGCCGTTCATAGGTTTATTGGTAGATGCTGAGATATCTCCTCTGAGCTTGAATGTATACTTGTAAAACAAGTCATACTAGTACTGAGGGCGGCACCGTGGTGCAGCGGTAGATTTGCTGCCCTACAGCGCCAGAGACACGGGTTTGATCCTGACTATGGCTGCAGTCTGTACGGAGTTTGTATGTTCTCCCCATGACCACATGGATTTTCTCCAGGTCCTCTCTCACTCCAAAGACGTACAGGTTTGTAGGCTAATTGGCTTTGGTAAAATTGTCCCTAGTGTGTAGGTTAGCTCGGACTCTGTGGGCCAAAGGGTCCGTTTCCACGCTGTATCATCATCATCGTTGAAAACATCAACGTGCACGGTGCCTTACAATGTACAACAGTGATCACAACTTCTACTGAAGTGTGAATGGACGTTGGCTCGCAAGGAGCTCACCCGCCCTTTGACAGGTCTTGTTTTTGGTCCTGCTGGGGGTCCACAGCCCCCTCCTCACCTGGCAAACCAGGTGGGGGAGGGTTTAGTCTCCGACTATACGAACATGGAGCAGGTAGCACGGGATTACATGGTACCTGTGATGGTGGGAACTACCCCCGACCTGACCTGATATCCCGAAAGTCTAAAGTCTAAATGAGAATATTTTTGTGTTTTTAAAAGATCTTTCTTCATAACAAGCACTTATATGTGATGATAATGCAGTTATAATCTATATTGCTACTCTGGTTTTGGCTTTAGTTTAGGTTTTAAAACAAATGGATTTATTTCAATTTTATCTGTTCCATTCCAAGTTATAATTCAATTCATAAAAATGTATTCCGAGAGCTGACACATTGCAAACACCATCCATAAAGGAAACACAAATCAGCCAACATGGAACATACACTTCCTGATCCCTTGATTATGCCCCACTGTATCACGGACATTATTAAGTACTGGAACACAAACAAATCAAACTCTTGGCAGGAATGTAATCATGTTAAAAATGAGTACCAAGCCATAGGTTATATTACTGTCACTTCCAGGTAACATCCTTGTGTAATAATCACAGCAGAAGTTTGCTCATTGGAAAGTAGTAAATCTATATACTTATTAAAAGTCTCATCTTGTATGTATGTATGTATGTGTGTGTGCATGTATGCCTATGTGCCTTTCTACCTTCATCAAAACGCCACGCGCTAGAGCAGAAATTTTTACAGATTATTAATCACATTAACCCCGTCCACAAAATATACTGCTTCACTTCACATTTGATCATAAATTTCACAAGGTATAGCATTTTAAAAATTGTTAAAACCAAGTGTTTCAACGGAAAACCTCCTTCAACCCACTTCGAGTGACGTCACAAAGGGGGAGTGGGCAGCCACCAGCTTCCAGTGACGTCAGGGGGAGGGCCGCATTTAAATTAACGTTCCGCTTTTTCCCACCCGGGCTGGGGTTTTACGCGGCCATCAATCAGGCATCGAGACCGTGGCGGTGAAGGAGACATGGAGACCACAGCGGTGATGCCTCGCGACGATAGGGCCACTGAGGAGGTGAGGAAGGGGAGTGGGGTGTTTGAGGGAGAGGAATGTGTAGGGAGGGTAGTTGCCACGTCTACACTCCCTCTCTCGCCCCCTTCCTCTCTACCCTCCTACCCCCACTCTACCCCATCCCTATGTACCCTCACTCTACCCCTCGCCCTCCCTCGCCCTCTCCCTCTCTACCTTCCCTCCCCCCACTCTACCCCCCCTCCCTCTCTCTCTCTCTACCCCCTCCCTCCACCCCCTCCCTCGCTGCCCCCTTCCCCCTCCCTCTCTATTCACCCCCATCCTCTTCCTCTCTGCCCCCTCCCTCTCTACCCCCTCCCCTCCCTCATTACCCCCCTCCCTCTCCCTCTCTACCCCCCTACCCTCTCTACTCCCCTCCTCTACCACTTCTCCATTTCTACCCCCCCCCCTCCTCTAGGGATTGAAGAGAGAGGGTGAAGAGGAGGAGAGAGTTCTTGGTGATGAGGAGAAATGAGCTGCACCTGCGTAGTTGGGGGCTATGCGTGAGTGGTGCAATATTGCGTTGGGGGAATGAGTGAGTGGAGGAATATTGTGTTGGGGAGCAGACCTAACGGGTCTGCACTTGGTCTAATATACTTATAAAATAAAAGCAGACATGGTATTAGAAAATGATAACAGACCTGTTTGTGTCCATGTCCACTATTATTTGGCATTGCAAAGGTTACTAAAAATGTTTTGTACAAAAATAATATGCAAATAAAAACAGTGATATAAAATCATGAGAGGAATAGATCGGGTCGATGCACAGTCTGGTGCCCAGAGTAAGTGAATCGAGGACCAGAGGACATAGGTTAAAGGTGAAGAAGAAAAGATTTAATTGGAAATGTGGAAATGGACTCAAAAACAGTTTTTATCCCACAGCAATAACTACACTTAATGTAGCCACCAAATGAGCGCAGGTGCGCTACATACCAAAGGGATTGTGAAATCGACAGAAGAATGTATGGTTGTGTGTTTATGCTTGGTTTTTTTCATGTTATTTATTTTAGTTGTTTATTTTAGACATTTCTCTTTTACGTATCGTTAGCTTTTAGATAATGTGTGAATGGTGCACTGACTGGTTGGCATTTTTAATTTCGTTGTACATGTTTACATGTTATAATGACAATAAAGTATTCATTCATTCATTCATTTAAAAGGAATCTGAGGGGTAACTTTTTCACACAAAGGGTGGATGTATAGAACAAGCTGCCAGAGGAGGTAGTTGAGGCTGGAACTATCCCAACATTTAAGAAACAGTTAGACAGGTACATGGGTAGGACAGGTTGGAGGGATATGGACCTAACTCAGGCAGATGGGATGAGTGTAGCTGGGACATGTTGGCTGGTGGGGGCAAGTTGGGCCGAAGGGCCTGTTTCCACACTGTATCACTCTATGACTCTATGAGTGATGTGAAAAATAAACTGTTTACATTCCTACATATTTTGTGTTCTAAGTTAGTCGGTCTGACTTTTATTTTTGGGCCCACCAAGTCCGGACTGACCAGTGATCCCCGCACATTAACACTATCCTACACACAATAGGAACAATTTTACATTCATACCAAGCCAATTAACCTGCAAATCTGTACGTCTTTATAGTGTGGGAGGAAACCAAAGAGCTCGGGGAAAACCCATGCAGGTCACGGGATATAGTACAAACTCCGTACAGACAGCACACGTAGTCCGGATCGAACCCGGGTCTCTGGCTCAGTAAGTAGCTCTACCACTGTGCCACCATGCCGCCCTTCATTTTCAAAACCCTTGAAAAGTGTTTCTTTCAGTTCAGTCCATTTGCATGAAGGGTCTCGACCCGAAAGGTCACCTATTCCTTCTCTCCAGAGATGCTGCCTGTCCCGTTGAGTTACTCCAGCATTTTGTGTCTATCTTCAGTTTAAACCAGCATCTGCAGTTTTTTCCAGCACATCATCCAGCATGTACAAAGGGGCAGAATGGTAGTGCGGCACATTGTGCTGCAGCCTCACAATTGCAGCCTCACGTTTGACCTGGTTTGATCCTGACCTCTGGATCTGTCTGGCTGGTGACTACACATTCTCCATATGACAGCTAGTTTTTCCACCAGGTATTCCAGTTTCCTCAATGCATTACAAAGACGTTGAGGAGGCGCTGTCCTGAACGGCTGCCTGTCCTGCAGCTGTCCGGTTTTTTTCCCTTCTTTTTTTATTATTTTTAGTATGTTGAGTGTGCAGTCAGGGGGCCTAATCATTTTATGTGTGGTGGGGGGAAGGGGGAAACTGCTTTTCAAGTCCCTACCTGGTCGGAGGGGTTGCCTTCCTCCGAGCAGCACCTTCGACCTGTCCTTGCGGCCTACCAGCGGGTCCTGGAGCGACGTTTCCCTGAGGGGACCTGGCCAGAACATCGGCTTTGGCGGCGGCGCAGAACATAGGCTTTGGCGGCGGTGCAGCGCTGGAGCGCTGTCGTGGAGCGGGCGATGCCTTTCCTGGGTCGCCGCACTCCAGTATGCTGGGACCGCCGATGAGAACATCATGGAGCCGCTGTTCTGTGGAGCGGCCAGCTGCGACGCTGAACGTTACATCCCGGAGCCTGGGATCTCTTGCTGAGATCGCCAGTGTGTGAGGCTCCGTCCGGCGCGGTCTGTTGGCTTGGAAGCCGCGGTCTCCGGTGGGAATGCGGCCGTTCCTGGCACTCCAAGCCGCTGGGGGTTCTCCCGACGCCGGAGTACCATCACCCGGCGAGAACATCGGGCGCCGTGGCGGCGACTGTGGAGGCCTCAATAGGCTCGACTCTGGGTGGACAAGAGGATGGGGACTGGACTTTGTGCCTTCCCCCACAGTGGGGACCACTGTGGGGGGATGTTTTTGTGTTTTGGTGTTGAACTTCTTTTTGAATGCTATGTTGTATTTTTATTGGTGTGCTGCAAGGACATCTGAATTTCCCCTGAATATGCGGATTAATAAAGTCTAATTCAATTCAATTCAATTCAATTCAATTCAATTCAATTAATTAATTGATTATTGTAAATTACCTCTAGGTGGGTGGTAATCAGGATAAAGTTGATGGGTATGTGATAGGGAAGACGTACAGTTAAAAGGAAATAAATATGGAATGGGATCCGTCTGAGAACCAGCATAGACCTGAAGGGCCGAATGTTCTTCTATGTCATAAGAAAATAAGAAATATATAACATATAAAATATCTTCCGAAAATTGTCTGTACAGTTAGATTTCTTTTTTGAAAACCTTTCTCGATGTTATTTTTCATCACTGCAACTTTAGATGAAGGCATTTTGAAAGCACATCAGTCAAGCATATGATGTTAAATATCAAGCACGTTTCTTTTCTGGCACTTTTCCATCATATAACTTTGTATGTTCAGGAGTTTGAGAACTATTGCATTAAACCATTGGAATTCAACTTTGCCATGATTACATTTAGGAGTATTTAAATAAATAATATCCTTCCCACTGGATCCTGGACACAAAGCAATTACGTTGCGCAAGTTAAAAAAGAATATCATTAACAGAGAAAAATAGTTTCAAATTTAGATGTGCAATGGCTTTGAGAACTAAATCTCACTTTATTTCCAGCTTGCTTTATATTTATGGTATCCCCATGTAATTAATTGCTGCAACTTTCTCAGAGTCCCAGTGCCATTGTTAAATCTGCCACTGCACTCTTGCTTACACTAATATCAGCTGGCATCAACACATCATAAATGTCACCATCTAATAAGGAAGCAATGGTATTTCTCTGCACAGTGCAGATGGAACATAGAACAGTAGAGCAGTAAATTCTTTACCCACCATCACGCCATTACCTTGAATGATGAACATGCAAACTGCTAGAGAGGTTGGTGAATCAAAATGGAAGAACCTTAAAAGATGACATGTTTAAGAAAGAACTGCTGATGCTGGAAAAATCGAAGGTAAACAGAAATGCTGGAGAAACTCAGCGGATGAGGCAGCATCTATGGAGAGAAGGAATAGGCGACTTCTTCAGACTGATGTCGGGAGGGGCAGGAAAAAGAAAGGAAGAGGCGGAGACAGTAGGCTTATGGGAGAGCTGGGAAGGGGGAGGGGAAAGAGGGAGAAAACAAGGACTATCTGAAATTGGAGGTCAAAGTTCATACCACTGGGGTGTAAACTACCGAAGCGAAATATGAGGTGCTGTTCCTCCAATTTGCGCTGGGCCTCACTCTGGCAATGGAGGAGGCCCAGGACAGAAAGGTCGGATTCGGAAAGGGAGGGGGAGTTGAAGTGCTGAGCCACCGGGAGATCAGGTTGGTTATTGCGAACTTAGAGGAAGTGATCGCCAATCCTGCGCTTGGTCTCACCGATGCAGATAAGTTGACACCTAGAGCAGCAACTTCCTCTACCGTTCGCATCGGGTAGTGTGGGTGTTTGATTGCTGTGTTTAGGTCTCTGGGGTTGATGCAGATTTAGATTTCTTCCTTGTTTTTCTTTGTTGCAACCACCATGGTGGAAACCCAGTCAGATGGGTCAGCTGGAGCTCATTGTGTACTCTGTCGCGCATGGCATGCGGAACATGGTGTGGGGCTCGGACCACAGGAGTGATTTTGGGATCCACGGCGATATTGTATTTGAAGGGCAGCTTTCCAAGCTCATCATCAAACAGTTCTTTATATTGTGAGAATATCTGCTGAATGGAGCCCTCAGTGTGAAAGAGTTGATGGACAGCAGGCCCAAAGTAGACTTGGCCCAGATCGTGGCCTGTATTGATACCAAGCAGAGTTGCAGATTCCCCTTGCACAATAAAAAAACGTTAGCGTGTAAGGACGCGAGTCTGTGATGCAGTTCAATTCAGTTTCTCCAAGCGGGTGCAGAACCTCACCCCTGTAGGCCCGTAATGTGGCCATAGGTTTTTCAACATGCTCAGTATTACGTATTTGTTTAAATTCAGATAAGGAAATCACATTGCATTTCGCTCCAGTATCAATCTTAGCGAGCGCAATTTTGTTATTAACAATCAGGGTGACTTTGGGGTTGAGTTGCTTGTTAGTGTAAGGGAGGAGGGAGTGAATGTCTGAACTGTTATCTTGGCTTTCAGAGAGGAGAGTGGGGGAAGGCGTGTCCAGCTCTTGGTTCTCGTTATCAGTAGGTTCATGTTTTAACAGGTGCCCATTTGTCCTTGGGACGAATCGAGTCGCACGAGAACGGCAACGTTTTGGCGAAGTTGTTAAATTTTTTACAGTAATGGCAAATTCTTCCATAAGCGGCACAGAATTCCCAACCTGGAGCATGGGAGTTGTTACAGTTAGTGCACCGAACAATAGACCTTTCAGGCAGCCAGGGAGGGGAAGGCTGTGAAGGCTTGTTACGAAAGGAGGTATCAGCAAGATTAATGTTATACTGGGAACGTTGCCCAGAGGTTACAGACCTTGTGTGAGAAGCCGTAATTTCAGCGATCCTACAGGCGTGCTCGGTTTGATTTGGAGTCAGTTCAGCGCTGGACACCGACTCGTCTAATCTCACTACGTTTGGCACCCCCTTCGGCTGTTACAAATTCCTGAGAATGCCCTTCGGCATCAACTCTGCCATCAAGGTTTTCCAGCGCACAATGGAACAACTGTTTGCGGGGTATCCGTGCGCCATCATTGTCGATGACATTCTCGTTTACGGACTCGACATGGCTGAGCATGACGCCAATCTGAAGAGAGTGCTGCCAAAGACATTCATCTCAAGCTCAATCCCCTGAAATATAAGTTTCGGGTCCCGGAAGTTACCTATGTTGAACACGTTTTCGCAAGTGATGGTCTCAGACTAATGCCATCAACGAGATGTCGGTTCCGACTGACGTTACGAGTTTACAAAGATTCCTTGGAATGGGCAACTACCTGGGAAACTTCATTCCCAACCTCAGCGATATATCTGCCCCCCTGCGTGAACTGATAATGACATGGGAAACACGACCTGGTTCTCGTCGAATCATATTCAGGCTGGTTTAAGATTGACCTACTCCAAACCATCACATCGGAAGCCGTCATCCAGAAGTTGCAATGCCACTTCTCCGTGCACGGCTCCCCTGCACGTCTCCTATCTGACAACGGCAGTCAGTTCACCATCCAGCTTTTCAGAAACTTCGCTCAACGATGGGACTTTTGACATATCACCAGCAGCCCTGAGTTTCCACAGTCCAACAGACCTGCCGAACGGGCTGTCCGGAGCGCAAAACAATTGATGAATCGCTAATATCTTGCCAAATCCGACGTCTACCTGGACCTGCTCAACCTAAGGAACATTTCCCACGATTCCATACTGGGTTCTCCAGCCCAATGAGTGATGTCTCGTCAAACCCGCGCTTCCCTGCCTGTACCCCAGCAGCCACAGGTCCGTTCACCTCCCGTGGTCCAGAAACAACTCCAAATTAAGCGTGATGCACAACAACGATCTTTTGACAAGTCCAGCAAGCCACTTAAACCTCTCTCCAGTGGACAAGTTTTTCGCCTTCAGACCAACAAGGACTATGGCCGTCTGGGTCACCTTCACAACCCTGCTAAAGAACCGCGCTCTCATCTGGTAAACGCGGACAGAGGCCCCGAGAGACGCAACCATCAAAATCTCCTTCCTGTGAAGGAACCACGTTCTGCGACTCCATATCAAGACATCACACGTTTTGTATACCCTCCCACTGCTGGGCCGACTGCTCAACAACCACAGACTGTGTCCCCTGCAGCCTCTCCATGGTGTTCTGCACCTTGCTCGCCTACCTCACCACCTCTGCCCTGCGGGTCCCCTGCGCCGGCCCCGGTCACTTCCCCAATGAAAGGAGGTGACGCGGATTTATACCGCACGTGCGCCGGACGGGTCAGTAGGCCACCCCTTAGATACGGAGATGATGTATAATCATCTCTACTTCCCTATATGCATTATTATCGTTTCGGCTACTGTATTATTTAGCCACAATGTATAAATGCTTTATTTTGTTTCTACAATGAAAGATGTAGATTGGTTACTTCTTACTAACCAATTATAGTGCTTGTTAGAAGAAGCTCCGCCTGCTATGCGGTTTATATTATCAGAAGTCTGCTTATGTAATTAGTCTAATTGCTAGCTTACTGTATCACCATGAGGAGCATGCTGTGAGTAGACTTTAATAAACATGTGTTGTACCCTGATGTGCGTATGACTCGCTTTATTACATCGATCTACACACAATACCCCAGAATGAAGAAGCGAAAACAGGTGTTTAGAAATTTTTGCAAAGTAATTAAAAAGAAATACCTGAAATGTCACATTTACATAAGTATTCAGACACTTTGCTATGACACTAAAAATTGAGTTTAGGTTCATCCTGTTTCCGTTGATTATCCTTGAGATGTTTCTACAACTTGATTGGAATCCACCAGTGGTAAATTAAATTGATTGAACATGATTTGGAAAGGCACACATCTGTCCATATAAGGTCCCACTGTTGACAGTGCAAAAATCAAGCCATATGGAAGGTTGGTTAAGAAGGTTCAATTGTTGGGTATTAATGGTGGAGTAGCAAGATGGATTCAACAGTGGCTGAATGGGAGATGCCAGACAGTAATGGAGGATGGCTGTTTGTCAGGTTGGAGGCCGGTGACTAGTGGGGTGCATCAGGGGTCTGTGTTGGGTCCACTGTTGTTTGTCATGTACATCAATGATCTGGATAATCGTGTGGTAAATTGGATTAGTAAGTACGCAGATGATACTAAGATAGGTGGTGTTGTGGATAATGAAGTCGATTTTCAAAGTCTACAGAGAGATTTAGGCCATTTGGAAGAGTGGGCTGAAAGATGGCAGGGAGTTTAATGCTGATAAATGTGAGGTGCTACATCTCGGCAGGACAAATCAAAATAGGACGTACATTGTAAATGGTAGCGAATTGAGGAATGCAGTTGAACAGAGGGATCTAGGAATCACTGTGCATAGTTCTCTGAAGGTGGAATCTCATGTAGATAGGGTGGTAAAGAAAGCTTTTGGTGTGCTGGCCTTTATAAATCAGAGCATTGAGTATAGAAGTTGGGATGTAATGTTAAAATTGTACAAGGCATTGGTGAGGTCAATTCTGGAGTATGGAGTACAATTTTGGTCGCCTAATTATAGGAAAGATGTCAACAAAATAGAGAGAGTACAGAGGAGATTTACTAGAATGTTGCCTGGGTTTCAGCAACTAAGTTACAGAGAAAGGTTGAACAAGTTAGGTCTTTATTCTTTGGAGCACAGAAGGTTAAGGGGGGACTTGATAGAGGTCTTTAAAATGATGAGAGGGATAGACAGAGTTGACGTGGATAAGCTTTTTCCATTGAGAGTAGGGAAGATTTAAACAAGAGGACATGATTTGAGAATTAAGGGACAGAAGTTTAGGGGTAACATGAGGGGGAACTTCTTTACTCTGAGAGTGGTAGCTGTGTGGAATGAGCTTCCAGTGGAAGTGGTGGAGGCAGGTTCGATTTTATCATTTAAAAATAAATTGGATAGGTATATGGACGGGAAAGGAATGGAGGGTTATGGTCTGAGTGCAGGTAGATGGGACTAGGGGAGAATAAGTGTTCGGCACGGACTAGAAGGGCCGAGATGGCCTGTTTCCGTGCTGTAATTGTTATATGATTATATATGGTTATAAAGATGAAGGAATTGTCCATAGACCTCCGAGACAGGATTGTGTCGAGACACAGATCTGGGGAAGGGTAAAAAACAATTGCTGCAGCATTGCTGGTCACAAAGAGCATAGTAGCCTCCGTCATTCTAAACTTGAAGAACTTTGGAACCACCAGGACTCTTCTTAGAGCTGGCCACCCGGCCAAACTGAGCAATCGGTGGAGAAGGGCCTTGGTCAGGGAGGTGACCAAGAACCCGATGGTCACTTTGATAGAGCTCCAGAGTTCCTCTGTGGAGATGGGTGTTGATTAACTATATTAGCCTACCTTTACAATATCTATCACCACACATATTATGCATGCTGCACATTCCATATGTAGTCCAATCCGGATCTTCATCCCTACCCCGGACTATTGATAATGGTGCTTCACCATGTCACGGTCAGACTTGATGCTGACTACGGAGACGATGGCATGTAATGTTTCCTCCGCTTGTGTTACAATATAGGACTATGTTGTTACTCCTGTGTATGGGTCTCATCACACAACATAGTGTCAGAAGTGGGATGGAAGTATGCTTGTGTGATCAGGATGATATGGACGTGGTGCTGGTTCACTCACAGGCAGGATATGCTGTCTATTACGTCTGTAGGTGCTGCCGTCGGCATTGACCAGATATGAACGTGGTTTGGTAGCAGTTCCAGATATTACACCGAGGCGGCCGTGACCCTTTTCTGTTTGCAGACAGGCTACTTGTCCCTTGGCTAGTGGTGGAAGTGGTTTGCTCACTTTGTCACACCATCATTTTTGAACGTCTTGTTTTTTTTGTAGCTTGGACTGGATTTCAGATGGTGTGCGAACGTGTGATTCTAATGTCTGTTTTGCCACAGGTAGTGTGGCTCGGGTCTGTCTTGACATCAGACACTGGGCGGGTGAACCTACTACAGGATCACGGGAGATATTGCGCAGATTAAGCAAATCTAGGAAAGTGTTGGATCGTGCTCTGTGGGATCGCTCCATCACTTGTTTGGCTCTCCTGACAGCACGTTCAGTCAGCCCGTTTGACTGTGGGTATTCAGGGCTACTGGTGATATGACGAAAGTCCCAGTGTGTAGCAAAGTCTTTGAAGTACTGGCTGGTAAATTGACTGCCGTTGCCGGAAAGTAGTTGATAGAGAGCCCCGTGGACAGAGAAGTGGCGCTCCAGCTTCTGGACTACCGCTGCGGAGGTGGGGCTACGGAGTAGATCAATTTCAAACCATCTGGAGTACGAGTCGACTAAGACCAGGTATTGTTTGCCATGCCAATCACAAATGTCAGTTGCCACTGTGGACCATGGGAGGTCAGGAACCGGGTGTGAGAGAAGTGGCTGCTTTGGTTGTTGTGATGCCAAACTGTTGCAAGCTGCACAGTACGCTACCTTCTCACGCATATAATCAGTCATTCCAGGCCAAAAAAACATGCTTTTCGCTCGTAGAATAGTCGCCTCTGTGCCTGGGTGTCCCCCATGGACGGCATCAAAGTATTTGTTGTGCAGGGAGGCAGGAATTACAGCTTTGTGGCCCTTTACGATAATACCATCTTGTAGTACCAGTTCGTCATAAACGGAGTAGAAGGGCCGAATTGGGAGTGGTAGGCTGTATTGCTTGTCCGGACACCCATGCCGTATGACAGAGGAGAGCGATCGTAAGGTATCGTCAGCAGCCGTCTGGGCTGCCAGGTTCTTCCAAACAGGACAAAGGAACACAGGAGACCATCATGACAGCGAAGCTGTCATCATCCGTTGATGGTTTCTCGCAGGTCTTACATGGAGCTTGCGACGGGGTGTCAGCCAAATGCACGTCTTTGCCACGTTTGTAAATCAGAGTAACATCATACGTTGGAGACGCGCTGGAGAAGCGTTTGTTCAGAATGCTGATCAGTGGTTGAGTGTCGGTTTCAATTGTGATGTTTTTTCCAAAGATAATGTCATTGAATTTCTTGCAGGCGAAAACGACCGCTAGCAGATCCTTTTCAATCTGAGCGTAGCGTTGTTCTGTGTCGGTCATAGTGCGAGAAGCACAGGCAGCAGGTCTGTTACCGTCACCGTTGTTTTGGAGGCAGGCTGCTCCTAAACCATACTGGGAGGCATCGCAAGAAATTCAATGACTTTATCTTTGGGAAAACAGTCACAATTGAAACAGACCATCAACCACTGAACACTTAGAGGAAGGATGTAGATTAACTATATTAGCCTACCTTTACTATATCTATCTCCACACATATTATGCATGCTGCACATTCCATATGTAGTTCAGTCCAGATCTTCATCCCTACCCCGGACTATTGTTAACCATATTCACCATGTCATGGTCAGAATTGATGCTGACTACGGAGACGATAGCATTTAATGTTCCCTCCACTTGTGTTACAATAAAGACCATGAGTTGTTATTCCTGTGTATGGGTCTCATCACACAACAATGGGAGAACCTTCCGGAAGGACAAATATATCTGCGTCACTCCACCAATCAGGCCTTTATGGTCGAGTGGCCAGATGGAAGCCACTCCTCAGTAAAAGACACACAACAGCCATCTTGGAGTTTGCCAGAAGGGTTGTTTTCTCTGGTGCTCTGGTCTGATGAAATCAAGATTGAACTCTTTGGCCTGAATGCCAAGCATCACCTGGCCAATACCATACCTACGGTGAAGCATGGTGGTGGCGGCATCATGCTGTGGAGATGTTTTTCAGCGGCAGGAACTAGTCAGGATCGAGGGAAAGATGAATGGAGCAAAGTACTGAGAGATCCTTGATAAAAACCTGCTCCAGAGCGTTCTGGACCTCAGACCTCAGGCGAAGGTTCACCTTCCAACAGGACAACGACCCTAAGCACACAGCGAAGACAATGCAGGAGTGGCTTTGTGACAAGTCTGTGAATGTCCTTGAGTGGCCCAGCCAGAGCCCGGACTTGAACCCGATCGAACATCTCTGGAGGGACCTGAAAATAGCTATGCATCGATGCTCCCTATCCAAACTGACAGAGCTTGAGAGGATCTGCAGAGAAGAATGGGAGAAATGACCCAAATACAGGTGTGCCAAGCCTGTAGCGTCATACCCAAGAAGACTTGAGGCTGTAATCGCTGCCAAAGGTGCCTCAACAAAGTACTGAGTAAAGGGTTGGAAAACTTATGTAAATGTGATATTTCAGTTATTTCTTTTTAATTACTTTGCAAGAAGTTCAAACACCTGTTTTCACTTTTTTATTATGGGGTATTGTGTGTAGATTGATGATTAAAAAAATGAATTGGGATAATAACTGGAAAAAAGTTAATCCTAAAATTCTGGAAAAACGCTCCAATACCAACTATAAACATGTGGATTTCAAATATGTTTGAAACATTACACCTAGAAGAGATAAGACTCCTCCTGGCAGGTAAACCAGATCACTTCCACCTGACGTGGTCTACATTTATAGAATTATTACAAGTATAGGGTGCAAAAGTACTAAAAAAAAAACTGAGGTCAGGTAAGGGGGGATGAAAGCTGGAGAGTTGGTATGTCCCATTTGCGTGATGCTTACAAAAAAAATATCTGTTTTTCTCTTTTCCCTCTCTTTTTTCTTCTTTTTTAGGGTCTATTTCTTAACTCTTTCCTTTTGTGTTTAATTTCTTTCTTATAGGGTCTTTGTCTTTTTTTGTTGTGTTTTTTTTGTCACGTTCTTTACACCTTCACTTTTTCCCTTCACTTTCTTCTTTTTCTCAATCTTATCCTTTCCCTTTATTAGTGTAGAAAATAAACGGAGTACATTAATTGTAATAAGATATATGTGATGAGTACGAGTGTAATTGGTTGTAATGTAATGTACTTCTAATAAATAAAATAAAAATAAAAAAATAAAAAAATGAATTCAATCCATTTTAGAATAAGGTTGTAACATGACAAAAAGTGGAAAATTGAAGGGGTCTGAATACTTTCTGAATGCACTGTAAATGACTTGAATGTAAATGTAGATGGGTTAGTGAGGACATTTGATGATGACACCAAACATTGAGGAGTTTCAGACAGTGAGGAAGTGGCAGGTCATGTGGCGGGGGCCTGGGATGTGCTGCCAGGGATGATGGTGGAGGCAGATACGCTTGTGGTGCTAAAGATACTTTTATATTCAAGGAATAGAGGGATATGGATCATATACAGGCAGATGAATTCAGCTTAACTTGGCATCATATTAGGCACAAAAATTGTGGGCCGAAGGGCCCATTCCTGTGCTCTACTGTTCCATGTTCTAAGACTCTTACATAGGTTTAAGGTGAGAGGGGAAAGATTTAATAGGAACATGAGGGACAACGTTTTCACACAGAGAGTGGCGATATATTGGACGAGCTGCCAGAGGAGGCAGTTGAGGAAGATACTATAACAATAAACAATAGACAATAGGTGCAGGAGTAGACCATTCGGCCCTTCGAGCCAGCACCGCCATTCAATGGCTGATCATCCTCAATCAGTACCCCGTTCCTTTATCTTTAAAGGAATCCCGCTATCTTTAAGAGCCCTATCTAGCTCTCTCACGAAAGTATCCAGAGAACCGGCCTCCACCGCCCTCTGAGGCAGAGAATTTCACAGACTCAAAACTCTCTGTGAGAAAAAGTGTTTCCTCTTCTCCGTTCTAAATGGCTTACCCCTTATTCTTAAACTGTGGCCCCTGGTTCTGGACTCCCCCAACATCGGGAACATGTTTCCTGCCTCTAGCGTGTCCAAACCCTTAATAATCTTATATGTTTCGATAAGATTCCCTCTCATCCTTCTAAACTCCAGAGTATACAAGACCAGACGCTCCATTCACTCAGCATATGACAGTCCCGCCATCCCGGGAATTAACCTTGTAAACCTACGCTGCACACCCTCAATAGCAAGAATGTCCTTCCTCAAATTAGGGGACCAAAACTGCACACAATACTCCAGGTGTGGGTTCACTAGGGCCCTATCCAACTGCAAAAGGATCTCTTTGCTCCTATACGCAACTCCTCTTGTTATAAAAGCCAACATGCCATTCGCTTTCTTCACTGCCTACTGTACCTGCATGCTTACTTTCATTTACTGATGAACAAGGACCCCCAGATCCCGTTGTACTTCCCCTTTTCTCAACTTGGCACCATTTAGATAGTAATCTGCCTTCCTGTTTTTGCTACGAAAATGGATAACCTCACATTTATTCACATTAAACTGCATCTGCATTGCATCTGCCCACTCACCCAACCTGTCCAAGTCACCCTGCATTCTCATAGTTCTCACAGTTCACACTGCCACCCAGCTTTGTGTCATCTGCAAATTTGCTAATGTTACTTTGAATCCCTTCATCTAAATCATTGATGTATATTGTAAATAGCTGCGGTCCCAGCATCGAGCCTTGCGGTACCCCACTGGTCACTGCCTACCATTCTGAAAGGGACCTGTTAATCCCTATTCTTTGTTTCCTGTCTGCCAACCAATTTTCTATCCATGTCAGCACTCTACCCCCAATACCATGTGCCCTAATTTTGCCCACTAATCTCCTATGTGGGACCTTATCAAATGCTTTCTGAAAGTCCATGTACACTACATCCACTGGCTCTCCCTTGTCCTTTTTTTCCTAATTACATCCTCAAAAAATTCCAGAAGATTAGTCAAGCATGATTTTCCCTTCGGAAATCCATGCTGACTCGGACCGATCCTGTTACTGCTATCCAAATGAGCCGCTATTTCATCTTTTATAATTGACTCCAGCATCTTCCCCACCACCGTTGTCAGGCTAACTGGTCTATAATTCCCTGTTTTCTCTCTCCCGCCTTTCTTAAAAAGTGGGATAACATAAGCTACCCTCCAATCCACAGGAACTGATCCTGAATCTATAGAGCTTTGGAAAATTATCACCAATGCATCCACGATTTCTAGAGCCACTTCCTTAAGTACCCTGGGATGCGGACTTCAGGCCCCGGGGTTTTATCAGCCTTCATTCCCATCAGTCTACCCAAAACCATTTCCTGCCTAATGTGGATTTCCTTCAGTTCCTCCGTCACCCCAGATCCTCTGGCCACTAGTATATCATGAAGATTGTTTGTGTCCTCCTTAGTGAAGACGGACCCAAAGTACCTGTTCAACTCATCTGCCATTTCCTTGTTCCCCGTAATAAATTCACCTGTTTCAGTCTTCAAGGGTCCAACTTTGGTCTTAACTATTTTTTTTCATCTTCACATACCTAAAGAAGCTTTTACTATCCTCCTTTATATTCTTGGCTAGCTTACCTCCCTCCGTACCTCATCTTTTCTCCCCGTATTGCCTTTTTGGTTATCTTCTATTGTTCTTTAAACATTACCCAATCCTCTGGCTTCCCGCTTATGTTTGCTATGTTGTACTTCCTTTTATTTTAATTTTGTCCCTGACGTCCCTTGTCAGCCACAGTCGGCCCTTACTCCCCTTGGAATCTTTCCTCCTCTTTGGTATAAACTGATCCTGCACCTTCTGCATAATTCCCAGAAATACCTGCCATTGTTGTTCCTCTCTCATTCCTGCTAGGGTATTTTTCCAGTCAACTTTGGCCAGCTCCTACCTCATGGCTCCATAGTCCCCTTTGTTCAATTGTAATACTAACATTTCCGATTTTCCCTTCTCCCTCTCAAACTGTAGATTAAAACTTATCATATTATGGTCACTTACCTCAAGTTTTCTTATCAAATCCAGTTCATTACACAATACTAAATCCAGAATTGCCTTCTCCCTGGTAGGCTCCAATACAAGCTGCGACATGCCAATTTTAACTCTTGATTCAACTTGTACCCTATATCCAGGCTACTGTTTGGGGGCCTGTAGATAAGTCCCATTGGGGTATTTTTACCCTTGCAATTCCTCAGTTCTATCCATACTACATTTCCTGTTTCAATGTCACCCCATGCAAGGGACTGAATTTCTCTCCTCACCAACAGGGCAACCCCACCCCCTCTGCCCACCTGTCTGTCTTTTTGATAGGACGTATACCCTTGAATATTCAGTTCCCAACCCTGGTCCTCTTGCAGCCATGTCTCTGTAATTCCCACAACATCATATTTGCCAATTTCTAACTGAGCCTCAAGCTCATCCACTTTATTTCTTATACTTCGCGCATTCATATACAACACTTTGGCTTCGGTATTCACCTCCCCTCTCATTCCAGTTCCTATTGGCCCTGACCTTTAACTCTTATCCCTTCTCGAACTTTCCTTCCCATTAATTCGGGAGTCGTTTGTAACTTTTCCTGCAATCCCCTTTAACTCCATCTTTATACTCCCAATTTGTCAATCCCTCCCTCCCACTATTTAGTTTAAACCACACGTGTAGCACTACCAATCCTGCCTGCCAGAACGTTGGTCCCCCTCCAGTTAAGGTGTAACCCGTCCCTTTTGTACAGGTCACCCCAACCCCAGAAGAGACTCCAGTGGTCAAAAAGCTAAATCCTTGCTCCCTGCACCAGCCACCCAGCCACACATTCAGATCCCCTATCTCCCTGTTCCTGCTCTCACTAGCATGAGGTTCTGGAAACAATCCAGAGATAACCACTCTAGAAGTCCTGCGTTTCAAGCTTCTTCCTCAAGGGCCTGTCCCACGATGCGAGTTCACCAAAGAGCTCCCCCGAGTTTAAAAAAAATCAAACTCATGGTACCTCATCACGAGTATTTTTTTACTCTTGGAAATTTTTCACACTGTTGAAAAAACTTCACGAGTTTCCGCGTTTCCCGAGTACCTCGCGTTAAGCATTACGAGCCGCTGCAAGACATCCACGAGCTCCGACATTCTACGTACTTAGCACGGGTTTGATTTTTTTTTTAACTTGGGAGAGCTCTTGGGTGAACTCGCATCGTGGGACAGGCCCGAAACTCTCTAAACTCGCATTGCAGAATCTCCTTCCTCTTCTTCCCGACGTCATTTGTGCCTACGTACACAACTACTGCCGGCTGTTCACCTTCCCTCTCAAGGATGTTCCGAATTCGGTTCATGACATCTTGAACCCTGGCACCAGGGAGGCAACAGACCATCCTCATGTCCGCCTGCTGCCACAGGATCTCCTGTCCGCACCTCGGACAATAGAGTCACCCACCACTATAGCTCTGCCCGACGTCGGTCTCGCCGGTCGAGTCTCATCGCTAGGATTGGAGCCACCGACCTGTCCACCGCTCGGACTGGAAGCATCGTCTGCCCCGACAGCTCCCAAGAAGGTGTACCTGTTTTCATTTGGCACAGCCGCATGGGTCTCCAGCAATCCACGGTCACTCCTCTTTCTCACAGTCACCCACCTTCGCTCTTCCTGTATCCTTGGCGCGACAACCTCACGGCATGTCCTGTCCACGTAACTCTCGGTCTCCGGGATGGTCCTGAGGTCATCCAGCTGCTTCTCCAGTTCCTCAACACGTTCATTCAGGTGCTGCACCTGGACATAATTCCTGCAGGTGTAGTTTCCAGAAGAACCAGCGGTGTCCCTGACTTCCCACATCCTGCAGGAAACACACTGTACCAACATGCCTGCCATTTCTTCAACGGACAAATATCACAAATTTCCATCAAGTGTAGCCTCCTTTCCTTAGCCTCCTCGCCAAAGACTCTGAACCAAAGACTCACACATTTCTCACAAGGCACTTCCCTCTACAAGGCCGCTCCTCTAGAGCAAACCTTGCTTGTAGTGGCTGATTAATTGCCTAATTTGCCAATTTACCAATTTGCTAATTAAATTCCTCAGCCAATCCCCGCACTACTTCAACTGCCGCTCCGCTTCCGACCTTGCACGCTGTCTGCTTGTTCCGAGCCATCCTCCTACAACAGCAAGAACACGGCAAGACAAGAACTTCAGACACAGGAATCTCATCTGTTATGCCTTCAGCTCATTTGCAACCTACTTTCTGCTGAAACACAACCACTTTTGCTCAATGTTGGAACTCGCAATCTGCAAATGGAGTAGTAAATGGTGTAGAAACTAAATATTCTTTATCAAGCCTCACCTGTCAAGCTACAGGATTGTTTGGAGTCTGTAGACTGGGCAATGTTCAAGTTCTCGGCGACGGGCTTGAACGAATACGCCACAGTCGTTACAGACTTCATTAAGAAGTGTGTGGAGGACTGCATCCCCACCAAAACCTTCCCAGTGTTTCCCAATCAGAAACCTTGGATGAACTTTGAGATCCACACTCTTCTGAAGACCAGACACTGGACATTCATGTCTGATGATACAGTGGTCTACAAGAAATCCAGATACGACCTTGGTAAGGCCATCAAAAAGGCCAAAAGGGACTTCTGCTCCAAGCTGGAGGATGAGACAGATGTTCGGCAGCTGTGGCGGGGCCTGAATGCAATCACTTCCTACAAGGCAAAATCAGGAAGCAGCTCGAATGTCGGCGAAACATCACTCCCTGATGAGCTCAATGTGTTTTACGCACGCTTTGATGGGGAGAACACCGATGTGCCTTCCCGAGCCCCCATTCGCTGCGATGGTTCGAGGCCGACGTCAAGTAATCCTTCAGAGCGGTGAACCCTCGAAAAGCGTCTGGACCCGATGGTATACCTGGTCGTGTTCTAAAAACCTGTGCGGACCAACTGGCTGGAGTTTTTACGGACATTTTCAACCTCTCACTTCTGAGGTCTGAGGTGCCCACCTGCTTCAAAAGGGCATCAATTATACCAGTGCCCAAGAAGAGTAAGGTGACGTGCCTCAATGACTATCGACCAGTGGCACTAACGCCTGTGGTGATGAAGTGCTTTGAGATGTTGATCGTGGCGCAAATCAACTCCTACCTCGACAAAAACCTGGACCCACTGCAGTTCGCTTACCGCCACAACAGATCAACGGTGGATGCGATCTCGCTGGCCCTCCACTCCGCTCTGGACCACTTGGACGACAGAAACTCATATGTCAGGCTGTTATTCATTGACTACAGCTCGGCATTTAATACTATTATCCCCTCCAAGCTGGTTACCAAACTCGCAGAACTGGGTCTCTGCGCATCCCTCTGCAATTGGATCCTCGACTTCCTCATTCACAGACCACAGTATGTTCGTATTGGTGGAAATGTGTCAGACTTGATAAAAATCAGCACGGGAGCACCTCAAGGCTGCATGCTCAGCCCCCATGCTGTACTCACTCTATACTCATGACTGCGTAGCCGGTCATAGTGCGAACTCCATCATCAAGTTCGTTGACGACACCACTGTTGTGGGACGTATCACTGATGGGGATGAGTCAGAGTATAGAAGAGAGATCGAGCAACTGTCCATATGGTGCCAGCACAATAACCTGGCCCTCAACACCAGCAAAACCAAGGAACTGATTGTGGACTTTGGAAGGAGTAGGATGGGGACCCACAGTCCCGTTTATGTCAATGGGTTGATGGTTGAAAGGGTCAAGAGCTTCAAATTCCTGGGCGTGCACATCTCCGAAGATCTTTCCTAGTCCGAGAACACTGATGCAATTATCAAGAAAGCACATCAGTGCCTCTACTTCCTGAGAAGATCACGGAGAGTCGGTTTGTCAAGGCGGACTCTCTCTAACTTCTACAGCTGCACAGTAGAGAGCATGCTGACCAATTGCATCATGGCTTGGTTCGGCAACTTGAGCGCCCTGGAGAGGAAAAGACTACAAAAAGTAGTAAACACTGCCCAGTCTGATCTTCCTTCCATCGAGGGGATTTATCGCAGTCGCTGCCTCAAAAAGGCTGGCAGCATCATCAAAGACCCACACCATCCTGGCCACACACTCATCTCCCTGCTTCCTTCAGGTAGAAGGTACAGGAGCCTGAAGACTGCAACGACCAGGTTCAGGAATAGCTACTTCCCCACAGCCATCAGGCTATTAAACCTGGCTCGGACAAAACTCTGAACATTAATAACATTAATTATTTGCACTTTATCAGTTTATTTATTCATGTGTGTATATACTTATATAATGGTACATGGACACACTGATCTGTTTTGTAGTCAATGCCTACTATGTTCTGTTGTGCTGAAGCAAAGCAGGAATTTCATTGTCCTATCAGGGACACATGACAATAAACTCACTTGAACTTGAACTTGTTTCTGACATCAATAGTTTTGGCCATTGTTAACACTATTGTGATCTCTTCAAGAGCTAGAGTTGGGTAGTGAGTCCTCTTAATAATGTTTTAGGTCTGAGAATATTGTTAGCCTTCCATTCTGCTTCTCTCTCTATCTCTCTCACCAAAATGCAGTTTACTTGGTTGGTAGGTTTAATGATTCGGTTATTTCCCTAATTCTGCTCCATCTATTGGAATTACTTTTCAAGCTTTCTCTTCAACTTGATTTGTACTTTATAAAAGATAGACTCAAAATGCTGGAGTAACTCAGCGGGACAGGCAGCATCTCTGGAGAGAAGGAATTGGTAACATTTTGGGTCAAGCCCTTTCTTCAGACTGAGTCAGGGGATAACGAAAATGAGAGATATAGACGGTGCTGTAGAGAGATACAGAACAAATGAATGAAAAATATTGCAAAAATTAAAGATGATAAAGGAAACAGGCCATTGTTAATTGTTTGCCAGGTGAGAACACAAAGCTGGAGTGACTTAGGTGGGGGAGGGATGGAGAGAGAGGGAATACAGGGATTACTTCTGTCTTACTGCTCTATTTTGTTTTGTTTATTCCTGACTCTCAATTGTAAAGCGACTTTGAGTCCTGAAAAGCGCTATATAAAATAAATCTATTATTATTATTATTATTATTATTACTTAAAGTTAGATAAATCAATATTCATACCACTGAGTGGTAAGCTAGAGAAGCCATGGTTGTAACCAAGCGAAATATGAGGTGCCGTTCCTCCAATTTGCGATTAGCCTCACTCTGACAATGGAGGAGGCCCAGGACAGAAAGGTCAGTGTGGGAATGGGAAGGGGAATTAAAGTGTTTGGCAACTGGGAGATCTGGTGGATCCAGGCAGACTGAGGGGAGGTGTTCAGCGAAACGATAGTCCAGTCTACGTTTGGTCTCGCCGATGTATGAGTCCACATCTTGAACAACGGATACAGTATATGAAGTTGGAAGAGGTGCAAGTGGTCTTTATAGAGGTGGGTAATGGTATAGATAGGGGTTGATGTTGAAGGACATCGCTGCTTTCACTCTGGAGTGGGTCAATTAATGGTCTTGTGATATTCAAAATTCTCAAAGTAGCCGACTGATAAGTTAAAATGTTTAAATTTGGTTAATTTCTGTGTTTCATTGCTCTGTGTTAGGTATCTTCATATCTGCATGCTGTAGGCAGTGCTCTTTGTTGTTAAATGCATGTTTTGAGTCAAGGATGATTAACCATAGTTCTCCACAACTTTTCAGATGCAGGTTGTTTAGTCCTTTGGTTTTATGCAGTTAACTTCTTTTCCTTTGTGCATCCAATTGATTTAGGTCATCCCAAGTTATGGAATCATACCTCCTCCACTTGGTATCGGCACAACATTGCTTCATTCAATTCCGTGGGATGCCATCTATTTTCAGGTTTCTAGAGGACATCCTGACGTGTAACCTGAATTATATCAATTACCTTGCAGGTCCCAAATCCAGTTTTACCCAGACGTAGATGGTTGTGGAATACTTCTCAACATTTTTTCTCAATCTGGATGATTTTGTGAATTTGATTTCCTGGAACAGCCACATTCGGTCTCTCTCGGCACATGTGCGGTTCCAACAATTACTGTGGCCGCAAATGCTGCACCATCTTGAACAAAACACATTGTGCAGGATGAACTCAATGGGTCAGGCAGCATCTGTGGAGGGAATGGACAGACAACGTTTCGAGTTGGGTCTTCTTCAGACTGATAGTGTAGGGGGGTAGAGAGCTAGAAACAGTGGAGGCAGGGCAGAGATGGCAAGTGATGGGTGGATACAGGTGAGGAGGTATGATCAGCTGATAGGTGGAGTAAGTGAGAATCTAGAGGTGAAGTTGAGACAAAAGGTTGTCAGATAATGAGAAACGAGGATTGAAATGAAAAGCCGGAGGAAGATTTATGAGTGGGGACAAGGGGGAGGGGAAAGAGGGGGAAATAGATGAATCAGGGATGGAAGAGGAGAGTACGGAGGAGGGAACAGGAGCAGGGTGGCTGGAGTTTGGGATAAGTGTTGCGGACACAGTGCAAATATTTGGCAAATCGGTTGCCAAATCTGCGCTTGGTTTCGCCAGTATAAAGAGGCTTCCATTGAGACTGCTACATCTGCAACTTCTTGTTTCATTCAGCCCATCCCACCAAGACTGCCTCCTCCCCAGGTATTTTCCCCTGCGACCGCATTAGATGTAACATCTGTCCCAACATGTTTATCTCTATAGCACAAGAACAAGAACTTCAACCCACCATGTCTGTGCCAAACCTGATGCCAAGACCATCACTTATCTACCTGCATTAACCAATACCTTCCATTACCTACATATCCATATGCCTATCCAAGGGTAAATGTCACTATCACGTCTGCTTCAACCACCACCCCGCCACCACTTCCCAGGCATCCATGAACCCTCTGCATAATAAAGTTGCCCTGCTCATCTCCTTTAAATTTTGCCCCCTCACCTTGAAGCTTTGTCCTCTCCTTTTGACTTTTCCATTCTGGAAAATAGATCTTGACCGTCTGTCCTATCTCACAATTTTATATACACCTTTCAGGTCTCCCACAACCTCCATCATTCCAGAAAAAACAACCCAAGTCTGTCCAACCTCTCCCTGTAGCTGCTAGCCTCTAATTCAGGCATTATTCTGGTAAACCTTCTCTGCAGCCTTTCCAAAGCCTCCACATCCTTCCTGTAATGTGGGAAACCAACAGTGCACACAATACTATCAATGTGGCCCAACCAAAGTCCTATAAAACTGCATCATAATTTCCCCGCTGTAATATTCAATGCCCTAACTTATGAGAGCAAGCATGCCATATGCCTGCCACATACAGGGATTCAGAATTGGATCCAAGGATCCCTCTGTATATCAATGCTATTAAGGGTATGCCATTATTTGTACATTTCCCCCTTACATTCCCCTCACTTCCATTCAGGGGCCCCAGCAGCCCTTCCAGATGAGAGAGGTTCAGCGCACCTCCTCAAACCTCATATTCATTGTTGGACGAATTACAGATGGCAATGAGTCAGATATAGAAGGGAGATCGACCGACTGACAAAATGGTGCCAGGACAACCACCTTGCTCTCAACATCAGTAAAATAAAGAAACGGATTGTTGACTTTAGAAGAGGAAGGTTGAGAATCTATAAACCTGTCTTCATTGACAGGACGATGGTGGAGAGAGTCAAAAACCTCAAATTACTGGCCGTGCATTTCTCTGAAGATGTCCTGGACCCAGCACATTGATGCAATCACAAAGTAATCTTCCTTGGAATATTGAGGAGATTGGGTACGTCAGAGAATATTCTCTTGAACTTCTACAGGTGCACAGTATGGAGCATATTGTCTGCTTGCCTCACAGCCTGGTTCACAACTAGAATGCCCAGGAACAAAGAAGTTTGCAAAAAGTAATCGGAATCGAGAACCAGAGGACATAGGTTTAAGGTGAGGAGGAAAAGATTGAATACGAACCTGAGGGGTAACAGAAGCAACATTTCAGAAATTCTTTCTCCTAAATATCAAATTTATTTCTGTGCAAAAATACTTAAGTGTTGAACTGGGTAGCTGAAGGAATATATTGTAATATGATTTCCACATTGATGGTGCAGTTATGAAATTAATGGAGTGAATGGTTTTATTTCTGTTCATACCTGTTCTATCAATAGTTTAATCTCAATCATCAACAGAATCAAACAACATTAGCCATCTTGTTTGTTTGGCGATCGTTTCACCGAACACCTCCGCTCGGTCCGCAATAACCAACCTGACCTCCCGGTGGCTCAGCACTTCAACTCCCCCTCCCATTCCGTATCCGACCTCTCTGTCCTGGGTCTCCTCCATGGCCAGAGCGAGCAACACCGGAAGTTGGAGGAAATGCACCTCATACCTTGGGTAGTCTGCATCCTGGTGGCATGAACATTGAATTCTCCCAATTTTGCTAGCCCTTGCTGTCTCCTCCCCTTCCTCAGCCCTAGGGCTGTCTCCTCCCATCCCTCAGCCCTCGGGCTCCTCCTCCGACTTTTTCCTTTCTTCTCCCCACCCCCCATCAGTCTGAAGAAGGGTTTCGGCCCGAAACGTTGCCTATTTCCTTCGCTCCATAGATGCTGCTGCACCCGCTGAGTTTCTCCAGCAATTTTGTGTACCTTCGATTTTCCAGCATCTGCAGTTCCTTCTTAAACACAATTGTTTGTACATGTAACAGGTATCTCTGGTTGTTAGGGCATCAAATAAACACAAACATTGTTGATAGAATAAGCTACGATTAGGCAATCTTGAAAGTATCAAATCTCACATCTGTTCCTGATGATTTTAGTGCACACAAGACAGCAGAAATAAATGTTTTCTGCAGCTCCATGAAGTAAATGTACAAGTAAGCTACCTCATTAACTGGGAAGAGCACACACTTGATTCTGATCAGCACTAAATGTGTTTCTATGTCGTGGAAGCGGCAGTAAAGATTCACTTGTCCTGGCAATTGACGTAAAGAATGAGTATAAAAGGGCAGTTCTGGTGAAATGCAAATGTTAAGATGTGAACAATGTGGCTAATGAGACATGGGCAAGGGTAACCGGAAATGTCCAGGTCCTGTTAGATGCCCTATTGTCAGTTGGAAATGGTATTCACTAATGACTTGTCCTATTGTGTTGGGGAGGGTCACAATTTACTGACATGGAAGATTGACATTCAGTGACGCAGAGAACATTTGTTAATTTAGCATAGGAAATGCTTTGGTTGCCCTTTTTAAAAAACTCGTTGGTTGTTTCTGAGGTGGAAATTGGTGTAAAGTTTCAAAAGGAACTAATGGCATATACTGGCACTGATGATTAATGGACAAGGCTAGGAAGATCTACTTCATGGCTGAAGCTGTAACTGATCTTTCTGCAATGCAGTGGACTTGACCTCTGTGCTCCGGAGCACAAGAACATTTCACATCATCACTTCCCCTTTGTTGCTTTAAAGTCAATTACTTCAACTTTCCTGGGGCTTACAGGGGAATTATTGAAAGCATAATTGTGTAAGTATTCAACCTCTTTGAAATCCATCAGATGAAGCAATTCATGCTGATCTCAAACTAATTGATTGCAACACTTCTGCAGGCTTTAACTAGCAGGGAAGTTTCAGGAATGGAATACCAACAATTGCAAATGGAATTGGAGGATTTGTAAAGTAAACTTGAAATAAAAGTGCCTATGTGTATGAGCCATCTGTTTCCATGGGATCCTTGTATTCCAGGGTTTGACTGTTTTCCAAAATTAATTTATCAAACTTAAAAGGAAAAGAGCCGTAAATAATTTTCTTCCGATTGCAATTTTCAAAGAAATAGAACAAATAGTTTAGATGACGGTATATTATATGTTAACTTGGTGGGATTGAAGTCTATTTTAAAGTTTATGGCAATTTTTGTTAATGCACAATTTGTATACATAACTTATTTTTTAAATTCTGTTTATATTTCACACAAAGATATTGGAGGTTCTCAGAAGCACTGCCTTGTAACTAGCGACAGTGCGGCTGCTGCCTTCACGACATATGGTTGGTCACGGTATGTATAAATGATGCTGTCAGAAGATTGGCATTCACCTCATTAGTGGCTTAATGCAATGTATAATTAAATGAACTTTCAGCTGTGTTTCCTTGCTTTCTGAAAATATCAACAGGGGGTGAGAACAGTCCCAGAATGGAACATCATTTGGCCTCCATATCTGAGGAAGCATGTGCTGGCTCTGGAGAGGGTCCTGAGGAGGTTTACAAGAATGATCCCAGGAATGAGTGGGTTAGCATATGATGAGCGTTTGACAGTACTGGGCCTCTACTTGCTGGAGTTTAGAAGGTTGAGGGGGGACCTCATTGAAACTTGCAGAATAATGAAAGGCACAGATAGAGTGGATGTGGAAAGGTTGTTTCCACTGGTGGGAGAGTCTAGGACCATAGGTCATAGCCTCAGAATTAAAGGGTGCTCTTTTAGAAAGGAGGTGAGGAGGAACTTCTTTAGTCAGAGGGCAGTTAATCTGTGGAACTCGTTGCTACAGAGGGCTGTGGAGGCCAAGTCAGTGGATATTTTTAAGGCAGAGATAGACAAATTCTTGATTAGAATGGGTGTCAAGGATTATGGGGAGAAGGCAGGAAAATGGGATTAGGAGGCAGAGATCAGCCATGATTGAATGGCAGACTAGACTCGATGGGCCGAATGGCCTAATTCTACTCCTATAACTTGTGAACTGGTGAACTGTTGCAATAGTATTCAGCAGTGACTCAACCAACTGGAATCACTGACCGTAGAGTAGACACAGACAGGAAGAATCACCCGACAGACCCTATGTGTCACTATCCATTGCACTTGAAGAGCTGGAAAAAAATTTGCCCCTTTTTATGTGTTGGAAGGAACTGCAGATGTTGGTTTAAACTAAAGATAGACACAAGATGCTGGAGTAACTCAGCGGATCAAACACCATCTCTGGAGAAAATGAATAGGTGATGTTTCGGGTCGAGACCCTTCCTCATACTCTTTCGATGCTGTTTGTGAGATTATTCAACTAGATATTCTCCACTCTGTACTTTGGAATTGATTGATTGAATGACACAGCATGGAAACGGCAAAGAAACCATCGATCACCCTTACTGTTTGATGTACATGAGGAAAAAGTTATCGTTTTTAAAGATTATTTATTAACAGAGATTATTGAGCTTTATTTTGTTTATTTCACTAACTAATGCATACTTTCTTTGCCTTCCTCCTTTTGGATTAGATTAGATTAGATACTTTTATTCTCACATGTGATAGTGACATTTTAGAGGCTTTTCGATAGGCGTATTCTTCTGCAGGGAATGGAGGGAAATGGTTCACGTACAGCCAAAGGAGGTTATTTTAACACCGTACACTTCCTTATCTATGTACCAGCCACTCTCCTGACATTAGTCTGAAGAAAGGTCTCGACCCAAACTGGCACCCATTCCTTCTCTCCAGAGTTGCTGCCTGTCCCGCTGGTTTACTTCAAACAGTTTGTGTTTACCTTCAAGGTTATTTTAACTTGGCATCATGTTCAGCACGGGCATTGTGGGCCGAAGGGCCTGTTCCTCAATTGTACTGTTCTATGTGAATTGCGTGTTCTCCTGCTTTGGAGGAGGCAGCAACATTTTAAAAGATTAAATGAGCTATGAGCAGGTCAAGAAGCTGCCTGACCAACTTACAGCTCCATTTACAGGATCATAGCCAGGTTAACCATTGACATATTTGTAAAATAAGGCAACTAATGAATGGATAACAGCAAAGCCAGAGAGACCAAATGGCATCAACAGTAAATGTCATGATTACAGTTTATAATCAACGTGATGTAAAAGGTACTGTATTAAATATATTACACATATATTTGTATGCCAGTGATGAATGATGGGTGTCTAAGAAAACAGAAGTTGTGATGATTGAGGTATAAGTGAATAGGAATGTCCTCAGAAGCTTACAGAGTCAAAGATGTTACATGGAAGAACAAAGTTGGCGTGTTGAGGTTGAATATTGGCAATATTGCCAGTACTGGAAGTAGAAAAATAATAAGCATAAGGCTGGAGGGGCTGGCACGGGGACGGTGAAATGTCGAAGCCCCGAGGCACACAAATGTAACTTGATTATGATGACTGATTGACTGGCATTTCACATCTCCAACATTTGCTCCCTTACCATAATATTATTTGCCTGCAGTTAGGTGCCTGCACCGAGTAATACTTCCAGCCTGTGCAAACTTCCTTTACTTTGTCAATCAATGCAGCAACCCTATCAGGAAACGATAACATACTTTCCTGTTTATACTTTAATTGTATGACTGATTTAAGAAGCATTCATTCTGTAACTTCATTTCCATTTCTCCAGATCCTGTTCCCTCGCGGCTGTTAAGTGATTGTAAATTGTGCTAGCGTTGGCTTGATTATAGTCAGTATTTGTTACCTGCTGTATTATTACAGGAATGGAAATGTTCATCTGTTCAATTTGCCTATTCTTTTGTGCTTGTAGTGGTGTTTGATGATAAACTCCTGATGCTGTAATATTTAAATGATCATTATGTAATAATGATCTGCGTTCGACTCAGCTACCATGTTGGAGATAGTAATGTGGAGGAAGGAACTGCAGATGCTGGTTTAAAGTGAAGATAGACACAAAATGCTGTAGTAACTCAGCGGGACAGGCAGCATCTCTGGAGAGAAGAAATGGGTAAAACGTCGCCCATTTCTTCTCTCCAGAGATGCTGCTTGTCCCGCTGAGTTACTCCAGCATTTTGTGTCTATGTTGGAGATAGTGTTTCCTTTCTGTAATTGTCATTACGCTGCTTTCGTTTTTTCAGTATGATTCATTCTGCTCATAATAACAATAGCTTGTTCGTCTAGAATACCTTCATAGCAGTAAAATATTGCAGCATTATCAAGCACCTTTTGGCGCTTAGCCAGACAAAAGGAGAGTAAGGAAGAGGTCCAGGAGTAACAGCGGATCAGGCAGCATCACTGGGGAAAATGGATAGATGATGTTTTGGGACAAGACCCTTCTTCATCTGATTGTAGGGGGGTAGAAGAAAGGTGGAAATGGGAAAGGCAGGACAAAGCATGGGAGGTAATAGGTCGACACAGGCAAGGGAGTTTTTTTAGGCAGATGATTGGAACAAAGGCTAGAGATAAGAAAGAAAGGTGTGAGACAGGTTTGAAGAGTTGTGGATTGTGAAGCCAGAGGGAGGGGTGGGTGGAGGTGAAAAATGGGTGGGAGTTCAGGTGGGGCAGAGGGGACGAAAGGAGGCAGGAAGAGGTTGGGGGAGGTTGGGGGTTTGTGAGAGGCTTCCTAAAATTGGAGAATTCAATGTTCATACCGTTGGGTTGTAAGCTACCCATGCGAAATATGAGGTGCTGTTCCTCCAGTTTGCATGTGGCCTCACTCTGGAAATGGAGGAGACCCAGGATAAAGGTCATTGTGGGAAGAGGAGATCCAGTAGGCCTTGGTGGACTGAGCATAAATGTGCAGTTGCAACGTCTTAGCTAGGTCTCACCGATGTACAGGAGGCCACATTGGGAACACCGGATGCAGTAGATGAGGTTAGAGCAGATGCACATGAACATCTGTCTCAGCTGGAAGGACTGCTGTGGCCCCAGGATGGAGGCGACGGAGAAGCAGTTGTTACATCTCCTGCGGTTGCAGGGAAAATGCCTGGGGAGGGGGTGGCTTGGGTGGGAAGGGATGAGTGAACGGAGGAGTTGCAGAAGGAGTGGTCTCTGCAGAAGACAGAAAGGGGTGGAGATGGGAAGATGTGATTAGTGGTCTCCCCCTTCTCCTCCCTGCAATCATTCTGAAGAAGGGTCTCAACCTGAAACATCACCTATCCATGTTCTCCAGAGATGCTCCCTGACCCGTTGAGTAACTCCAGCACTTTGTGTCCTTTTGTGTATCAATCAGTGTCTATAGTTCTTTGTTTCTACATTCTGACTACTCCATTGCAAAATCTTTGGTCAATAAGGTGTGTTTTACAGATACTCTAATGGACGTAAGGGAGATAAAGAGGTAGAGAGTATTAGGGAACAAATTCCCGGGCTTTGAACTTTGGCAGCTGAAGAAGGCATGAGCAGCAACAGAGGTGAAATTAGTGGCATGGAAAATTCAATAGGCCACATTCAGATCGGTCTAGTGATCTTGGAAGGTTATGTGCTGATGGATTTTCATAGATAGTTGCAGTGTGTGGGGTTGGGTGTGTGCGGGAGGCCTGGCAAGCATTTGTAAACAAGGATGAGGATTTTAAATCGAGGTGTCCCTTATCATGCATCTAAACACTGTAAATAGGTATGTTACAATACTTACCTTAAGTGGCGCTGCAGTTCTGTCACTGCCCGTGTGCACGACTTTGGCGCCGTTGAGAGGGGGGTGGGTTTAAAATGCAGTATTTCGGAAGCCTATTCAAATCGATTTTGAACAGGCTATTTAGTTGATGAAGAAAAATCGCTTCGACTGCCGACCTCTGGAATTATTTTTAAACTGCGCTTACTAATTTAATTACTGTAGTAAATTAAAAATCATCTTCTAAAGCCGTGAACGCCGACAACGGGACGGACCTCACGTAGGTGACAAGGCAAGGTACACAGTTTATTTTTTCATTAAAAAGTGCTTCTTAGGATACCTTTAATCAAAATTTCACGTTGCGAGAATGTGACATTCCCCATACGAACCGGCAGTATTTTTCCTGCTGACATGGGGTTTAAATTCACCGCAAATGCAACGTTCCAATTGATCACGTTCCAGAAAATCTCACTCGCAAGATGATTTAAATGGCCATTAATTTACGGGAATTAAACATTAAATTCCTTCCATTTGGCCTATAAATTAATGACAATGACATTTAAAAATCATTTTATATTGTGAATTCTTGTGTGAATGTTATTTGGACACTTAGGCTATTTAAAAATGTTCATCTTTTCTTAAGAAATTGATAGATGTTTAGATCTAGTAATTTAATTTTGTAATTCACTACAATTGGGTAACTAACTAATTATATGCTTTAATTTCAGGTCATCCAAGTAAGATTGTTTCATATTTGTTTCAGAATACTTCAATCTATAATAACTGAAATTTCTTTCAGTTCTCTTAATTTTTAAGAAAGTTATGGGCTTTTGACTGTCCTTGATCACAGCTTTTGTGTTAAGTCAATGGAAAAGCAATAGGGAAGAAGATGCTAATTTCCGAGTATGAAAATGGCCATAACTTTTTTAATACTGAAGATATGCAAGTGAATTAGGTGTCAAATTAAACTTATTTTTATGTTTTATCTGATGGGATAAATTGCAGACTTGATTTTTAAAATCCCAAAATTTGTAACATTGCTACTGTAAATGGATCGATTGTAATCATTTATTGTCTTTCTACTGACTGGTTAGCATGCAACAAAAAGCTTTTCACTGTACCTCAGTACACGTGACAATAAACTAAACTGAACTGAACCAGGAGCAATGCAGTTCTGTGGGCACTGGGTTACAAGTGAATCAAACTTAATGAGAAGTAAGTAACGGGCAGTTGAGTTTTGGATGAATTCAGGTTAATGAAATGTAATAATAATAATAATGGATGGGATTTATATAGCGCCTTTCTAATACTCAAGGCGCTTTACATCGCATTATTCATTCACTCCTCAGTCACACTCGATGGTGGTGAGCTACTTCTGTAGCTCACCACAGCTGCCCTGGGGCAGACTGACGGAAGCGTGGCTGCTAATCTGCGCCTACGGCCCCTCCGTCCACCACCAATCACTCACACACATTCACACACATTCACACGCAGGCAAAGGTGGGTGAAGTGTCTTGCCCAAGGACACAACGACAGTATGCACTCCAAGCGGGATTCGAACCGGCTACCTTCCGGTTGCCAGCCGAACACTTAGCCCATTGCGCCATCTGTCGTCCCAATATGAGATGAGACATGCCAACCAGAATTGTCATTGGACTGGTCAGGTCCAGAAGTAGCAAAGGCATGGCGGAGCTGAGGCAGAGGTTGTGTCAAAGCAGATGCCAGAGTTCAGAGTGCACCTTCATGGTACAAAACTCATCTCAAGGTCAAATATGACACCAACGCTTCAAGCAATCTGGGTCATAAATAAAGATAAACACAAAAGGCTAGAGTAACTCTGCGGGTCAAACAGCAACTCTGGAGAGAAGGAATACGTAACATTTTGGATCAAGATCCTTCCTCAGACTGAGAGTCAGGGGAAAGGGAAAGGAGAGATATAGATGGCGATGTAGAGAGATGCAAAAAAGTAACGATGATAAAGGAAACAGGCCATTGTTAGCTGTATGTTAGGTGAGAACGGGTTACAGACAATGAGACTCAACAAGACAATTTTGAAGCTGGTATGACTTGGGTGGGGGAGGGATGGAGAAAGAGGGAATATCAACACTCATACCGCTGTGTTGTAAGCTGCCCAAGTAAAAGATTCCTCCAATTTGTGCTGGACCTCACTCTGACAATGGACAGAAAGGTCAGTGTGGGAATGGGAAGGGGAATTGAAGAATTTGGCAACCGGGAGATCAGGTATGTCCAGCAGGACTGAGCGAAGGTGTTCAGCGAGACGATCGCCCGGTCGACGTTTGGTTTCGCCGATATCATAATAAGATTTTCCATGAGAAAAGCTTTGGTACTCGTGTACTGCAGGCACGGAATTGGCCGTTGTGTCACAGAATCAACACTTACAGTTCCTTGAAAGAGAACCGGCTTCTTCCAAGGTTTTCAAGAAGAATAAAAGTACAAACACACCATGTGATTCAACCTAAAGCTCCAAATGATGTGTTATGCATGCCATAGATGAATAAGGAGGCTAAGGAAATATCCAGGTTAAGAAATAACCCTCATTAATATTTTATCTTTGTAAATAAAAAGTGATGAGATTCACAATTTAGAAAGAAAGAACTGCAGTTGCTATTTTACGAAAAAGGACTTAAAGTGCTTCAATAACCCAGCGGATCAGGCAGCATCTCTGGAGAACATTTCACATCCGGTCCCTTCTTCAGACTTGTGGTGGGGAAAAGGAGGAAACTGGAGGAGAGGAAGGGTAGGGCAAAGCCTGGGAATGAATAAATGGATGCAGCTGGGGTGGAGCGGAGGGGGTTGATGGGAAGATGGTTGGACAAAAGCCGAAGATGTAAAGACAGAAGGTGTGAGACAAAAAGAGTGAAGAGTTGTGAATTGTGAAACTAGAGGAAGGAATATAGATGGAAGGGGAGGAGGAAGGGAGCAATAGGTGTGAATCCAGGTGGGCACAGGGAAGAGATGGGCGGGAGGAGAGGGGAGGGGTGAAAGTGGGAGGAGGGGGAAGAAAGGGGGGGTGGGTGATAGTACCTAAAATTGGAGAATTCAGTTGAAAACTACCCAAACTACCCAAATATGAGGTGCTGTTTCTTCACTTTGTGTGTGGCCTCACTCTTGGCAATGGAGGAGGCTTAGGACAGAAATTCCTAATTTCGTTTTTTCCCAAGTCACAATTATGTGGAGCTTTGTAAACCCTTTAGTCCTCCCATTGCATTCATTGCTACCAACACAACAAGATGCAGCAAAAGAGTGCAGTGGATGTATAAACTTCTGATAACTTTAATCAAAAGCAATAGGCAAATTTTAACAGTTTAGTTTATTCTCACGTGTACAGTGAAAAGCTATTCCAGTCAGCGGAAAGATAGTACATGATTACAATCGAGCCATTTAGTCAAAGAAAAGCCACACTCAGCTCATGATAAACCCAGAGCCATGCTCTTGCCACCTCTGGACTTGACCTCACGCATCATATTTTTCACCTGGATGGGTGGGAGTGAACGCCATTAGATGTCCAACCACTCTCAGCAACACATATTTAAACGAGTTTCAAAACTACCAGTGCCTGACTGAAAGAATACCATAAGAGATGTGAAATATGCTATTGATCTGCTAGCGCTCCATAATAAAAGTTAGCATTGCCTAGAAGGTAGACACAAAGTGCTGGAGTAACTCGACAGGTCAGAGAGCATCTAATGAGAAAAGGAACAGGTGACGTTTTGGGTCGAGACCCTTCATGAGGTCTGTTCATGTGTAGGAAGAAACTGCAGATGCTGGTTTACACCTCAGATAGACACAAAATGCTGGAGTAACACAACGGGACAGGCAGCATCTCTGGATAGAAGGAATACGTGGTATTTTGGATCTCGATTTGAAACATCACCCATCCCTTCTCTCCAGAGATGCTGCCTGTCCTGCTTAGTTACTCCTGTGTGTTGTGTCTATCGGAGGTCTGGTCATCATGGGTCTGAAGAAGGATCTCAACCCGAAACGTCACCTATTTCTTTTCTCCAGAGATGTTGTCTGACCCGCTGAGTTACTCCAGCACTTTGTGTCTATCTTCGGTGTAAACCAGCGTCTGCATTTCCTTCCTACGTTAACATTAACTCCATGAGTTTAGAAGCCTCATTTATATTGATTTCCCATTTGTTATAGGTTTTAAGTTTTTTCCACACCAGTAGGTCCTCAGTAATTAAGGGGTTATGTAAACAACATTGGCTCTGAATGGCCATGAAAACAGCGTGCTTCAGACTTCCAAAACTGGTGCCACTGTGCATGTGCCACATCTTGCATGTTTGATTGTGCATGTGTCTTCCTGGGCTACAGTCTTTTAACTATGTGAGCTCAACCACAACAAGGTACAGAGTGAAACAAATTGTTGGCAAAATCAGACTCACTTCCCTTGTATAATATCAGGTCATGCGCATAATAGTATTCAGAACTAAAAGTTGGCAGCACATTAGATGGTAGATTAACTCTGACTCAAACTGAAAGCCAAGTAGTCGCAGATGAGTGCTTTGGAAATATCAAATGGTGGGAATGATTGGAAGTAAGCAATATTTTAATTAATTCCTTGTTGATTTTTCTCCTTGTTTGCACATGCCTATGAGGATAAAACGCTGCTAATAATTATCAATGTCCTGAACTGGTCTGCAGCTATTTTAATTATAGAATTACAGCCGTCACAAGTGCTGCTTGCATTTGTCTCATTGTAATTCATCACACAGTGAGTGGATGATCATCCAGTCAAGACATACATTAAAAAAAAAAATAGTTTAAAGAATAATTGTTCATTGCATTTTTATGTTGGAATGTTTTGCTAGCCGTTGTTTGAAGAAGAGTTGTTAATTACAAACCTGGCTAGGGGCTTTCCCTGCTTCTCATGGCATTATGCTTACAATTTTTTGTCAATGGCTTGAAATTTATAATTGAAATATTTGATGGGCCAATTATCGTACTATCCTGATGAAAATTGAAAACACATTATTGAAATAGTCCAAAATTATGCTGACTATCCCTAACCAGCCCCTGTTTTTCCAAATGTATGTCTATCTTATCCCTCAGATTCCTTCTCAGTAAGTTTCCTACCACAGATGTTAGGCTTACCGGCCGATAGTTCCCATGTTTTTCATTTTCCTCTCTCCAAGCTGACCTCCAACTATCATTCATATTTATACCAGTCTGCTAGCTGAGCCCCCGCTGAGATGATATAATTTGCAACTGGCCTCTCTAAGACAAGAACTTCTCAATGTTACTCAGTATGGTCTTTTCCTGAGCCATCAGTGCAAGCCAGCACCTTCCCACATCTCATTCTGTAGCCTCTACAATAATGTTCTCTAGGACAGCTAGATTAGGCAAAAGTAAATTCAATACAAGCACTGGGGGGGTCTGTGTCAACTGGCCCCTGGTCTTTGAACTGTTTTGTTATTGGTAGGCCCTGTTTTTGGATTGTCATAAATTGGAGGAATAGCATCTCATATTTAGCTTGGGCAGTTTATAAGCCAGCAGTATGAATATGGAAGGTAGACACAAAATGCTGGAGTAACTCAGTGGGACAGGCAGCATCTCTGGAGAGAATGAATGGGTGACATTATTCCAGCATTACTCTGCAGATACTGGAGAGTTACTCCAACATTTAGTGTCCACCTTTGATTTAAACCAGCATCTGCAGTTCTTTCCTACACAGTACGAATATGGCTTTCTCTAACTTCAAGTAACCCTTGCATTTCTTCGCTCTTTATCCCTCTTCCACCCGTCGTACTAGCTTCAGTCATCTTGTTGAGCCTCAACGTTTGTAACTTGTTTTTGCCTCGCCCACAGCTAACAATGGTCTGTTTTCTTTATCATCGTTAATTTTTTGCATATCTTTCATTCCTTTGTTCTAAAAGGCCTGTCCCACTTTCCTGAGTTACTCACGAATTCTCCCGAGTTTTCCCGTTGATTCAAACTCGGAGAATATCCGTAGCGAGTCTGTAGCGAGTCCGTGGGAGGCCGTAGGAGTCCGTAGATATTTCATAGCGGCTCGTAATGCCAGCCGTAGGTGCTCGGGGCAGCAGGTAAGTCGGGACGTTTTTTCAGCATGTTGAAAAATGTCCATGAGTAAAAAAAATAGCCTCTTGTACCTACGGTTGGCTATTACCGTAATTCTCCGAGTTTGAATCAAGGGGAAAACTCGGGAGAATTCGTGAGTAACTCGGGAAAGTGGGACGGGGCCTTAAATCTCTCTACATCAGCATCTATATCTCTCATTTCCCTTTCCCCTGACTCTCAGTCTGAAGAAGAGTCTTGACCCGAAACATCACCTATTCTTTTTTTCCAGAGATGCTGCCTGACCTGCAGAGTTGGCCCAGTTTTCTGCGTCTATCTCCTGTTTTTGAATTGTTTGTTTAACTATACCTGGTGTGATAGGTTTATCCTTGCTGGTGTTGAAGACAAAAGTGACCATTCAGCGGATGTGAGACTGGTGCAGAAGGTAGTGCATGGGACTTGTGTTTTTTTTATTTTATTTTTTTTAATATTTTTATTTATTTGAAGTATTGTACATTGCAGTGATATCAACCAAAAATAACATAATACATTTCTTGTACCACTTCTTATTTTAAACTTTAAAAAGAAGAAAGATAGAAAGAGTTAGCAAAGATAGTGAGTGAGTGAAAGAGTGGTCCAGAGAAACCCGTAGGAACGTAAACCACAAGAAAGAGTTAAAAAGAAAACCAAAGAAAAAGAAAGAAAAAAATAGAGAACAGAAGAAAGTAAAATAAGATAAGATAAAAGGGATGTACCTACTTCGTATCTTTACACACCCCTCACCAGGTCCTGAAACCAGTTATTTTCAAAGTTATGTTGCACCCTATGCTTGTAATAAGTCGATAAATGGAGACCAAATCTTTTGGAAATGGTCTGATTTGCCTGCTAAGAGGAATCTCATGTCTTCCAGGTGTAACTATTCGGACATATTTGAAATCCACATTTTTATCGTTGGTGTGGGAGCATTTTTCCAGAATTTAAGTATACGTTTTTTTGCCATTATTAAGCCGTAATTAAGGAAGCTCTTTTGGAACAAAGTCAGCTCAAAGCTGTCTTCCATTGTTCCGAAAATAATCAGTTCATGGGACTTGGTTGATTCAACTAAAACACATCTTGATGCCATGTTGCCATCTAGTCAGTGTTTAGGTCGCATCTGTCAACATTCCAGATTTACTCCCGGTGCCTCATGCTAGTGAGAGTTTCGTTTAGTTTAGAGATACAGGCCCTTCTGCACCGACCAGCAATCCCCGCACACTAACACTATCCTACACACACGACGGACAATTTACATTTATACCAAGCCAATCAACTTACAAACCTGTACGTCTTTGGAGTGTGAGAGGAAACCAAAGATCTTGGAGAAAACCCACGCAGGACACAGGGAGAATGTACAAGCTCTGTACAGACAGCCCCCGTAATCAGGATCGAACCCAGTCTCTGGCGCTGCAAGTGCTGTCTACTGCTGCGCCACTGTGCCGCCCAAAATTAGAAATAGGAAAATAGGACAGAATGCGTGGCTGAGGAGTTGGTGCAGGGGGCAAGGGTTCAGATTTTTAGACCATTGGGATCTCTTCTGGGGCAGTGGTCACCTGTACCAGAGGAAAGGATTGCATCTGAACTGGAGGGGGACCAGTATCCTTGCAGGGAGGTTCACTAGTGCTACTCTGGAGCACTTAAACTATAGAGGCACATGGACGGAGGGGCGGGGGATGGGGGAACCAGAGTGTAGGACAGAAATTGAAAGGAGCGATGGGAAGGTAGTGGTCAGGAAGTCTTAACGGTAGGATGGGCAAGGAGAGATGAAGGAATATGGTGACGTTGATGGGTTGAAGAGTATTTACTTCAATGCAAGGAGTGTTGTGGAGAAAGCAGATGAACTTGGAGCCTGGATTGATACTTGCAACTTTAACGTTGTGGCCATTGTGGAAATGTGGTTGCTGGTGGAATATGACCGGCAGCTCAATGTTCAGGGGCTTCGATATTTCAGACGTGATCGAGAGGGAGGCAAAAGAGGTGGAGGTGGAGTAGTTGCTCTGCTGGTCAGCGAGGAGGACATACTGGAGGATTCATCAACTGAGATGGTATGGGTGGAACTTATATTAACAAATATGAAAGGTGCAAGCACTCTAGTGGTATTGTACTTCATGCCCCCCGATAGCAAGTGGTGATAGGCAAACAGATATGTAGACAGTTTATCGAAGGATATCAAAGCAACATTGTTGTCTTCATGGGTGACTTTAACATTCCCAATATTGACTGGGGCTAGCTCAGTGGCAAAGGCTTCGAGTGGTCAGAATATCAGAGGTGCTTCCAAGAGGGTTTCTTGAAACAGTATGTGGATAGTCCAACACAAGAAGGAAACACACTAGACCTTGTGTTCAGCAATGAGCCTCGCCAGGTAACTGGTGTTTCTGAGCATTTTGGGGATAGTAATCACAAAACAAACACCTCCAGATTCAAAAACGCACACCTCCACATTCAGGGACAGTTTCTTCCAAGCTGTTATCAGGCAACTGAATTGTCCTACCACAACCAGAGAGCAGTGCTGAACTACCATCTACCTCATTGATGACCCTCGGACTGTCTTTGATTGGACTTTGCTGACTTTACCTTGCTTTAAACATTATTCCCTTATCATAGAAACATAGAAACATAGAAAATAGGTGCAGGAGGAGGCCATTCGGCCCATCGAGCCAGCACCGCCATTCATTGTGATCATGGCTGATCATGTTTCCATACACAGTAAATCGCTCGATTGTAATCATGTATTTTCTTCCCGCTGATCAAAAGCTTTTCACTGTACCTCGGTCCACGTGACCATAAACTAAACTAAACTAAACTTTATAAGTTTTAAGGTTGTTTTGAATATGAAGACTGGTCTTTGCCGGGAGGTGCTAAATTGGAGTAAGTAAACTACAGTGTCATTAGGCAGGAGCTCGGGAGGGTAACTTGGGAGCAATTGTTGTTGGGTAGGTCCAGATCTGGTGTGTGGGAGTCGTTTAAAGACCAGTAGATCGATATTCATACCCGACATGTTTCAGTAAGGAGGAGGGATAAGGATGGCAAAGTAAGGGAACCTTGGATGACCAAGAGGAAGCGTATGCAAGGTTTAAGAGGTTGGAATTAGACAGGGCCTTTGAGCAACATAAAGTAGGAGGAAAGAACTGAAGCAGGCGATTAGGTGCAAATGAGGCCACAAAATGTCGTTTGTGAGTGATTAAAGAAAATCATAAAGGTTTGTATACCTATATAAAAAACTAGATGGTAATGAGGGAGAAGGTAGGAGTGCTGAAGGATAAAGGGAGGAATTTGTACCAGGGATGTAGGCGTGGCACTAAAGGAGTAGTTTGCATCTGTTTTCACCATGGAGATGGACATGGAGGACAGTGAGATCAGTGTGGAGAACACTAATAACAAGCGCAGTTTGAGATTAAGAAAGAGGAGATGTTGGGGCTCTTAAAGAGCATTAAGGTGGATAAATCCCCAGGACCTGATAGGACTTATCACAGGTTATTGTGAGAGGCAAGAGGAGAGATTGTGGAAACCTTGATGAAGATCATTGTGTCGTCTCTAGCCACAGGCGAGGACTCGGATGACTGTAGAGTTGTCAATGTTAATCCTTTTGTTAAGAAGAGAAGTAGAGAGAATCCAGGGAACGAGATGATCCTAGCAACAAAGGGTTTGACTGTGGGTTTTGATGCAACCACCCAGGAAGAGACCCACATTAACAGTGTACACTTCACCACCACAAATAAATGTCTTTCTGCAGCAGTCGATGAATTGGCTGGTGGGACTGCTGAGGACTATGCGCAACATATTTGCGAAACAGTTGGCAATTTGTGTAAAACTTACACTTATTTCAATGAGCAAGCAGATTTCCAAGACACCAAGGCAAAAGATAATCGACAACATTTCAAATACACTGAGTGACAGGTGTGCAGCTAATCATGCTGCTATTAGGATTGTGAACAGTGAGTGGGGTAAATCTTTGAATGAGCTCTACTGCCACTTGCATCCTCTTGACTCCATCGCAACATCAGTTCGCTCAGCCCTCAAAATGCAGAAAAAATCCGGAGGACAATTCTTGTTTGGGAAAGACTGTCTAGCAGTAAATGTCATACTGCAGATGAGCAAACTTCGGTACAAGAATGGAAAAGGGGACCCAAAAGGATTTGTTGCATATTTGGATGAAAGGAACATCCCCTGAGGTGTCCTCCCACGGTACCGTGGCAACAGATTGCACATACTGTTTCATATTAGTGGCAAGCTCATAGAATATTATAATGACTTTGTTGCCCTGCTGAATAGCGGAACATCCTGTGGGGGGTTGAAAAGCGCCATCCTCCATGACTTCACCCAGGCTGAAGCAAAAGTAGAACTTCAGATATTGGGCTTACTTGGCAAATATCTGACTGGGCCTTGGATGAAGCGCTTCTACACTTCAAGCCAGAATCAGATCAACCATGTTGATGGCATCAATGTGGTTAAAGGGGTGATTGCTGCTCTAAAGGAAGCCACAGAAAATCCAGACAACTTGATATTGGCAAGGGAAAATTTATTCAGTGAGGAGGTACATCTTGATGCCACGTTGACAAAACTTCGGGAGCTACCAGTACATCCACAGTTCAGTTCAAAGATGAGGACCTGTCTTCAAGCTGTCATCACTGTGTTGGAGAGGAGGTATAGTAAATACTTTGAACTTGATGTAACTGAGAAACTGAAGGAGGAGACTGCATCAGCAAGATCACACAACATTGATGCGGAGGAGATAATGGGGATGTTTAACTCATCGAAACAGAAATCTCCCAATGCCGCCATGTGTTATTTGTCATGTAGGATGCGGGCCTGCAAGAATAGAACAGTCAATTACCTTGATAATCTCGAGGAGCATCATAGGGAGGAGGTGCTCTGTAAAGCAGTGACATGGGGAGAGTGCAGAGGAACAGACGGAAGAAAAAACAGAAGGAATTGAGAGCAGAAATCATCAAACGACAGAAAGACAAGGAGCATGCTCGGGACAGGAAAGAGAGGAAAAAACTAGGAAAAAAATTGAAAGAGACTGATTTAAACAGCATTCCGGAAGTGGCGGCGCTGTCGTACAGCAGCGGCTCGCCTGCAGTCCGTCTGTTTTTACTTTTTTTGTTGTTTTCTTTTGTCCTGTTTCAGTTAAATTTTAATTTATTAGGTTGTGTATGTGTGGGGTGGGGGGGTGAAACATGACTTTTGTCTCTTCCTTCGGGGGAATGCGACTTTCTTGTCGTATCCCCCTTCTCTGCCTCCGTCTGCGCTGAGGCCAAAATGGCGGAGCTGCCGGCCTCCAACTCCAACTGCGAGCGAGCGACCGACCTCGAGGCTCCGGAGGCAGAGCCAGGACTTACCAGCGCGAGGCTGGCCAACTTCGGGGCTGCGGTGGCGTTCCGGCGGTGGCGACCGAGGTCACTGGTGGCGACCTGAGTCTGGAGGCTCGGCCGCAGCTGGCCCAGTGGACGACATCTTCGGGAGCGCGAGGCTGGCCAACTTCGGGGCTGCGGTGGCGTTCCGGCGGTGGCGACCGAGGACACTGGTGGCGACCTGAGACCGGAGGCTCGGCCGCGGGCCCAGTGGACGACATCGTCGGGAGCGCGCAGGTCACAGGTTGGTGACCTGTTTTTCTGGGGCTCACGCAACTACAGCTGCGTCCGCTGGACTGGAGGGCGGCAGCTTCGGCAGCTTCGACCACCCCGGGCCGCGGAGTTTGAACCGGCCCGTCGCGGAGCACGGATTCGGCCGCTGGACTGGCTTACCATCGCCCGGCGGGGCCACAGCATCAGAAGCCTGGATCGCCTCAGCGCAGAGGGAGAAGAAAGCGGGAAGAGACAGAGACTTTAAGACTTTTGCCTCCATCACAGTGAGGAGGTGCCTGGTGAACTCACTGTGGTGGATGTTAATTTGTGTTTATTGTGTGTTTTGTCATTTATTATTATATGTATGACTGCAGGCAACGAAATTTCGTTCAGACCAAAAGGTCTGAATGACAAATAAAGGAATCTCTAATCTCTAATCTCTCTAATTCGCAGAGATTATCCGAATTTGGACTACTCCAAATGTGGTGATCTACAGGACATTCTTAATGGGAAAGTAGTGGGCAGAAAGGCATGTCATGCATGGTTTGAAGAGCAAAAACTTGTAGTTTACAATGCCAAAATTGAAAAGTTGAGGAAAAACAAGATGTACAGAGTTGCTTATTGGTTGCAATCTGAGGAGTATGATGCCAATGATATGCCAATGTTCCAGCTAGCAACTGATCTTCTCCATAAAGACTTAGTCTTTTGCTGGAAATTGTAATTTCTTTACATATCTGTTACGGACTTACGGCATATACAATAATATTAAAGTTCTGATCTTGAGAATATCACATTTTTGAATTTTCAAGGCAGTCTGGGTGTTTATTACTATTTCCGTCACAACGGTCAATTTTGTAATTAGCTACAATTAGGTAACTAACTAATTATATGCATTAATTTCAGGTCATCCAAGTAAGATGTTTCATATTTGTTTCAGAATGCTTCAATCTATAATAACTGAAAATTTCATTCAGTTCTCTTAATTTTTAAGAAAGTTATGGGCTTTTGACTGTCCTTGATCACAGCTTTTGTGTTGTCAATGGAAAAGCAATAGGTAACAAGATGCTAATTTACGAGTATGAAAATGACCATAACTTTTTTAATACTGAAGATATGAAAGTGAATTTGGTATCAAATTAAACTTCTTTTAATGCTTTATCTGATGGAATAAATTGCAGACTTGATTTTTAAAATCTCAACGTTTTGTAATGTTCCTAGTTGTTTAAGAAACAACTGCAGATGCTGGAAAATCGAAGCTGGACAAAATTGCTGGAGAAACTCAGCGGGTGATGCAGCATCTATGGTGAGGTGAGGTGATGGGATGATGATCCACCTATTCCTTCGCTCCATAGATGCTGCCACAACCACTGAGTTTCTCCAGCAATTTTGTCTAGCTTGCATTTACGTCCAAGTCATTTATATATATATATATCACAAGCAGCAGGAGTCCTAGCACAGATCATCCGCAGTATTCCACTGGACACAGCCTCCATCCTGATTATTGTCCTTCCACCAGTACACTCTGTCTTCGATCAGTAAATCAGTTCCAAATTCATACGACCAAGTCACTGTTAATCCCATGCATCCTAATCTCCTGGATCAGTCGACTTTATTAAATGCCTTACTAAAATTCATGTGTACAACATCCACTGCCCCACCTTCATCAACCTCCTTCATCACCTACTCAAAAAACTCAGTTAAATTAGTAAGACATGACTTGCTGTGTATAAAACATGCAGCCTGTCCCTAATGAACCCATTCTCTTACAAATGGTAGTAAATTCTATCCTGAAGATTCCTCTCCAATAGTTTCCCTACCACTGACATGAGACTCAATGGCCTATCGTTCCCTGGATTCTCTCTACTTCTCTTCTTAACAAAAGGATTAACATTGGCCACTCTACAGTCATCCGAGTCCTCGCCTGTGGCTAGAGACGACACAATGATCTTCGTCAAGGTTTGCAACTCAGGAATAGCTCCCAATTCTCGGGCCATAACTTCAACTGCACTGCGTCGAGGAACATGATCCAGATGAAGTCCACTCCGCTTGTAGAACTGGCTTATCAGGATTGGAATGTTTGCTGTGGGAGTTTTGTTTACAATACAGTCAAACACATGCATCCTTGTTGTTGAGGAGTAAGTCTTCTGGTCCACCTTTGACTTGACAATACTGGCAGCCTGCAGAGTTTCAATTATTTCTTTGAGGTGTCTCACATCCTCTTCCCTGTCCTTTAGTTTTTCATGAACTTTTCTGTACTGGTGAATTGAAACATTTTCCTCTTTTTCTTACTGCCACGAAACTTGAGCAATTGTCTGTGTGCTTTTTTATGTCTCAAAAACTCTGCCTTGTGCACATGTTTCCCCACGTAATTTGATTTTGAGTTCCTGAATCTTTCTGTCCTTTAAATCTATTTGGTTTTGCTTTCTCTTTAAGGCTTGATTAGCTACACATTTGGGAGTTTTCAACCGTGCCCTAAGTTCACTGATCTTTCGGCGATACTTTAGTGGAAGAGCGACCTTGAATGTGGACAGAAAGTTTAGTCTTTTCTTCAATTTCTGTTTCCTTGGTGAAAGACTTAGAAATTCTCTGCTACATCTGGTTGAAACACTAGATGTCGATGGCATTGGTTCAGGTGAGGCAGCAGCTGTCGTTGGCGTTGCTAGATTCAGTGGAGGATGCAGACTATGACTCTCATCGCCCATGTCCTCAGTGTCTTGAAATATGGGCACTTGGCTTTCAGCTGATGTCAAGGATTCAGGATCTTGAGCACCAGGCGGTGGAATGCCATCTAAAGAAATGTGTTGACTGCCTTCTGGAAGTTTAAAAGTTTCATCACAAATTTTCATAAATGCTCCAAGTTCCTTGGGATTGGTGAGTTTTTTAAACTTAAGCAAAGTCCGGTTAACGAGAGTCCTCACCCTTGAGTTAACAGCAGCAAATGAATAGCCTTCTGCATCCGACAAAGAGAAATGTGAACTCAGCGATTTCTCTGTTTCAGACAGACTTTTTCCAAACGAGGTATACAAGTACAAGATGTGTCCATTTTTAAGATCCCTCTTAGACTCGGGCATGACAGAGAAATTCACTTCAAGTTGAACTCTAGCTATGCCTGGCTGGACATTTGGATTCACAATTTTGCATTTCTTCTTCGGAGACATCTGTTTATAATGTAAATTAAAATAAACACTGAACAGCATTAACAGAAACAAGTTATTATTTGCAGTTTTAGAAAAAAAGGTAGAAATGATAAAGTTAAATGCTAAAACAAATAGTAAATTACCAACAAAAATTCATATTCATCAGTTTCATCAAATCAATTAAATTCATCTAAATTCAATTACTAGATCTAAACCTATCCATTTCTTAAGAAAAGGCTAAAAAATTTAAATAGCCTAAGTATCCAAATAACAAACTGATCCCATCCACACAAGAATTCACAATATAACATGATCAAAAAGGGCCACTTTTCAACATAATTGTATAAGGGGTAAGAGTGTTGTAAAAACAAGCCTGAAGGCTTTGTGTCTCAATGCAAGGAGCATTCGTAATAAGGTGGATGAGTTCAATGTGCAGATAGTTATTAATGAATATGATATAGTTGGGATCACATAGATACATAGATACATAGAAAATAGGTGCAGGAGTAGGCCATTCAGCCCTTCGAGCCTGCACCGCCATATCACGGAGACATGGCTCCAGGGTGACCAAGGCCGGGAGCTGAACATCCAGACATATTCAATATTCAGGAGGGATAGACAGAAAGGAAAAGGAGGTGGGGTAGCGTTGCTGGTTAGAGAGGAGATTAACGCAATAGAAAGGAAGGACATTAGCTTGGAGGATGTGGAATCGATATGGGTAGAGCTGCAAAACACTAAGGGGCAGAAAACGCTAGTGAGAGTTGTGTACAGGCCACCTAACAGTAGTTGTGGAGTTGGGGATGGCCTCAAGCAGGAAAATAGAAATGCGTGCAACAAAGGTAAAACAGTTATAATGGGTGACTTCAATCTACATATAGATTGGGTGAATCAAATTGGCAGGGGTGCTGAGGAAGAGGATTTCTTGGAATGTATGCGGGATAGTTTTCTAAACCAACATGTAGAGGAACCAAAGAGAGAGCAGGCTATTCTAGACTGGGTATTGAGTAATGAGGAAGGGTTAGTTAGCAGTCTTGTTTTGCGTGGCCCCTTAGGCAAGAGTGACCATAATATGGTTGAGTTCTTCATTAGGATGGAGAGTGACATTGTTAATTCAGAAACAAGGGTTCTGAACTTAAATGAAGGTAACTTTGAGGGTATGAGACGTGAATTGGCCAAGATAGACTGGCAATTGATTCTTAAAGGGTTGACGGTGGATATGCAATGGAAGGCATTTAAAGACTGCATGGATGAAATACAACAATTGTTCATCCCAGTTTGGCAAAAGAATAAATTAGGGAAGGTATTGCATCCGTGGATAACAAGGGAAATCAGGGATAGTATCAAAACAAAAGATGAAGCATACAAATTAGCCAGAAAAAGCAGCCTACCAGAGGACTGGGAGAAATTCTGAGTGAAGCAGAGAAGGACAAAGGGCTTAATTAGGAAAGGGAAAATAGATTATGAAAGAAAACTGGCAGGGAACATAAAAACTGACTGCAAAAGTTTTTATAGATATGTGAAGAGAAAAAGATTAGTTAAAACAAATGTAGGTCCCTTGCAGTCAGAAACAGGTGAATTGATCATGGGGAACAAGGACATGGCAGACCAATTGAATAACTACTTTGGTTCTGTCTTCACTAAAGAAGACATAAATAATCTGCCGGAAATAGCAGAGGACCGGGGGTCAAATGAGATGGAGGAACTGAGTGAAATCCAGGTTAGCCGGGAAGTGGTGTTAGGTAAATTGAATGGATTAAAGGCCGATAAATCCCAGGGCTAGATAGGCTGCGTCCCAGAGTACTTAAGGAAGTAGCCCCAGAAATAGTGGATGCATTAGTGATAATTTTTAAAAACTCTTTAGATTCTGAAGTAGTTCCTGAGGATTGGAGGATAGCTAATGTAACCCCACATTTTAAAAAGGGAGGGAGAGAGAAAATGGGGAATTACAGACCAGTTAGTCTAACATCGGTAGTGGGGAAAATGCTAGAGTCAGTTATTAAAGATGGGATAGCAGCACATTTGGAAAGTGGTGAAATCATTGGACAAAGTCAGCATGGATTTATGAAAGGTAAATCATGTAGAGTGGATAAGGGAGAACCAGTGGATGTGTTGTATCTGGACTTTCAGAAGGCTTTCGACAAGGTCCCACATAAGAGATTAGTATGCAAACTTAAAGCACACGGTATTGGGGGTTCAGTATTGATGTGGATAGAGAACTGGCTGGCAGACAGGAAGCAAAGAGTAGGAGTAAACGGGTCCTTTTCAGAATGGCAGGCAGTGACTAGTGGGGTACCGGAAGGCTCAGTGCTGGGACCCCAGCTATTTACAATATATATTAATGAACTGGATGAGGGAATTGAATGCAACATCTCCAAGTTTGCAGATGACATGAAGCTGGGGGGCAGTGTTAGCTGTGAGGAGGATGCTAGGAGGTTGCAAGGTGACTTGGATAGGTTGGGTGAGTGGGCAAATGCGTGGCAGATGCAGTATAATGTGGATAAATGTGAGGTTATCCGCTTTGGTGGCAAAAACAGGAAAGTAGACTATTATCTGAACGGTGGCCGATTAGGAAAAGGGGAGATGCAACGAGACCTGGTTGTCATGGTACACCAGTCATTGAAAGTAGGCATGCAGGTGCAGCAGGCAGTGAAGAAAGCGAATGGTATGTTAGCATTCATAGCAAAAGGATTTGAGTATAAGAGCAGGGAGGTCGACTGCAGTTGTACAGAGTCTTGGTGAGACCACACCTGGAGTATTGCGTACAGTTTTGGTCTCCTAATCTGAGGAAAGACATTCTTGCCATAGAGGGAGTACAGAGAAGGTTTACCAGACTGATTCCTGGGATGGCAGGACTTTCATATGAAGAAAGAGTGGATAGACTCGGCTTGTACTCGCTGGAATTTAGAAGATTGAGGGGGGATCTTATAGAAACTTACAAAATTCTTAAGGGGTTGGACAGGCTAGATGCAGGAAGATTGTTCCCGAGGTTGGGGAAGTCCAGAACAAGGGGTCACAGTTTAAGGATAAGGGGGAAGTCTTTTAGGACCGAGATGAGAAAAACATTTTTCACACAGAGAGTGGTGAATCTCTGGAATTCTCTGCCACAGAAGGTAGTTGAGGCCAGTTCATTGGCTATATTTAAGAGGGTTAGATGTGGCCCTTGTGGCTAAAGGGATCAGGGGGGATGGAGAGAAGGCAGGTACAGGATACTGAGTTGGATGATCAGCCATGATCATATTGAATGGCGGTGCAGGCTCGAAGGGCCAAATGGCCTACTCCTGCACCTATTTTCTATGTTTCTATGTTTCTATGATTTTTAAATCTCACTGTCACAAACTTATATGCCAAATAGAAGGAATTTAATGTTTAATTCCCGTAAATTTATCTAGAAACATCCACTCAAAATATAATCAAAATTATTATTTTTTGCACAATACATGTGACTAAAACTGTTGTGGATATTTAGTATAAAAAATATTGATCATGGATAGAGAATAACACAAAATATAGATGATTTAGATGCTCTTGTGACATGATTTAAATCATCTTGCGAGTGGGTGTTTCTGGAATGTGATCGATTGGAACGTTGCCGTTGCCATAAATTTTAAGCCTATATCGGCAGGCAAGACACGGTCGATTCGTATGGGGCCTAAATAACATTTTCGCATCGTAAGATTAGACTAAATCCACCCCAAGAAGCAAGATTATATGTGAAATAAACGATTACCGTTTGTTTTGTCCTGATGTTGCGATCCGTGACGTTGAAGGCATTGAGGGCGTTAGAAGTCACGTTTTATTTTAATCCAGCGATTAAATTATCCAGCGATTTTAAAAAATAAAATAAATCCTTCTCTGACAATCAATACAAACCTGCATTTTAATCCCGCCCCCCACCCTCAAAGGCTCCGGAGTCGCACACAGCCAGTGGCAGATCTGGAGCGCCGCTGAAGGTAGGTTTTGTAACATCGCTAAAACAACTGGACTTAAATGTAGACGGGTTGGTGAGTAAGTTTACAGACGACACCAAGGTTGCTGGTGTCGTGAACTGTGAGGTAGGCAGTCAAAATATACAGTGGAATATAGATCAGCTACAGAAATGGGTGGAGAAATGGCAGATGGAGTTTAATCTGTGCAAGTGTGAGATTTTGCAGTTTGGGAGGTTGAATGTAAGGGGAAATATACAATTAATAGCATGACCCTTCATAGCATTGATGTACAAGGGATTGTGGCTAAAGTGCAAATCCCTGAAAGTGGCAAGACAAGTAGAAAGAGTTGTGAAGAACGTGTGCGGACGTGGCGTCGAAGGACGAGAAGCCGAGGCAAAGAAGTGGAAGCCAAATAACTTAACGGAAACAAAGCCAAAACGCCAAGCGTACGAAGCCGAATCGCCAACTAACCGAAAGGGTGGGACGCCTAAAAGCAAACTAACCGAATGGGCGGGACGCCTAAAAGCAAGCTAACCGAAAGTGCGGGACGCCTAAAAGCAAACTCACCAAAAGGCCGCTCTGCCGAAACGCCAACTCACTGAAAGGCTGTGTCGCCTACAAGCCAAACCGAATGGCCGCTCTGCCAAAAAGTCAAATAACGGACATGACGTCGCCGGGGGGCGGGACTTGTCAGCGATTGGTCCAGTCCCCCGCGTCCATCACATCACTGGCTGATGGAGACGGGAGGGTGGGGGTCCTTTTCCCACACAAGGCATAGGTGACTGAGCAATCTGAACTCGAGCACCAAGTTGTAAGCGGCCGAAGGAGCGCATCCCTCGGGGCAATCGCCACTCTCCCACGGCCACGGCCACGGCCACGGCCGCTCTCCGCCTTGTCGCCCCCATGCGGCTGCACTGTGATGGGCTGTGTGTCGGTCAGATGATGGTGATGGTCGACTGATTGCTGCCGGTCGTCGGACCCCCAGATGGCCGGCGGTCTGGATTAATGCACCGGATCGGCTGCTGAGCCAGGGTCGCCCGCGAAACACCTTCAGCGACAAGCTGGATATTCCCGCTGTCAAAGAGTGGCGGCGGTCATCCACCACCTCTGACCAACTTGCAGCAGCAACGCCAGCGGCAGATCGAGTCGGTGAAGAGTTTGCACAGTGGGTGAGTGCGGCGCTCCGCTGCTGGGCGGTATCGCTCCCGCTATTCCCACTTCCCCTGAGCAGCATCGCCACCGCCATCCCTGCTATTCCCCCCTCCCCCGGTGGCATCGCCACCGCTACCCCCCCTGGGTGGCATCGCCCCCGCTACCCCCCCTCCACCATCGCCATTGTCGCCCCCGCTATCCATCCCCCCAACTTAATTAAGCAGGTTCCTGAATGTAAGAACTATTTATACATGTAACATTTTTGTTTTTCAATCAGTAACTCTTTTTTGAGTTGCAATGCCGACCTCGTCCAGTGGGAAGGGCTTCGGCAGCTGGTTTCATAGTGCCTTCATTGTTGGTAGGTGCTGATCTTTCACCTCTGCTCCACCCGGCGCTGCTGACACACAGCCCGTCACAGTGCGGCCGCACGGGGGAGACGATGCGGAGGGCGGCCGTGGCCATGGAAGAGTGGGGGCTGTCATGAGGGATGCGCTCCTTCGGCTGCTGACACACAGCCCGTCACAGTGCGGCTGCACGGGGGAGACGATGCGGAGGGCGGCCGTGGCCATGGAAGAGTGGGGGCTGTCATGAGGGATGCGCTCCTTCGGCCGCTTGCAACTTGGTGCTCGTGTTCAGTGCCCGGTCACCTATGCCTTGTGTGGGAAAATGACCCCTCACCCTCCCGTCTCTATGACGCAGCTTTTCGGTGAGTTGCCGTTTCGGCAGAGCGGCCTTTCAGCGAGTCTGCTTTTAAGCGTCCCATCCTTTCGGTTAGTTAGCTTTTAGGCATCCCGCCCTTTCGGTGAGTTGGCGTTTCGGCTTTGTACGCTTTCGGTGATTTGGCGTTTCGGCTTTGTTTCCGTTCAGTTATTTGGCTTCCACTTCTTTGCTGCGGCTTCTGATCCTTCGACGCCACGTCCGGGTACCGTGAAGAAGGCATATGGCATTCTTGCTTTCATAGGTCAGGGCATTGAATATGAGTCAAGAAATCATCGTGCAGCTTTATAGGACTTGAATTAGGTCATACTGGGAGTATTATGTGCAGTTTTGGTCGTCCCATTATTGGAAGGATGTGGAGGCTTTGGAAAGGGTGCAGAGGAGATTTACCAGAATGATGCCTGGATTAGATGTTATTAGATCCATGGAGAGGTTGCACAGACCTTGATTGTTTTGTCTAAAATGCTGGATTATGCGGGGCTACCTGATAGAATTATATACAATTATGAGCAGCACAGGCTACTTAATTGGATCCAAAATTGGCTTGTTGATCTCATGCAGAAGGTGTGAAGAAGGGTCTCAACTGAAACATCACCAATTCCTTCTCTCCATAGATGCTGCCTGTCACACTGTGTTACTCCAGCATTTTATGTCTATCTGTAGTGGTGGAGGGATGCTTTTCTGACTGAAAGTCTATGACCATTGGTGTTGGCATTTAGATATTTGTTGGTTTGTGATATATATTGATGACTTGGATATGTAGAAGGCATGATTAGTAGATTTACACATGGCACAAAAATTGATGGTGTTGACTCATGAGGAAAGGTGTCCAAAGATACAGAGGAACAGATCAGATGGAAAACTGGGCGGAGTGTTGCTAGATGAAACGGCATTCTGGCAATTCTTGCCTGAGGGCAGCACAGTGGTGCAGCGGTGGAGTTGCTGCCTTACAGTGAATGCAGCATCGGAGACGTGGGTTTGATCCCGACTACGGGTGCTGTCTGTACGGAGTTTGTATGTTCTAGTGTATGTTCTCCCAGTGACCTGTGTAGGCTTTCTCCGAGATAGACAATAGACAATAGTAAAGTAAAGTAAAGTAAGTTTATTTATATAGCGCCTTTCAATCAGATTACTGAAACCAATACGCTTCACAGACAATTAACCATATAAATAAAAATAAAAAGGTAGAATAAAAAAGACACGACACACTATTTAGAGATTCAACATGAACATCCCGCCACAGCAGAGTCGACACTCTCCACTGTGAGGGAAAGGCACCAAAATGTCCAGTCCTCCTCCCAGTCCACCCGAGATCGGGGCCAGTCCGAGGGCTCCGCAGGTGCAGGAGTAGGCCATTCGGCCCTTTGAGCCATCCAGATTTAATGTGATCATGGCTGATTCGGTTTTCTCACACACTCCAAAGACGTACAGGTTTGTAGGTTAATTGGCTTGGGGTACCACATATATCTCCCTGCTGCCTGCCACAAGAAAAGTCAGGTCAAGGATCCTCCTCAATCACTGCCTCCTCCCAGTGACTGAAGAGCTGCTTCTCAAATAGGTTTTCATCCATTTAGAGGAATAGTAGATGTGATCTTCACCCGAGGAGCAGCACCATCCACTGCTGGAGCGTGGGATCATGAGAACATAGGAGCTGGAACAGGCCTCTCGCTCCTCAAGCCTGCCTTGCTATTCATTGTGATCTTGGCTGATCTGCCTCAGCTCTCATTTCTACTTCTGTGCCAATTCCCAATAGCCCTCAATTCCCTGATATTTCAAAACTTGATCTACTTCTTCCTTAAACAGCCTGAATGATCCAGACTCCAGAATCCAGGTGATTAGAGAATTCCAGAGATTCCTCACCCTCAGCAAAGAGATTATCTGACATAGAAACATTGAAACATAGAAAATAGGTGCAAGAGGAGGCCATTCGGCCCTTCGAACCAGCACCGCCATTCATTGTGATCATGGCTGATCATCCCCTATCAATAACCCGTGCCTGCCTTCTCCCCATATCCCTTGACTCCACTAGCCCCTAGAGCTCTATCTAACTCTCTCTTAAATCCATCCTGTGACTTGGCCTCCACTGCCCTCTGTGGCAGGGAATTCCATAAATTCACAACTCTCTGGGTGAAAAGGTTTTTTCTCACGTCAGTCTTAAATGACCTCCCCTTTATTCTAAGACTGTGGCCCCTGGTTCTGGACTCGCCCCAAACTGGGAACATTTTTTCCTGCATCTAGCTTGTCCAGTCCTTTTATAATTTTATATGTTTCTATAAGAACCCCCTCATCCTTCTAAACTCCAGTGAATACAAGCCTAGTCTTTTCAATCTTTCCTCAAATGACAGTCCCGCCATCCCTGGGATAAATCTCGTGAACCTACGCTGCACTGCCTCAATCACAAGGATGTCCTTCCTCAAATTAGACCAAAACTGCACACAATACTCCAGATGTGGTCTCACCAGAGCCCTATACAACTGCAGAAGAACCTCTTTACTCCTATACTGAAATCCTCTTGTTATGAAGGCCAACATTCCATTAGCTTTCTTCACTGCTTGCTGTACCTGTAAGCCAACTTTCAGTGACCGGTGTACAAGGACGCCCAGGTCTCGCTGCACCTCCCCCTTACCTAACCTAACCCCATTGAGATAATAATCTGCCCCCTTGTTTTTGCCGCCAAAGTGGATAACCTCACATTTATCTATATTATACTGCATCTGCCACGCATCTGCCCACTCACTCAACCTGTCCAGGTCACCCTGCAACCTCCTAACATCCTATTCACAGTTCACACTGCCATCCAGCTTTGTGTCATCCGCAAACTTGCTAGTGTTGCCCCTAATTCCCTCTTCCAAATCATTAATACATATGGTAAACAGTTGCGGCCCCAACACCGAGCCTTGCGGCACTCCACTCGCCACTGCCTGCCATTCTGAAAAGGACCCGTTCACTCCTACTCTTTGCTTCCGGTCTGCCAACCAATTTTCTATCCATGTCAACACCCTAACCCCTATACCATGTGCTCTAATTTTAGTCACCAGTCTCCCGTGCGGGACCTTTTCAAAGTCTTTCTGAAAGTCTAGATACACTACATCTACTGGCAACCCTTCATCCATTTTACTTGTCACATCCTCAAAAAATTCCAGAAGATTAGTCAAGCATGATTTCCCTTTCATAAATCCATGTTGACTTGGACTAATCCTTTTACTGCTATCCAAATGCCCCATTAGTACCTCTTTAATAATTGACTCCAGCATCTTTCCCACCACCGAAGTCAGGCTAACTGGTCTGTAATTCCCCGTTTTCTCTCTCGCTCTTTTCTTGAAAAGTGGGATAACATTAGCTATCCTCCAATCCACAGGACATTTTAAACAACTGCCCCCTCATTTTGTAACTATGTCTCCTCATTTGACACACTTGAAAATAAGTACTCCTGTTTGAGTACTGTTGAGGGGGACAGCCTTCCTGCGGGTAGCAACAGCGGCCGGGCCTCCGGCACAGAGACCAGCCCTATTGCTCAGAAGGGTAGGGAAAAGAAGAGGAGGGCAATAGTAATAGGGGACTCTGTGGTTAGGGGGTCGGATAGGCGATTCTGTGGACGCAGTTAGGAGACCCGGATGGTAGTTTGCCTCCCTGGTGCCAGGGTCAGGGATGTGTCTGAACGCGTCCAAGATATCCTGAAATCGGAGGGAGAGGAGCCTGAGGTTGTGGTACATATAGGTACCAATGACATAGGTAGCAAAAGAGAAGAGGTCTTGAAAGGAGAATTTAGGGAGTTGGGAGGAGAGTTAAGGAGAAGGACTACAAAGGTAACAATCTCAGGATTACTACCTGTGCCACGCGACGGTGAGAGTAGGAATGGAGTGAGGTGGAGGATAAATGCGTGGCTGAGGAACTGGTGCAGCGGGCAGGGATTCAAATTTCTGGATCATTGGGACCTCTTTTGGGGAAGGTGTGACCTGTACAGAAAGGATGGGTTGCACTTGAACCCGAGGGGGACCAATATCCTGGCGGGGAGATTTGCAAAGGCTACTGGGGAGACTTTAAACTAGAACGGTTGGGGGGAGGGACTCAAATAGAGAAAGCTAGTGGAAAATGTGGGAGGCAGGAGGCAGAGAAGGGAAGCACTCGGACCCAAAATGTAGGGGAGAAAGAAGAAAAAGATAATAAACAGAGAATAAGTGGTGGTGGGTTTCTTAAATGTGTATATTTTAATGCTAGGAGCATTGTAAGAAAGGTGGATGAGCTTAGAGCCTGGATTGACACCTGGAAGTATGATGTTGTGGCGATCAGTGAAACATGGTTGCAGGAGGGCTGTGATTGGCAAATAAATATTCCAGGATTTCGTTGCTTCAGGGGTGATAGAATTGGAGGGGCAAGAGGTGGGGGTGTTGCATTGCTTGTCAAGGAAGATATTACAGCAGTGCTTTGGCAGGATAGATTAGAGGGCTCGTCTAGGGAGGCTATTTGGGTGGAACTGAGAAATGAGAAAGGTGTAGCAACACATATAGGGGTGTATTATAGACCGCCTAATGGGGAGCGAGAATTGGAAGAGCAAATATGTAAGGAGATAGCAGATATTAGTAGTAAGCACAAGGTAGTGATTGTGGGAGATTTCAATTTTCCACACATAGACTGGGAAACACATTCTGTAAAAGGGCTGGATGGTTTGGAGTTTGTAAAATGTGTGCAAGATAGTTTTTTGCAGCAATACATAGAGGTACCTACTAGAGAAGGGGCAGTGCTGGACCGCCTGTTAGGAAATGAGACAGGGCAGGTGGCGGAGGTATGCGTCGGGGAGCACTTCGGGTCCAGTGATCACAATACCATTAGTTTCAATATAATTATGGAGAGGGTCAGAACTGGACCTAGGGTTGAGATTTTTGTTTGGAGAAAGGCTAACTTTGAGGAGATGCGAAAGGATTTAAAAGGAGTGAATTGGGACATGTTGTTTTATGGGAAGGATGTAGAAGAAAAATGGAGGACATTTAAGGGTGAAATTTTAAGAGTACAGAATCTTTATGTCCCTGTTCGGTTGAAAGGAAATAGTAAAAAATGGAAAGAGCCATGGTTTTCAAGGGAAATTGGACACGGTTCGGAAAAAGAGAGAGATCTACAATAATTATAGGCAGCATGGAGTAAATGAGGTGCTTGAGGAGTATAAAGAATGTAAAAAGAATATTAAGAAAGAAATTAGAAAAGCTAAAAGAACATATGAGGTTGCTTTGGCAAGTAAGGTGAAAGTAAATCCAAAGGGTTTCTACAGCTATATTAATAGCAAAAGGATAACAAGGAATAAAATTGGTCCATTAGAGAGTCAGAGTGGACAGCTATCTGCAGAGCCAAAAGAGATGGGGGAGATATTGAACAATTTCTTTTCTTCGGTATTCATGAAGGAGAAGGATATGGAATTATGTGAGGTAAGGGAAACAAGCAGAGTAGCAATGGAAACTGTGAGATTCAAAGAAGAGGAGGTGCGGACACTTTTGAAAAATATGAAAACGGATAAGTCTCCAGGTCCTGACAGGATATTCCCTAGGACATTGAGGGAAGTTAGTGTAGAAATAGCAGGGGCTATGACAGAAATATTCCAAATGTCATTAGAAACGGGAATAGTGCCGGAGGATTGGCGTACTGCGCATGTTGTTCCGTTGTTTATAAAGGGTTCAAAGAGTAAACCTAGCAATTATAGACCTGTTAGTTTGACGTCAGTGGTGGGCAAATTAATGGAAAGGATACTTAAAGATAATATATATAAGCATCTGGATAAGCAGGGTCTGATTAGGAACAGTCAACATGGATTTGTGCCTGGAAGGTCATGCTTGACTAATCTTCTTGAATTTTTCGAAGAGGTTACTAGGGAAATTGATGAGGGTAAAGCGGTGGATGTTGTCTATATGGACTTCAGTAAGGCCTTTGACAAGGTTCCTCATGGGAGGTTGGTTAAGAAGATTCAATTGTTGGGTATTAATGGTGGAGTAGCAAGATGGATTCAACAGTGGCTGAATGGGAGATGCCAGAGAGTAATGGTGGATGGCTGTTTGTCAGGTTGGAGGCCGGTGACTAGTGGGGTGCCTCAGGGGTCTGTGTTGGGTCCACTGTTGTTTGTCATGTACATCAATGATCTGGATGATGGTGTGGAAAATTGGATTAGTAAGTATGCAGATGATACTAAGATAGGTGGTGTTGTGGATAATGAAGTAGATTTTCAAAGTCTACAGAGAGATTTAGGCCATTTGGAAGAGTGGGCTGAAAGATGGCAGATGGAGTTTAACGCTGACAAATGTGAGGTGCTACATCTCGGCAGGATAAATCAAAATAGGACGTACACGGTAAATGGTAGTGAATTGAGGAATGCAGTTGAACAGAGGGATCTAGGAATAACTGTGCATAGTTCCCTGAAGGTGGAATCTCATGTAGATAGGGTGGTAAAGAAAGCTTTTGGTGTGCTGGCCTTTATAAATCAGAGCATTGAATATAGAAGTTGGGATGTAATGTTAAAATTGTACAAGGCATTGGTGAGGCCAATTCTGGAGTATGGAGTACAATTTTGGTCGCCTAATTATAGGAAGGATGTCAACAAAATAGAGAGAGTACAGAGGAGATTTACTAGAATGTTGCCTGGGTTTCAGCAACTAAGTTACAGAGAAAGGTTGAACAAGTTAGGTCTTTATTCTTTGGAGCGCAGAAGTTTAAGAGGGGACTTAATAGAGGTCTTTAAAATTATGAGCGGGTTAGACAGAGTGGACGTGGATAAGCTTTTCCCATTGAGAGTAGGGAAGATTCAAACAAGGGGACATGACTTGAGAATTAAGGGACAGAAGTTTAGGGGGAACATTAGGGGGAACTTCTTTACTCAGAGAGTGGTAGCTGTGTGGAATGAGCTTCCAGTGGAAGTGGTGGAGGCAGGTTCGATGTTATCCTTTAAAAATAGATTGGATGGATATATGGACGGGAAAGGAATGGAGGCTTATGGTCTGAGTGCAGGTAGATGGGACTAGGGGGAAGTATTTATTTTTAATTTAAAAAAAAAAAAAAATGTTCGGCACGGACTTGAAGGGCCGAGATGGCCTGTTTCCGTGCTGTTATGGTTATATGGTTATATGGTTATCTCTTCGTCTGCTCAGTCATATCTCCTCAGGCCTTTAAGTTGCAAAAAGAGCACAACTCATTCTTCTCAACTCCAAAGAGTACAGATCTAATTTCCTTCGATGCTTGTGATAGGACCACTCTTTCATACCACTATTTCAAATTTTAGAATTTACTAAATGCAGGATAGGAGCAGAATTAGGCCATTCAGCCCATCAAGTCTCCTCCATCATTCAATCATGGCTGGTCTAGCTCTTCCTCCAAACCCATTCTCCTACCTTCTCCCCATAACCCCTGACACCCGTACTAGGTAATCAAGAATCTATCTATCTCTGCTTTAAATATATCCATTGACTTGGCCTCCACAGCCTTCTGTGGCAATAAATTCTACAGATTCATCACCATCTGACGAAAGAAATTCCTCCTCATCTCCTTCCTAAAAGAACGTCCTTTAATTATGAGGGAATTATTCCATCAATCTGGAGATGCTATTGGACCATTCTTCTCAAATTTTGCTGCCTACGGACATGTATCTCAATCTTGTGTTTACTGCATGATGGCACATATGTGGTGATACTAACGACAGTGCATTATTCAAAATTGCAGATTAGGACGTAAAATCTGATTGCCTTTTTGGCAGAAAAGAGGTAGACACGATTTAATTTCCTTCCTCAAAGTCCGTAAGCAAGTTACCTCTGCTTACTCCTAAACTGGAAGACTGGAAAATTGAAGACTTATGAGCCTGCCACTTAGGCGATTTTTTTAGGCAACTGATGTGATCATGGCTGATTCGGTTTTCTCACACACTCCAAAGACGTACAGGTTTGTAGGTTAATTGGCAACCTTTCGCCGACAGTGGCGACAATTTGGGATGTCGCAAGTTGTCGTAGGCTGTCAGTGCTGTCGTAGGTTGTCGCCAGGTTAACGTAGGTATTCGCCCTTGCTGACCAGTAAATTCCATTGTCCTAGTCGCTGGCAGTCGCCTAAAAAATCACCTAAGTAGGACAGCCCCATTAATAGCTTTCAGGACAATGACCTATGGCACAAACGTCAATGGATACATTGTTGTTGAAGCAGTAAATACGTGATGAAAAGGAATGAAAGAAGTTGACTCTCAAATATGCCTTAAAGTAACGCTCAAAGGAGAGAGACAGATAATATTTAATTCCCTACCACTAAGGCGAGAGCTTTCAACCAAAGCACGTACAATTCATTGGACTTTCTGGCCAGCTCTGTTTAAAAAAACTGGAATGCTGGTCGGAAATAGTTTCCCAGAAAGTCATTAGCGGTGCAGCAGCACACAACCTAAGCACAAGGTAAACACCCTGTTTGATTTTATTCCAAAAGCAATCAGCACTTAAATCATTTCAGATATGTATGTTTGGCACTTTTTCATCAGCACAGCAGGCCTTTTGAATTTGTATTGAAGTTGTTTACACGTTTCATAAGCAGTAATTTGTAAATGCATTTAAACTTGCTAAAGTGAAAAGAATTCTGTTTAAATTATACCTAATTTAATTTTGCGGTTGAGTTTTTTCTACCAATTACTTACTTCCTTTTCCAAAGTTTAGCTCAAATGAAGATTTGCTGTGTACAGCATTTTAATTACTTACTATAGAGGGCCCATTGTTAAAAATGAGGAATAAATTAATTTAGATGTTGTAACAGAATCCAGTTCAGTGTTTTCTTTAATTGCAGCTAATTAGTCCCACTGATATTCAAACCACTGTGGAGCAATTACTATTTTTATGTAGTTAATATATTCTGAAAGCCCAAGAATGGAGTTGCATGGAAATGATTTCTTAAATGAATTTTCACGTTCCAGTTTTCTGTTTCGCTATAGTGTGCCAACCTGAATATTTAGTGCAATGCAGCATTTGCTTTGGTTAATCACACTCCTGATCTCTGTGTTATTACCCTTGCTTTAGCCGTTCCAGTTTCAGCTGCTCCTTAGCTTTTTTTAAATAATGTATAAGCATATTCTTGGGTAATATCTGTTTCACTTATTGTCCACACAAAGGATCCCTCAGGATCCTGTATTTTATAACTGAAATACCAGCACAAGTTTCAGTGCAGGATTAAAGTGAGAAGAGTTTGGTTTAAATTGAAATATGATTATTAGTTTGTTTTACGGCTGAGACTGTAACTCACCAATGAATAGATTAATAATAACTATGCAGCTGCACTTTATACTTAGGATCTGAGAAGCACTTTTAAATGCCTACTGGAAATGTTTTATCTTTGAAAGTTGGAGTTTTAAAGCTCAATTTAACATGCTTCCCCTTGGCAGTGAAATACTGTATTTGAAAAATGCCGATGCTTTAAAGACGTATAATTATTTCAAAATCCGTCCTTTTTCCATTCCCTTCAGGTACTAATATTTTAGATATTTCAGATTGCTTGCAAGTTACTAGCATTTAAACAGTTTAAGATGTTACGATGAGTGCTTTAGGCTTTTACGTTTACCACAGAATCCTTGGACACTGAAACAGTGATATGAAAACCACATGAACTCCAATTGAATCTTCTAAATGCTGTTTTCCATTTTTCATCGTGTACTCTGTTTGAAGCAAACTGCCGGATACACGGGATGATAATCCATGCCAAAAAACTTGGAGGGTGGATTGTTAATCAATAACAGAATGTGCTTAGCTCACAGAAATTCAATGATGCAACTAATTGCTAATCTTAGCATCTGAACAAATTCAACAGCATTTCGAAAGTGCATTATATTTGGTTTATTCACTGTTTTACACTTGAAGAGGGCATCTTGGTTTTATTTATACACTTTCTAAATATCATTAAAATCACAGAACATTTGACCTGCTTGCATTTTTAATAAAAGTTACAAGATTTTGATTTTTGATTATGATAGTCTGCTCTCGAGGTGGGTTAATTGGTTTTTCGCATATGATTCATGAATTATTCGTTGCTTATCTGATTCTAAACGATGTGTTGTTTGATCTTGGATTATTTTCAAGTTCCTGCAAAAGGAACATTTATTGAGGATTGGGGATGTGGGGGCATTGAAATGGTTTGTAAGTAAAAAAATAATCTTAACTTTAAAACTAAAGCAAAGAAACCACTAATTGCAAGTGGTCGGTATTGTAATTACTGCAAAAGCTGTAAACATTTCATCTACAAAAAGCTTTTCTTCTGCTTCTCTATTATCTTTAGTGAGATGATTGAACTCTGCCTTCTCTGTCCCTAGTCCCTTTTTCCTGAACGGAAGCTAAAATCAGTTGTCTGCCTATAAATTTATTTTTCCATCCTTTGGTACATAATGTTTCAAACTGCCTTTTGTGACTTTTGCTGCTGGTTTGATATCTCCTTCTAATCATGGGTTTTTAAGTGGCTGGCTTGCCAACAGCAGTATGGGCTTGTAAGTGTAACCGGTACTTTCCCCTTCCAGGTGTCACTGTTTACAAGTGATTAATGATCCTACAGGAGAAAAATAATATATTTTAATTGCTTTTTAATTTTTTTTCACTTTTCAGTATAAGTGCTTCTGAAACATTCTGCTGGGCTCCAGCGATTTTCCGCATGGAATTTTACTTGGCAGCAAAACTAACGAACCGAAGGCATAACAGCCAAGCAAATGAAGAGAAAAATCATTTTAAAACATTCACTACTTTGGAAACCAAGGCCTCAAATTTGGCTGTTCAGTGCCATTTATTTGGACAGTCCAGCTGCCAATGTGTTTTAAATATTGCATCTTGCACAGTGCCATTTTACACTTGGACGTGCACCAGCTGCCATATTGAGAATAATGTGCGATGTTAATACCCATGGAAGTGTGCAGAGTTGGCAAATGAGGCCATCCACCAATGTGTTATAAATTTCAGCCTCAAAATCTCTAATATTTGCCAACCATTTCAGTGAAAAATCTAAAATATGCGATACTCAATTTCACTTCTTTAGATTTAAATAAATGTAAAATACCTAACATCATTGGATTTACATTTATCAAACTTAATGTTGTATCTTTAAATAAGGAATACCTGACTTCATGAATCCTAAGCACTTGTGATCCCCAATTCTGACCTCCCGCACTCCCCATCCCCATATTGCCTCATCTTATGCATGATACCTGATCCTTTCTGCCACACTCAACCCTCTATAATGTTCAACCTCCCCCAATCCCAATGATTTGGATGAGAATGCACATGGCATGACTAGCAAGTTTGTAAATAGTGAAGATGATTGTCAAAAATTACAGCAGGATCGTGATCGATTGGCCAGGTAGGCTGAGGAATGGTTGATGGAATTTAATACAGAAAAATGTGAGGTGTTGCATTTTGGGTGCACTAACATGGGCAGAATCTATGCAGTGAATGGTAGGGCTCTAGGGAGTGTTGTAGAGCATTGGGATCTAGGAATACAGGTACATAGTTCATTGAAAGTGGCATCTCAGGTGGTCAAAGATGGTCAAATAGACTGAGTCTGGTAGTTAGGTCATGTTGCAGTAGTATAGGATGTATTGTATTCAGTTTATTGTGTTCAGTTTTGGGCACCATGTTATAGGAAAGATATTGTCAAACTGGAAAGGCTGCATGGAGGATGTTGCCAGGACTCGAGGGGCCTGAGCTATGGGGAGAGGTTGAGCAGGCTAGGACTCTATTCCTTGGAGAGCAGGAGAATGAGGGGTGATTTTATAAAGGTGTATCAAATCATCAGAGGAATAGATCAGGTAGACGCACAGTCCCTTGCCCAGTAGGAGAATCGAGGACCAGAGGACATAGGTTTAAGGTGAGGGGGGGAAGATTTAATAGGAATCTGAGGATTAACTTTTTCATGCTAAGGGTGGTCTGGGTATGGAGGAGGAGGTAGTTGAGGCAGGTACTATCACAACATTTAAGAAACATTTAGACAGGTATAGGGATAGGATAGGTTTAGAGGGATATGGATCAATTGCAGGCAGGTGGGACTAGTGTAGATGGGACATATTGGCCGGTATGGGCAAGTTTGGCTGAAGGGCCTGTTTCCACGCTGTATCACTCTATGGTTCTTTTTTTATTTTTTTATTTTTTTATTTTATTTATTAGAAGTACATTACATTACAACCAATTATACTAGTACTCATCACATATATCTTATTACAATTAATGTACTCCGTTTATTTTCTACACTAATAAAGGGAAAGGATAAGATTGAGAAAAAAAAGAAAGTGAAGGAAAAAAGTGAAGGTGCAAAGAACGTGACAAAAAAAAAGAAGAAAAAAAAAGACAAAGACCCTATAAGAAAGAAATTAAACACAAAAGGAAAGAGTTAAGAAATAGACCCTAAAAAAGAAGAAAAAAGAGAAAGAGGGAAAAGAGAAAAACTGATTTTTTTTTGTAAGCATCACGCAAATGGGACATACCAACTCTCCAGCTTTCATCCCCCCTTACCTGACCTCAGTTTTTTTTTTTTTAGTACTTTTGCACCCTATACTTGTAATAATTCTATAAATGCAGACCACGTCAGGTGGAAGTGATCTGGTTTACCTGCCAGGAGGAGTCTTATCTCTTCTAGGTGTAATGTTTCAAACATATTTGAAATCCACATGTTTATAGTTGGTAATTGAGCGTTTTCCCAGAATTTTAGGATTAACTTTTTTCCAGTTATTAACCCATAGTCTATTAATGTCTTGTGGAACACATTTAGTTCTGGACTATCTTCCGTTGTTCCGAAGATAAGCCATTCTGCTTTGGGTATCAATTTAATTTTAAATAAATTTGTAAAAATTTCAAATTTTTCAATCCAAAATTTTTGAATTTTTGTACAGAAAACAAATGAGTGCGCTATAGTAGCTTCTTGAGATTGACATTTATCACAAATTGATGATACATTTGGGAATATTTTATTGATTTTAGTTTTAGAATAGTATAATCTATGTAAAATTTTAAATTGTATTAAAGTGTGTCTTACATTAATCGAACATTTATGCACGTTTAATAAATATTCATTCCACCTTTCCTTTGAAATTTTAATAGCTAATTCTTGTTCCCAGTCTCTTCTAATACCTTCCGTAGATGGTATTTCTACATTTAAAATAATATTATACAAATATGATATTAAGTTTGCTGATTCAGCTTTTATCTGCATTGCTTCATCCAATACATCTGTTGAGGTATTATGATGATCTTTTGTATATTTTTTCAAATAGTCACATATTTGAAAATATTTAAAATATTGATTATTTCCGAGTTTATATTTTATTTGTAGTTGTTAGAATGATAGTAATTTCCCAGTTTCGTACAAGTCACCGAACGTTTTAATTCCTAGTCTATCTCATTGTATGAAAGATTTGTCTGTAATAGAGGGATTGAATGAAGGGTTATTAATTATGGGAGATAAAAGTGATAAATTTCTTAATTTTAAATTTTGTTTTATTTGTTTCCAAGTTCTAATTGTGCTATGGATAATTGGGTTTTTGTTATAATTTATGTTATTCAGTTTCATTGGTGAGAGAAGATCCAGTCCACTTGCTGGGCAGAGTTGTCCATCAGTTGAATCATATTTTTAATATTTACTGACCAATAGTAATACATGAAATTAGGGAGTGCTAAGCCCTGATGACTAGTGATGCTCTTTCCCTCAGAAAGGAAGTGATTAACATCACCAGAAGAATCACTTTACAAAGTTGCATTTATTGTATCTATATTGTTTGCTATAATGTTTGCTCTGTGCTTCATGCAACAAGGAATCTCATTGCATATTGGTGTATATGACACAAAAGTAAGTTGAAATGACAGTTAACAGCTTCACATTCATATTATAGGAGTAGAATTAGGCCATTCGGCCCATCGTGTCTACTTCGCCATTCAATCATGGCTGCTCTCTGCCTCCGAATCCCATTCTCCTGCCTTCTCCCCATAACCCTTGACACCCATTCTAATCAAGAATTTGTCTATCTCTGCCTTAAAAATATCCACAGGCCTCCACAGCCCTCTGAGTTCCACAGATTAACTACCCTCTGCCTAAAGAAATTCCTCCTCCCCCCTTTCTAAAAGAGCGCCCTTTAATTCTGAGGCTGTGACCTCTGGTCCTAGACTCTCCCACCAGTGGAAACATCCTCTCCACATCCACTCTATCCAAGCCTTTAATTATTCTGTAAATGTCAATGAAACCTTCTAAACTCCAGTGAGTAGAGGCCCAATATCATATGTTAACCTCTTCACAATGGACTATTGCCCTTTGCTGTACCTAATGCCCCTCTACTTCCAGGATTGAATAAATATCCTGAAGTGAATCCATCCAGTTGTGATAATGTAAACATAGTTTATGTGAGTATTGTGATCCAAAAAGAAAATTGCTGCTGTTTTTGAATGATGGCACTGTATTTGAAGATTGAGTGCAGACCAAGCTGCTTCAGTCAGTGCCAAGTACCAGGTAGAGTCATGAGTCAAGAGTGTTTTATTGTCATATGTCCCAGATAGAACAATGAAGTTCTTACTTGCAGGTGGTAAATTCCTACTCCCAGGTACAATCAATCCCTATTTCATCTCTCTCCTCTTTGCCCTACTTGTTCAAATGCTCTTGAAGATTTGTAAGGAAAACCTCTCCTGCCTTGGATCTAGTGCCAAATTAGTTTCTGAATTAAACATGCATGGAAAATGTCATGGACTTCCTGAACGTGTTGAAACCTCTAAATTTTGGGAAGAGTTCAAGATGATCTTTGCATTTCTGGTTTTGTTTAATTAGTTTTCAAAAAGAACATTTAAATTATATTTTCAATGCTTGTTTCTGTGTTTCCTTTCTCTGGATGAACAAATGTAGATTTACATTTAGCACTGTAACTAACAAGTCAGTTGCATTATTTGAAGTGTTCAATAGTTACATGCTGTTATCTTTTACCACATTTCAGATTCATCGACTAAGGTGTGGTCGTTGAAAGTTCACCATGTGGCTAATTCAACAAGAATCTAACATTTACAAACACTCTAATAACTACTACTATCTACTACTAACTCTCCTCCACCGGGCAGAGCTGGTCCTTACCCTTAACAACCTCCTTCTACTCCTCCCACTTTCTCCAAATCCAAGGCACTTGCATGGGCACTCGCATGGGCCCTAGCTATGCCTGCCTCTTTGTAGGGTACGTTGAACAATACCTGTTCCTGGCGTTCACTGGCCCTATCCCTGAACTCTATCTTTGCTACATTGACGACTGCATCGGTGCTACCTCCGGCACCCATGCAGAACTCACTGACTTCATTAATGTCACAACTAATTTCCATTAAAAAAATTAGTCTGAAGAAGGGTCTCGACCCGAAACATCACCCATTCTTTCACTCCAGAGATGCTGCCTGTCCTGCTGAGCTACTCCAGCATTTTGTGTCTATCTTCAAAATATCTGACGTTCGTCTTTATGATCCAGGGCTGTTATTATTCCAGTCATCTTATTAAGCACACACGACACAGTATAAACTTAGCAGTACATTAAAATGGAAAAGAAAATGGCTGCTGGCATCTTTAGCTCTGAATTGACAGGGGCCTGGAAATTGGAATATGTAGTGACATATTTTGTTTATTATGCAATCCAATTTCTATAAAAATGGATCATATACAAAAATAATAAGATTAAACGAGAACTTACCAGTTTGAAGTTTGATCTTTATTTTATGAGGAGTTACATTGATTGAGCGATTGCGTGAAGAAGCCCGCCTGTGCGCATGCGCGTCAATCTTCAAAGCAGCGGTGTGAAATCACAGATAACAGTAGTTGAAGTGACATAGTAAGATTAGAGAAGACTAGAACTACCAGATGACCTTTATGATACGAGGGTTGGGAGCGGAGGGCACGTAATCGCTCATCGTAACTCCTCATAAAATAAAGATCAAACCTCAAACTGGTAAGTTCTCGTTTAATCTTACTACTTTACTTCCGAGTCACGTGAGTGATTCCATGAAGATTTCAAAGCTCTGTGATTTCATGCCATGAGAACGAGTCCACACAACCACAACTGCCTCAATTGACAGATAAGGGAAACATTCATAATGAATAAATAATAATAATAGTATAGCCTCTCATCCGGGAGGAAACTATACAACAGAACCTAAAATAGAGTTGGCAAATACCTCCGGTCTGGCAATGGGTTATTATAAAATGTTTGGAAAGTTTGTTCGTTTGACCATCCTGCAGCCGCTAGGATGTGGTCCAGCGGAACGTACATAACCCTTGCTGCTGATGTTGTAGCAGCCCTGGTAGAGTGAGATTTGAAAATATCAGTATCTACTCCTGGATAAACCAAAACCCGTTTAACCACCTGGATGGTCTGAACTGATACCTTCTTATAAAGTTTTTTGTAACTAACAAACATTGCTAGTTCAGAGCCTCTAAGGCTCTTGGTGACCTTGACGTATTGTTGTATATGTGTGACCACACATAACCAAAGGTCCATGGGGTATGCCATGAAAACTAGTTTGAGACCTGACGCCCCTGGTCTGCTCTGCTTACCTAAATCATAAACATATAATATTATATTATTTGCAGATGTAACCATCCTGTCCAGTCGCAATTATGTTGTGACTGAAACCGTTGCAATGAGTCCAGCGCCATGAGGATAACTACCTTATGAGAGCCGGGCCAAAGCTAAGGATGTAGCTGGAGCCCCCTGGTGAAGTAATGTTAACACAATGTCAATATCCCATACTGCCCTGTACTTGTCCTGGGAGAACTTGTGTTAAAGATATCCTTTATAAACTCGATATCAGATGGTGAAACCCGACATAGTGGGTCCTGTTCGCTGCAGCAAATATGATGGGAAGGCATGTTGGGCACAGTTAATGGCCCTATAACTTAATTTATTGTCAAAGACCCATTTGAAAATGAACTCCAAGACGTCAGTTATCTGTACCGTATTAAATGTAACATTAACAGTTAAACAAAACGCTTCCCATCTCCTGAAGAGGAAATGTACTGCTTTTTTGGTGCTATCCCTGCACTCTGCAGTGAGCACAAACATGGATCGGTCTGACAACCTGAGCCGCAGGAGCAGTCTACTCAGAATCTGCAAGTCAATAAATTGATTTTATCATGGAGAGGCTGGTTTCCCAAGCCACAGGCTGAACCAGCAAAGTTTTACATTTAGAATAACCGTATAAGGTTGTATTATTATTCCCAACAAAAGCGGGAGCCATGGCTGCATAGGGCAGTCAGAAAGTACGAAAACCTAAAGCGGGATCTTGCTGACTTTATTGCAAGACCCGACTGATGAGGCAAAATGGAGGAAGACATAAAAGAACATTCCTCCTCCTTGTAGCGAGAATATATTTCTCTCCACTGATATGCCACATATTGTTGTAACCGGTGATTGGGCCTGGATACAAACATATCGATATTCGGTGTTCAGTCGAGCCATAATTTCATAAAATACTTTGTGATCCAACACCCATTATGTGTTGTCATTGATTGTACGTGATGATACCCAAGCGCAAAATGAAATTAGGTAAATTATTACAGGATACTTTGACTTGATTGCCCCCATGTGACTAACATATGCCACCACCATAGTTTATCAACTTGAAGTTGAGCATGCAGATCATGCATATTAGCACAATAACCCTTTAACCCATAGAATGCACCTAGTGTCTATAGGTAGTTGATACCAATAACTGAAGAATTGGTAACTCATGCAAATCTCCTATACCTCCGAACTAGAGATGGTATTCATAATTTTCCACCTTAGAGCACTAGCATCAGTTTGTAATATAACTGAAAATTTACTGACCAAACTGGTAATAGCATTGGTCTGTTAACAATGACCTACATGGCACGTGAGAGGTTGGTACTTTGCACGATATAAGTTCTCCCACTTGCACAGCTGAATCACAGCTACTATATTGCCAATTACACTTGATGAATAGAAGGCTGCTTTATAACAACAAGGTTGTTACAGGCTTCTATTAATTCCAATCTCTTGCCCCAGGGCGGAGTCACAGGTTAATTAATAGTTAAAGGTAAATCCCAATGATCAACAAGTCTAGTTGGTATCAACTTCAACTGGATGGATGAGGAACCCCAATTTCTCAAATATAGTTTGAGGCTGAAACAGTTGATTTTTAGCAAAATACAGCGTTAGAATATCATCCAGTCAAGACATAACAAGTGTTTTTGAGCTCTGAGCAGTCCAAGCACCGGTTCTAGTAATTTGGTAAATAACCTGGGAGCTGAAGTTAGCCAATTTTGCAATGCTTTAACTGTTATCTTTGCCCCATCCAGAGAAATTTCAAATGTCTCCGGTGATCCCTGTGAATGGGAACTGAATAGAATGTATCTTTGAGATCGATGCATGCCATAAAGATCCTATGGAAATCAGTTGTTAGTCAGTAAAGAAGTTTCCTATTCGGAAAAGTTTATACTGCACATGCGAGTTAAACGACATCCTCCATCTTTCACAATGAACAGGCCACGCCTGCCATAATTCCGTGCCTGCTCGAACGACAACTCTGGCCCGTTTCTGAGCCTGTCTTGAAAGACAATCCTGGCCATAATACTGAGCCTGCCTCGAAAGACAACTCTGGCCATAATTCAGAGCCTGCCTCGAAAGACAACTCTGACCATATTTCCGAGCATGTCTCAAAAGGCAATCCTGGCCATAATACTGAGCCTGCCTCAAAAGACAATTCGGGCACCAATTCCAAGCCTGCTTGGAACCCTAGTATTGTGCAGTTTTACATGGTTAGATGCCGCTAAGTAGATGGCAATGCATTAACCATTTGTGTGTTGTAAGGCCACTAGGGCCCCTTCCATCCTTATCAAGGGGAGTGTTACTTTCTTTCTTTTTTTTTTTTTTTTTTTAAGAATATTTTTTATTGGAGATACATACATTTCATATTAAAATCACTTCCAGTCTTACATTTTTTAATTAGTAATATTGTCAAATCTTATTACATTGTCTCCAATACTTTTTTCTTTTATCCTTTTTAAAAAAACTAAATAGAACTAAAAAGATAGATGAAGTAAAGAGAGAAAAGAGAGAAAATAAGAGAAAGAAAAGAAACAAAGAGAACAAAAAAGAAAGAGATAATAAATGGAATAACTTACTAAGATAACAAACTTCATACGAGGTATATTCGTACATTTCCGAACATTTCATCTATTCCTTGGCTCGAGTGTTAGTCAGGTTCGCGTGCTGAACCATTCTGACCCTTTAAATAATCAATAAAGGGAGACCATGTTCCAACGAATAGTTCTTGTTTGTCCAACAGGACAAGTCTAATTCTTTCCAAGTGTAAGGTCTCCGTCATTTCTATAATCCACATTTTAATTGTGGGGGTTATAAGGCCTTTCCAAAATTTTAGAATTCATTTTTTCCCAGTTATTATACTATAATCAATAAAGTTTCTTTGAGTTGTTGTAAATGTTTGATTTAATTCTAATGTTCCAAGTATTATTAATTTTGGATCCGGGTCCAATTGAGTGCTCGTCACATTAGATATTATTCTAAAAATATTTGCCCAGAAATTTTTAATTTTTATGCAATTTGCAAACATATGAGATAAATTAGCCTCTAAATGTTGGCATTTATCACATATAGGTGTAATATGTGGGAAGATTTTATTTAATTTTGTTTTGGAATAATGTAACCTATGTATTACTTTAAATTGTATTAGAGAGTGTCTGGCATTTAATGAACATTGATGTATGTGTTGTAAACTTTCTTCCCAAGTATCTTTCGTTATTATTTGATTTAGTTCTTTTTCCCATGTTTGTCTGTGTAAGTCCGTCGATGGAATATCGCTATCTAATAAAATATTATATATATAAGATATTAATTTTTCTGTATTAGGATGTTTATTCCAACAGTCATCAAGAATTTCTGAATTTCTAATTCTAAAGTTTTGGGTATTTGCTTTTACATAATCTCTAAGTTGAAGATATCTAAAGAAATCATTTACTTGAAGTCCATAAGTCTGTTGCAATTCCTGAAATGAAAGAAAAGTGCCTTCCTTATAAAGTTGTCCCATCTTTTTAATTCCATAGTTTTTCCATTGTGTGAAACCTTTATCCACCCATGAGGGCTTAAATAAAGGATTATTCGCGATTGGAAGAAAAAGTGATATGTTATCTAATTTTAATGTATTTTTTAATTGTTTCCAAATTCGCATAGCACTATATATTATAGGATTTTCCCTATACATTTTTTTGTTTAATTTAGAAGTAGCAAATATTATCGAGCCAATTTCAAATGGTGAACAATCTTCCTTTTCCATTTTTAACCAATCTGGTTGTTGATCTATTTCTTCCAGCCAAAAATTCATATTTTTAATGTTAACTGCCCAAAAATAAAACAAAAAGTTTGGTAAAACCAAACCTCCGTTTATTTTGGATTTACACAGATGCTTTTTGCTTATCCTGTGATTCTTATAATCCCAGATAAAATCCCTGACAGTGGAGTCCAACTTTTTTTTTTCTAATGTTGGCAAGTATATTGGAATTGTTTTGAAATAGGCATAATATTTGCGGTAAGAAAATCATTTTTATGGCATTAATTTTACCAAGCATTGAGATAGGAAGAGTTTTCCAGTACTGAATATTCTTTTGTAGTTTATTCAGTAATGGGGGAAAATTTGCTTTAAATAATGATGTATATATCTTAGTGACATAAATTCCTAGGTATTTATATTTTTCATTTACTATTTTAAACGGGAATTGTTGTATTATATGTTTATTATGTTCCCTTATTGGCATAATTTCACTCTTATTCCAATTTATTCTATATCCAGAAAGTGACCCAAATTGGGTTATTAGCTTTAGTAAATTTGGAATACTAATTTCTGGTTTTGTAGTGTAAATTAATACATCATCTGCATATAGAGACATTTTATTCACTGTATCCTTTGTGTTATATCCATATATTTCCAGATGAGTCCTAACTCTTTCTGCGAGTGGCTCGATAGCAAGCGCAAATAATAATGGAGATAACGGGCATCCTTGTCTGCAACCTCTAGATAAGTTGAATTTAGATGATAACCTTTGGTTTGTTAATATTCTAGCCGTTGGGTTGGTATATAACAGTTTTATCCATGCGCAGAATTTATCGCCCAGCTGTAATTTTTCCATCACCGAAAATAAATATGGCCATTCCACCTGATCAAAAGCTTTTTCAGCGTCAAATGAGATTATTGCTAGATCTTCATTAATAATTCTCTTTGAGTATATTATATTAAATAATCTTCTCAAATTAAAATATGAATACCGTTTCTGAATAAAGCCTGTTTGGTCTGACCATATTTCCGAGCATGTCTCAAAAGGCAATCCTGGCCATAATACTGAGCCTGCCTCAAAAGACAATTCGGGCACCAATTCCAAGCCTGCTTGGAACCCTAGTATTGTGCAGTTTTACATGGTTAGATGCCGCTAAGTAGATGGCAATGCATTAACCATTTGTGTGTTGTAAGGCCACTAGGGCCCCTTCCATCCTTACCAAGGGGAGTGTTACTTTCATACAACACATAAACTAATCACATGTTATCATTATCATTTGTACAAAAACAAGTGTAAATATTCCCGACTTGTAAGTGGTCCACTTACCCCATATAACCATATAACCATATAACCATTACAGCACGGAAACAGGCCATCTCGGCCCTTCAAGTCCGTGCCGAACACTTTTTTTTCTCTTCTTCTTTTTTTTTCTCTCTTCCCTTCTTTTTTCTTACTTCCCCCTAATACCATCTACCTGCACTCAGACCATAACCCTCCATTCCTTTCCCGTCCATATACTCATCCAATCTATTTTTAAAGGATAAAATCGAACCTGCCTCCACCACATCCACTGGAAGCTCATTCCACACAGCTACCACTCTCTGAGTAAAGAAGTTCCCCCTAATGTTCCCCCTAAACTTCTGTCCCTTAATTCTCAAGTCGTCATGTCAAGTCTTGTTTGAATCTTCCCTACTCTCAATGGGAAAAGCTTATCCACGTCAACTCTGTCTAACCCGCTCATAATTTTAAAGACCTCTATCAAGTCCCCTCTTAACCTTCTGCGCTCCAAAGAATAAAGACCTAACTTGTTCAACCTTTCTCTGTAACTTAGTTGGTGAAACCCAGGCAACATTATAGTAAATCTCCTCTGTACTCTCTCTATTTTGTTGACATCCTTTCTATAATTAGGCAACCAAAATTGTACTCCATACTCCAGAATTGGCCTCACCAATGCCTTGTACAATTGTAACATTACATCCCAACTTCTATATTCAATGCTCTGATTTATAAAGGCCAGCACACCAAAAGCTTTCTTTACCACCCTATCTACATGAGATTCCACCTTCAGGGAACTATGCACAGTTATTCCTAGATCGCTCTGTACAACTGCATTCCTCAATTCGCTACCATTTACCATGTACGTCCTATTTTGATTTGTCCTGCCAAGATGTAGCACCTCACATTTATCAGCATTAAACTCCATCTGCCATCTTTCAGCCCACTTCCAAATGGCCTAAATCTCTCTGTAGACTTTGAAAATATACTTCATTATCCACAACACCACCTAACTTAGTATCATCTGCATACTTACTAATCCAATTTTCCACACCATCCTCCAGATCATTGATGTACATGACAAACAACAGTGGACCCAACACAGACCCCTGATGCACCCCACTAGTCACCGGCCTCCAACCTGACAAACAGCCATCCACCATTACTCTCTGGCATCTCCCATTCAGCCACTGTTGAATCCATCTTGCTACTCCACCATTAATACCCAACAATTTAATCTTCTTAACCAACCTTCCATGAGGAACCTTGTCAAAGGCCTTACTGAAGTCCATATAGACAACATCCACTGCTTTACCCTCATCAATTTCCCTAGTAACCTCTTCGAAAAATTCAAGAAGATTAGTCAAACATGACCTTCCAGGCACAAATCCATGTTGACTGTTCCTAATCAGACCCTGCTTATCTAGATGCTTATATATATTATCTCTAAGTATCCTTTCCATTAATTTGCCCACCACTGACGTCAAACTAACATGTCTATAATTGCTAGGTTTACTCTTAGAACCCTTTTTAAACAACGGAACAACATGCGCAGTACGCCAATCCTCCGGCACTATTCCCGTTTCTAATGACATTTGAAATATTTCTGTCATAGCCCCTGCTATTTCTACACTAACTTCCCTCAATGTCCTAGGGAATATCCTGTCAGGACCTGGAGACTTATCCGTTTTCATATTTTTCAAAAGTGTCCGCACCTCCTCTTCTTTGAATCTCATAGTTTCCATTGCTACTCTGCTTGTTTCCCTTACCTCACATAATTCCATATCCTTCTGCTTGGTGAATACCGAAGAAAAGAAATTGTTCAATATCTCCCCCATCTCTTTTGGCTCTGCAGATAGCTGTCCACTCTGACTCTCTAATGGACCAATTTTATTCCTTGTTATCCTTTTGCTATTAATATAGCTGTAGAAACCCTTTGGATTTACTTTCACTTTACTTGCCAAAGCAACCTCATATCTTCTTTTAGCTTTTCTAATTTCTTTCCTAATATTCTTTTTACATTCTTTATACTCCTCAAGCACCTCATTTACTCCATGCTGCCTATAATTATTGTAGATCTCTCTCTTTTTCCGAACCAAGTGTCCAATTTCCATGGCTCTTTCCAATTTTTACTATTTCCTTTCAACCAAACAGGGACATGAAGATTCTGTACTCTTAAAATGTAACCTTTAAATATCCTCCATTTCTCTTCTACATCCTTCCCATAAAACAACATGTCCCAATTCACTCCTTTTAAATCCTTTCGCATCTCCTCAAAGTTAGCCTTTCTCCAATCAAAAATCTCAACCCTAGGTCCAGTTCTGACCCTCTCCATAATTATATTGAAACTAATGGTATTGTGATCACTGGACCCGAAGTGCTCCCCAACGCATACCTCCGCCACCTGCCCTGTCTCATTTCCTAACAGGAGGTCCAGCACTGCCCCTTCTCCAGTAAGTACCTCTATGTATTGCTGCAAAAAACTGTCCTGCACACATTTTACAAACTCCAAACCATCCAGCCCTTTTACAGAATGTGTTTCCCAGTCTATGTGTGGAAAATTGAAATCTCCCACAATCACTACCTTGTGCTTACTACTAATATCTGCTATCTCTTTACATATTTGCTCTTCCAATTCTCGCTCCCCATTTGGCGGTCTATAATACACCCCTATAAGTGTTGCTACACCTTTCCCATTTCTCAGTTCCACCCAAATAGCCTCCCTAGATGAGCCCTCTAATCTATCCTGCCAAAGCACTGCTGTAATATCTTCCTTGACAAGCAATGCAACACCACCACCTCTTGTCCCTCCAATTCTATCACCACTGAAGCAACGAAATCCTGGAATATTTAGTTTCCAATCACAGCCCTCCTGCAACCATGTTTCACTGATCGCCACAACATCATACTTCCAGGTGTCAATCTAGGCTCTAAGCTCATCCACCTTTCTTACAATGCTCCTAGCATTAAAATATACACATTTAAGAAACCCACCACCACTTATTCTCTGTTTATTATCTTTTTCTTCTTTCTCCCCTACATTTTGGGTCCGAGTGCTTCCCTTCTTTGCCTCCTGCCTCCCACATTTTCTACTAGCTTTCTCTATTTGAATCCCTCCCCCCAACCGTTCTAGTTTAAAGTCTCCCCAGTAGCCTTTGCAAATCCATGTTTCGGAAGTGCCAGACCCACCTACCTGCGTGGTTACCTTGGTTGTAGAGTAGGACTGGTAGGGTGCGTGAATTCCACATTTTTCCTGAGATCAACTTGGGCCTTGGCTTGAAGACCTCTGCCCAGTTTTCACGCTGCCACCAGCTTCAGTGAATCGCTTACTGCCGATGGAGGCGTGGGGTGTGCTGTCGCCGAAACTATGAAGCTTTGCTCGTCACTGGTACGTTGATTGGTCTGACAGCTTTTGCTTCCTCATCCAGGTATTACCTGTTGAATAGGTCTTACCTGAAGAGAACATTCGGCGGCTGGTGTCTAATGTCACCCCTGATGGCGATGTTCACTGCTGGCACTTGTAGCGTGAGGGGAACTCTGGCCCCTTCCGGGTATTCTGCCAATGGCTGGTAACCAACTCTTCTGGCAACAACACCTTCGTTTGCGAGGATTCCATGAAACCATACGCATGTGCTCCAGTATGTTCCACGGACATACTTTAGAATTTAAAGTCAGTTACACTCTGACCACTCGCACTCCCCTCCACAGAGAGGGAGATTCGTAGGCAGCCCTGAAACAGGTGCTGCCGCCGGCCCCGGAGAATACCTGCGCTGTTATGGCCCCTCCTACGGACCTATACCAGGATGGAACATCACATTTGTGGGATAAACGCCCGAGGGTGCTATCCAAGCTCTATTTTTTCCTTGCGGGCACTTCTGATTTATGCCCTTCGTGCCTCGTGGTATGCTCTCCGACTATACCTTCAACCTCATGAGTCAGAAACTGACCCCGAATGCTCCCCTCCTCAGAGAGGGAGACATTGTGCGGCCCTGTAACAGATGCCGCTGCCGCGGGCTCCCGTGGAGACCCGTGCTGATAGCTCCCTCCTTTGGAGCATATCATTGTGGAGCAACCTCTCCATCAGGTGCTCCATGTGGGTTAGGCGTCCAATGACGCTACCCTTTCAAGGAGGGGAACCCTCCTGGCCTGACTTCCCGAGTCCATAGGCCTGATTGACATTGTTGGTTTTACCCCCTTTCATGAGCACCCCAGCGGTCTGGGAGCCGCTGACCGCACTGTCAGCGACTCTGGTGGTGATACCGACTTACTCCTGGATTTACCCCCTCCACGGGAACCACGGCGGTCTGGGAGCCGCTGACCGCATTGTCAGCGACTGGAGTAGCGAACCCACCGGCCGCCGGCTACCCGCGGTTCCACGGTCCGGACCGGAGTCTCCCCACAGCCCATAGCCGGTTTCCCCGCGGCCCGTCCGGACTACGCCTCGAAAATATCCAGCAGGAAACCTCTATAAGAAGAGATTCCTGCAAGAAAAAACAGAACCTGGTAACAAATACAAACTCACCTCAGGTTTAAACTTACCGCTGGCAGGAGCAACGCGCCTGCCAGTCCGTCGTTGCGCAATGCGTCAGACGTAATGACGCGCATGCGCACAGGCGGGCTTCTTCACGGAATCACTCACGTGACTCCGAAGTAAAATGTGTGATTTACTTTGTAAATAGAGACTTCTGCACAATTTATTGGGTTTTCCTGCATCTGCCACGAAATACGATATATGATACGATACGATAGAACTTTATTTATCCCAGGAGGGAAATTGATCTTTCAACAGTCATAAAACACAAATTACATGAAACATGAAATTAATGCGACGAGTGGAAAGGATTGGGGATGTGCAACTAGTCTGTTGCTGAAGGTGCTTAAGAAGGAACTGCAGATGCTGGAAAATCGAAGGTAGACAAAAGTGCTGGAGAAACTCAGCGGGTGCAGCAGCATCTATGGAGCGAAGGAAATAGGCAACGTTTCGGGCCGAAACCCTTCTTCAGACTGATGTGGGGTAGGGGGGTGGGCGGGGAGAAGAAAGGAAAAAGAAGGAGGACCCGAGGGCTGAGGGAGTGTTAAGAAGGGGAGGAGACAGCAAGGATTAGCGGAATTGGAAGAAATCAATGTTTATGCCATTAGGATGCAGACTACCCAAGCGGAATATGAGGTGCTGTTCCTCCAATTTCCGGTGTTGCTCACTCTGGCCATGGAGGAGGCCCAGGACAGAGAGGTCGGATACGGAATAGGAGGGGGAGTTGAAGTGCTGAGCCACCGGGAGGTCAGGTTGGTTAATGTGGAGGTGTTCGGCGAAACGATCGCCAAGCCTATGCTTGGTCTCCCCGATGTAGATCAGCTGACATCTAGAGCAGCGAATGCAATAGATGAGGTTGGAGGAGATGACCAGTTTGTCATGGAGGGGGTGAGATGTATTGTCCAGGATGCTCCACAGTTTGAGGAAATAGATGTGTGTAACAACATCCTACATCTGGACCTCACCACTGGGATTTTACGGTGAGGAATATAATTCTATGTATTCCACAGCCGTTCATGTAGATAAAGGTTTTCATCATTTTGCCAAGCTGGAAAGGGTACAGAGAAGATTTATGAGGATGTTGCCAGGACTAGAAGGTCTGAGCTATAGGGAGAGGTTGAGTAGGCTGGGACTTCTTGGAGCACAGGAGAATAAGGGGTGATCTTATAGAGGTGTACAAAATCATGAGAGGAATAAATCGGGTAAATGCACAGAATGTCTTGCCCAGGGTAAGTGAATCGAGGACTAAAGGTTTACGGTGAAGGGGAAAAGATTTAATAGGAATCTGAGGGGTAGCTTTTTCACACAAATGGTGGTGGGTGTATGGAACAAGCTGCCAGAGGAGATAGTTGAGGCTGGGACTATCCCAACGTTTAAGAAACAGTTAGACAGGTACATGGAAAGAACAGGTTTAGAGGGATATGGACCAAGCGCAGGCCGGTGGGACTAGTGTAGCTGGGACATTTTTGGCCAATGTGGGCAAGTCGGGCTGAAGGGCCTGTTTCCACACTGTATCACTCTATGACTCTAGAATACTATGCCGATAAAGCTTGCTTCTATCAAACTTAAAGATGATTTCTTTGAATGCTGTTGACACAAGTAAGGTAGTTTCCTATTCTATCCAATCTCTCTGGGCCTCCAAAGCTTTAAACCTCTAATCAGCAACCCCCTCCCAACCTCCTCCTCAACCCCACCAACCGTGACCACAACCCTTAACTTCACTTTCAGCCCTGGCAAAAATCGCAAACCCCACCACCATTATCACCCCCACCACTCCAAACCTTCTCCCAATACTCAGCCGTATGAATATTGATTTCTCTAACTTCAAGTAACCCTTGCATTCCCTCTCTCTCCATCTCTCCCCAACCCAAGTCGTACCAGCTTCAGTCATCTTGTTGAGTCTCATTGTCTGTCCACGTTCTCACCTGGCACACAGCTAACAATGGCCTGTTTCCTTCAATCATCCCCACTTTTTTGCATATCTTTCATTCATTTGTTCTATATCTCTCTACATCAATGTCTATATCTCTCGTTTCCCTTGCCCCTGACTCTCAGTCTGAAGAAGTGTCTTGACTCGAAACGTCAACTAATCCTTTTCTCCAGAGATTCTGTCTGACCTGCTGAGTTACTCCAGCGTTTTGTGCCTATCTTCAGTTTAAACCAGCATCTGCAGTTCTTTCCTACACAATCCTTTCTCCCTCCTCATCCCCCACCTCTCGCTTCACAATCTTCATATCCACACCGGCCTCCTGTAATGATATTTTCAAAGGAAAGGACAATGCATACAACTGGATTTTCCCAGCTCCCGTGAGCACCTGAACTACAGTATTTTAAGACCACATAAACCTCCTTAATCTCTATACTTATAAAACTCTGATCTTGGATGTGTATTTATTTGTGTGATGTTCGTGTGCGTTTCACATCTCCTCGAAAACACGAAGCGCTAACGGTGACATTTTAACATATTCCGATGGAGATTTACGGCATGGTGTCAAAAATCGCCCTATCTGAAAAATTAATGCATTATTTTTCGAGTTATTTATGAAATGTTCAAAAATTTCAAATAACTTAGAAAATAAACGAGATTATCTCGCTGATGACATCACAATGGATCGGACTGCCTGCCTCTGCTCGTGCTGCGAGTGATGTCACCCCTGTTCTGTCTTCTGTACTTCTTGGCTTCTTAACTTTTTAAAATTTGTCACTTACCAATTTTAAACTGCTGCTCAGGTCGCGCTGCGTGCTCCGCTGGGCTCTTTCAAGTTCTAGAACATGGTGGCGGCGGTCGTTATCGCTGCGCGGACACGGGGCAGCGTAGTGGGAAGGTAGCCCTAGGAGAGGCCGTCTGTGGAGACCTGCGATTCCTCCATCGATCGCAGGGACTCGGGGAATCGTGATGCCTTTTCCTCGCTGGTGATCCCGATCCCACCTGGCGATCTCTGGCCATCACGGGGGATGACCTCCTCTCCGTCTCCCCCGCCCAATCGTCTGTCACATGGGTGGGTGGGCTTCCCCTCGCGGAAGCCATGATCGGCCGGCCCTCCGCTGCTTTTGACTGTCCTCAGATAGCGCCCCGCCCGCAGCCTCCCTCGAGTCTCCGCCGCCCGCTCGCCGTGGGCCCCGCAGCCCGCTCGCCCGCCTGGCTCCCCTCCTCCTTGCCCCTCCCCCCTCCTCTCCCCTCCTCTTCCTCTCCCCCCCTCCTCTCTCCCCCTCCTCTCTCCCCCTCCTCTCTCCCCTCTACTCTCTCCCCCTCCCACCTCTCCCCCCTCCCCTCTCCCCCCCTCTCCCCCTCCCCTCTCCCCTCCTCTCCCCCCTCCCCTCTTCCCCCCCATCTACCCTTCCTCTCTCTCCACCCTTCCCCCTCTCTCCCCCTCCTCTCCCTCCCCCCTTTCCTCCTATTTTCCCCCTCCTCTCTCTCCCCCCCTCTGCCAACCCATCCCCTCTCCCCTCCATTTCTCCCTTCCCCCTCCGCCTCCCTCCCCCTCCCTTTAGCCCCCTTTCCCCCCACTCCCCCCTTCCCCTCTGCCTCCCCCTCTCACCCCCCTCCCTGCAACTGCGAGTTGAGGGGACGGGACCCAATGGGTCCCACTTGGTCTAGTAAATCATAAAAATATGATAGCACAGGCAGAGAGCATTAAGCTGACAAATATTTACTTCTTCAGAAGACTTATTTATGAAACGAGGCACTAAAAGTAAATTGAATTGAAACCAGAAAGCAAACAGTTGGCATTAATTAGGATTTTCGTGGCTGTTGTTTGCTATTTGTTAAAGATAAAGTTAAACAATATGTAAATCTGTTCAATGTGATTAATGTAGAACATAGAATGGTTCAGCACAGGAACAGCCCTATCCGCTCACAATGTCCGTGCCAAACATGTTGCCGTTATCTTCTCTTCCAGCCTAATATCTCTCCATTATCTGCATATCCATGTGTTTATTTAACAGCCTCTTAATGCCATTGTCATATCTGCCTCCATCTCCACCCCTTGTACCACTTTCCAGGCACCTACCTGTATAAATAAGTGTGACACGCACATCTTTAAATTTTGTCCCACTCACCTCAAAGCTATGCCCTCTAGTCTTTGACATTTCCATCCTGGGAAAATGGTCATAAGGTCATCATAAGGAGCAGAATTGGGCCATTTGGCCCATCAAGTCTGCGCCATCCCATCATGGCTGATCTATCGCTCCTAACCCCATTCTCCTGCCTTCTACCCATAACCCCTGACACTCGTGCTATGTTGCCTGTCCCGCAGAGTTACTCCAGCATTTTGTGTCTAATCAACAATTTATCTATCCATTCAAAATACCTTCACAATATCCATTGATTGGCCTCCACAGCCTTCTGTGGCAATGAATTCCACAGATGCACCACCCTCTGACTAAAGAAACCTCATCTCTGACCATCTGCCTTATCAATGCCTCTCATCATTTTATAAACTTCCATCAGGTCTCCCTCCAGCCTCCGACACGCCAAAGAAAACAACCCAAGTGTTTCCAACCTCCCCGTATAATGTAATAGCCTCTAATCCAGGCAGCATTCTGGTTAGCCTCCTCTGCACCCTGTCCAAAGCCTCCACATATGCTTCAATTGTAGTCATCATATGATCATCAATTATTGATTACAGTGACTGCTACATTTGAGGCTCAGTAGAAACTTATTGAATGTTGTAATTAACATTTCTCTGAGGTTATTTCATAAATTCAATGACTTAAAACATGTAGTTGGTGATAAATGAGCATGAGGCACAATCATTGTGTCACGGTGGCACAATCCTGCCAGGCGTGAGCAACCATGATGCAATTACATTGCCAGACACGCTCATTTATGTTTAATGAAATGGCATCAATTTTACACGAATTAACTGCCTTTAGGATGACTTGGCAGAGGGCTCTGCTTTATTACCAGCTGCGATGTTTGAGCTTATTTTGGCATTCTATATAATTTTCCTTCTACCATGTCAATATTTGATCTGTAATGTAACTGCTATTTGTGATATGAATGGCTATAATTTCAGTTAATTCACTTTGGACAGATTTACATTACAGCGCTCTTTGTTATCAAGCAGCAGCAATCAAAGGAAACCATGGCATAACAAGAGTTGCAAAAGCCTTCATTTGTCAATCTCTGTGTAATCTCTTTATCACATCTCTTCCTTAGTCATGGAGACATGATCTTGGAATTGACCGTTAACCCACCCAGCAAAGGTTTGAACATAATCTCTCGACCCGAAATGTCACCCATTCCTTCTCTCCAGAGATGCGGCCTGTCCCGCTGAGTTACTCCAGCTTTTTGTGTCTATCTTCAGTGAGACAAGAGTAGGCTTGTATCAGATCGTTGTTCCACATGCAGTCAGGTTGTGATTTAGGCATCTCCACAGAATCTACGACCGAGCACGTGGACCGCACGCGGCCTACAGCGGCGGAGCAGCGGCGGTGGACACCACAGCTGCGCTTGGCCAGGCCGACCCTGCAACCCTGCCAGGACAATGGGGCTTCATGGTCAGATCAAGATCCCTGCACTCACAACAACTGGGACTTGAAATGGCGCCAGACTGGTGACTCTGTACACTGTCTCAGTGAACTACTGCTTTACACGTATACTGCATCTGCCATACTTATCCAATATGTATCGAAGTGCTTATGCATAGTGATACTTGTACTGAACTGTGTACAAAAATGAATTTCACTGTACCTCTGCACATATGACAAATAAAATACCATAACGTACTATGCCATCCAAAATGGCTTCTGAGGTTTATCTGTTAGTCTTTGGGACAAGTTTGGAGAGTCACAGAATAAAGCTGATCATCGTTGCTGCAATGGTAACATAAATATCACAGGCAACATTATAGTTAGTGTGCCAGAAGAACAAATGGGGAGAAAGAAACATTTTGCTTTAGAAGCATTTATTAGCACATTGTAAAAGACAATTCTAGACCACAGTGTGCAAGTTTCCTTCACAAAAACAAATGAATACATTTCACACAACTGCTCGCTTCACTCCCACCTTTCATGACTCATCTTTGAATCAGTTGCACTTTTGGGATGCTTAATGGATTAAATCAATGTCTTCAGACTTAATCCTGCGGCCTGCAGAGAAGCCAAACAGAAAGCCATCATCGTTAAATTCTTGTAGGTTTGCATTGACGGTTTGTCACAACAACATAAGATTTTCTCTCCTGGTGGGTCAGGTAATGTTGTTCTTTTGGACGATAAGTAGGAGAATGGGAGCAACATGGCTATTCATGTAATGCCGTAATTATTCACCATCTGCCACTAAGGAATGCAAAGAAGTAAGACAAGAAGATAGTGATGAAAGTTGCTTAAAAATTATCCCCCTTTACTTTCTATTCGAGATGATGGATGTAACGTGACTATATAGATAGTTTGAAAGATAATTTAAGAAAAAGCTAATATCTTCATTGATTTTGAAAATACAAGTATTTTTCAATCCTTTTAAATGTTTCTTTAAACATTGTCATCTTAATAAGTTTGGGGATTAATATGCCAACATATCTCTCCCCTATCCTTGTTCTCCGACCAGTCTGACTGTCTTCCTAATTAAATTTTATATTTTTTCACACAGAGAGTGGTGAATCTCTGGAACTCTCTGCCACAGAAGGTAGTTGAGGCCAGTTCATTGGCTATATTTAAGAGGGAGTTAGATGTGGCCCTTGTGGCTAAAGGGATCAGGGGGTATGGAGAGAAGGCAGGTACAGGATACTGAGTTGGATGATCAGCCATGATCATATTGAATGGCGGTGCAGGCTCGAAGAGCCGAATGGCCTACTCCTGCACCTATTTTCTATGTTTCTAAGTTTCTATGTTTCTATGTATGCTTTGTTGTCACCTTCCCTTAGCTAACAGATCTATTCTGCATTTTCCTTGAACTTTGTCCCTTTTGATGTCTCATTTTCACACCTTACCCTTCCATATCTCTGTCTCCCTCTCCCCTGATCTCAGAATGAAGAAGGGTCTCAACCCAAAACGTTACCCATTCCTTCTATCCAGAGATGCTGCCTGTCCGGCTGAGTTACTCCAGCATTTTGTGTCTATCTTCAGTGTAAACCAGCATCTACACACAGCATGTCTTTTTGCTTGCCTAGCTTTTGTGTAATTGATAACAAAACTGCACAATAATCCATTGTTGTCTTACATTTAAGAGGGTTTTAGATAGGCACTAGGAAGTGCAGAGAATAGAGGGATGTGGATTATGCATAGGCAGATGTGATCAGTTTAACGATGTTTGGAACAATCACTGTGGGATGAAGGGTCCTGCTCCTGTGCTCTACTGTGCTGCATTCTATGTTCTTTGTTCAAACCTTCTTTCATTAAGTCCTTGCCTGTATTTTACGTGCCATAATTCCGTTTGCTTTCTTAGACTCATCCATGAATGGTAAATCATTGGAAAGTTTAGTACAATATAACTATTTCATACATGGACGTTGAAAAATACCAAGGAAGATTAAACATGGGCCCTTGCGATCATTTTGCTATATTGGGAAGGAAAGTTAAATTTAAAGGGCAGGCAGTACATGTAATATCCATCCCTGGGAAAGAAAGCAAAGGAGAACAAGCCAGTGAATCTTACTTGACCTGGTGTTTATATAATACATGGCCCAGTGCAATTCAAAGACGAAAGTCACATCTGATCAGCAAGGCCAGAAATAAGATATTGCAGAATACTTAAGTAGAGGCCTGGGCTCCAAGTTTGACCTCAAAGGAAGAGAGGGAATGCCAGAGTCTTGGGGCAAAGCCGGACAGGACCAACCATCTAGAATGGACACATGGAACTAAGGGGAAACAATGCACACAAGGCCAGATTCAGAAGAGAGTTGATGCTGTGGTTTTGAAGCTGGAGATTGTGCACGAGTAGGCAAAACCGTTTAGGGTCTTGGAACCAATAAACCTCAGCAAGAAATGAGGAGACAAGTGAACTGGTGTGAGTGTACGAGGTAGACAGCAGAAATTTGAGTGTGATGGCCTTAAAGTCGGCAGTTAATGGGAAGCCATCCAGGAAAGCATTAAAAGTAGTAAAGAACGAGTGAAGGAGATAAAAGCTTGGCTGGAAAAAGGCAGGGAAAAAAGCAATTCTTCCTGTGCCTGGACTCCCTCATTATAAGCGCGTTTTGTATTCTGAAAAACGCAAGGAATCATGGGATTTGTCAAAGGTCATTCGTGATAAAGAAAAAGTGAAAAAAAGTAAAAGCTGGCTATATAAACTGTGTATAAATTGTTAAGTATTCTACCAATTAATTAATCTAGAATTCTGTCAACTCATTAGCAGACAGGCGTCGTTCTTTTATGAACATTAATTCGATCTTATTTCTATCTCACTTCACAAACCCACCCTCTGGAATTCCGCATAATCTCTCCCAGCAGCGTTGGAGGACATTCTCTCTCTCTCTCTCTCTCTCTCTCTCTCTCTCTCTGTGAGGGGGTTAACCGACAGCCACTGGATAAGGCGAGAGGTGCAGCTGACGGTCAGTGGCCCGTCGGGGAACGGGTTCCTCGGGAGTTGGAGCAGAATTGAGTTGGAGTTAGCGCTTCTTCTCCGGGCTGGCTGTAAGCCTGGGGCCGCCACTGCTCTGGGCCGGTGTTCCGACATCTCCAGCCGCCCACGGACAGGGATGGGACACTCGGGTGGGGACGGTAGTGAGACCACGCTCACAAACCTGCCTCCTGGGGTTATGCAGGAGAGGGATGCGTGGTTTTTGGTTCCAGACAACTTTCCTACTTCCCTTCAACCCCACCTGTTCCGGTGTCACCCTCCCTGCGTCCTCCGATGACTTACCTTTACCTAGTTAGGTTAATTTGGTTTCGGGACACAGCACAGAAACAGGCCCTTCAGCCCACCAAGTCCACGCCGATCACCCGTTCACACTTGTTCTACATTATCTAACTCCAGTAGCAATTCAACAGCGCTTGCAGCGCCGGAGATCCGGGTTCGATCCTGACTACGAATGAAACACAGGTCTGTATACACGCAGCAGCTCAGCTGCCGAGTATATTTATCTCGAGTGACCTATGACCTGGGCATGCGCAGATGAAATACCGAACTCGCTTATTGTCCTTTGTATGGCAAAAAAATTGTTCTTTATGGTTCTTGTTACATAGAAACATAGAAACATAGAAAATAGGTGCAGGAGTAGGCTATTCGGCCCTTCGAGCCTGCACCGCCATTCAATATGATCATGGCTGATCATCCAACTCAGTATCCTGTACCTGCCTTCTCTCCATACCCCCTGATCCCTTTAGCCACAAGGGCCACATCTAACTCCCTCTTAAATATAGCCAATGAACTGGCCTCAACTACCTTCTGTGGCAGAGAATTCCACAGATTCATCACTCTCTGTGTAAAAAATGATTTTCTCATCTCGGTCCTAAAAAACTTCCCCCTTATCCTTAAACTGTGACCCCTTGTTCTGGACTTCCCCAACATCGGGAATAATCTTCCTGCATCTAGCCTGTCCAACCCCTTAAGAATTTTGTAAGTTTCTATAAGACCCTGTACAACTGCAGTAGAACCTCCCTGCTCTTATACTCAAATCCTTTTGCTATGAATGCTAACATACCATTCGCTTTCTTCACTGCCTGCTGCACCTGCATGCCTACTTTCAATGACTGGTGTACCATGACACCCAGGTCTCGTTGCATCTCCCCTTTTCCTAATCGGCCACCATTCAGATAATAGTCTACTTTCCTGTTTTTGCCACCAAAGTGGATAACCTCACATTTATCCACATTATACTACATCTGCCATGCATTTGCCCACTCACCCAAGCTATCCAAGTCACCTTGCAGCCTCCTAGCATCCTCCTCACAGCTAACACTGCTCCCCACCTTCGTGTCATCCGCAAACTTGGAGATGTTGCATTCAATTCCCTCATCCAAATCATTAATTTATATTGTAAATAGCTGGAGTCCCAGCACTGAGCCTTGCGGTACCCCACTAGTCACTGCCTGCCATTCTGAAAAGGACCTGTTTACTCCTACTCTTTGCTTCCTGTCTGCCAGCCAGTTCTCTATCCACATCAATACTGAACCCCCAATACCGTGTGCTTTAAGTTTGCATACTAATCTCTTATGTGGGATTCTTAATTGTTAATGATTTTTCTTTTCCAAACATTTTTTAGTCTTTCCTATCATTATTCTATTTGCTCGCATTTTCAGTCCAGAAGAGCCAAATGCAATTTTGGTTCCAAATTTGATCAACTCTCGCTAAATGTCTATAACACAGTCAAAGAGTCATAGTCAAACAACAGAGAAAGGCCCTTCGTGCAAACTTACCCGTGCTGGCCAAGATGAAGGAATGAATGAATAAGTTTATTGGCCAAGTATTCACATACAAGGAATTTGCCTTGATGTTCCGCCCGCAAGTGATAGCATGACATATAGTGACAGTTAGGAATGACACATAAAACATTAAACATTAATAATAAAACATTATTGATTAAACATGTGAATTAAAGAAAATACCAGAGCAAAAGGAGGCTACAGATTTTTCGTTATTGAGTAGAGCTACTTCTCGTGGAATTTTTTTTTTTTTAATGTCTGGCTGTGGCAGCTTTGACAGTCCGGAGTCGCCTTCCCAGAGGGAAGGTATTCAAAGAGTTTGTGGCCAGGGTGAGAGGGGTCAGAGATGATCTTACCCGCTCGCTTCCTGACCCTTACAGTGTACAGTTTGTCAATGGGGGGAAGGTTGCAGCCAATAACCTTCTCAGCTGATCGGACAATTCGCTGCAGCCTCCAGATGTCGTGCTTGGTGACTGAGCCAAACCAGACCATGATGGAGAAGGTGAGGACAGACTCTACAATGGCAGTATAGAATTGGACCATCATTGCCTAAGGCAGATTGTGTTTCCTCAGCTGCTGCAGGAAGTACATCCTCTGTTGGGCCCTTTTGACTGTGGTCGATGGTTACCCCCCATTTAAGGTTCTTGGAGATGATGGTTCCCAGGAACTTAAAAGACTCCACTGATGTGACTGTGGTGTTGTTGATCAGTCTGACGAAGGGTCTCGACCCGAAACGTCATCTATTCCTTCGCTCCTTAGATGCTGCCTCACCCACTGAGTTTCTCCAGCATTTTGTCTACCTGTGGTGTTGTTGATGGTGAGTGGGGTGAGGGGAGGGGGAGCTCTCCAAAAGTCCACAATCAATTCCACCGTCTTAAGAGCATTGAGCTCCAGGTTGTTGCGATGGCACCAGGACGCCAGCTGTGTCACTTCCTGTCTGTAGGCAGATTCCTCCCCATCCTGGATCAGTACAATCAGGGTTGTGTCGTCCGCAAACTTGAGAAGTTTCATAGAGGAGTCTGTGGAGGTGCAATCATTGGTGTAGAGAGAGTAGAGGAGAGGGGAGAGTACGCATCTTGTGGTGCTCCTATGCTGAGGGTTTGCGGGTCCGAGATGTGCTTTTCCCAGACTCACATCTGTCTGTCAGGAAGCTGGTGATCCACCGACAGAGGGGTTCAGGCACAGAGCAAAAATCAACAAACAAAAATCCTCACATAGGTCCCCTGGCGGTCTAGGTGCTGGAGAATGAAGTGCATGCCCAGGTTGACTGCATCATCCACAGATCTATTGGCCCGATATGCAAACTGCAGAGGGTTCAGCAGGGAGTTTGAGATATTTTTCAGCTTGGCCAGCACAAGCCTTTCAAGGGTCTTCATGACTACAGAGGTCAGTGCGACAGGCCTGTGGTCATTAAGACCACTAATCCTTGCCTTTTTGGGTAAAGATGCCCCAACTACACTAGTCCTACCTGCCCAGGTTTGGCCCATATCCCTCTAAACCTTTCCTATCCATGTACCTGTCCACATGTTTTTTTTAATGTTGCAGTACCTGCCTCGAAATAAATCCTCTGCCAGCTCGTTCCATATTCCCTCCACCTTCTGTATGATAAAGTTGCCGCTCAGGTTCCTATTAAATCATTTCCCTATTCATCTTAAACCTGTGACCTCTGGTTCTTGATTCCGCAACTCTAGGTAAAAGACACAATGCATCCATGCTGTCTATTCCGCTCCTGACCTATATAATATCTATAATATCACCCCTCATCCTCCTACACTCCAAGTAACAAACTCCTAGCCTGCCCAACCTCATCCTATAGCTCAGGCCCTCAATATCTGGCAACAATCTCCAAAATCTTCTCTGCAATCTTTCCAGCTTAACAACATCTTTCCTGTAGCAGGGTGACCAAAACTGAACACAATATTCCAAATGATGCCTCACCAATATCCTGTGTAACTGCAACATAATAACCCAACTTCTATACTCAGTATCCTGGCAGATAATGACCAAGGTGCCGAAAGCCTTCTTGCCCACTATCTACCTGTGACACCAGTTTCAAGAAACTGTGCACCTGCACTCCTAGATCCCTCTGCTCTACAATACTCTCCAGAGCCCTGCCATTCACTGTGAAGGTCCTGCCCTGGTTAGACTTCCCAAAACGCAACACCTCGCACTTTTCTGTATTAAACCCCATTAACCATTCCGCAGCCCACTTGCCCAACTGATCCAGATCCTGCTGTAATTTTTCATAACCATCTTTGCTATCTGTAATACCACCAACTTTAATGTAATCTGCAAACTTACTAATCATGCCATGTATATTCTCATCCAAATCATTGATATAAACCACAAACAGCAATTGGCCCAGCGCCGATCCTTGAGGCACACCACTAGTCACAGGCTCTGAAACTGAAATAACATCCCTCCACCATCATCCTCTGCTTCCTTCCATGAAGTCAATTTTCAAACTAGTCGGCCAGCTCTCCCTGGATCCCAAGCGATCAAACCTTCCAGTCTACCATGCGGAACCTTATCAAATGCCTTGCTGGTCCATATAGACAACATCTATGGCTCTGCTCTCATCAACGTTTTTAGTTATTTCTTCAAAAAACTCAATCAGATTCAATAGACATGATCTCCCATGCACCAAACCATGCTGACTATCCTTAATCAACCCTTGCCAACCAAATGCCTATATATATTATCCTTCAGATTATTCTCCAGTAACTAGCCCACTACAGATGTTAGGCTCTCTGGTCTGTAATTCCCAATCTTCTCCTTGTAGCCCTTCTTAAATAAAGGCACAACATTAGCCACCCTCTATTCTATCAGCACCTCACCCGTGTCTGAAGATGGTTCATGTATCTCAGCCAAGGCGCCTGTAATTTATTCCCTAACTTCCCGCAGTGTCCTCGGATATATCTGATCAGGACCAGAAGATTTGCCTACTTTCATACACCTTAGAATGCTCAGCACCTCTTTGACCATAATACTGACTGTCCTCAAGACAGCTCCATTAACTGTCCCAAGTTTTCCAGTCATTATGCATTTTTTCACAGCGAAAACAGAGGAGAAATATTCATTGAGGACTTGACCTATCTATGTACGTCCATACAGAGATGACTGCTTTGGTTTCTGAGCAGCCTTTTTCTCTCCTGTCACCTTCTGTCTGAAGTAGGGTCTCGACCCTACCGGAGCACATGGTGTTGGGGGTTCAGTGTTGAAGTGGATAGAAACTTGGTTAGCAGACAGGAAGCAAAGAGTAACATAGAAACATAGAAAGTAGGTGCGAGAGTAGACCACCAGGCCCATCGAGCCCGCACCGCCATTCGCTCATGGCTGAACACTAAACAGACACCCTTACCCACAAACAGTAGACACAAGACACAGAACACAAGACACTACCCTCCCCTTTATATCGCTATCACCCCTCTCCACCCCAAGAACCGCGTGATCTCCTGGGGGAGGCAAAAAACCGGATAAAATCCCAGGTCCAATTCGGGAAAAAAATCCGGGAAATTCCTCTCCGACCCCAATCCAGGCGATCGACACTTGTCCAGGAGATCACTCAGGTCTTACTATACTAACCATACCTAGGTCCATATCCCTGCCCTCTCCCCGTAGCCCCTTATCCCCTTGGCAGCTAAAAAACCATCTATTTTAGATTTAAATATATTTAATGTTTCTGCTTCCACTGCTCCCTGGGGCAGTGAATTCCATAAATTAACCACCCTCTGGGTGAAGAAGTTCTTCCTCATCTCAGTTTTAAAAGAGCCCCCTCTTATTCTACAACTATGTCCCCTAGTTCTAGTTTCCCCGATCATTGGGAACATCCTCGGTGCATCCACCCGATCAAGGCCCCTCACGATCTTATATGTTTCAATGAGATCGCCTCTCATTCTTCTAAACTCCAAAGAGTAGAGTTCCAGCCTACTTAACCTTTCCTCATATGTCAATCCCCTCATTGCAGGAATTAATCTTGTAAACCTTCGCTGCACTGCCTCCAGGGCCAGTACATCCTTTCTTAAGTATGGACCCCAGAACTGTACACAGTATTCCAAATGTGGTCTCACTAATACTGTGTACAGCTGCAGCAAGACCTCCGTGTTTTTATACTCAATCCCCCTAGCAATAAAGGCCAAAACTCCATTGGCCTTCCTGATTGCTTGCTGCACCTGCATACTAACTTTTAGTGATTCATGTACTACTACCCCTAGATCCCTTTGCGTTGCATTACAACGCAGCTCCACCTCATTTAGAAAATAACTTGCCCTATCATTTTTTTTCCCAAAGTGAATGACTTCACATTTATTAGTATTAAATTTCATCTGCCAAGTTGTTGCCCACTCACCTAGCTTATCTATATCCTTTTGCAGACTCTTCCTATCCTCCTCATCCCCTACTTTTCCTCCCATTTTTGTATCGTCCGCAAATTTTGATATATTACACTTGGTTCCCTCCTCCAAATCATTTATATAAATTGTGAACAACTGGGGTCCCAGCACCGACCCTTGCGGAACCCCGCTAGTTACCGGTTGCCATCCCGAGTATGAACCATTTATCCCCACTCTCTGTTTCCTATTTGTTAGCCAATCCTCTACCCATGCTAATATATTACCCCCAATCCCATAATTTTTTATTTTTAGCAATAGTCTCTTATGTGGCACCTTGTCAAAAGCCTTTTGGAAGTCCAAGTATACCACATCCACCGGTTCCCCTTTATCCACCCTGGTTGTTACTTCCTCAAAGAATTTGAGCAGATTCGTTAAACAGGACTTCCCCTTCACAAAACCATGCTGGTTCTGTCCGATGAAGTCATGTTTATCCAAGTGCCCCGTTAGTGTTTCTTTAATAATTGTCTCTAACATTTTACCCACCACCGATGTTAGACTAACCGGTCTATAGTTACCCGCCTTCTGTTTACTTCCTTTTTTAAATATAGGTGTTACATTGGCCATTTTCCAATCCACTGGGACCGTTCCTGCCTCCAGGGAGTTTTGGAAAATTATCACCAATGCATCCACAATCCCCACCGCTATCTCCCTCAAGACCCTTGGATGTAATCCATCAGGCCCAGGGGATTTATCCTCCTTCAGTCTCATTAATTTCCCTAATACCACCTCCTTGGTGATCTTAATAGTATTTAGCTCCTCCATTCCTACCGCCCCCTGTTTATCCAGCGTTGGAATTTTTTTGTGTCTTCTATGGTGAAGACTGATACAAAATACTCGTTTAATCCCCACCAACAACTCTCCAGTCTCACCCTCCAATGGACCAACGTTCACCTTAGCCACCCTTTTTCTTTTTATATAGCTATAAAAACTCTTACTATTAGTTTTTATGTTGTTCGCTAAATTCCTTTCATAGTCTATTTTCCCCGTCTTAATTAATCTCTTAGTTATTTTTTGCTGACCTTTAAATGCTTCCCAATCCTCTACCCTCCCACTATCTCTAGCTACCTTATATGCCCTTGCCTTCAGCCGAATACTATCCTTTATAGTTTTACTGAGCCATGGCTGACTGTTCTTTCCCTTACCCCTTTTTTTCTTCATAGGAATAAATTTTTCTTGAAGGTTATACAGTAGATCCTTAAACGTACACCACTGCTCATGTACCGTCTTATTCTTGAGTCTGCTATCCCAGTCAACTTTGATCAGCTCAGTCCTCATACCTTCATAATCCCCTTTATTTAGACTAAGTACCCTAGCCTGAGTTTCAACCTGCTCTCCTTCTATTTGAATATGGAATTCGACCATATTGTGGTCACTTGTTCCCAACGAGTCCCTAACTATGACATTTTTAATTAATCCTGCTTCATTACACAGGACCAGATCCAAGATTGCCTCCCTCCTTGTCGGTTCTGTGACATACTGTTCTAGGAACCCGTCTCTAATACATTCTATAAACTCTTCCTCTAGTCTACCCTGCCCAGTTTGGTTTGCCCAATTAATATGAAAATTGAAGTCCCCCATGATTACAGCAGTTCCCTTTTTACATGCGTCAACTATTTGCAGATTTATGTTCTGACTAACAGCGTCACAGCTATTTGGAGGTCTATAAATCACACCCACTAGTGTTTTTTTCCCCTTGTTATTCTCTATCTGTACCCAAGCTGTTTCACTATCCTGATCCTTCAACGCAATATCCTTCCTCTCTATTGCCGTTATTCCCTCCCTTATTAAAAGGGCCACCCCTCCTCCCTTTCTTTCCTGTCTATCTTTTCTAGGGTAGGAGCGAACAGGTCCTTTTCAGACTGGCAGGCAGTGGCGAGTGGAGTGCCGCAAGGCTCGGTGTTGAGGCCGCAACTGTTTACCATATATATTAATGATTTAGAAGAGGGAATTAGGAGCAACACTAGCAGTTTGTGGATGACACAAAGCTGGGTAGCATTGTGAACTGTGAAGATGATGTTAAGAGGTTGCAGGGTGACCTGGACAGGTTGTGAGTGGGCAGATGCGTGGCAGATGCAGTATAATATAGATAAATGCGAGGTTATCCACTTTGGCGGCAAAAACAAGGGGGCAGATTATTATCTCAATGGGGTTAGGTTAGGTAAGGGGGAGGTACAGCGAGACCTGGGTGTCCTTGTACACCAGTCACTGAAAGTTGGCGTGCAGGTACAGCAGGCAGTGAAGAAAGCTAATGGAATGTTGGTCTTCATAACAAGAGGATTTCAGTATAGGAGTAAAGAGGTTCTTCTGCAGTTGTATAGGGCTCTGGTAAGACCAGATCTGGAGTATTGTATACAGTTTTGGTCTCCTAATTTGAGGAAGAACATCCTTGTGATTGAGGCAGTGCAGCGTAGGTTCACGAGATTGATCCCTGGGATGGCGGGTCTGTCAGATGAGGAAAGATTGAAAAGACTAGGCTTGTATTCACTGGAGTTTAGAAGGATGAGGGGAAATCTTATAGAAACATATACAATTATAAAAGGACTGGACAACCTAGATACAGGAAAAATGTTCTCAATGTTGGGCGAGTCTAGAACCAGGGGCCACAGTCTTAGAATAAAGGGGAGGCCATTTAAGAATGAGGTGAGAAAAAACGTTTTCACCCAGAGAGTTGTAAATTTGTGGAATTCCCTGCCACAGAGGGCAGTTGAGGCCAAATCACTGGATGGATTTAAGAGAGAGTTAGATAGAGCTCTAGGGGCTTGTGGAATCAAAGGATATGGGGAGAAGGTAGGCACGGGTTATTGATTATGGATGATCAGCCATGATCACAATGAATGGCAGTGCTGGCTCAAAGGGCCGAATGGCCTCCTCCTGCACCTATTTTCTATGTTTCTATGACCCAAAACGTCACCCATTCCTTCTCTCCAGAGATGCTACCTGTCCCGCTGTGTTACTCCAGCATTTTGTGACTATCTTTAGTTTAAACCAGCATCTGCAGTTCCTTCCTACAATTTCTTTCCCTAAATTTCTTTGGATTTATCTGCCAGAGTCATAATTTTGATCTCCTGAATTTCCTTCTTGAGATATGCTCCTCAGTTCCCGAAACTCCTCTAGGACCCACTTGATCCCAACTTGATCCCAGCTGATTCTACCTGCCCCATACCTCCTTATATTTACTAACCAGCACCTCACTTTCTCTCATCATCCAAGCTCCTTGTACCCAGCTGTCTTGCATTTCACAGGAACATGCATGCCCTGAACTCCCGTCATCACACTTTTAAAAGCATCCCACCTTACCGACGTACCTTTGCCCGCAAACAACCTACTCCAATCAACCTCAGCAAGTTCCTGTCTAACACCATCATTGTTCGACTTGCCCCAATTCAAAAATGTAACTTGCGATCTCACCTGGTCTTTATCCATAACCATCTTAAAGCTAATAGATCAGTGGTCGCTAGTGCCAAAAGGCTCACTTACGAACACATCAGTCACCACTTGTCCTTCCCAATTTCCTAAGAGTAGATCAACCTTTGCCCTTTCCCATGCAGGGCCCTCTACATGTTGCTTAAGGAAACTTTCCTGAGCACATTTGACAAATTCCACCCTGTCTAAGCCTGTTGCACTATGAAAGTCCCAGTCTACATTGTGAAAGTTAAAATCTTCCACTATCACAACCTTGTTAATCTTGGATCTGTCAGCAATCTCCCAGCATATTTGCTCTTCGAATTCCTGTTGACTATTTGAGGTCCTGTTGTACACTCCCAATGAGGTGTTCACCCCGTTTTTATTTCTTACCTCCACCCATATGGCCTCACTTAATTCTCCTTAATCAATAAAGCAATACCCTCTCATCTCTAACCCTTATCTCTCCTGTCACACCTGTACCATGGAATATTAAGCTGCCAGTCTTGTCCCTCTCTGAGCCAGCTTTCCATAATGGCTACAACATCCCAGTCACAAGCACCTATCCATGCCCTGAGATCACTACCCTGGAGGTCCTGCTTTTAGGCCTTTTGCCTAACGCCCTATAATCATTTTGCAGGACATCATCCCTTTTCCTATCCATGTCATTTGAGCCAACATGCACAATGACTTCCAGCTGCTCTCTCTCCCCCTGGAGGATATCATGCAGTCACCCCGAGACATTCTGGACCTTGGCACCAGGGAGGCATCACATCATCCTGGAGTCTCGACTGCTGCCGCAGAATCTCCTGTCCGCACCCCTATCTGGCAAATCTCCTACCACTATGGCTCTGCCTGACATTACCCTTCGCTGCCTCAGCCCAGGCTCCGAGCCACAGCTTGGGGTCGCTGCAGGTCAGCTTCCCTGCCAGCAGCGTGTTCGTTATTTCTACTTTTTTTGTTTTTTTGGTGTGTCTAATGTAAGTTTAGGTGTCTCGTGGTGTGTCTTGTTTAGGGGGTGGTGGGGAGGGGAAAGGGGGGAACCGCTTTCGGTCGCCTCCTCGATGGAGAGGTGACTTCTTCCATGTCGCCTCCCTCACGGTGGCCTAACACCATGGATTGGAGCGGCCTTTCCCAGAGTCGGGCCCGGAGCATCAGCAGCGGGCGCAGCGTGGACTTTTTCTATCGCGGAGCGGGCGAACCCTTGCCGGGGGTCGCCAGAGAGGAGTGCTCCGATCGCTGGCCTGGTGATTTTGGCATCATGGGGCTGAGGTCTGCGGAGTTTCTAGCCGCGGGCGTGGCGTGGACTTACCATCCGGAGTCTGGGATCCCTTGCCGGGGATCGCCGGAGAAGAGTTCCGACCACCGGCCTGCGGCCTATAACATCCTGAAGCCGCGGTCTCCGGTAGGAAAGCAACGATTCAGGCACTCCAAGCTGCGGAGTGTGTTCGACCGCCCCGACGTCAGTTTAGATCACCCTGACGAGAGGGCCTGTACATCCGGCCTATCGTAGCGGCGACTATGGAGGGTTCATGGCCCCGACCACGGATGAACAAAGGAGGAGGACTGGCTGAACTTTGTTGCCTTCCACCACAGTGAAGAATGCTGTTGGATGTTTGTGTTAAATTCTATTGTGTATTGTGTGTTCTTTTTTTCAATTGTATCGCTGCTGGCAAATACTTTTAACTGCACTTTCATTGGTCCATGTGACGAATAAATTTGACTTTGACTTTGACTTCCTGCTACAGTGCTCACCCTTGATGGGACATCCCCAAACAGTATCCAAAAGGGTATATTGTTCTGAAGTGGATTGGCCATAGGGGTCATAGACACTCTCTGCCTACCCCCCTTCACAGTGGTCACCCGCCTACTCTTTTTCTGTACCTTAGGCAAGACCACCTCTCTATAAGTCTTATCCAAGAAGCTCTCATTCTCCCAGGTGGTTCTGAGGTCATCCAGCTACAGCTCCAGTTCCCTAACGAGGTCAGTAAGGAGCTGCCCTGGACACAATGCCCACTGGAGTAGTCATCAGGGACACCAGCAGTTTCCCTGACTTCCCACATCCTGCAGGAGGAACATTGCGCCATTCAACCTGCCATTATTACCGCACTAACCAAAGAAAGAAAAATCGCAAGAATCACACACAGCACCTTTTCCTTCTGTCCCCCTCTGCTCACAGACTCTTGGCCCAAAGACTCATACTTAACCTACACACAACACTTAAGACTCTTGAACCGATGACTCACGTTTACCCTTCACACGACACTTTCCCCACAACACAGTCTTGCTCCCGATAGGCTAATCCGCTGAACCTTGCATTATTTTCAGTAGTTGTCCAAACAGCCAATTTTGGTCATTCAACCAATCCACGGATTAGCCTTTAAATTCTCCTGCTCATTCTCCGACACTAACAATGGATCAAAACTGATTACATCCATAAAGTTACTTTTTATCCAGCGGGATCTTTTTTTTTATCTTGTAGAAACAAGGAATTGTAGAAACTGGTTACACAAAAAGACACAAAGTGCTGGAGTAACTCAGCTAGTCAGGCATCATCTTTGGAGAACATGTAGATGGGTGACATTTTTCAGGCTGCAGATTTTATCTTTTATCTTTTAAGTCTTTTTAAGATATCTTTTTATCTCACTGCCTTGTTCTATAAGAACACTACTATTATCTTTCCATAATTTCCCAACCACAGTACACTTGTATTTAACCTTTCTCTTGCATTTCTGACTTATTTTTAAAGAGGTCAATCTTCCAAAACTCTAAATAATTCTAAACAATTTCTGCGAAACATTCCCTTATTGTCAAGCCAAAAACATATTCAAGTGTGATGACAGATACTTACCCGGGTCATTTATGCAGAACATGCACCCTGCTGCTTACCGCCTCTTAAACTCACTCCATTGAATTCAACAACATCCATTGAGCATTCAGCTGGGCTCAGCTGCTGACTGGAGGTGAATTTCTAAATAAGCCAGATTCAACTTTAATTAATCCTCAAATTTTAAATATGTGATTTTAGAGTGCATACATAGTGGTTGCAGTGAAGTTCTTCACCATTAAATAGTTACTTTTTGCAGTTTCCCATTAGTTAATGTTTACTTTAAAATGCAGAATATGTCAAACCAATCAAACTAAATGATTGCTAACTTTTGGCTCAATTGAAACGTGTTGGTGGAAGTGTCTGCATCATAATAATAATAATAATAATGGATTTTATTTACGGGCGCCTTATACCGAGGTCTCAAGGACACCATACAGAGATTTATAGAAAACATATAATCAGAATTAAAAAAAAATAGGTTATAAAGACCAATACATAAATCAGGGACAGAATTCCTTCCAAAAACACATAAAAAAGAAAATCAGAAGCACAATCATACAGCACTGGGTGATAATGCTGTGGTCTACTACATATATATTAAATATATTTCATCATTTTTCACTCTTACCATATGAGGGCCCTCTGCAAAATCTGACACATTGTATGAAAACATACATGCAAAAACCATTATGCTGAATTATGTGAATATAAACAAAGAAAGTTAAACAATGGAATAAATGATAACACTCTGGGCACTATAATGCAATTGTGCATTTTTATATTTCTTTATGCAGGCATTTCACAATGTTTTAATTATTATTTTAATGCATTTATTCCTTTAATAGCCTTATCATACCCAAAGGTACGTCAACTGTTTTTTACACAACTTCTGAGGTCGTCTAAGTTCAATGTTTTCCTATCATGTTATGAATTTGCATTATAGCCTGATTTTCTTTAAGAAACACTATGACTTATTCACATTTGAAAGGCACTGCAGTTCATTGTTAGATGCCATTGATTGTTGCTTAAATCTTGGTTTTTGTTTACAGTAGTTTTTTGCACATTTGTTTTTGATAGGCAAGCAAGATCGTTCATGTACTTAATAATCACGCTTTTAACAGATGTGCAACTGGTTACAAAGATCCCTCGTGTGAATTGTCTGAAACAGTGCCCCATATTAGATTGCCAGCAATAATAGACAGGAAATTAAGCATCAAATACAAGTCAACAGTCATTCATTACAGTCAGAGGGCTTAGCTGGAGGGAAAAGTAAGCTAGTGCTTTCAACACTTTGCCTGCACTCTGCATTCAACACTGATACAACACCTCCCACCTCTACAGAAGCCCACCTACGAACTGATACATAATCGGAAGACAGTTGGAAATCTGCTTTAGCAGATACAAATCACACCTTCTATTTTATAAACACCAAGCAACCGGCAAACGTTTTTTTTACACAACTGATTAATTGAGATCTACCTTTAAGATGCATTCATGAAAGATTAATGTAAACATTTAAAGATAGTTGCATTATTGTATCACAAGTTAATGACTTTAGCAAATTCAGGCTTTAAGTGTACACGAGAGGTCAGAGGATTTATGGCTTTGCTAATCTTATCCTTGACATGACTTTGCATTTAAAAGCTAAGAAGGAAGTTAAAATCGACCTTAATGTTTTGTGAAGGTGACAAAAGCAACTGGGAGCACCTGTTGTACATCACTTTGTTTATATTTTAACTTAAAACGTTGATATCCTCAGTCATACTTTTCTGATTTACAAATGTAGACAATAACATTTGAAATCACAGCAAACATGAAATTATTTAAAATATCAGAAGAGGTCAGCGAAGTGCATGAATTTGTGACTCACTAAAAGTTGGACATAAGCCAAGCAGATAATATCATGTCAGTGCTCAAGGCTGCAGTGTTGTGCATGGTACTGAAGCCCTCTTTTCAAATGTTCAATAGTTAAATATACACAACTCATTTTATGCACTCCAGCTTTCTTATAAGAATTTGATGATATTTATATATATTGCATCTCTGATGGTTAAGATTTCAAATGGACGACATCTGAAAACGCCAAACACGTTGTTGTGATTGTATCATATTAATTCATTTTTATTTCATTCATTTTACTAGATATGCAAAGCCAGCATTTTATTACCCTTGAGTAGGCAGTGGTGAGTTGCAATGCAACAGTTTTTTCTCAGTTTAGTTTAGTTTATTGTCACATGTACTGAGGTACAGTGTAAAGCTATTGTTGCGTGCTATCCAGTCAGCAGAAAGACAATACATGATTGCAATCAATCAATTTCCAGTGTATTAATACATGATAAGGGAATAATGTTTAGTGCCAGGTAGAACCAGCAAAGTCAGATCAAGGATAGTCCAGGGGTCACCAAAGAGGTAGATAGTAGTTCAGCACTGCTCTCTGGTTGTGGTAGGATGATTCAGTTGCCTGATTCTTATGAATGTATCCCGACAATGTTATTCAATAGGGACTTCCAAGCGTTAAACCTGTGAAGACGAAGGAACAGCAACATCATTCCAAGTATAGACACAAGAAGCTGGAGTAACTATTGGGTGACGTTTTGGGTCGGGACCCTTCTTCAGACTGAGAGTCAGGGGAAAGGGAAATGAGAGATACAGATGGTGATTTAGAGAGATATAGAACAAATGAATGTAAGACATGCAAAAATGTAACGAGGATAAAGGAAACAGACCATTGTTAGCTGTGGGCTAGGTAAAAAGGAGTTACAGACAATGAAACTCAACAAGACGACTTTGAAACTAGTACAACAACTTGGGTGGGGGGGGGGAGAAAGAAAGAGAAAGAGAAGAGAGAGAGAGAGAGAGAGAGAGAGAGAGAGAGAGAGAGAGAGAGAGAGAGAGAGAGAGAGAGAGAGAGAGAGAGAGAGAGAGAGAGAGAGAGAGAGAGAGAGAGAGAGAGAGAGAGAGAGAGAGAGAGAGAGAGAGAGAGAGAGAGAGAGAGAGAGAGAGAGAGGAGAGAGGAGGGAGGGAGGGAGGGAGGGAGGGAGGGAGGGAGGGAGGGAGAGGGGGAGGAGGGAGAGAGGGAGAGAGAGAGAGAGAGAGAGAGAGAGAGAGAGAGAGAGAGAGAGAGAGAGAGAGAGAGAGAGAGAGAGAGAGAGAGAGAGAGAGAGAGAAGAGAAGAGAAAGAAAGAGAAAGAGAAAAAGAGAAAATGCAAGGGTTACTAATTACTCCAGCTTTTAATGTCTATTTTCAGTTTAAACCAGCATCTACAGTTCCTTTATACACACATCATTCCTAGTATATTACTTGCAGTGGTGTTGTTAGAAACATAGGAAATAGGTGCAGGAGTAGGCCATTCGGACCTTCCAGACAGCACCGCCTTTCAATATGACCATGGCTGATCATCCGAAATCAGTACCCGTTCCGCCTTTTTCCCCATATCCCTTGTTTCCCTTAGCCCTAAGAGCTAAATCTAACTCGCTCTCTTTTGTGTTTCCTGTCCTTAGTCTTCCTGGTGTACTGATCTTGAATTTGGAGCTCATGTCTTTGCTCGGCTAGGGAAGTAACTGCAATGTATTTTGCAGGTGATCCATGCTGAAAACAGGTATTAGGAGCTTTCACAAATATCTAGTCTTGATGATTGGATCCTGGGATTTAAAATGATAATAAGCTGCACAATTTGAACTCTGAAGCTCCACAACGCTCTAGATTCTTCAAAAGGTCCCAGTAGATTAGGTGGATTGTTTTAGTTTTAGTTTTAACTTTGGAGTCACGTGAATGACTACGTGAAGAAGAGCCCCGTCCAGCCGCACACGCGTCATAACGTCAGACGCATAGCGCAGCGACCGTGTGTTTGGAGGAGCAGAGCCCCTCCAAACCGGTAAGTGAAAAGCCTGAAGGTAAGGTCTGCGAGTAGCGGGCGCCCTTTTGAGGAGTCGGTGGCAGCAAGGCCATTGACTTTTATATACGGTTAAAAATATACCGTTGTAGCGGCATTAGGGCGCAAGACAGACAAAAGGCCGTGTGGCCAGCAGACTCTGAGGAGTCAGACCGGAGGATCCCCGCCTCAGGCAGACATTTTGTTTATTCGGGTCCGCGTTGGCCTAAGGGAGAGCCAGCGCAGGGAGTGCCTGAGGAAGGTCCGGCTTAGCGTTGGCCTAACAGGAGAGCCAGCGCAGGGAGTGCCTGGGAAAGGTCCGGCTTAGCGTTGGCCTACAGGAGAGCCAGCGCAGGGAGTGCTTTGGAAGGTCCGGCTCAGCGTTGGCCTAAAGGAGAGCCAGCGTGAGCAATGCCTGAATAAGGGCATTTTATGCGTTGGCCTACAGGAGAGCCAGTGCCAACTATGACTGGAGGAAGACAGTTTAAGCGTTGGCCTACAAGAGAGCCAGCGCCAGCAGCACCTAAAAGACGGCTGCCTATGCGTGGGCCTACAGAAGAGCCTGGAAAAGGGTTTATTATGCGTAGGCCTATGGAAGAGCCAGCGCTAGAAGCACCTGAAGCAGGATGCCCACCCCCTCCAAGAGGAGGATTATTTTATGCGGCAAAGATTCAGGTGACGTATCAAATATGAGGACCAGAGCCCAATAACAGAGCCTAAAGGACCAGGTTTGGCACAATATATAAAATGTTGTGGTTCCAAAACTATCAGGGGAACCATTGGGAGATAAATTAGCAATGTCAATAAATTACTTGCTCTCCCAGCAGCTCCAGGTTCTGACCATGCTTGAGCTGTCAAATAATATGAAACCGCAGAATTGAGTACTGCAAGCAGTCTCAGCGGTGAAAAAATGACAAAGGGTGTTGAAATTGCTGGTTCAGGCATTACGGCTTTGGCCAGAGGTTTGGATGGAGAGCACGTGTCTGCATCACAACATGGTTGACTTAGCACTCATGTGTAGTGCGCACTTTGAAATACACTGTATTTATAAAAGTGCTATAAAGACCTAACATATACCCTAAGTTTGTGGTGCTCTGTAAACCATCTAATATACAAATTGCCTAAATCTGTTTTTGGAAAGAATAAAAACTAGCCAAAAAAGGGTAAAAGACCTCGATGAAGCTGTCGGTGATTGGCAGAACAAATCGAAGGCAGGTTCCCTACCGACATGTGGTGACTGGGGACAGTGAAGGATCAAATCGGTCTTTCCCATATTTGCATTATTGGTGCACTGCTCCTGAGGTACGTGGAGGTACAATATTCCCACTAAGATCAGGGGATAACAATTGCCATTGGCAAACCCTGAGGTAGGTGGGTCTGGTGCTGTAAGAGACATATTAATGTTTTACACTTACAAGTTGGGGAAGATTACAATTCTTCCTAAAAGAATGGCAATCTGATGTATTTATACTGTACAGTATTGTGGGTTTAGAATTGAATTCTAACCATATTTGGATTTTCCTACTCAGCATATTTCAAACCGGACACATATTTTCTCAAAAGAAGAGAATATGCAGATTCAGGCAGAACTTGAAATATTGTGTAAAAGGGGTAATTAAGAAGTCAGTTCACCATCACCACCAATTTGTGCCGAGTATTTTATTAGAGCAAATAAGGATGGTGGGTGTAGAATTATTCTAGATCTGACAAGTCTTAACCCTTTTTTGTACAGTATAAAAAAACAGTTTTTGGAGACATTTGCCAATGCTATACAGCTAAATTCAAGAAAATGCTATATGGCTAGCATAGATCTTAAATATGCATATTACTGGGTGGCTGTACATGGTAATAATCATAGATATTTAAAATTTAGCTGGATAAGTCAATTATGGACAATTTAAGCATTGTATTAGGGTTTAACCTCAGCTCTGAGACTATTTACCAAATTGTTAAAACCAATCCTAGCATTACTGAGAGCTCAGGGCCATTTGGTAATGGCCTATTTGGATATATTCTGATTGTAGGAAAACACTCGGGCTACAACAGAACCATCAGTGTTAAGAATCAAGCTCATAGAAACATAGAAACATAGAAAATATGTGCAGGAGTAGGCCATTCGGCCCTTCGAGCCTGCACCGCCATTTGATATGATCATGGCTGATCATCCAACTCAGTATCCCATCCCTGCCTTCTCTCCATACCCCCTGATCCCTTTAGCCACAAGGGCCACATCTAACTCCCTCTTAAATATAGCCAATGAACTGGCCTCAACTACATTCTGTGGCAGAGAATTCCACAGATTTCACCACTCTCTGTGTAAAAAATGATTTCCTCATCTCGGTCCTAAAAGTCTTCCCTCTTATCCTTAAACTGTGCCCCTAGTTCTGGACTTCCCCAACATCGGGAATAATCTTCCTGCATCTAGCCTGTCCAACCCCTTAAGAATTTTGTACGTTTCTATAAGATCCCCCCTCAGTCTTCTGAATTCCAACGTGTACAAGCCGAGTCTATCCAGTCTTTCCTCATATGAAAGTCCTGCCATCCCAGGAATCAGTCTGGTGAACCTTCTCTGTACTCCCTCTATGGCAAGAATGTCTTTCCTCAGATTAGGAGACCAAAACTGTACGCAATACTCCAGGTGTGGTCTTACCAAGACCCTGTACAACTGCAGTAGAACCTCCCTGCTCTTATACTCAAATCCTTTTGCTATGAATGCTAACATACCATTTGCTTTCTTCACTGCCTGCTGCACCTGTATTCCTACTTTCAATGACTGGTGTACCATGACACCCAGGTCTCGTTGCATCTCCCCTTTTCCTAATCGGCCACCATTCAGATAATAGTCTACTTTCCTGTTTTTGCCACCAAAGTGGATAACCTCACATTTATCCACATTATACTGCATCTGCCATGCCTTTGCCCACTCACCCAACCTATCCAAGTCACCTTGCAGCCTCCTAGCATCCTCCTCACAGCTAACACTGCCCCCCAGCTTCGTGTCATCTGCAAACTTGGAGATGTTGCATTAAATTCCCTCATCCAGATCATTAATATATATTGTAAATAGCTGGGGTCCCAGCACTGAGCCTTGCGGGACCCCACTAGTCACTGCCTGCCATTCTGAAAAGGACCCGTTTACTCCTACTCTTTGCTTCCTGTCTGCCAGCCAGTTCTCTATCCACATCAATACTGAACCCCCAATACCATGTGCTTTAAGTTTGTATGCTAATCTCTTACTTTGGAGAGGCTGGGATTTATTATACATCCAGTTAAATCCAAACTATTACCAAGCACAGTAATTGATTACTTGGGTTTCATTATTACATCAGAACACATGGTAGTGATTCTGCCCAAGGATAAAGGCTGCATTTAATTGGAAGTTGTATTGGAAGCTCATTACACAGCACCAACCCTCAATTTGGCAGGTAGCAAGCCTGCTTTGCAAACAAATTGCTTAATTTCCGGCTGTACAATTTAGATCGCTGCATTATCAACATTTACAGCAAGTAAAGGTACAGGCATTGAGATACAATCAGGGCATTTTGCCAGGCCCATGTAATTGCCAGTTGCAGTTATACTGGAATACTATGGTTGATTATGAGTGTCTCAAATGCTTCCAGAGAGACCCTGGTTGAAACACCTTCCATTATTCTACAGACTAATTTTAGCGCTCTAGGTTGGGGTGCTACTTATACTATTTCCAGCTGTGGAGTTAGATGGAATGTGGAGAAAGTACCTTTGATCCTATACAAGGGATCATTTAATGAGAGTTTTTTTAAGAACATTTTATGGGCCTAAAGCTTTTGCTCTAATATGCAAAGTTTGCATGTTTAGGTACAAATTGACAACACTACGGAATAGAAACGTATGTTAATCATTTGAGTGGTATTAAGTCAGATCTTGTGAATAGATTGGCTAACGTGATCTGGACCTGGTGCTTATACCAGAAATATTTGGTTTCGGCAATCTACCTACCAGGTTGCAGACTCAAGGTCACGTAAATTCATTGCAATACAGAATGGATGTTGGATCGTGACAAATTTAATAATATTGTTGCACGGTTGGGGATGCCAGAGATTGGACTTGTTTGCTCCAGACTTAACCACCATTTACCTAAATATGTGTCATGGGAACCTAATCCTGGGGCAGTAGCGGTGGATGTTTCTCGCTGCATTGGGGTAAAATGTTTTTGTATGCATTGTCTCCATTTTGCCTCAATTAGTCAGTGTATACAGAAGATCAAACAGGACTCCGGCTTCGGGAGTATTGGTGGTACCAGATTGGTCTACACAACCATGGTACCCTCTAGTGTTAAAAATGATCACAAAGCCCCTTATGATTTTCCCAAACAGAATAAACCTGTTTGTGCACCCTTTAACTGATGATTCACATCCTTTACATAATCGTATTGGTTTGTTGGTTTGCAGATTCTAAGGAGTGCCATACCTTGGAAGAGGACTATCAGATCGTACTGTGGATGTTATTGCGGCAACCTGGAGGGATAGTACCCAGAAGCAGTACATTTCTTACATAAGGAAATGGGAGGTGTTTTGCTTAAGGCAGAATATTACATATCACACTGCAGATATATCAGACATGTTAGAGTTTCTGTCAACTCTTTATTTTTTTTATTGGCAGTTAAGCTATAGTGCTATCAATACTGCAAGGAGTGCCCTCTCTGCATATCTATGGAGGGAATCAGAACAAAATCCTGTAGGGTCACACCCTTTGGTCTATAGATTTATGAACGGAATTTTCAATTCTAAGCCTCCTTGACACAGGTATACAGAAATCTGGAATGTAAGAGATGTGCTAATGCTCTTTCGTCAATGGACTCCTATTGCAGCGCTGTCCTTGGCCAAAATTACCATGAAGGTAGTCATGCTCAGGGCACTGGTTTCAGCACAGAGAGTGCAACATTGCAGAAACTACGAATAGACATGATGGAAATAGCAGCAGATGCTATTACGTTCTATGTCTATGATTTGCTTAAACAGAGTAGACTGGAGTCACAGGATGTAAGTTGGGGTTTTCAGCATATCCTACGGATCCACGTCTATGTGTAATATCACATTTACGATGTTACATTAAAGCCACCAGAACCTTAAGAGGTGCAGAATCAGCATTCTTTATCAGACATAAATAACCGCATAAGAAAGTGTCGGTTCAGATTATTTCAAGATGGCTGAAGCAGGTGTTGCTTGATGCAGGTATTGATACTGACAAATTTAAATCTCATCCCATCAGGGCTCCATCAACATCAGCGTCCATGGATTTGGATGTTTCCAATAGACCATATCCTCGCAGCCGCAGGACAAGCGAAAGGATGTTTCACAAGTATTACCATAAGGAGATTACAGTACATGTGGTTATTTGGTGGTGCTGTTTTGGATTCAGTATTAAGTTTCCCCTTGTGATAAAGGGGTTGCTATTGTGGTGATAAATTAACCATTAACTGGTTGCATCCATGTTGTGGTTATGCATTGTTGATTGCTTTACTTATTTAGAGTCAATCAATGCAGTGAGACGCCTGGATTTGAATCTACGGCGTGAAATCACAGAGCTTTGAAATCTTCACGTAGTCACTCACGTGACTCCGAAGTAAAATAGTAAGATTAATCGAGAACTTACCAGTTTGAAGTTTGATCTATATTTTATGAGGAGTTACAATGAGGGACTACGTGCCCTCCGCTCCCACCCTCATAAAGGTCAACTGGTAGTTCTAGTCTTCACGTATCTTACTATCATACTTCAGTAATTATTATCTGTGATTTCACACCGCTGCTTTGAAGATTGACGCATGTGCGGCTGGACGGGCTCTTCTTCACATAGTCCCTCAGCGTAACTCCTCATAAAATAAAGATCAAACTTCAAACTGGTAAGTTTCCCATTTAATCTTACTATTTTGTTTCGATTAGTGATACAGCTCTAATACAGATCAGCTCTGAAGAAGGGTCTTGACCCGAAAAATCACTCATTCCTTCTCTCCAGAGATGCTGCCTGTCCCGCTGAGTTACTCCAGCATTTTAAGTCTATCTTCAGCTCTACTACAATTTAGAGAAACAGCTCTAATAGAGAAACAGGCCCTTTGGCCCACTGAGTCCGCACCGACCAGCGATCCCCACACATTAACACTACCCTACACACACTAAAGACGATTTTACATTTACACCCAACCAAACATATGTGTTGGATAATAGTAAGATTAAACGAGAACTTACCAGTTTGAAATTTGATCTTTATTTTATGAGGAGTTACGTTGGTGATTACGTGAAGAAGCCCCGCCAGTCTGCATGTGCATCAATCTTCAAAGCAGCGGTATGAAATCACAGGTAACAGTAATTGAAGTAACATAGTAAGATCAGAAACTTGAGAACTACCAGATGACCTTTGTGAGAGAGGGTTGGGAGTGGAGGGAACGTAATCGCCAACGTAACTCCTCATAAAATAAAGATCAAACTTAAAACTGGTAAGTTCTCGTTTAATCTTACTATTTTACTTCGGAGTCATGTGAGTGATTCCGTGAAGAGTTCAAAGCTCTGTGATTTCATGCCGTAGATTAAAATCCCGGTGTCTCACTGCATCGATTGACTCAGGATGAGTGAATAATCAACAATGCATTACACATGACATTGATTTAAACTTATTAATGGTTTACGTTAATAAAGAAAATCAATAGCAACCCCTCTATCTCAGGGGAGGCTAAAGTGGACGCAAAACAGAATGGGCAAATAGCCCCGGGTCGGCATTCGGCCTATGTTAAAAACAAATTTGAGAATCAATTCACTTGACCATTCCTGTCGCGCGAGGATATGGTCGATGGGAACGTCCATTGCCCTGGCCGCTGACGTTGATGCCGCTCTGGTGGAATGAGATGTAAAATTATCAGTGTTAATACCTGCATAAACCAGAACCTGCTTCAGCCACCTTGAAATAGTCTGAACCGACTTTTTCTTGTGTGGTTGTTTGTGGCTAATAAACAATGCTGATTCCACACCTCTTAGGATTCTGATAGAATATAGCAAGCGTGCCCTCACACATAGACGTGAGTCCGTTGCGTATGCTGAAATATGATCTTAAACCCTGTCACCCCTAGTCTGCTCGTGTAGACGTGAATGTAAAAACGTAATGGCATCTGCAGCCACTTCCATCCTATCTAGCCGCAGCTTTTGCAATGTCTGCACTCGTTGTGCTGATACTAGTGTCATGACTTAAGGAAGTAGCTGGCCCCTGGTGAAGTATTGTTAACACAATGTCAATATCTCATACTGCCTATACTTGTGCTGGGAGAACTTGTGTTAAAGATATCGTTTACAAACTCGATACCCAGGGTTGAAACCCAACAGAGTGGGTCCCGTTTGCTGCAGCTAATATGATGGGAAGGCACGTTTGGCACAGTTAATGGCCCTATACTCAATTATTGTCAGAAGACCATTTAAGAATGAACTGGAAGACGTCAGTAATCTGTACCATATTAAATGTAACATTAACATTAAACAAACCCGCTTCCCACCTCCTGAATAGGAAATGTACTGCTTTTTTGGTGCTATCGCTGCTCTCTGCAGTGAGCACATACATGGATTGATGTGACAACCTGAGCCGTAGGGCAGTCTATTCAGAATCTGCAAGTCAATAAATTGATTTTATCATGCAGAGGCTGGTTTCCTGAACCACAGTTGAACCATCAAAGTTTTCCTTTTTTAGAATAACCGTATATGTTTGTATTATTATGCCTGACGGAAGCGGGAATCATGGCTGCATAGCCAGTGATAAGGTATGAAAACTAAAGCGAGATCTTGCTGGCTTTATTTCAAGACCTGACTGATGAGGCAAAATGGAGGAAGACATAAAAGAACATTCCTCCTTCTTGTAGCGAGAATGTATCTCTCAACACTGTTAAGCCACATATTTTTGCAATCAGTGAATAAGCATGAAACCAACATGTCGATATTCGGTGTTTCATTGAACCATACTTTCATAAATACTTTGTGATCCAACACCTATTCTGTGTTGTCATCGATCTGAACTTGATGATACACCTGTGGCAAAGGAGATTAGGTAAATTATTACAGGATACTTTTACTTGATTGCCATGTGACTAACATATGTCACCACCGTAGTGTATCAACTTGAAGTTGAGCATGTAGATTATGTATATTCGCTCAATTCGCTCTATAAATAGTTGATATCAATAACTGAATAATTGGCAACTCATGCAAATCTCCTCCACCTCCAAACTAGAGATGACATTCGCAATTTTCCACCTTGGAGCCCTTAGCATCAGTTTGTAAAATAACTGAAATTCGACTGACCAAACTACTGGAGCAATGCTGAATACTGTTTGTTCATCATTGTGACTTTGGTAGCTTCAGCTGGTAATAGCATAAGCCTATTAAAAATGACCTACATGGCATTTGAGAGGTTGCTACGTTGCATGATGTCAGTTCCCCAACTTGCACAGCTGAAACACAGCTACTATTTTGCCAATTACTCTTGATGAATAGAAGTCAGCTTTATAACAGGTTTCTATTAAACTCCAATCTCTTGCCACAGAGCGGAGTCATAGGCTAATTAGTAGTTAAAGGTAAATCCCAATGACCAACAAGTCTATTTGGTAACAACTTAAAGTTAACTGGATGGATGAGCCCAATTTCTCAAAATAGTCTGAGGCTGAAACAGGTGATTTTAACAAATACAGCATTAAAATATCCTCCAGTCAAGACATAACAAATATTTTTGAACTCTGAGTCCAAACACCGATTTTATTAATTGGTAAATAACCTGGGTAAATAGTTTATCCCATTACTGTTATTATTACAGTAATCATTGCCTTTTTGATAATTTCAAATGTCTCCGATGATCCCTGTAATGGGAACTGCTTAGAATGTATCTTTGAGACCCTTATGAATCAGTTTTTAGTCAGTAACGAAGTTTCCTATTTGGAAATTTATACTGCACATGCAAGTTAAACGACATTCTCCATTTTTCATAATGAACAGGCCACTTCTGCCATCATTCCATGGGTGCTTCGCACGATAACTGTGACCCGATTTCCGAGCCTGTCTTGAAGAGAATCATGGCCATAATACTGAGCCTCCCTCATAAATTTTGTCCAAAGGCAACTCTGGCCATTATACTGAGCCTGCCTAAAATGACAATTCTGGCCCTAATTCCAAACTTGCTTGGTATGCTAGTATTGTGCAGATTTACCTGGTTAGATGCCTCTAAGCAGATGACAATGCCTTTATCATTTGTGTGCTGTACAAACATGTGTAAATATTACCAACTTGTAAGTGGTCCACTTACCCATGTTTCGGAAGTGCCAGACCCACCTACCTGCCTAGTTATGTTGAGTAGGACTGGTAGGGTGCGTGGAACCTGTGCCCAGCTGTCATGCTGCACCAGCTTCAGTGAACCGCTTACTGCCGATGAAGGCATGGGGTGCGTTGTCGCTGAAACGATGAAGCTTTGGCCTGCCGTTGGCCTTGATTGGTCCGACCGCTTTTGCTTCATCCGCCAGGTTTTTCCTGTTGAATAGGCCTTACCTGAACAGAAGATTCGGCGGCTGGCTCTCATATCCCCCTGATAGCGCTGTTCACTGCCGGCACGCAAGTGCTCCAGTATTTTCCACCAACATCTTTAGAATCTGGAGTCAGTTACATCTGACCTTTCGCACTCCCCTCCTCAGAGAAGGCGATTTGTAGGCAGCCCTGAAACTGGTGCTGCCGCAGGCCCCTGAGGATACCTGCGCTGATACGGCCCTTCCAATGGACATATACCAGGATGGAACATTCTGTTGGGGATGGCAAACTTTGTTGTCAGGAAATGGTACCTCTGACACGTGCCCTTCATCCCTTGGGGTATGCTCCATGGCTATACCCTCAGACTCGGCGTCAGAATGACACTGACCCGGCATGCTCTCCTCTTCCAGGAGGGAGAGATGAAGCAGCCCTGTCCCAGGCGTTGCTGGCGCGGCCTCTCCTACAGGCCAGCGCTGTCACACATTAAGCAGCCCTATCGCAGGCGCTGCTGGCGCGGCCTCTCCTACAGGCCAGCGCTGTCACACATTAAGCAGCCCTATTGCAGGCGCTGCTGGCACGGGCTCTCCAGTAAGCCGGCGCTGTGACAGATTCGGCGTCAGCAGTTCACTGACCCGTCATGGTCTCCCCCTCCAACAGGGAGACATTAAGCAGCCGTGTTCCAGGCGCTGCTGGTGCGGCCTCTCCCATAGGCCCGCGCTGGTACAGATTCGGTGTCTGAGGTATACTGACCCGGCATGGTGTCCTTCTTCAAGCGGGGGACATTAAGCAGCCCTGTCCCAGGCGCTGCTGGCGCGTGCTCTCCCATAGGCTGGCGCAGATGCGACGTCAAAAGTACCCTGACCCGGCATGGTCTCCACGGCTTGGGGAATGCACGTCAATAATTTAATTTTGATTGTGGAGTTTCACCTGCGAAGGGTTAGAATGTCACCAGGCTCCATCCAAATATATACTCATTACCGGAGGGGGGCCCCTCGCAGCACGACTCATCCGAGTCCAATAGGGCTGATCGATTTATCGGTGATTTCACCCCATGCCCTGGGGACCACTGCGTCTGTGAGCCGCTGACCGCATTGTCAGCGACTCTGGCGGTGATACCGCCTTCCTGCTTGATTTGCCCTCCCCGGGAACCACAGCAGGCTGGAAGCCACTTGTCAGTGACTGGGATCGCGAACCCGACATCTGCCGACTATCCGCTTCTGCGGTCGGAACCGGGGTCTCCCACAGCCCATAGCCGGTTCACTCACCGGACCTCGCCACAATATCCAGCAGGATACCTCTGTGAAAAGAGGTTCCTGCAAGAAAATCTAAACCTGGTAAGTAATACAAAACTTACCTGTAGTTTTAAACTTACCGCCGGCAGGAGCGATGCCCTGCCAGTCCAGTGCTTCACCATGCGAACGACGATATGACGCGCATGCGGACTGGCGGGGCTTCTTCACGGAATCACTCACGTGACTCCGAAGTAAAATATGGATTGGAAAACCATAATCGTTACAACTCCTTTCTGAGTGAGAGAAAAAGCAGTCATTAGAGCCATCATTAGCAAATGCTCCATTCCACTGTTAAGTAGTAACAGAATTTTTAGAAATCAACAATAAAAGAACGAGAACAGTTAATATAGTTTTATGAAAGGTAAAGTTTGTTCAACATATTTATTATATTTATTTAAGGATGTATAATGCAGGGTATATAACAGAGAACTAGTAGATGTAGTGTATCTGGATTTTCAAAAGACACAATAAGTTGTTACATAAAGGGTTACTGCATGTATTGAGAGTTTGTGGCATTGAATATGATATAATTAGTGATGGACTTCAGCCTGCAAAGCCCACATGCCCGAATGGATAAACAAAATAGCAAGAATAATGAATTGGTTAATTTGAGAAAGTATGGTTTAGTGGATCAATTTTAGTTAGGCAAGTTTAGTTTAGTTTAGAGATACAGCATGGAAACAGGCCCTTCGGCCCACCAAGTCCGCGCCGACCAACGATTCCTTCATATACACACATTAGGGACAATTTTCACATTTACCAAGCCAATTTATCTACAAATCTGTACGTCTTATGAAGTTGTAAACTAGCAGGTTGCCACAGAGCAGGTGTTGAGGTCCTCAAGTGTTCAGGATCCATTATTAAA
>CM075980.1:40415643-40517594 GCA_038087875.1 Malacoraja senta
GATCGAACTTCAAACTGGCAAGTTCTCGTTTAATCTTACTATTTTACTTCGGAGTCACGTGAGTGACTACGTGAAGATTTCAAAGCTCTGTGAATTCATGCCGTGGAACGAGTCCATGCCACACTGTAATAGTTGACCAAGGATGATTGGAATAAATAATGCATTCAGACATGACATAGATTTAAACATGCTGATGCTTTAATGGACAAAATAACAATAGTAACCCCTCTCACCCGAGAGGAAACTATAAAACAGAACTTAAAATGGAGTTGGCAAATACCCCCGGTCTGGCTATGGGTTTATTATAGAACGTCTGAAACGTGCGCTCTGTGAACCATCCTGCAGCCGCTAGGATATGGTCCAGCGGGACGTCCATGACCCTCGCTGCTGATGTAGCTGCAGCCCTGGTGGAGTGAGATTTGAACACATCAGTATCTACTGCTGCATCAGCCAGAACCTGTTTCAACCACCTGGAGATGCGTATTGAAACCTTTTTATGAGGTTTCTTGTGACTAACAAATAATGCTAGTTCTGACCCCCTAAGGCCCTTGGTGACCTTAATATATTGTTGGAGGTGTGTGACCACACATAACCGAGAGTCCAAGGGATATGCCATAAATAGTAGTTTAAGAACGGAAGTACCTAGTCTACTCTGTTTGACTAGATCATACACATAAAATGTTATACTACAGGCAGAAGTGATCATCCTATCCAGACGTAGCTTATGCAACGACTGGACTCGTGCTGACACTAGTGCCATGAGCATCACTACCTTGTAAGTGAGCTGAACCAGGGACAGGGATGTTGCTGGAGCCCATTGGCGAACCAGTTAGTACCACACCTACATCCCATATTTCCGATTATCTGGGCCTGGGAGGATTCAAGTTGAAGATACCCCTCATGAACCTCGATATCAATGGGTGAGACCCAACAGAGTGGTGTCCCAATCTTGGCAACAAGTATGACGACAAAGCACTTCTGGCACAATTTAAAGCACTGTAAATCAATCTCTAATCAAAATGAAGTTTTGAGAGGAATTCTAATACATTAGTTATGTGTGCTGTGTCATACGAGATATTAGATTGTAAACAGAACACTTCCCATTTCTTAATATAGGAGATGTACTGTTTCTTAGTACTGTCTCTCCAGGCCGCAGTGAGCACATCCACCGTACGATCAGATAGTCCGAGCCCCAGGAAAGGTCTTCTTAGAATCTGCAAACCAATAAATTTAGCCGATCATGCAGTGGATGATTCTTCCCAGTCACGGGGTGAACTAGCAGATTTCTGCATTTGGGAACTACCATGAAGGGTTCTATGATCATACCCAGAATGAGTGGAAACAATGGCTGTGTAGGCCAGTCAGGGACTACGAGAATGCCTGAGGCAGAGTCTTGCTTGATTTTAAGCAGGCATCGACTGACGAGGCAAAATGGGGGAAATGCATAGAAAAACATTCCTCCCCAATGTAGCGAGAATGCATCTACCGCTACTGGCCCTGGGTCTGGTTCCCATGCAACATAGATACATAGATACATAGAAAATAGGTGCAGGAGTAGGCCATTCGGCCCTTCGAGCCAGCACCGCCATTCAATATGATCATGGCTGATCATCCAACTCAGTATCCCGTATGAATTTGACTTCTCTCACTTCAAGTAACCCCTGCACCCCCTCCCTCTCCCATCCCTCCCCCACCCAAGTTGCACCAGCGTCTCGTTCCCACCTGGCAAACAGCCAACAATGGCCTGGTTCCTTTAGCGTCGTTACTTAAATAAATAAATAAATAAATATTTGTATTTATATAGCACTTTTCAATCAAATCACTTGAAACCAAAGTGCTTTACAGAGAATTATCCATATCCATATGTTGATATCAACATATCAACATTCACACGCATATCTTTCATTCATTTGTTATTTATCTCTCCACACCTCCGTCTGCATCTAAGGTAGACACAAAAAGCTGGAGTAACTCAGGCCGCATCTCCGGAGAGAAGGAATGGCTGACGCCCTCGGGTCGAGGCCCCTCTTCACGACCCTCCTTGGAGACTGTCTATATCTCTCGTTTCCATTTCCCCTGACTCCCCAGTCTGAAGAAGGGTCCCGACCCGAAACGTCACCATATTGAATCTACTGGTAGGTAGGTAGCTGAAATCCAAATATTTCTTGCAATGCACCAGTGCAAAATGAGGTTAGCCAATTTATCACAGGATACTGACTTGATTCCACCCATGTGATTAATGTATGCCACCGCTGTGGTATTGTCAATCTGAAGTGAACATGCAGATGGTGCATACTCCCACAATAAGCCCTCAATCCATAGAGTGCTCCCAGCAACTCCAAATAGTTAATACCATGCAACTGAAGAATTGATAACTCATGCATGTTCCATCTGCCACCACAGCTAGAGATGGTATCAGTAGCTCCCCATCCCAGAGCACTAGCATCAGTTTGTAAAATAACTGAAGGATTGTCAACCAAAATATTGCTAAAGCAATGCCGAATATTGGACTTCCACCATTGTAACTCAATAATGGCTTCAGCCGGCAATTGCATAGGTCTATCAAAGTGACCTGAATGGTGTTTAAGTGCATGCTCCTTTGCATGTTGTAATTGTTGATAATGCAAAGGCCCAAATTTTGCAGCTGGGAAAGCAGCCACTAATTTGCCAATTATACTGGCTACTTGTCGAATAGAAGGCTGCTGCTTCATTATGAGATAATTACAGGCTTCTATTAATTCCAATCTCTTGCCCCAAGGCAGAGTTACAGGCATGTGAATAGAGTTAATGGTAAATCCCAAATAATCCATAACTCTAGATGGTGTCAACTTGGATTTAACTGGATGGATGAGAAACCCTAATCGCTCAAACAAGAGCTTGGTGGCTGAAATAGCTGAATTAGCTAATTCCAGAGTTTTCCTATAATTAGGATATCATCCAAGTATGCCATCACTATATGATTTTGAGCTCGTAATAGCCCAAGTACTGGTTTCAATAATTTTATGAATAATCTGGGGGCTGAAGTCAACCCATTAGGTAACACTTTAAACAGCCATAGTTGCCCCATCCAGTTAAATTTCAAATATTTCCGGTGATCCTTATGAATGGGCACCGAAGAGTATGCATCTTTGAGATCGATGCATGCCATATAACATCCCTTGGAAACCAGTTGTTTGGCAGTAACAACGTTTTCCATTTTTAAATGTCTGTACTGCACAAAGGAGTTAAGTTGGGTCAAGTCAAGGATGATTCGGCATCCTCCATCCTTCTTTTGTCTTGTAAATATATTGGACACAAATTGGTGAGATTCATGACTCGACTTCTCAATTACCCTTTTTGAATATAATGCCTGAATTTCAGCTTGTACATCCAAACCTGTTGTGAACGAACAAAGGTTCGGTTTGGTGTATGCTGCGTGGGTGGAAGTGAATCAGAAAGAAATTCAATTTGGAACCCATCTATACTGTGCAGTATAAACAAATCTGATGTTATGCAACGCCATTCATTCAAAAACAAACGTAATCTCCCACCAACATGTAAATGACCCACACACCGCATGTTCCGGAAAGAAACAGACCAATCTACCTCCATGGTTACCAGTGGATTTGCGGTGTTTATTTCTGCCCCCGATGTTTGGGGGGTAGAGCTGCTGGAGTGCGCCAACTGCGCGTCTTCGACGAAGGCCGGCCTGAGCCTTGTCCTAAAAAAAAGACCTGTGCCCAGTGCGTTCGGTCTTAGAGCTGCCACCAGTTTCTGTGAATCGTTTGCTACTGGTGGAGGCGTAGGGGTGCTGCCGTTGGAACGACGAAGCTCTGTTCGTTGGTGGAGCTCTGATTAGCCCCACAGTGTTTGACTCGTCGTCCAGGTCTTTGACCTGCTTTGACAGATCTTCCCCAAACAAATAATTTGGTGGCTGCACGTTGCTGGACCTGCATAATCCCGCAGGACGGATGGCATTCTTGCGGAAGCAATTGACCTCAAAATGTGCATTGCACATCAATGCCAGCGCATCCTGTTGCACCTCCGACAGGGAACTTCCATCCACTGACCTGGCAAAGGCCGTGACACCGGAAGCTAGCAAGTTCAGGATCCTCTGGAGTTTTACCTCCTGGGTCTTGATGCCTCCACCAATATATATCCAGATCGAGCTGTTTACAGCCGGCACTCTGAGTGAAGCACAGTTGCTAGGCGTATGGTATCTCATGGCCGTTTCCACCATTACCTGCTCCTGTAGCTGGTGCGAAGTGAGGTAATTGATGCTGGCCGCCAATTCTTCATCCAGCGACTCCCCAACTTGCGAAGGCATATCAAATTTGGATACCATAGTAGGCACTTCCACTTCACGCAGCTTGTATATCGTGGAGTGTTCCCCAGACATACCACCGAACTGCGAGTCAGCCCAAAACTGACTCCGTACGCTCCCCTCCTCAGAGAGGGAGACATTATGCAGCCCTGCACCAGGTGCTGCCACGGTCCCCCGAGACCTGCGCTGATATGACTCCGTTCCTTGGAGTATATCATGGTGGAGCATCTTTTCCATGAGATGCTCTATCCGGGATAGACGTCCGAAGACGCTACCCACTGTAGGAGGCGAACCCTCCCGGTCGGACTCGTCCGAGTCAACTGGCCTGTTGGACTTTTGTTTCGCTTTTCCACCTCTTGGGGTAGCCAAGGTGCTTTCCATAGGCACCAAGTCCGGTCGCTGGCTGCAACGCCAGCGACTCTGATGGTGAAATCGACGGCCGCCCGCTAACCGCACTCCCGCGGTCTTCCGTAGCTGGTCTCCCCGCAGCCCGTCTGGACTTCACCCTTGACTTGTCCATCACTGTTCGTTCTTGAAGTGCTGCAACAAGAATAGTGAACAAACGACCGCAGAATAAGTTCGAGAACTTACCTGAGGGTCTTTAAACTTACCACTGGTGGAGCGACGCGCCTACCAGCCATTCGCGGCGCCATGCGTTAGACGTAATGATGCGCATGCGGGCTGGCGGTCTTCTTCACGTAGTCACTCACGTGACTCCGAAGTAAAATTAGAGCACATGGTATTGGGGGTAGGGTGTTGACATGGATAGAAAATTGGTTGGCAGACCAAAGAGTAAAGTGTAGGAGTGAACGGGTCCTTTTCAGAATGGCAGGTAGTGGCGAGTGGAGTGCCGCAAGGCTCGGTGTTGGGGCCGCAACTGTTTACCATATATATTAATGATTTGGAAGAGGGAATTAGGAGCAACACTAGCAAGTTTGCGGATGACACAAAGCTGGGTGGCAGTGTGAACTGTGAAGAGGATGTTAGGAGGTTGCAGGGTGACCTGGACAGGTTGAGTGAGTGGGCAGATGCGTGGCAGATGCAGTATATTATAGATAAATGCGAGGTTATCCACTTTGGCGGCAAAACAATGGGGAGATTATTATCTCAATGGGGTTAGGTTAGGTAAGGGGGAGGTACAGAGAGACCTGGGTGTCCTTGTACACAAGTCACTGAAAGTTGGCGTGCAGGTACAGCAGGCAGTGAAGAAAGCTAATGGAATGTTGGCCTTCATAACAAGAGGATTTCAGTATAGGAGTAAAGAGGTTCTTCTGCAGTTGTATAGGACTCTGGTGAGACCACATCTGGAGTATTGTGTACAGTTTTGGTCTCCTAATTTGAGGAAGGACATCCTTGTGATTGAGGCAGTGCAGCATAGGTTCACGATATTGATCCCTGGGATGGCAGGACTGTCATATGAGGAAAGATTGAAAAGACTAGGCTTGTATTCACTGGAGTTTAGAAGGATGAGGGGGATCTTATAGAAACATATAAAATTATAAAAGGACTGGACAAGCTAAATGCAGGAAAAATGTTCCCAATGTTGGGCGAGTCCAGAACCAGGGGTCACAGTCTTAGAATAAAGTGTAGGCCATTTAGAACGGAGATGAGGAAAAACATTTTCACCCAGAGAGTTGTGAATCTGTGGAATTCTCTGCCTCAGAAGGCAGTGGAGGCCGATTCTCTGGATGCTTTCAAGAGAGAGTTAGATTCTCTTAAAGATAACGGAGTCAAGGGTCATGGGGAGAAGGCAGACTGATTGTGGATGATCAGCCATGATCACATTGAATGGCAGTGCTGGCTCAAAGGGCCGAATGGCCTATTCCTGCACCTATTGTCTATTGTCTTTCATCTATTGTCTATTGTCTCTATTTAAGAGCAATAAATGCAATGTCTATGTGTTCTAACGAAATCTAATTAAACTGAAATTATAAATCCAAGGTATTACTCATGAATTGTATTGTGTGCATGCTCTTATGTGCAATAGCATGATGGCAATACAATAAAAAGGCGGTATGGTGGAGCAGCGCGTAGAGCTACTGTCTTACAGCACCAGAGATCCAGATTCGATCCTGAGTAAGGGTGCTTGTCTCTCCGGAGTTTTACGTTCTCCCCGTCACCTGCATGGGTTTTCTCCGAAATCTTGGGGACAAAGACGAACAGGTTTATAGGCTAATTGTCTTGGTTAAATTGTCCCTAGTGTGTGTAGGATAGTGTTAATGTGCGGGGATCGCTGGTCCTTGTGGACTCAGTGGGCTGAAGGGCCTGTTTCCACGCTGTGTCTCTATATTAAACTAAATAGCACTTACTCATTCAGAATCATTATCAATGGCATCATCTATGTAGTTAAGTGTAGATGAGATATGCATGTGCCTTTAACATAGTGACCTCACACCCACTAACCACTCCCCATATCACAAGTATAACTACAACCTCCACACCCACAGATCGCTCTCTAGTTCCTGTGACAGACCACGTACAGCTAGTGCAATGTATAATGATCCAGTATGAATAAAGATAGTAAAGTAACGATGCCTCGTTATCAATCCTTTACATGGTGTCAAATAACTTACCTTGCGCCTCCCGTTTATCGGTTTATCATTTAATTTTGACCCAGTTTTTGTTTCCCCCCTAACTGTTTTTGTTATGGCCTCTTCTGCCCGTAAGCCCGATGCGCTCGTTTTTGATTTCGACATCGCCCTTCGATGGGACATATTCAAACGCGACTTTGAACACTATTTCACGATTGCCCATCCTGGCGCCACCCCCGCTCTCAAAGCCTCACTGCTTCTCAACTTGGCTGGTCCCAACGCCTTGACTCGCTCTGACTTCTTCGTCTACGCTCCTGGAGAATCAGCTCGGGACCCGGCATGTCTGTTGGCTAAGTTTGACGCTATTTGTGACATTCCGACTAATTGCATTTTAGAACGTTTTAAACTGTTTGCGCGGCGTCAGCTCCCTGGGGAATCTGCTGAGAACTATGTCATTGCGCTGCGGGACCTGGGCAGGCGCTGCCGCCTCGAGACGTGGACCCCCGATAATGTCATCAGGGACCTACTGGTTTACGGTCTCCGTGATGAGAAGCTCAGGTCCGAACTACTTCGCAAGCCGGATCTGACCTTGGCCGATGCAATGCACGCTACTCGCTTAGCCGACGCTGTTTCCGCGGCGGCGCCGCCGGCTGAACAGGCGATCAACTTTGCCAGCACTCCTAGCTATCTCATGAACGCACCCCAGTCGCGACCCCCGGTGTCGCTCGCTGCTCGAGGGGGACGCGCCCCGGGGTTCGGTGGTGCCACAAGGGGAGGCACCCAGCAAAGGTGCCCTAATTGCAACTTCACAACTCATCAGTTCAATGTGTGCCCTGCGCTGGGAAAGAATTGCAATTCCTGTAATAAGTTGAACCATTTTGCTGCAGCTTGTCGTTCCCGTGGGAAGCCTGTCGCTGCTCGAAGGCAAAATTTAAACAACCTTCTACAGTCGGATAATGATCTCAGCTCCCAGCACTATTCCGATGAACATTCTGTTCCTACATCTAACTCCTCTCAGGGGGAAACCAGCTTGTTTACCGTGGTGGACGCACCTGCTATGATAACGGATCCTTCTGTGCAAGTCACTGTGAACAACTCGACCTTCACGGCCAAAATCGACACTGGGGCGGTTACCAATGTTATGTCAACATCTCTTTCAACCAGATAAGGACTAATGAGAAGATATTTTCTCAGAGCTCAAACCTGCATGCCTACGGTGGGGAGATCCTTACTCCTGTGGGCAAGGCCACACTACACTGTAAGATACTGAAGGCCACTCGGCCCCTCACCTTCTTTCTCCTCAATCGAAGTTGCGTTCCCCTGCTGGGGATCCAGGCATGCCAGGAAATGGGACTGGTGTCCTTCCACCGGGACATCCACCACGTGCAGGCTCTTATGGACCCGCTGGCCGAGTATCCCGACCGCTTTGATGATAAGCTAGGCAAACTACCCTGCAGCTACAAGATTGAAGTGGACCATAAGATCGTTCCTGTGGTCCATGCTCCTCACCGTATTTCCTTCGCCATGAGGGACAAAGTGGAGGCGACCCTACACAGTATGGTACAAATGGGCGTCTAAAGGCGGTCGTCGAGCCCACCAGCTGGGTCTCTTCCATGGTTGTTGCTGCTAAAAAGGACATGAGTGAGATTCGCATCTGCATCAACCCCAGAGACCTCAACCTGGCCATTCGGCGCCCTCACTCCCCTATGAGAACGGTGGAAGACGTCGCTGCACGGGTTGGTCCAGCAACGGTCTTTTCGGTCCTCGATGCCAAGAGTTCATTCTGGCAGATACCACTGGACGAGCGGTCGTCCATTTTGACAACCTTCGCCACCCCCTACGGAAGGTTTCGGTTCCTCCGAATGCCCTTCGGAATCAACTCTGCCAGTGAGGTATTCCAGCGAACCATGGAACAGTTGTTTTCAGATCTGCCTTGCGCCATAATTGTTGACGACATCCTCGTTTACGGTAAGGATGTTGCCGAACACGATGTCAACCTCCGCCTGATCCTGGACCGGGCCAGGCAAATCAACTTGAAACTGAACCCCAAGAAGTGCCGATCCGCGTCTCGGAGGTCACCTATGTTGGACATGTATTCACCGCTGAGGGGCTAAAGCCAGACCCGCAGAAAACGATTGCCATCTCAGGGATGCCTCCTCCTACTAACGTGGCAGGCCTGCAACGCTTCCTCGGCTTGGTAAACTACCTGGGGAAGTTTATCCCCGACCTAAGCGAGCTCAGCGCTCCCCTGAGGGACCTGATCAAAAAGGACACTTCCTGGCTTTGGTTACCCAATCATCAGAAGGCATTTGACATTCTTAAGTCTAAACTGATCAGCACACCCACGCTCAAGTTCTTTGACCTGCGGCATCCCATAGTCCTCACCTGCGACGCCTCTCAATTCGGACTCGGTGCCGCCTGCCTCCAGGTCCATGACGGCCTGCAGCTGCCTGTCTCATTCGCGTCCCGCACCATGACCGCCACCGAACAGCACTACGCGCAGATTGAGAAGGAGCTACTGGCCGTGGTGTTTGCCTGCTCCAAATTCCGGGACTACATCGTGGGCAACACTTTCACCGTTGAAACTGACCATCAACCACTTGTTACCATCCTCAACAAACTGATCCATGTGGCCTCATCACGTCTGCAGCGCATGCTGCTGCAGCTCCAGCGTTTCACGTTCACGGTGGTTTATCGTAAGGGGAAGGACATGTTCATAGCCGACCGTTGTCTCGCGCCCCGCTGACGTCCACTGCTCGCCACCAATATGAAATGTCCGAGTTACTAGTACTACGATTGAACTTCGTCCCCTCGCCACAGATGAAGTCCCTGGTTGAACACACTACCAACGACCCTGCCCTGCAACAGCTGTCTGCCGTCATCCGGCAGGGCTGGCCTGACCGTCGCTCGGCACTGCCGGCTGGAGCCGTGCCTACTTCCTGATTAGGGACGAGCTCGTATTGCACGACGGCGGGGTGGTGAAGGGTCACAAAGTGGTCGTGCCCGCGGCGCTGCACGACCACTATTTTCAAGTCGCACACCGCGGTCACACTGGGGCCGAAGCCACTTTGTCTCTCGCCAAGGCCCAGTTCTATTGGCCGGATATGGCAAAGTACATCCGGGAGAGGGTCTCATCGTGTTCCACCTGCAACAGCCGCGCCCCCCATCAGCAGTGTCAGCCGCTTCTACAGCAGCCCGCGCCCGGACTGCCCTGGATGGCGCTCGCCACAGACATTTCGAGTGGCGGGGCAAACATTTCCTGGTACTCGTTGACTTCTACTCCAGCTGGTTTGCGGTTGACCGGCTGCCTTCCGTGACCTCTTCGGCCGTCATCGACAGGTTTGTACCCTCACTTTTAGCACTTTTGGCCCCCCGGCAAGCTTGCAGTCGGACAATGGCAGCCAGTTCACGAGCTCCGAGTTTAAAGCGTTCGCTTCCAGATGGAACTTTCGCCATTTCACAAGCAGCCTGGAGTACCCGCAAAGCAACGGTTTGGCCGAGCGCGCGGTCCGCAGTGCTAAGCACCTGTTGGAACAGTGTGGTGGCATTAACTCCGACTTCCACCTGGCCCTCCTCAGCCTTCGGAACATTTCTCGCGACCCTGCCATGGGTTCACCTGCTCAGCGGCTCCTGTCTCGCGCTACCAGGCTCCCACTCCCGGTGGCCCAGCGATCCCTCATACCCTCGGTCCTTCCACCTGCGGCGGTTCAGAAACGAATTGCTTTCAGGCAAGACGTCCAAAAGCGGTCCCATGACAGGTCCTGCCACCCGCTGCCGCCCCTCTTCCCCGGTCAAGTAGTCCGTATGCAGACCACTCCCGGTCACTCCAAGCTCGCTACTGTCGTCGGCTCTGCGGGGTCGCCCAGATCCTATTTCGTCGACTACGCTGGGACCATTTACCGACGGTCCCGCCAGCACCTTCGGCTCGTCCATGAGCCGCGTCCTCCTGCCGCCGATCCCTTTGCTCCCCCGCTGCCTGTTTCGCGTCCGGCCGTTGCCCTGCCCGTGATTCCTTACATGCCTCGCTCTGCTCCTCCTTCGCCCCCTCCGCTCCAACACACTCCGACTAGTCCTCGCTCACCCCCCCGCGCTCTTCCCGGTCCCGGCCCCGCATCCCCTCCGGTTTCGGTGCCGCGATCTCTTCCGTTTCCTCCCGTTTCTCCCTTTCAGGTTCGTCTGTCCCCGCTGGTGCCTCTTCCTCCTCCAGGAAGGGTGGATGGCGAGACGCGAACCCGGGCGGGACGTCTGGTCAAACCGCCTGACCGCTATGGCGATGTTGCCTAGCCATCCTAGCGCATGAGCCGTGGTCGCCATGTCACCTTTGTATTTGCCTGTCGTTTCGGAGAGGAAGGATGTAGATGAGATATGCATGTGCCTTTAACATAGTGACCTCACACCCACTAACCACTCCCCATATCACAAGTATAACTACAACCTCCACACCCACAGATCGCTCTCTAGTTCCTGTGACAGACCACGTACAGCTAGTGCAATGTATAATGATCCAGTATGAATAAAGATAGTAAAGTAACGATGCCTCGTTATCAATCCTTTACATTAAGGGATTTAGTTTTGTTTCATTCATTGGAAGAAATGCAATGATAGTAACGTTTGTATTGCTGGTTTACCCCAAAGCAGGATAATTTTTAATGCCTCCAATAGTAATGGCCATAATAATGATCATCACAAAATTCTTTTGGCAGCACAATTTTGCTCTGAGCTGTAGATGCTTTTTCCAGGGCTAGACAGTATGAAAACAGTTAAAGGAATAACCCTGGCTCGCTCATTAGCGAAAACACTTTTTATTCTACAGTTTGATATGCATTTGGAATAAATGAGTTTTAAAGCAACATCTGGAAAAATGAAACCTTAGATTTGTAAATATAGAATTTTTGGCACAGATGTTATGCCTGTGCAAAGTAAAATATTGCCACAGATCAAGTGCTGCAATTATCTCAGTTAATTGCAAAGCTGTGGAGCAAAGGGATAATTAATCTTGGGCTATACTTGGACTGCCATTTTTGCATCAATGCAAAGTGGTTTTGGGTTTATATCAATGCAAAAGTGGCCACACAACTGAATGACTATTAAGCTAATGAAAACGCACTGGAATAAAATCTCTAAGTGGTCGTCCCACGAACATTGGAGTTCCCAACGCATGTTATATAATCCCATCCTTGAGTGTCAAGCATTATTTTATAATGAATTTTATGTTAACATCTTCTGAGTGCCTTGTTTAGAGCTGGATGATAACAAGGATCGTAAAAGATGAACTGAAAAGACACATTTTCTACCATTTCTTCGTACCATGAGAGTTATCACTCTACTGTCAATATTTGCTTGTTTACTATTGTTGTACCAACTTGTGTCATCGTGAATAATGATCATTTCTCCTACCCACTGCTAAAGACCGTCAGATTCTGCCATTCTTAACCCTATCCTACTGATTGGAAAATTCCAGCCAATGGATAAATTAGCAGCTGGGAACTTATTGCCTTCTATAAAATGTGCTCCTTAGCTCTTTTAATTTACCGGGTTAATGGAGCCATTGCAGACTCCAACAATATGTAGATTAGTGCCTCCTATATATAATTAAATGAGGAATCCTCACACTGTAACTGGGATCATACTCGAATTGGAAACTGTGAGTCAGAATAGTCTTGAAGACATTAGGAATAGAGGATTGGCATAAGAAGACAGTCAGGGAAGTTGATATTTTTAAGATGTCCAAGTTGATTTGGAGGTACATACATACTTCCCCCGGTCCCTTCACAAAAAGCTGGCCCTCTCTGCCAGCAACTCTGCCACTTCTGCCAAGGCAACACTAGGTATCTCGTTACGCACCATCTTCATCATTTCTTTGGTTCCCCTGGCTGCCTGCTGCCATACAACTCTTCACATGCTACACCCCATTCCCCCTCCTCCCTCAGCCTCAAACAGGCGCAGAAAAAGTCTCTTCGGCCCACCAAGTCCGCTCCGACCAGCGATCCCCGCACATTAACACTATCTTTCAACACTCTAGGGACAATTTACATTTATTCCAAGTCAATTAACCTACAAACCTGTACGTCTTTGGAGTGTGGGAGCAGATTGAAGATCTCGGAGAAAACTCACGGGGAGAACATACTAATACCCTACAGACAGCATCCGTCGTCAGGATCGAACCCAGGTCTCTACCGTAAAGCAGCAACTCTATCACCCGGCTCTCTGAATGTGAACCACACTGGTTTCAATGGGTGGTCAATATGGAAAAATTCAAATGAGAACTGCTAATTAAAACAAATTGGGTCACAGATCATGAGAGACCACAGTGACAGTGCCCAGATTAGCTGCCACAATCTGCCTTTTTATTTCGAAGTCACGTGAGTGACTACGTGAAGAAGCCCACCAGACCGCATGCGCGTCATTACATCTGTAGTTATAGGGCTTATTACCGCATTGCCGTTAGTCTGCATGGCAGGGGACGCCCAGTTCAGAGACCGATAGGCTCGTTAAAGCTGGGTTTACGGCTGTGGCCGTTATAGTCTTCAGCAGACGGCCCTAAATATAGAGGCTGCCGACATCACAGCTCCATTCGGGAGCAGGCAGCCAGAGCTACAAATTCAGGAACTTAAGGGCCTGTCCCATGGGAATGCGACTCCATGTGGCAAACGTGACCTAACCGCAAGCGGGGGCCGCACGGAGGTCGAGTGATCCCCGTACAGGGCCGGTCCCACCAGCATGTGGCTGCATGCGGCAAGCGCTACCAATTTGGAAGCGGGGGCCATGCGGAGGTCGAGTGACGTCAAGATGGTGCGTACAGCGTCGAGGCGGTGCGCACGGCCTCGAGGCGGCTGTGTCCGGTGTCGAGGCGGTGCGCACGGCCTCGAGGCGGCTGCGTCCGGCGTCGAGGCGGTGCGCACGGCCTCGATGCGGCTGCAGGGCGGCAGGCCGTTGCCGCACGGAATATTTGAAGAGTGTCAGTTTTTCGGAGCCCCGCGCGATGTCCGGACCAGCTCCGCACAACTCCATACGGCTCCGGCGATCGAAGTGGGACCGGCCCCGCGACCTCCGCACGGCCTCCGCGCGGACCCCGCACGGCCCCAGCTTGCGGTTAGGTCGCGCTTGCCACATGGAGTCGCATGCCCGTGGGACAGGCCCTTTACATTCATAAATTGCGGGACTGTTACTGCAGGAGATTTCCAGCAGCAGGTGAGTTTTAAAAATACCGCTTAGGTAAGTCCAGCCTGCTGTAGCACCAAACAAATGTAACTGAGTTGCTGCTATAGCTATAGCACATAGAGGGTATTATTAATAGAGTGGCATTTATACAGTTGCCACAGGGTCACGTTTGTGACTATCATAGCCGAAAGCATTCCATGAGCTCACTCCACACAGATCTATCTGTGGTCAGGAGCGAAGCCAGGTCGCTGGTGCTGTGAACCCAGGTCTCTGGCATCAGCTCTACCAGCTGCACCATTATGCTGGTATCCTTTGGTTTATAATATCAGTTCAGGTTTTATTTTTGGCAATATCATAAATATGTATTATCATGCCAATTTAGTTTATGTTTCTAAAGAGGAAAATTACAAGGAACATTTATTATCACTTACAGCAATAAAAAGGTGTAGTGGAATTGGACCCGCCATGGCAGTCCAGAGCCCCTGGCTTGGGAAGCCTTGTTGAGCTGTGCCTATCAGTCACCTGTGGGAGCTTCACCTGGTGGTGTCATGGTATTTCCGCTCATTAGAGGGGACTGTGGAAGATTCCTTTCCAAAAGACGCCAACTTTATGCATATCAATAAAGTGATCAAATCTCTGATTTAATAGGGATAGGGTTCTTTCAATCATATTAACGTCATTGCCTATGACAAACACCTGCTAGGATTGCAGCATTTCTCCCACTCTATCTGGCTTATGGGGGCCAGAGGTGCTCCAGTCCTTCCCTGTAATTCTCTGTTGGCACCGGAAGGGATCAGGACTCGGAGTCACTAGCATGTGCAGCCTGTTTGGTAAATGATGATACCAACAGAGCATCGATCTGCACAGCTAGTCCCAGTTCGGCTGCTGAAGGGAGCAGCCTGACAACACCAAGTCCTGGGCAAAGTCATAGCCAAGTCTTGGGACATCTATGTCGGACATGATTGGGGTTTATCTCAATTACGAACATCTGATGAATCAAATTATAACACAAGGAATGCTCCGTCGTATGAAGGCATGTCAGGCAGCAGCTCCTGGTTCAGGGTTGCAAATTCTCTTCCCACTCAAATGAACGGAGTGGTGGAGATAGTGCTAAAGTAAATGCAAATATGCCTGAAGCAACGCCTGGTTCAGGGTTGCAATTTTCCTCCCACTCGGTTGAATGTAGTGATGGAGATGGTGCTAAAGTATATGCACACATGCCTGAGGCAGCTCCTGGTTCAGGTTTGCATAAGTCCTCCCATTCGGATGTATGAGGTATGAAGATGGAGCCATATATTTTATGCCCCGTATTACGGAAGCATACACAGGGAGTTCAAGTCATATGCCTGCAGCTGCCCTGGTTTCCAGGTTCGCATTTCCTCCCATCCGAAGACAATTGGAGATGGTGTCGCATAATATGCTCGGTATTATAGAAGCATGCACAGACAGTTCGAGGCATACGGATACGGCAACACCTGGTTCACGGTGCAACTTTTACTCCCACTCTGAGAGAGTGTCAAAGGTCAGTACGGACTAACTCCAAACATGACCCCAAACATGACTATGTGCCGGGATCCCATGCTTTAATGCATGATGTACGACAATCGCATGAGGAAAAGCGGTGTGCTTTTGCCCCTAAAATTGCTGCTCCATCGGGGACGGACTAGCCACTACAAGAGAAGTTGGCCAGCAGCTTCAGCTATCTAACAGAAATGACAAACATGATGGACAAAGTCTGCAAATGGAACTTCGCTGAAGCTCCAACAAAGGTAAGCGACCTGGGGTTAGAGACGCTGGTAAGTAGGTCTTGTTATTAACCTCCGTAAACTCCGAAATGGAGCAGTCTGTTGGCCCAGCTTGAGGTTTACTACCAGCATGGGCTGTCTAGTCATTTTTTCACTGTCTCTGGGATAACATCAGGTTGATGTAGAGACATTGGCAAGGTGCCTTACGCAGTAACCTCTGTAAGTTCCAAGTAGGAACAGTTTGGTTCCCCTGGATCAGGGTAGACCATCATGAAACTGGCTGGCTATACGAGTCATAGTGACCAGAGAAGCACTGCTTCATCATCTATGAGAGGTTATCAGACTGGTCAATGGAATTAAGTAGTTGAAGTTTTTCTCAACATATGGTTTATTTCTCCTCATTTAGCAGAGTTACTGGTTCATTGGAATCTTCATTGCCATTTTCTCTGGGACAAATAGTTACCAGCAGGAAGCTCGTCTGCAATATATTGTAACTTTTTCTGACCTACAGGTCATGTTGTGAATTAACAATGTATTCATAATAATCCATGGGTTCTCAATACCACTATTCCTGATTGAGTGGTGCGTCCAACAGATTGTGTTATGCACTCTAGAGATTTAGACATGTGGTCTCAGTCAAAGGTCTGGCACAAAAAATGCTCCGTGTTATGGAGGCATGTCAGGCAGCAGCTCCTGGTTCAGGGTTGCAATTATCCTCCCACTCGGATGAAAGGAGTGTTGGAGATGGTGCCAAATAATATGCACATATGCCTCGAGGTAATTCTTGATTCAGCTTTGCATTATACTAATCTCCACTCTGTAGGGAAATGCTATGTATTCATCGTGGTATTTAGTCAAGAGTTGACAGGGAACTCGTTTTCTCACATCTAAAGAAAACTGTGGTTCAGCTCTAGTCATTAGCTGCTGATTATATTATCAGCGATATGTATGAATAGCTAGATATGCATCGTCCGCGGGTAGTGGAGCCCCACAAAAATTCCGTCCGTAGGATCTACGGAGGAACTGCGGTTCCAAGTACGTTCAGTGATAACTCATCCGAGGATGTGTGGTCTGACCAAGGACTAGAGGGGTATATTTCTCAAGATTACAGAAATATGGTGCAGGCCTAATCGGGTTAGCATTAGGCTCTGCCCTTCTCAGATTAAGGGCATTATGTCACTGAGTTTTGGGTATTATGCAAAATTGCAAATGATACATTTTATGCATTGTCGATAGATATTTTGGCTATATTACATTTAAGGCAACATGGAATTTAACAGTACCAGTTTGCCTATTCAGTCATGCCATGGTAGACGGCTGAAGCAACTCTTATTTACTCCTGCACGTGTGATGGCTGGGACACCCTGTTTTCTCGGCCAGCTAGCTCTGCTCGATTGTATGAGAAGCTTGTGAACAACATATGTGAGTCAATTCTATACGGAAGTAACAGAGGTTTGTGTGGCTTCCAGTTTGAACCTAGAGAAACTTTATGGGACAGCACAATTCACATTGCTTGTGCTGCTTTATCATTTCGGTAATACCATAAGTGGGACATAAATGATTACTTCTTCACCCACTATTCTCCAACGTTATGCAGGGTGTCTTTCTTTTAACCACTCTAATAGCCCACATTCATTGTAATGTGCGATGCATATCAGTTATAACTTTCAGAAGATGAAAGTGGATCCATCACTGGTACTGTGGTGTTTGGATTACCTTTCCCTCAGACCACAGTACGTGCGCCTACAGAACAACAATGTCTCAAGCACCATCTTGAGCAGCATAGGGGCTCCACAAGGAACTGTGCTGGCTCCATTCCTGTTTACCATCTACACAGCGGATCTCCGATATAACACCAACAGCTGCTTTTTGCAGAAATTTTCGGATGACACAGCTGTTGTCGGCCTCATTAAAGGGGGCAATGAGGAGGAGTACAGAGACATAATAAGTAACTTTGTGGAGTGGAGTGCACTCAATAACCTCCATCTTAACACCACAAAAACCAAGGAGATAGTTGTGGACTTCAGGAGGGGGAGGAGGAAGACTCAAGCAACACCAATCACCATTAAGGGCACTGAGGTGGAGGTGGTCGCTAACCACAGGTACCTTGGTGTGCAGCTTGACAGGGAGCTGGACTGGAAGTGTCATATGGAGGCGGTGTACAGGAAGGGACAAAGCCGACTGTATTTTTTAAGGAGGCTGAGGGCATTTAACATCTGCCAACCCCTACTGTGCAGTGTCTACCATTCAGTGGTGGCCAGTGCTCTGTTTTTTGCGGTGGCCTGTTGGGGAGATGGCGCTCGCATAGCGGACAAAAACAGACTGGACAAACTGATCAGGAAGGCCGGCTCAGTGGTCGGGGCTGAGCAACGAACGGTCCAGCAGGTGGCAGAGGCCAGAACTCTGAAAAAACTGGGTTCTATAATGACCAACCCCACTCACCCACTCCATGCCCTGAAGGTGATCAAGAGCAGCATCTTCAGTCAGAGACTGATTGCACCAATGTGCAAAACTGAGAGACATAGGAAGTCCTGTTTACCAGCTGCGATAAGGTTATATAATGCGCATAAATAACTGCACTTTTTTTTTAAATTAATTGTATTTTAACTTGTATTTTAACTTGTATTTTAACTTGTTAAGTATGGAAGCTATTTGTGGTGTTATGTTTGTCTTGAAGCTGTCGTGGCATTGTAATTTCCTGCAAAGGATTATTAAAGGTATAATCAATAATCAATGCAAATATGCCTCAAAATGTTTCCCAGTGGGACCAGTATCTTAAGATGATTATGCTTTCAGCAGCTGATCTCAGCATTAGAACACATCCTTGCTCAATCTCTGGCTTAGTCTCCACATCATACGGACGACAGATGGCTCAATGGGCTAAGTGTTCGGCTGGCAACCGGAAGGTAGCCGGTTCAAATCCCGCTTGGAGTGCATACTGTCGTTGTGTCCTTGGGCAAGACACTTCACCCACCTTTGCCTGCGTGTGAATGTGTGTGAATGTGTGTGAGTGATTGGTGGTGGTCGGAGGGGCCGTAGGCGCAGATTAGCAGCCACGCTTCCGTCAGTCTGCCCCAGGGCAGCTGTGGCTACAGAAGTAGCTCACCACCACCGAGTGTGACTGAGGAGTGAATGAATAATGTGATGTAAAGCGCCTTGAGTATTAGAAAGGCGCTATATAAATCCCATCCATTATTATTATTATTATCATACTGACATTAGGGTAGCTTGTTATAGAAATAATCTCATAAGCAAATGAGCAGGATTGTGTGCATTTGCGGTTGACAGCTTACCCACCACAGCAGAGATCAAGGATGTCATTAGGTATACAAGTGCACTCAGATGCTAGTGCCTATGATATGAAAGATAGTTATTTTAGCAGCCAATACAATGGTTTCCCTTTCATCATACAGCATGAGGTTTACATAATGCAGTTTAATAAATTATAAAATTTGATGGAATATGTCTGGATGTTTGCAGATAGAATTATGCACATTGTTGCATAAGTTATTGTCTAAGTCAACAGTCTATTGGGACTACAGGCCAGTTTAGAGCAAAGGCCATGTATGCAAGTTAGCATCGTGATATTAATACCTCATGTTTTCCTGCCATTAATGGTTTATCTGTTTTAGTGTTTTCACACACAGATTATGTCACAGTATGAAACCACAGAGCTTTGAAATCTTCACGTAGTCACTCACGTGACTTCGAAATAAAATAGAGAGATTAAACGAGAACTTAACAGTTTGAAGTTTGATCTTTATTTTATGAGAAGTTGCGATGAGGGATTACGTGCCCTCCACTCCCAACCCTATTCTCATAAAGATCATTCGGTAGTTCTAGCCTTCAATCTCTCTATAGATAGGTCAGCAACTATTCTGTGGGTTCATACAGCTACTTTGAAGATTGACGCGCATGCGGTCTGGGGGGCTTCTTCACGTAATCCCTCATCGCAACTGCTCATAAAATAAAGATCAAACTTCAAACTGGTAAGTTCTCGTTTAATTTCTCTATTATAATCTATGATAAAATTGCAACCACTGGGAACCTGTAGAAACCAGATTAGTTGCCTGTTAAAATATCCACATTAATTACCTGGTGAAAACCATTTAGATACCAACTGTAACTTAATGAATATTTCTGGACAGCTGTCTTTTATATTAAGTTTCCTAATAGCATAGGATAGTAAGATTAAATGAGAACTTACCAGTTTGAAGTTTGATCTTTATTTTATGAGGAGTTACGATGAGGGATTACGTGAAGAAGCCCCGCCAGTGCGCATGCGTGTCAATTTTCAAAGCAGCGGTGTGAAATCACAGATAACAGCAGTCAAAGTAACATAGTAAGACTTAGAGAAGACTAGAACTACCAGATGACTTTTATGAGGGTTGGGAGCGGAGGGCACGTAATCCCTCATCGTAACTCCTCATAAAGTAAAGATCAAACTTCAAACTGGTAAGTTCTCGTTTAATCTTACTATTTTACTTCGGAGTCACGTGAGTGATTCCGTGAAGAGTTCAAAGCTCTGTGATTTCATGCCGTAGATTCAAATCCCGGCGTCTCACTGCATCGTTTGACTCAGGATGAGTGAATAATCAACAATGCATTACACATGACATTGATTTAAACATATTAATCGTTTACGTTAATAAAGAAAATCAATAGCAACCCCTCTATCTCAGGGGAGGCTAAAGTGGACGCAAAACAGAATGGGCATATAGCCCCGGAAATAGCACCGGGTCGGCAATCGGCCTATGGTAAAAAATGTTTTGAAAATCAATTCACTTGACCTTCCTATCGCCGCGAGGCTATGGTCGATGGAAACATACTTTGCCCTGGCCGCTGACATTGATGCCGCCCTGGTGGAATGAGATGTAAAATTGTCAGTGTTAATACCTGCATAAACCAGAACCTGCTTCAGCCACCTTGAAATAGTCTGAACCGACTTTTTCTTGTGTGGTTGTTCCTGGCTAATAAACAATGCTGATTCCACACCTCTTAGGGTTCTGGTGGCCTTGATATAATATAGCAAGCAAGCCCTCACACATAGACGTGAGTCCGTGGGGTATGCTGAAATATGATCTTAAACCCTATCACCCATGGTCTGCTCTGCTTGTGTAGACCAGAAATGTAAAACGTAATGGCATCTGCAACCACTTCCATCCTATCTAGCCGCAGCTTTTGCAATGTCTGCACTCGTTGTGCTGATACTGGTGTCATGACTAAGGAAGTAGCTGGCCCCTGGTGAAGTATTATTAACACAATGTCAATATCCCATAATGCCTATACTTGTACTGGGAGAACTTGTGTTAAAGATATCGTTTACAAACTCGATATCCAGGGTTGAAACCCGACAGAGTGGGTCCTGTGTGCTGCAGCTAATATGATGGGAAGACACGTTTGGCACAGTTAATGGCCCTAAACTCAATTATTGTCAGAAGACCATTTAAAAAATGAACTGGAAAACGTCAGTAATCTGTACCGTATTAAATGTAACATTATCATTAAAAAAAACCCGCTTCCTACCTCCTGAATAGGAAATGTACTGCTTTTTTGGTGCTATAGCTGCACTCTGCATTGAGCACATACCTGGATTGATGTGACAACCTGAGCCATAGGGCAGTCTATTCAGAATCTGCAAGTTAATAAATTGATTTTATCATGCAGAGGCTGGTTTCCTGAACCACAGTTTGAACCAGCAAAGTTTTCGTTTTTTAGAATAACCGTATATGTTTGTATTATTATGCCTGACGGAAGCGGGAATCATGGCTGCAAAGCCAGTCAGTACGAAAACTAAAGCGAGATCTTGCTGGCTTTATTTCAAGACCCGACTGATGAGGCAAAATGGAGGAAGACATAAAAGAACATTCCTCCTTCTTGTAGCGAGAATGTATCTCTCAACACTGTTATGCCACATATTTTTGTAATCAGTGAATAAGCATGAAACCAACATGTCGATATTCGGTGTTTCATTGCTCAATAGCCCTTTACCTATGGGATGCATCTAGTGTTTATAGCTAGTTGATAACAATAACTGAAGAATTGGCAACTCATGCAAATCTCCTCCACCTCCAAACTAGAGATGAAATTCGCAACTTTCCACCTTAGAGCCCTTAGCATCAGTTTGTAAAATACCTGAAATTCGACTGACCAAACTACTGGAGCAATGCTGAATACTGTTTGTTCATCACTGTGACTTAGGTAGCTTCAGCTGGTCATAGCATAAGCCTGTTAACAATGACCTACATGTCATATGAGAGATTGCTACTTTGCAAGATGTCAGTTCCCGACTTACACAGCTGAATCACAGCTACTATATTGCCAATTACTCTTGATGAATAGAATTCAGCTTAATAACAGGTTTCTATTAACTCCAATCTCATGCCACAAGGCGGAGTCATAGGCCAATTAATAGTTAAAGGTAAATCCCAATGACCAACAAGTCTATTTGGTAACAACTTAAAGTTAACTGGATGGATGCCAATATCTCAAATACAGTTTGAGGCTGAAACAGGTGACTTTAACAAAATACAGCGTTAGAATATCATCCAGTCAAGACATAACAAGTGTTTTTCAAACTCTGTCCAAACACCGATTTTACTAATTTGTTAAATAACCTGGGGAAATAGTTTATCCCAATTTGCAATGTTTTACTGTTATTAGTACAGTTATCATTGCCTTTTGATAATTTCCAATGTCTCCGATGATCCCTGTAATGGGAACTGCATAGAATGGATCTTTAAGACCCTTATGAATCCGTTGTTAGTCAGTAAAGAAGTTTCCTATTTGGAAAGTTCATATGCGAGTTAAACGACATTCTCCATTTTTCATAATGAACAGGCCACACCTGCCATCATTCCCTGGGTGCTTCGCACGATAACTCTGGCCCGATTTCCGAGCCTGTCTTGAAAACGACAATTCTGGCCCAAACTTGCTTGGAATGCTAGTATTGTGCTGTTTTACATGGTTAGATGCCTCTAAGCAGATGACAATGCCTTTATCCTTTGTGTGCTGTAGAAACAAGTGTAACTATTACCAACTTGTGAGTATTCCACTTACCCATGTTTCGGAAGTGCCTTGTTGAGTAGGACTGGTAGGGTGCGTGGAACCTCTGCCCAGCTGTCATGCTGCCACCTGCTTCAGTGAACCGCTGACTGCCGATGAAGGCATGGGGTGCGTTCTGAACCGATGAACCTTTGCCCGCCTTTGGTCTTGATTGGTCTGACAGCTTTTGCTTCGTCCCAGTTTTTGCTGTTGAATAGACCTTACCTGAATAGAAGATTCGGCGGCTGTCTCTCATAACCCCCTGATAGCGCTGTTCACTGCCGGCACACATGTGCTCCAGTATGTTCCACGGACATCTTTAGAATCTGAAGTAAATTACATCTGACCTTTCGCGCTCCCCTCCTTCGAGAGAGCAATTCGTTGGCAGCCCTAAACAGGTGCTGCCGCAGGCCTCTGGGATACCTGCGCTGATACGGCCACCAATGGCCCTATACCAGGATGGAACATTCTGTTGGGATGGCAAACTTTGTTGTCAGGAAATGATACCTCTGACACGTGCCCTTCATCCCTTGGGGTATGCTCCATGGCTATACCCTCAGACTCGGCGTCAGAATTACACTGACCCGGCATGCTCTCCTCTTCAAAGAGGGAGACATTAAGCAGCCCTGTCCCAGGCGCTGCTGGCGCGGGCTCTCCCGTAGGCCGGCGCTGTGACAGATTCGGCATCAGCAGTACACTGACCCGTGATGGTCTCCCCCTCCAACAGGGAGACATTAAGCACCCTGTCCCAGGCGCTGCTGGCACGGCCTCTCGTACAGTCCGGCGCTGTCACACAGTAAGCAGCCCTGTCCAAGGCGCTGCTGGCGCGGGCTCTCCCTTAGGCCGGCGCTGTGACAGATTCGGTGATGGTCTCCATCTCCAACAGGGAGACATTAAGCAGCCCTGTCCTAGGCGGTGCTGGCGCGGCCTGTCCCATAGGCCCGCCCTTCCAAATTCAATTTTTGAGTGTGGAGCTTCACCTGTAAAGGGTTAAAATGACAAACAGAATCCTCCAAATACATACTTATTTCCGGAAGGGAATCCTTGCAGCCCGACTCGTCCAAGTTGAATAGGGCAGATCGATGTATCGTTGATTTCCCCCATGCCTGGGGACCACCAAACAACGATATGTCATATGAGAGATTGCTACTTTGCAAGATGTCAGTTCCCGACTTGCACAGCTGAGTCACAGCTACTATATTGCCAATTACTCTTGATGAATAGAATTCAGCTTAATAACAGGTTTCTATTAACTCCAATCTCATGCCACAAGGCGGAGTCATAGGCCAATTAATAGTTAAAGGTAAATCCCAATGACCAACAAGTCTATTTGGTAACAACATAAAGTTAACTGGATGGATGCCAATATCTCAAATACAGTTTGAAGCTGAAACAGGTGACTTTAACAAAATACAGCGTTAGAATATCATCCAGTCAAGACTTAACAAGTGCTTTCAAACTCTGTCCAAACACCGATTTTAATAATTTTTTAAATGACCTGGGGAAATAGTTTATCCCAATTTGCAATGTTTTACTGTTATTAGTACAGTTATCATTGCCTTTTGATAATTTCCAATGTCTCCGATGATCCCTGTAATGGGAACTGCATAGAATGGATCTTTAAGACCCTTATGAATCCGTTGTTAGTCAGTAAAGAAGTTTCCTATTTGGAAAGTTCATATGCGAGTTAAACGACATTCTCCATTTTTCATAATGAACAGGCCACACCTGCCATCATTCCCTGGGTGCTTCGCACGATAACTCTGGCCCGATTTCCGAGCCTGTCTTGAAAACGACAATTCTGGCCCAAACTTGCTTGGAATGCTAGTATTGTGCTGTTTTACATGGTTAGATGCCTCTAAGCAGATGACAATGCCTTTATCCTTTGTGTGCTGTAGAAACAAGTGTAACTATTACCAACTTGTGAGTATTCCACTTACCCATGTTTCGGAAGTGCCTTGTTGAGTAGGACTGGTAGGGTGCGTGGAACCTCTGCCCAGCTGTCATGCTGCCACCTGCTTCAGTGAACCGCTGACTGCCGATGAAGGCATGGGGTGCGTTCTGAACCGATGAACCTTTGCCCGCCTTTGGTCTTGATTGGTCTGACAGCTTTTGCTTCGTCCCAGTTTTTGCTGTTGAATAGACCTTACCTGAATAGAAGATTCGGCGGCTGTCTCTCATAACCCCCTGATAGCGCTGTTCACTGCCGGCACACATGTGCTCCAGTATGTTCCACGGACATCTTTAGAATCTGAAGTAAATTACATCTGACCTTTCGCGCTCCCCTCCTTCGAGAGAGCAATTCGTTGGCAGCCCTAAACAGGTGCTGCCGCAGGCCTCTGGGATACCTGCGCTGATACGGCCACCAATGGCCCTATACCAGGATGGAACATTCTGTTGGGATGGCAAACTTTGTTGTCAGGAAATGATACCTCTGACACGTGCCCTTCATCCCTTGGGGTATGCTCCATGGCTATACCCTCAGACTCGGCGTCAGAATTACACTGACCCGGCATGCTCTCCTCTTCAAAGAGGGAGACATTAAGCAGCCCTGTCCCAGGCGCTGCTGGCGCGGGCTCTCCCGTAGGCCGGCGCTGTGACAGATTCGGCATCAGCAGTACACTGACCCGTGATGGTCTCCCCCTCCAACAGGGAGACATTAAGCACCCTGTCCCAGGCGCTGCTGGCACGGCCTCTCGTACAGTCCGGCGCTGTCACACAGTAAGCAGCCCTGTCCCAGGCGCTGCTGGCGCGGGCTCTCCCTTAGGCCGGCGCTGTGACAGATTCGGTGATGGTCTCCATCTCCAACAGGGAGACATTAAGCAGCCCTGTCCTAGGCGGTGCTGGCGCGGCCTGTCCCATAGGTCCGCCATTCCAAATTCAATTTTTGAGTGTGGAGCTTCACCTGTAAAGGGTTAAAATGACAAACAGAATCCTCCAAATACATACTTAATTCCGGAAGGGAATCCTTCGATGTATCGGTGATTTCCCCCATGCCTGGGGACCACCGAACGACGATATGTCTGTGAGCCGCTGACCGCACTGTCAGCGACTCTGGTGGTGATACATAGATACATAGATACATAGAAAATAGGTGCAGGAGTAGGCCATTCGGCCCTTCGAGCCTGCACCGCCATTCAATATGATCATGGCTGATCATCCAACTCAGTATCCCGTACCTGCCTTCTCTCCATACCCCCTGATCCCCTTAGCCACAAGGGCCACATCTAACTCCCTCTTAAATATAGCCAATGAACTGGCCTCAACTACCCTCTGTGGCAGAGAGTTCCAGAGATTCACGACTCTCTGTGTGAAAAAGTTTTTCCTCATCTCGGTCTTAAAGGATTTCCCCCTTATCCTTAAGCTGTGACCCCTTGTCCTGGACTTCTCCAACATCGGGAACAATCTTCCTGAATCTAGCCTGTCCAACCCCATAAGAATTTTGTACGTTTCTATAAGATCCCCTCTCAATCTCCTAAATTCGAGCGAGTATAAGCCAAGTCTATCCAGTCTTTCTTCATATGAAAGTCCTGACATCCCAGGAATCAGTCTGGTGAACCTCCTCTGCACTCCCTCTATGGCTATAATGTCCTTCCTCAGATTTGGAGACCAAAACTGTACACAATACTCCAGGTGTGGTCTCACCAAGACCCTGTACAACTGCAGTAGAACCTCCCTGCTCCTATACTCAAATCCTTTTGCTATGAAAGCTAACATACCATTCGCTTTCTTCACTGCCTGCTGCACCTACATGCCTACTTTCAATGACTGGTGTACCATGACACCCAGGTCTCGCTGCATCTTCCCATTTCCCAATCGGCCACCATTTAGATAATAGTCTGCTTACCTGTTTTTGCCACCAAAGTGGATAACCTCACATTTATCCACATTATACTGCATCTGCCAAACATTTGCCCACTCACCCAACCTATCCAAGTCACCTTGCAATCTCCTAGCATCCTCCTCACAGCTAACACTGCCCCCCAGCTTAGTGTCATCCGCAAACTTGGAGATGTTGCCTTCAATTCCCTCATCCAGTTCATTAATATAAATTGTAAATAGCTGGGGTCCCAGCACTGAGCCTTGCGGTACCCCACTAGTCACTGCCTGCCATTGTGAAAAGGACCCGTCTACTCCTACTCTTTGCTTCCTGTTTGCCAGCCAGTTCACTATCCACATCAATACTAAACCCCAATACCGTGTGCTTTAAGTTTGTATACTAATCTCTTATGTGGTACCTTGTCGAAAGCCTTCTGAAAGTCCAGATACAACACATCCACTGGTTCTCCCCTATCCACTCTACTAGTTACATCCTCGAAAAATTCTATAAGATTCGTCAGACATGATTTACCTTTCGTAAATCCATGCTGACTTTGTCCAATGATTTCACCACTTTCCAAATGTGCTGCTATCCCATCTTTAATAACTGACTCTAGCAGTTTCCCCACTACCGATGTTAGACTAACTGGTCTGTAATTCCCCGTTTTCTCTCTCCCTCCCTTCTTAAAAAGTGGGGTTATGTTTGCTACCCTCCAATCCTCAGGAACTACTCCAGAATCTAAAGAGTTTTGAAAAATTATCACTAATGCATCCACTATTTCTGGAGCTACTTCCTTAAGTACTCTGGGATGCAGCCTATCTGGCCCTGGTGATTTATCGGCCTTTAATCCATTCAATTTACCCAACACCACTTCCTGACCAACCTGGATGTCACTCAGTTCCTCCATCTCCTTTAACCCGCGGCCCCCTGCTATTTCCGGCAGATTATTTATGTCTTCCGTAGTGAAGACGGAACCAAAGTAGTTATTCAATTGGTCCGCCATATCCTTGTTCCCCATGATCAATTCACCTGTTTCTGACTGCAAGGGACCTACATTTGTTTTAACTAATCTCTTTCTCTTCACATATCTATAAAAACGTTTGCAGTCAGTTTTTATGTTCCCTGCCAGTTTCCTTTCATAATCTATTTTCCCTTTTCCTAATTAAGCCCTTTGTCCTCCTCTGCTGGTCTCTGAATTTCTCCCAGTCCTCTGGTATGCTGCTTTTTCTGGCTAATTTGTACGCATCATCTTTTGCTTTGATACTATCCCTGATTTCCCTTGTTATCCATGGATGCACTACCTTCCCTGATTTATTCTTTTGCCAAACTGGGATGAACAATTTTTGTAGTTCATCCATGCAGCCTTTAAATGCCTTCCATTGCATATCCACCGTCAACCCTTTTAGAACTAATTGCCAGTCAATCTTGGCCAATTCACGTCTCATACCCTCAAAGTTATCTTTCTTTAAGTTCAGAACCGTTGTTTCTGAATTAACAATGTCACTCTCCATCCTAATGAAGAACTCAACCATATTATGGTCACTCTTGCCCAAGGGGGCACGCACAACAAGACTGCTAACTAACCCTTCCTCATTATTCAATACCCAGTCTAGAATAGCCTGCTCTCTCGTTGGTTCCTCTACATGTTGGTTTAGATAACTATCCCGCATACATTCCAAGAAGTCCTCTTCCTCAGCACCCCTGCCAATTTGATTCACCCAATCTATATGTAGATTGGAGTCACCCATTATAACTGTTTTGCCTTTGTTGCACGCATTTCTAATTTCCTGTTTGATGCCATCTCCCAACTTCACTACTACTGCTAGGTGGCCTGTACACAACACCCACCAGCGTTTTCTGCCCCTTAGTGTTTTGCAGCTCTACCCATACCGATTCCACATCCTCCAAGCTAATGTCCTTCCTTTCCACTGCGTTAATCTCCTCTCTAACCAGCAACGCTACCCCACCTCCTTTTCCTTTCTCTCTATCCCTCCTGAATATTGAATATCCCTGGATGTTCAGCTCCCAGCCTTGGTCAACCTGGAGCCATGTCTCCATGATCCCAACTATATCATAATCATTAATTGCTATCTGCACGTTCAACTCATCCACCTTATTACGAATGCTCCTTGCATTGAGACACAGAGCCTTCAGGCTTGTTTTTACAACGCTCTTACCCCTTATATAATTATGTTGAAAAGTGGCCCTTTTTGATTTTTGCCCTGGATTTGTCTGCCTGCCACTTTTACTTTTCACGTTACTACCTATTGCTTCCGCCCGCATTTTACACCCCTCTGTTTCTCTGCTCACCCATTTAAGAACCCCACGACCTCTTATTCTCTGTTTATTATTGTTTTCTTCTTTCCCCCCTACATGTTGGGTCTGAGTGCTTTCCTTCTCTGCCTCCTGCCTCACACACTGTCTAATAGGATTCTCTATTTGAGTCCCTCCACCCAACCATTCTAGTTTAAAGTCTACCCAGTAGCCTTTGTAGATCTCCCCGCCAGGATATCGGTCCCCCTCAGGTTCAAGTGCAACCCATCCTTTTTGTACAGGTCGCACCTTCCACAAAAGAGGTCCCAATGATCCAGAAATTTGAATCCCTGCCTTCTGCACCAGTCCTTCAGCCTCCATCTCGCTCCATTCCTACTCTCACTGTTGCGTGGCACAGGCAGTAATCCCGAGATTGTTACCTTTGCTGTCCTTCTCTTTAACTCCCCTCCTAACTCCCTAAATTCTCCTTTCAGGACCTCTTCTCTTTTTTTACCTATGTCATTGGTATCTATATGTACCACGACCTCGGGCTCCTCTCCCTGCCCTTTCAGGATATCTTGGACACGTTGAGACACATCACAGACCCTGGCACCAGGGAGGCACACTACCATCCGGGTCTCCCGATTGTGTCCACAGAATCGCCTGTCTGACCCCCTAACTATAGAGTCCCCTATTAGTATTGCCCTCCTCTTCTTTTCCTTACCCTTCTGAGCAACAGGGCCGGTCTCTATACCGGAGGCCCGGCCGCTGTCGCTACCCCCAGGTAGGCTGTCCCCCCCAACAGTGCTCAAACAGGAGTACTTATTGTCAAGGTGTACAGCCACCGGGGTACTCTCTAGTCCCTGCCTGTGCCCCTTGCCTCTCCCAACCGTGATCCACTTGCCTGCCTCCTGTGGTCTTGGAGTGACCACCTCCCTGTAACTCCTCTCAATGACTTCCTCGCTCTCCCTGACCAGACGGAGGTCATCGAGCTGCTGCTCCAGGTTCCTAATACGGTCCATTAGGAGCCCCATCTCGATACACCTGGCGCAGATGTGGACGTCTGGAGGGCTATCAGACTCCATGACTTCCCACATCTGACATCCAGAACAGTAAACTGCCCTGGCCCTCATACTCCCCTTACCTAGGATACAATACAAAACAAACTGCTACAATACAGTACAATCAGCAGGGATCTGACACCCAATCAGCTGCTCCCTCTTGTCTGCTTCCACCAATCAGCGGCTTCCTCAAGCCCACTTGTTTTTGAAGTGGAACTTGGAACATTACAGATTTGGCTCCTCCTCCCTCTGCGACCGCTCCAACGGCTCTCGGGCCTCTGTAAGAAGCAAGCCCCGCGCTCCACTTTATCCCCTACCGCTCGGGTGTAGCTCCTCCCTCTGCGACCGCTCCAACGGCTCTAGGGCCTCTGTAAGAAGCAAGCCCCGCGCTCCACTTTATCCCTTACCGCTCGGGTGTAGCTCCTCCCTCTGCGACCGCTCCAACGGCTCTCGGGCCTCTGTAAGAAGCAAGCCCCGTGCTCCACTTTATCCCCTACCGCTCGGGTGTAGCTCCTCCCTCTGCGACCGCTCCAACGGCTCTCGGGCCTCTGATACCGCCTTCCTGCTTGATTTTCCCTCCCCGGGAACACAGCAGGCTGGAAATCACGAACCCGACATCTGCCGACTATCCGCTTTCGCGGTCGGAACCGGGGTCTCCCCACAGCCCATAGCCGGTTCACTCGCCGGAATTCACCAATTTCTAGCAGGATACCTCTGTGAAAATAGGTTCCTGCAAGAAATTCAAAACCTGGTAAGTGACTCCTAAGTAAAATCAATGTCTAATGTTATCACTGCCCTCCTCTGCAGTGTTAACTCTGTGGCTCTCCTTCATGCTGAAGAGAGGTTAACACATCCTGGAAACATTTCTGGCAACTGTTTATTTCAGTTTGACGGCGTACAAGAGAATGCTCAGAAAACCTGCATCTCCTCTGCCCCAGATACCCAGAACCCCTGACGCCCGTACTAATCAAGAATCTATCTATCTCTGCCTTAAAAATATCCATTGACGGCCTCCACAGCCTTCTGCGGCAATGAATTCCACAGATTCACCACCATCTCACTAAAGAAACTCCTCCTCATCTCCTTCCTAAAGGAACGTCCTTTAATTCAGAGGTTTCACGAGGTTTGCGGTTTTTCCCACCTGGTAACAGCAGGGAGAGGACAGGCAGCCATTAAAAGGCCATCTTTTGCTGCAGTAACTAAGTTTCTGGTTTACCCAAAGAATCATCTGCCCAGATCTGACTGGAGCTAAAACTTCCGCATTTTTTAAACACACTGTTCCAGTTGTGGACTCCTGTATATCGACGCGACCAAGCACAGGCTCGGCGATCATTTCGCTGAACACCTCCGCTCAGTCTGCCTAAACCTACCTGATCTCCCGGTCGCTGGACACTTTAAACCCCCCTCCCATTCCCACACTGACCTTTCTGTCCTGGGCCTCCTCATGGTGAGGCCCAGCGCAAATTGGAGAAACAACACCTCATATTTCGCTTCGACAGCTTACAACTCAGCGGCATGAATATTGACTTCTCTAACTTCAAGTAATTGAAGCAAACTTCATAGCAAAAGGATTTGAGTATAGGAGCAGGGAGGTTCTACTGCAGTTGTACAGGGTCTTGGTGAGACCACACCTGGAGTATTGCGTACAGTTTTGGTCTCCAAATCTGAGGAAAGACATTCTTGCCATAGAGGGAGTACAGAGAAGGTTCACCAGACTGATTCCTGGGATGTCAGGACTTTCATATGAAGAAAGACTGGATAGACTCGGCTTGTACTCGCTATAATTTAGAAGATTGAGGGGGGATCTTATAGAAACTTACAAAATTCTTAAGGGGTTGGACAGGCTAGATGCAGGAAGATTGTTCCCGATGTTGGGGAAATCCAGGACAAGGGGTCACAGTTTAAGGATAAGGGGGAAATCTTTTAGGGCCGAGATGAGAAAAACATTGTTCACACAGAGAGTGGTGAATCTCTGGAATTCTCTGCCACAGAAGGTAGTTGAGGCCAGTTCATTGGCTATATTTAAGAGGGAGTTAGATGTGGCCCTTGTGGCTAAAGGGATCAGGGGGTATGGAGAGAAGGCAGTTACAGGATACCGAGTTGGATGATCAGCCATGATCATATTGAATGGCGGTGCAGGCTCGAATGGCCGAATGGCCTACTCCTGCACCTATTTTCTGTTTCTATGTTTCTAACCCTTGCTTTCCCTCTCTCTCCATCCCTCCCCTTCCCAGTTCTCCGAGCAGTCATACTGTCTCTGACTACATTTTATCTCTGTTTGCTTTGTTGTTACCTTCTCCCAGCTAAAAATGATCTATTCTACATTTTCCTTCATCTCCATTCCCTTTGCCCTGTTTTCACATTCTCACACTTCCTTATCTATTTATCTTCCTCGCCCCTGACATTAGTCTGAAGAAGGGTCTCGACCTGAAACATCACAGTTTCCTTCTTTCCAGAGATGCTGCCTGTCCCGCTGAGTTACTCCAGCATTTCGTGCCCATTTTTTAAAACTCTTTTTGGGGACAATAGAGGGAACAGCACAAAGTCACATCATAGTGATTTAACTGCTTTTGAAAATATAGGCAATATTTTACCTAAAATTCCTTTGGGTGATCACATATGAGCTGTACCATCCATCTCATTATTTTAATGGAACCACTCCTTAAAAATCCTTGCATTAGCTGGGTTTACAAATGGACATCCTGCTCAAAGTTTACTCTGAGAAATTCTCTAGTTTCTTCACCAAGAAAGCATTCCAAATAGCAAAGGTTTTCTGCAGATCAGGTTTCTGTTCTCATCTGAATTGTATTTGCCTCTTATGCAACCACTTGCATTAGTCTTGGCTTCTATAGTTTAGATTCTTCATTAAGGACAGCACAATCCCAACGAAGGAAATGAAAATTCTTTATTTTATGAATAATCCTAGTTTAAGTGAGTATCGAGTTTAAGAAAACTTTATTTAACTTTGGTTTGGATTTATGATCTGCCATACTTTATATATAAATATTCATAATAATTGAAAAATTATTTTACAAGCTGTTAGTTCTCCAACGATTGCCATTTCTTTATGTTTTATCTCTCATTTTCCATCCTGTTCTAATAATTATTGGTCCGCTAATGATCATCTGCCCCCCCAGTCATTCTTGCTTGCATGCATACACTCAAATACTGTGCAGGTTGTTTGACTCTGAAGGCCATGAAGGCAAAAAGAATTCAACTAGAAGTTACTAGGCAGCATTTTGAAATGAAGCCACTGTCGGGCACCCCACTTCCTATGCTGGGATACTGATGCGAATGGCTAAAACCTCAACTGGGATTAGCACAACAAAGGTTTTAGCTGCACCTTTACCAGCAGAAGTGTCTTCAAAACACACCATCATGAAGAGGAAGCATGAGGACCACAAACCTGTCTATATTGACGGGACCATGGTGGAGAGAGTCAAAAGCTTCAAATTCCTGGGCGTGCATATTTCTGAAGATCTTTCCTTGACCCAGCACACTGATGCAATTATGAAGAAAGCACACCAGCGCCTCTACTTCCTGAGAAGATTACGGAGATTCGGTATGTCAGAGTGGATTCTCTTGAACTTCTACAGTATAGTTTAGTTTAGTTTATTGTCACATCTACCGAGGCACAGTGAAAAGCTTTTGTTGCGTGTTATCCAGTCAGCAGAAAGACAATAAATGATTACAATCGATACAGGTGTACAGTAGAGAGCATATTGAATGGTTGCATCATGGCCTGGTTCGACAACTTGAATGCCCAGGATCAAAGAAAACAGCAAAAAGTTGTGACCACTGCCCAGTCCACCACCGGCTCTGACCTCCCCACCATCGAAGGGATTTATCAGAGTCGCTGCCTCAAAAAGGCAGCCAGCATCATCAGAGACCCACACCATCCTTGCCACACTCTCATTTCACCCCTGTTATCGGGAAGAAGGTACAGGAATCTGAAAACTGTAATGTCCAGGTTCAGGAACAGCTTCTTCCCTACAGCCCATCAGGCTATTAAACACAATAATCTCAAATAAGCTCTGAACTATATAGACATGGGGGTATTGGTTTTGTCTTTTTGCACTATTATTGTTTGTTTGTTTTTATATGTATGTGTGTATATTTATAATTCATATACTTATTAAATCTTTGATCTTGTGCGTGTGTATATGTGTGTGTATATGTGTGTGTCTTTACATCTTCGAGAAAAAAACTACGCGGCAACGATATCATTTTTACATATTCCGGTTGACATTTTTCCCCTTCGAGGCCGGGAACACCTTATCTGAACATTTCATGCTTTATTTCTCGACTTTTTACAGATTAAAGTTGAAAATCATCAAAGAATTTTGAATTTAAAGCGGTCGTCTTTCGCTGATGACGTCTGCTCGGTGCTGTCTCACACACAGAATCTTCCATGCGCTTCGAGTGACGTCACCCCCCTGATCCTCCCCACCCCCCCCCCCCCCACCCCCTCGGGTTATTCAAAAGACGCCGCCGGTGGAAGAAAGGACAAGTCGGGAGATGAAGTCAGACCTTGGACTGGAGACTGCGGCTGCCGAACTCGCGGCCCTTGGGTCGACGCCCGCCTGCGGCCTCCCTCGAGTCCACGTCCACCCACCCCTCTCCCTGTCTCTGCCCTCTCCCTGTCTCTGGCCTCTCTCTTTCTCTGCCCTCTCTCGTCTGTGCCCTCTCTCTGTCTGTCTGTCTCTCTCGGACTCTCTCTCTCTCTGCCCTTGCTGCCTCTCTCTCTGCCCTCTGCTTCTCTCTCTGCCTCTCTCTCTGCCTCTCTTTCTGCCTCTCTTTCTGCCTCTCTCTCTCTGCCCTCTCTCTCTGCCCTCTCTCTCTGCCCTCTCTCTCTGCCCTCTCTCTCTGCCCCCTCTCTCTCGGCCCCCTCTCTCTCGGCCTCCTCTCTCTCGGCCCTCTCTCTCTCTGCCCTCTCTCTCTTTTCTCTCTGCCCTCTCTATCTCTCTCTACCCTCTCTCTCTACCCCCCTCCCTTCTCCCTCTCTAGCCATGCCTGCGCAGTTGAGGGGCTATGCGTGAGTGGATAGGGCGGGGGATGGGGGAATAGGAGCGAATGAATAATATTAATATAATATCAAGGGGGGGGTTAGTGTGTGTGTGACGCCGCAGGCCGCCCTCCTCCCCCCCACATATATAATCGAGAATAGTAAGATTAAACGAGAACTTACCTAAGTTTGAAGTTTGATCTTTATTTTATGAGGAGTTACATAGGTGATTACGTGAAGAACCCCGCCAGTGCGCCTGCGCGTCAATCTTCAAAGCAGCGGTGTGAAATCACACAAAAAAACAACCGAAGTAATATAGTCTCATAATAAAACGAGTAATACAAGAACTTCCATCTCACCTTTATGATAGAGGGTAGGGTCGTGGTGGACACGTAATCACCTACGTAACTCCTCATAAAATAAAGATCAAACTTCAAACTTAGGTAAGTTCTCGTTTAATTTTACTATTTTACTTCGGAGTCACGTGAGTGACTACGTGAAGATTTTAAAGCTTTGTGATTTCATGCCGTAGATCAATCCCGGCTTCTCACTGCATTGATTGACTCGGAACGAGAATAATCAATCAAGCATTCATAATAACATTTGTACCACAAATGCAGTAATTCATTTCAATGATGAAATTAATCAGATCCGCTTTAAACCAGAGGAATTTACACAGAACTTAAAATAGTTTCTGCAAACAATCCCGCATTAATAATAGGCCGATGGTAAAAATGATGAAACATCAACTCATTGGACCACCCTGCGGCTGTGAGGATATGGTCGACGGGGACGTCTTTTGCCCTGGCCGCCGACGTTTCTGCTGTCCTAGTCGAGTGAGACATAAAAACATAAGTGTTAATACCAGCAGCTGTTAAGATTTCTTTTATCCATCTGGAAATATTCTGTTTGAAACTCTCTTGTGTGGTTTCTTGTGTGTGATCACCAACCCAGTTTCCGTATTTCTCAAATTCTTTGTGACCTCAATGTATTGTAACAAATATGTCTTAACACAGAGACAAGGATCATTTGGATATGCTGCTAGCATAATTTTAAATCCTGTCACACCTGGCCTAATTTGCTTTAGTAGGTTATAGATATAGAGTGTAACCTTGGCTTCAGTTACTTCCATACTGTCTATTTGTAATGTTCCAAGTGTTTGCACTCGTTGTGCTGTCACTCATGCCATAAGCATGAATACTTTCATACTGAGCTTGGCCAAAGGTAAAGACACACTTGGTGACCATTCATGAAGTAGTTTCAGTACCACACTTACATCCCAGATTGTCATGTACCTAGGTTTCGGTGGTTTGGAATTAAAGATTCCTTTCATTAGTCTGGAAACAATTGGGTGTGACTCAATTGGGTTTCTTTCTGAATCCAGAACCAAATATGAGGACAATGCACTTCTTGCTGAATTAGTTGCACTACAACTCAGACCTTCATCATAATAAAGTTTTGACAGAAATTCTAAACATTTGAAATATCTGCAGTACTATATTGCACATTCTTTTGTACACAGAACTCTTCCCATTTCTTAATATAAGAAAGGTACTGTTTTTGAGTGCTCTTCCTTCAGGCTGCCGTAAGCATGTCCACAGTACGCTCAGACAGTCCTCGCCCCAGAAAAGACCTTCTTAAAACCTGCAAATCAACAAATCCAAACGATCATATAATGGATGTTGTTCCCCTGTTACAGGGTGCAGCAATAAATTACTCCTTTTTGGGACTTTCATCAACATTTGTGTTGTTAATTCTAATATCAACAGATACCATGGCTGTGTAGGCCAATCTGGTACTACCAATACCCCTGAAGCAGCATCTTGCCTGATTTTAAGCAAACATTGGCTTATGAGGCAGAAAGGTGGAAATATATATGAAAACATACCACCCCAATGTAGCGAGAAAGCATCAATCGCCACTGCTCCTGGATCTGGTTCCCATGAGACCTATCTCGATAGCTGATGATTCAAGTCGATGTCGGGCATTCCAAATCTGATTACTATATCATTGAATACCTCTCGATTCAACACCCATTCTTTATTATCATGGAACTTTCGTGACCTGGTGTCTGCTATCGTGTTCATTCTGCCTGGTAGATAGATAGCTGAAATCCAAATGTTCTTTTCAATACACCAAGACCAAAGTTGATTAGCCATTTTGTCACATGACCGACTTAATTCCACCCATATCATTAATATAGGCAACTGCTGTTGTGTTTATCAATTTGAACTTGAACATGCCTTTTAGTTGTGTTAGAACAATAAGCTTGGAGTCCATAGAAACATCCTAAAAGCTCCAAATAGTTAATTCCCCATGTCTGCAGTAACAATGACTCTTCCTGATTCCATCTGCCTCCGCAGCTAGATATTAAGTCAGTTGCACCCCATCCTAGTGCACTGGCATCAGTTTGTAATATCTTGGAAGGTTGTTCAATCAGCACTTTGCCAGAACTGCTTGAGACATGTAGAATCCACCACTGCAGATCAGAAACAGCATTTGTTGTTAGTTGCATGGTTCTATCAAAATGACCAGCATTCATTCTCAGTGCCTGTTGTTTAACTCTCTGCAGCTGTTGATAATGTAATGGTCCATACTGGACTGCTGGGAATCTACTAATTTTCCCAGTACTCGAGCCACCTGTCTGATTAAGGGTTTTTGCTTGTTTAACAGATTACTGCAATCTTTAATCAACTCCACCCTTTTTTCACTGGGCAAAGTAATTTTCATTTGGGCTGAATCAATTGTGAACCCCAAATAATCAATCGAGGTACATGTTGTTAACCTTGATTTCTTTGGATGAACTTAGAAACCCCAAACTTTCAAAAGTTGATTTCACAACTGCAACAGATGCTTCTGTTGACTGTTTTGTCCTTCCTATTATCAGGACATCATCCAAGTATGCCATTAGTACATGCCCCTGGCTTCTCAGCAACCCCAGAATTGATTTTAACAATTTTGTGAATATTCTGGGAGCGGACGTTAACCCATTAGGCAGAGCTTTGAACTGCCCTAACTGGTTCATCCATGTAAATTTAAGATACTTCATATCTTCCAAGTGAACAGACACTGAATAATATATATCTTTTAAATCTATAGTTGCCATAAAACATGCTTCTGAGATAAGTTGTTTGGCAGTACAAATGTCTCCATTTTAAAATGTCTAACTTGAACAAAAGGATTCAGACTTGTCAAGTCTATAATAATCCTACATCCTCCATCCTTTTTTGATCGAGGGAATATATTTGACACAAATTGGTGAATTTGGTAGACTGATTCTTCAATAACACCTTTTATATATAGGGTTTGAAGCGCAGCTTGAACCTCCATCACTTCTTTTTGTGCAAAGTGGAGAGTTCTGCTAGGGACATGCAGGACAGGCAAATCATAATTTGGATTGAATTCAATTCGAAATCCTTGTATATTATTCAGAATTACCACATCTGAAGTAATCTTCTTCCAATTGTTATAGAAGAGACGTAATCTGCCTCCAACGTTTGGACTTAATCCAGTTAGTATGTTCCCATGAGAACCAGGTCCACCTACCTCTTGAGTCATTTGAGTACTCTGAGATCCCTGGATTCTCCCGGAAGCACCCCCACTGGTTCTTGCTCCCGCTGCAGGCCGCCAGCTACGTCCCTGCGTTAATGAGCGACTTGGTCCTGGTCCAGGATCCATATGACGTCTGAAAGGATACTTCCTCTTTACAGACTTTACAACCATTGATGTTTTCATCAATCCTGTTTTCGCTTCATCTTCCAACTCTTTAATACGTCTCCCGAGATCCTCTCCAAAGAGTAAGTTGGGTAATTGTACATTACTTGGTTTGCAGAGTGCTGCGAATTTCGGATTCATAGTAGGCCGTATAGCACCTTTCCTCAGACAATTGATCTCGAAGTGGGTGCTGCATAGCAACCCCAGTGCTTCCTGATGCAACTCCGTCATCTCTTGGGTTTTATCCGCTATTCTGGCAAAAGCAGTTATTCCAGAACCCAGCAGCTTTAATATTCTCTGCAATTTCAATTCTTGAGTTCTCATACTCAACTCATATTTTCTTGCATTCTCATCCATCTCCTGCTGTTCCAGCTGATGGGAAACCAAGTAATTTATTAGGGAGGCCAATTCTTCTCCTAATGGCTCTCCTGACCCTGACGGGGCAGTGAATCGTACTGCCAGGGATGGAACATCTGGCAGCTGCCGTTCTTCGCCTTGCACAGCCTCACCGTCAGAGTCGGGGTCTGAAATCTCATGACCCATGGCACGCTCCTCATCCCTGAGGGTGCATTCTATCAGTCCTGTACCAGGAGCTGTTGAGCTGCTTTCAGCAGCTTGGATTTCAGTACACTCTTACCTGAGTGTGCTTCGCTCCAACAGCCTATGTTGCAGGCTTTCCATTTGGGCAATATGCTTAAAAGCAGTATCTAGCCCTGGAGCTTCTTCCGTTTCCATTTCCTGAGACTCCTCCTCCGTGGGCCGTGTAGATTTGAACTTGGTCTTGCGCCCGACAGGCGCTGACTGCTCACCGCTGGCGACTGTACCGGGGTTAGTCGCTAACCGCAGACTCCCGACTTTCCCGAGTTACTGTCGGCTGAGTCGCTCGCCTCTTCCCCCTGCCCGTTTTTTCCATGGCATCTGTGGAAAAAATCCCCACAGACCCACAGTAAACGGACCTGAAAATACTGAAAAAAGTTTTTACTTACCTTGTAGTTAAAAAACTACAAATCCATTAGAGGAGCTCTGCTCCTCACGTCCGTTTGCATCAAGGCGTCTGACGTAATGACGCGCAGGTGCACTGGCGGGGTTCTTCACGTAGTCACTCACGTGACTCCGAAGTAAAATACGCATTCAGTCCCTTATTCCTGCTTTAGCTTTTTATAAATGTAGAAGGGAATTCTGTGCCGTATGCATACCCTGTGTCTGGCTAGACTCAGATAGGCACAAATACAAAATAAAACAGCTCTGAGATCAGTCGTGAATTTAACAAACAAGTCGGTTTATTGAAGGCATTAACAGTGTGTGCGCTAATTCCGAGAGAACCCTAAGAATTTCAAAGATTCACTGTAACTACAGCATTTTTATATTCTCATGACACAATGCGTATTTGTGGTTTTAAAATAAATCACCTGCAAAAAACACAGTGACAAAGAGCAGCTGTGATCTCAATGTTGCAACGGATAATAACCGACACAGAACTGCGAACAACTTTTCCCCTCAATAGTATTAGTTAGCTATTTACAACCCCTGATACCTATTTTAATTCACCTTGCAGTGCTGTGAAGGCTAAATACATGAACACATCTATTTATTACTGTCCTAACATTCTATGTTGTCCATTTCCGTATCATTCCCCAGTAAGTGATCTCAAAGGTTAAACAGATTAAAACCTCCTCATCTTCATTATAATTTTCTAATTTACAACAACTAAGATCGTGCTTGATTTTCCTGACCAATGCTACTTTTTGGTATAGATTCCATTGGTTACCAATATCGATTAATCAGTGTCTGAAATCTACTTGGTGAATTCGTCTCCACACCCATCTTTGGAAGCAAATTCCCAAAATTAACTCAACTGGATGGAATGTTTAAGAAGGAACTGCAGATGCTGGAAAATTGAAGGAGGACAAAAATGCCAGAGAAACTCAGCGGGTGAGGGAGCATCTATGGAGCGAAGGAAATAGGCAACGTTTTGGGTCGAAAACCTTCTTCATAGCCGCAGTTTTCATCTATTGATTTCTAATGAAAGGTCATTGATCTGATACGTTAAACGTCTGTCCCTACACAGATGTTGCTGGATATAAATACTCCACAAGTCACGCGTTTCCTCTTATTACATTCCAATGGTTATCAATTCAGGGTTCAGGGTTCTGCCATCACTTTCTTTACACTCTTGCACTGACATACTTATTCATTATAATTCCAACATGTTTTTAATTAAAGCACTCCAGTGGTTCTGCGGTAGAGTTGCTGCCTTACAGTGCCAGAGACCATGGTTCAATCCTGACTACAGTTGGGGTGTGTCTGGTATTCTGTACATTCTCCTTGTGACCGCCTGGATATTGTCTGGGTGTCCCGCTTCATCCCACAATCCAATGGCATGAAGGTTTCTGGGTTAATTGGCATTTGCAAATTGTCCGTAGTGTGTAGGATGATTACTGGTCCGCGTGGTCTTTGTGGGCTGAAGGGCCCCATTCCACACTGTATCTCTAAGGCAAGCTAAGGCAATAAAGACAGTGTTATATACATGCCTTGTCACATATTAGAGCAAAGGTTTAGAGGCCTCAAGAAAGCAACTACTATCATCAAAGACATAGAAACATAGAAACATAGAAAATAGGTGCAGGAGTAGGCCATTCGGCCCTTCGAGCCTGCACCGCCATTCAATATGATCATGGCTGATCATCCAACTCAGGACTATGGATCAGCGTTCTCGTCGCGCTCCCCGTCAGTACCCAGGCTCGCCTGGGGAAGGCAATGATCCTTCCAGCAGACTAAATTCTACAAGACGACGCCTGAGAGCCAAGTCAAAGAATCCTAGTCATTATCCCAAAGCCGAAAGCAGCAACAACGACCAGCCTCAAGAGCACCTAGCAGTTGGACCTGCTCTCCGAATACTACAGCTGAATATTGAAGGCCTCTCTGCAGCCAAGCGACGCCTCATCGAAGTCCTCGCCCACCAACACTCCATTGACGTCATCTGTCTCCAAGAGACTCACGTTGGCACAGAGAAAGCGGGCCGTTACACCATCAATGGCTTTGATCTTCTTTGCTACGCTCCCCATGCCAAACATGGACGTGCCACCTCTGTGCGCTCCGAGATAGCTGAAGCAAGTCACCTGACCATAGCAAGTTTCTCGGATACCATAACTATTGGTGGTTTCCACATTGTCAATGTGTACAAGCCACCAAGTGCCAACTGGGATCTGCAAGTCCTACCCACCCCTACCCCACCCTGCCATCTATGTGGGAGACTTTAACAGCCACCACCCTGACTGGGGTTACCCAGCAGCGGATCATGATGGGGAGGTACTTTCAGACTGGGCATCCAGAAATGACCTTGCTCTCATACACGATCCAAAACAAAGAGGAACATTCCACTCTGCCAGGTGGAACAAGGACTACTCTCCTGACCTGTGCTGGGTCAGCTCTTTGAATGGAACCCATTACCCTGCACAGACCCTCATCCTGGAAGATTTCCCACACAGTCAACACCGCCCCTCACTCATACACATCGGCCTACACCTCCCAGTCATAAACAGTCCAAGAAAGATGCGCTGGAATTTCCGCAAAGCCAACTGGGTCTTTATTCTTTGGAGCGCAGAAGGTTAAGAGGGGACTTGATAGAGGTCTTTAAAATTATGAGCGGGTTAGACAGAGTGGACGTGGATAAGCTTTTCCCATTGAGAGTAGGGAAGATTCAAACAAGGGGACATGACTTGAGAATTAAGGGACAGAAGTTTAGGGGGAACATTAGGGGGAACTTCTTTACTCAGAGAGTGGTAGCTGTGTGGAATGAGCTTCCAGTGGAAGTGGTGGAGGCAGGTTCGATGTTATCCTTTAAAAATAGATTGGATGGGTATATGGACGGGAAAGGAATGGAGGGTTATGGTCTGAGTGCAGGTAGATGGGACTAGGGGGAAGTATTTTATTTTTAATTAAAAAAAAAAAAAAAAAAAAAATTTAAATGTTCGGCACGGACTTGAAGGGCCGAGATGGCCTGTTTCCGTGCTGTTATGGTTATATGGTTATATGGTTATATGGAAGAAATACAGTGAAACTCTAGATCAGAGTGTTGTTACCATCCCACTCCACACCATCACTGTAGATGAAGCATACAACCGTTTCTGCAGCGCCATCTATAAAGCCGCCCACAAAACAATTCCAAGAGGCTACCGTCCCCTCTACGTCCCATGCCTGGATGGAGAAAGCGCTGCCCTCCTACAAACCTACAAAACATCAGGGGACCCTGAGATAGCAGAACATCTCATTGAATCACTATCTTCAGCTCGGCAAAGGAAATGGGAGGAGACAGTAGCAGAGCTAAACTTCACCCACTCTAGCAGAAAATGCTGGAGCCTCATCCGCCGCCTAGGAGCTGCACAGAAACCCCCCACCCAAAGCCGACCTCCTGTCACACGCAACCAGGTTGCATTCCACCTACTGAATATTGCAAAAGCACCCCAAGACAAGTCCACTAGAAGAGCTGTCGCAACAGAGCTAAGGACACTTCGACGAACACCTGGAAAGGAAAGAAACCCTGAGCCCTTCGAGGTGGCTGAACTGGAGAAGGTCCTGCAGGGCCTGAAATGTGGAAAGGCAGCAGGTTATGATAACATCTCTCCAGAATTCATGAAACACCTGGGCCCCCGAGCTCTAACCTGGCTGACCCAACTCTACACTAGGGCCATACAGACTAACTCCATCCCAAAGATATGGCGGACAGCAAAAGTCATTGCTATACCAAAACCTGGCAAAGACGAAAAACTACCAGCAAGCTACCGCCCAATCTCTCTACTCTGCGTCCCACTCAAAATCTTAGAACGCCTTATACTACAACGTATATCTCGAGGAGTAGAAGAGATTCTCAGTGTGGACCAGGCAGGTTTCCGCAAGGACCGCAGTACAGGAGAACAAGTTCTGGCCATAACCACCCTAACGGCTTCGAGAACAAACTGAAGACCGGGGCAGTGTTCCTTGATCTCACCGCAGCCTATGACACTGTGTGGCACAAAGGCCTCCTCCTAAAACTCACCAAAGCACTCCCTGCCTGGGCATCAGAAACCATCAAATCTCTGCTCTCCAACCGCTGGTTCAGAGTTCACCTTGGACAGAACAAGAGTGCATGGAGAACACAGAAGAATGGGCTCTCGCAAGGGTCAGTTTTAGCCCCAACCTTGTTCAACCTTTACACAAATGACCTACCCACCACCAAATCCCACAAATTCATCTATGCAGATGACATACCCTCTGATCCCTTTAGCCACAAGGGCCACATCTAACTCCCTCTTAAATATAGCCAATGAACTGGCCTCAACTACCTTCTGTGGCAGAGAATTCCACAGATTCACCACTCACTGCGTAAAAAATGATTTTCTCATCTCGGTCCTAAAAAACTTCCCCCTTATCCTTAAACTGTGACCCCTTGTTCTGGACTTCCCCAACATCGGGAACAATCTTCCTGCATCTAGCCTGTCCAAACCCTTAAGAATTTTGTAAGTTTCTATATGATTCCCCCTCAATCTTCTAAAATTCTAGCGAGTACAAGCCGAGTCTATCCACTCTTTCTTCATATGAAATTCCTGACATCCCAGGAATCAGTCTGGTGAACCTTCTCTGTACTCCCTCTATGGTAAGAATGTCTTTCCTCAGTTTTTGGAGACCAAAACTGTACGCAATACTCCAGGTGTGGTCTCACCAAGACCCTGTACAACTGCAGTAGAACTTCCCTGCTCCTATACTCAAATCCTTTTGCTATGAATGCTAACATACCATTCGCTTTCTTCACTGCCTGCTGCACCTGCATGCTTACTTTCAATGACTGGTGTACCATGACACCCAGGTCTTGTTGCATCTCCCCTTTTCCTAATCGGCCACCATTTAGATAATAGTCTACTTTCCTGTTTTTGCCAACAAAGTGGATAACCTCACATTTATCCACATTATACTGCATCTGCCATGCATTTGCCCACTCACCCAGCCTATCCAAGTCACCTTGCAGCCTCCTAGCATCCTCCTCACAGCTAACACTGCTCCCCCAGCTTCGTCTCACCCGCAAACTTGGCGATGTTGCATTCAATTCCCTCGTCCAAATTATTAATATATATCGTAAATAGCTGGGGTCCCAGCACTGAGCCTTGCGGTACCCCACTAGTCACTGCCTGCCATTGTGAAAAGGACCCGTTTACTCCTATTCTTTGCTTCCTGTCTGCCAGCCAGTTCTCTATCCACATCAATACTGAACCCCCAATACCGTGTGCTTTAAGTTTGTATACTAATCTCTTATGTGGGACCTTGTCAAAAGCCTTCAGAAAGTCCAGATATAACACATCCACTGGTTCTCCCTTATCCACTCTACCAGTTACATACTCGAAAAATTCTATAAGATTCGTCAGACATGATTTACCTTTCATAAATCCATGCTGACTTTGTCCAATGATTTCACCACTTTCCAAATGTGCTGCTATCCCATCTTTAATAACTGACTCTAGCAGTTTCCCCACTACTGACGTTAGACTAACTGGTCTGTAATTCCCCGTTTTCTCTCTCCCTCCCTTTTTAAAAAGTGGGGTTACATTAGCTACCTCCAGTCCTCAGGAACTACTCCAGAAGCTAAAGAGTTTTGAAAAATTATCACTAATGCTTCCACTATTTCTGGGGCTACTTCCTTAAGTACTCTGGGATGCAGCCTATCTGGCCCTGGGGATTTATTGGCCTTTAATCCATTCAATTTACCTAACACCACTTCCCGGCTAACCTGGATTTCACTCAGTTCCTCCATCTCATTTGACCCCTGCTATTTCCGGCAGATTATTTATGTCTTCCTTAGTGAAGGCAGAACCAAAGTAGTTATTCAATTGGTCTGCCATGTCCTTGTTCCCCATGATCAATTCACCTGTTTATGACTGCAAGGGACCTACATTTGTTTTAACTAATCTCTTTCTCTTCACATATCTATAAAGACTTTTGCAGTCAGTTTTTATGTTCCCTGCCAGATTTCTTTCATAATCTATTTTCCCTTTCCTAATTTAGCCCTTTGTCCTCCTCTGCTGGTCTCTAAATTTCTCCCAGTCCTCTGGTAGGCTGCTTTTTCTGTCTAATTTGTACGCTTCATCTTTTGTTTTGATGCTTTGCCTGACCCAGAGGATGTATCGATTCCACATCCTCCAAGCTAATGTCCTTCCTTTCCATTGCATTAATCTCCTCTCTAACCAGCAACGCTACCCCACCTCCTTTTCCTTTCTGTCTATCCCTCCTGAATATTGAATATCCCTGGATGTTCAGCTCCCAGCCTTGGTCACCCTGGAGCCATGTCTCCGTGATCCCAACTATATCATAATCATTAATAGCTATCTGCACATTCAACTCATCCACCTTATTACGAATGCTCCTTGCATTGAGACACAAAGCCTTCAGGCTTGTTTTTACAACGCTCTTACCCCTTATACAATTATGTTGAAAAGTGGCCCTTTTTGATTTTTGCCCTGGATTTGTCTGCCTGCCACGTTTACTTTTCACCTTGCTACCTATTGCTTCTACCCTCATTTTACACCCCTCTGTTTCTCTGCTCATCCATTTAAGAAACCCACCACCTCTTATTCTCTGTTTATTATTGTTTTCTTCTTCCCCCCCTAACTGTTGGGTCTGAGTCCTCCCTCCCCCCAACCGTTCTAGTTTAAAGTCTCCACAGTAGCCTTTGCAAATCTCCCCGCCAGGATATTGGTCCCCCTCGGGTTCAAGTGCAACGCGTCCTTTTTGTACAGGTCACACCTTCCACAAAAGAGGTCCCAATGATCCAGAAACTTGAACCCTGCCCTCTGCACCAGTCCTTCAGCCACGCATTTATCCTCCACCTCGCTCTATTCCTACTCTCACTGTCGCGTGGCACAGGCAGTAATCCCGAGATTGATACCTTTGCAGTCCTTCTCCTTAACTCTCCTCCTAACTCCCTAAATTCTCCTTTCAGGACCTCTTCCCTTTTTCTACCTATGTCATTGGTACCTCCATGTACCACGACCTCAGGCTCCTGTCCCTCCCATTTCAGGATATCTTGAACACGTTCAGACCGATCCCAGACCCTGGCAGCAGGGAGGCAAACTACCATCCGGGTCTCCTGACTGCGTCCACAGAATCGCCTATCTGACCCCCTAACTATAGAGTCCCCTATAAGACCCACACCACCCTGACCACGCTCTCTTCTCTCTGTTATTATTGGGATGGTGGTACAAGAACCTGAGAATTGTGACCTCCAGCTTCAAGATCAGCTACATCCCACATGCCACCAGGCTCTTGAACCACCCTACACACAACCCGACTCAGCACAAAACAACTATGGACATTACACTACTAATGTTGCACTATATACCTTGGCACCATTTGAATTCCCCATCCCCTCTGATCTCTTCTATGGCCTCGAGCTTTGTAATATTGAGGCCCAAAGTCTGTTTGAGAAGAACTGGCCATCTTCTGCACCAGAACTGGCCATTACTGCTGTAAGTCATCCACCTGTTGGAGACGAGACAAAAATGCCTCAGGAGGTGGCAGGACCATCCAAGCTAATGGCCGAGGTTCCGCCTGAGAAAGTCTCTCTGTCATTGGCTGTACATTATTCACTCGCCGAACTGAGGGAGACGAGAGAAACCAAAGAACGTGCTGCCGAGGCAATGCTGCAGCCCAGGAAGCAACGTGGCAGCGTGGAGCAACTGGCAGGGACAGTGACCAACACAGAAGCACCAACAAACAGGGAGAGCAGCATCAACAGTGCTCCACTTTCAAGGCCAATAGATGAAAGCACCACCTTTCATTTTGAGCACCCAAAATGAAAACCCGCCATCAATGTTTCAAAACTTCTGTTCCTGTAAATTCATTTAGTTTGCAGTTTCATCAGGCCCTGCTTAGTTGCTTATTTTTCACATGCCCAGTACCACTGTAAAATGATCAGCTTTGGCGGATGAAAACAGTTTAACGATGAGTCTCACAAACACCACGAACACAGATCCACCCACAACGGTGGTCTCGATCGACTGAAGGGACACAGCCCAGAAAGCACGCCAAAACGCAACCCCTCCCAGAGTCACGTGCCCGAGGAACCCAACCGCAAGGTTCAACTACTTGCGAGCACCAGCAGGTGCCGCTACACAGCCATGTGTTTTACTGGATTAAAGCAGGTTTGTAAGGGAAGGGTTGGGATTTCAGCAGGTTGTAGATGGACAAGGATCAATTTCTTTCCCGGGGTCTCAGACATACCTTGCGGGCTGAAGACTGGGGGCATCGCTGACATTACCACTGGAGTAACTCTTGACAGAATCTCCGCCAGATTCACACTGTTCTCAGGGGAATCCTTTCACTTCACTACCCAGGGACGACGATCAGTATTGGAGCAGGATTCCATGCCTCTAAACCCACAGCAACCAGAGCAACTTTATAGATCCTATGATTGTCTGTTCCTATTTTATGGCACATTGGTGGAATGCTGGTAGTTGGAACATAAGAAGTCCAATCAGGAATACAGATTCAGCTCCTTATGCCTGCTTTACCATTTAATGTGCCTGGTCTTCCCCACCAATGCCACTTTCTGATATAGATTTCATACGATACCAATGTTGATTAATCAGACTTAAATATACCTGGAAACATAGAACATAGAAAATAGGTGCAGGAGGAGGCCATTCGGCCCTTCGAGCCAGCACCGCCATTCATTGTGATCATGGCTCATCGTCGCCAATCAATAACCCGTGCCTGCCTTCTCCCCATATCCCTTGATTCCACTAGCCCCTAGAGCTCTATCTAACTCTCTCTTAAATCCATCCAGTGATTTGTCCTCCACTGCCCTCTGTGGCAGGGAATTCCACAATTTCACAACTCTCTGGGTGAAAACGTTTTTTCTCACCTCAGTCTTAAATGCCCCCCCCCCCCCCTTTATTCTAAGACTGTGCCCCCTGGTTCTGGACTCGCCCAACATTGGGAACATTTTTCCTGCATCTAGCTTGTCCAGTCCTTTTATAATTTTATATGTTTCTATAAGATCCCCCCTCATCCTTCTAAACTCCAGTGAATACAAGCCTAGTCGAGCCAGCACCGCCATTTAATGTGATCATGGCTGATCATCCCCAATCAGCACCCCGTTCCTGCCTTCTCCCCATATCCCCTGACTCCGCTATTTTTAAGAGCCCTATCTAGCACTCTCTTGAAAGCATCCAGAGAACCTGCCTCCACCGCCCTCTGAGGCAGAGAATTCTCCAGACTCGCAACTCTCTGTGAGAAAAAGTGTTTCCTCGTCTCCGTTCTAAATGCCTTACTACTTATTCTTAAACTGTGGCCCCTGGTTCTGGACTCCCCCAACATCGGGAACATGTTTCCTGCCTCTAGAGTGTCCAAACCCTTAACAACCTTATATTTCAATGAGATCCCCTCTCAATAGACAATAGACAATAGACAATAGGTGCAGGAGTAGGCCATTCGGCCCTTCTAGCCAGCACCGCCATTCAATGTGATCATGGCTGATCATCCCCAATCAGTACCCCGTTCCTGCCTTCTCCCCATATCCCCTGACTCCACTATTTTTAAGAGCCCATCTAGCTTCTAAACTCCAGAGTGGACAAGCCCAGCCGCTCCATTCTCTCAGCATATGACAGTCCTGCCATCCCGGGAATTAACCTTGCAAACCTACGCTGCACTCCCTCAATTGCAAGAATGTCCTTCCTCAAATTAGGGGACCAAAACTGCACACAATACTACAGATGTGGAATCACTAGGGCTCTGTACAACTGCAGAAGAACCTTTTTGCTCCTATATTCGACTCCTCTTGTTATAAAGGCCAACATGCCATTCGCTTTCTTCACTGCCTGCTGTACCTGCATGCTTACTTTCATAAACTGATGAACAAGGACCCCCAGATCCCGTTGTACTTCCCCTTTTCCCAACTTGATGCCATTTAGATAGTAATCTGCCTTCTGTTTTCGCTACCAAAGTGGATAACCTCACATTTATCCGCATTAAACTTCATCTGCATCTGCCCACTCCCCCAACCTGTCCAAGTCACCCTGCATTCTCATAGCATCCTCCTCACAGTTCACACTGCCACCCAGCTTTGTGTCATCTGCAAATTTTCTAAAAATCATGTTTTTCATCATCCAATCCAACTGGCCACACGTTGTTTCAGGGATCAGATGGAAAATGACAATTTCAATACCTAATTCTTGACAACTCCAATCAAATATTGATTTTGGAAGCTTCTGTTCCTGTAAATTAATATTTGTTATGGTTTCACCAGTCCCTGCATATAGTTGCCTGTTTTTTACATACCATGAAACCTTGTCAAATGATCAGCCATGTTTGGATAAAGTCAAAGCCCTAAACCATCCTGTCATTGCTGGTGCTGCCTTAATACCAAATATGATCAACGATGACCATTGTCGAGGTGAAACTTCATCACAATGGAATTGTTCCCATAACCAATAAATAGCAGCAACATCTGAAGATCCTGCACTCAGACACAGCTACATCTCTGCTGTGCGTCAGTAAACAGCGGGGATGATTTCCTCCTCTTGGCCTGCGTACCTGATGACCGCTGTGAAGGTGAAGCAACTGCACTCCCTTACAATGGGAAAGACGTACCGGGTGCAAGTAGTGAACAGCACAACAACACTCCAGCAGCAGCAATCCGTGCATTGGAGAGTGGAGAAAACACAGCTGTTGGAGACGATGCAAAAATGCCTCAGGAGGTGGCAGGACCATCCAAGCCAATGGCAGAGGGTCAGCCTGAGAAAGGCTTTCTGTCATTTGGTGTAAACTATTCAATCTCAGAATTGAGGCCGATGAAAGAAGCCAAAGAACGTGCTGCCAAGGCAAATGCTGCAGCTCAGGAAGCAACGTGACAGCATGGAGCAACTGGCAGGGACAGTGACCGACACAGAAGCACCAACAAACGGGGACAGCAGCATCAACAGCGCTCCACTTTCAAGGCCAATAGATGAAAGCACCTCCACGTTTAAGCACCCAAAACGGAAACCCGCCATCCTCCACCGCTCCACGACAAAGCAGACATCCGTGCTCAAAGGAATAGTGAAGCAAAGTATCTGGTTGAAATGTATTGCAATTTGGATTCAGCACCTGGAGACCTCTACATTTGATGAATAAACGAGAGAGAAGCTGGTCAATGGAGAAGAGGAGAGTGCAAACATCTTTTATTTTAGCTGTTTAAGAAAGAACTGCAGATGCTGGAAAAATGGGAGGGAGACGAAAATGTTGGAGAAACTCAGCGAGTGAGGCAGCATCTATGGAGCGAAGGAATAGGTGATGTTTCAGATCGAGACCCTTCTTCAGACTGCTGTTTTAATTTTTAGCTGCTAAGTTTTAATTTGTTAACAATTATTTTAATCTATCTATCTACATATATATATATGTCTTCTATCTTCTATATACATCTATGTATCAATTTTCTATATCTTCTCTACTATCTTTTATCTTCAACAGAAGATAACCAAAAAGACAATATGGGGAGAAAAGATGAGGTACGAAGGTAAGCTAGCCAAGAATATAAAGCAGGATAGTAAAACCTTCTTTAGGTATGTGAAGAGGAAAAAAATCGTTAAGACCAAAGTTGGACCCTTGAAGACTAAAAGGTGCATTTATTATGGTGAACAAGGAAATGGCAGATGAGTTGAACAGGTACTTTGGATCTGTCTTCACTAAGGAGGACACAAACAATCTTCCTGATATAGCAGTGGCCAGAGGATCTTGGGTGACAGAGGAACTGAAGGAAATCCACATTAGGCAGGAAATGGTGTTGGATAGACTGAAGGCTGATAAATCCCCAGGGCCTGATGGTCTGCATCCCAGGGTACTTAAGGAAGTTGCTCTAGAAATCGTGGATGCATTGGTGATAATTTTCCAATGTTCTATAGATTCAGGATCAGTTCCTGTGGATTGCAGGAGGGTAGCTAATGTTATCCCACTTTTTAAGAAAGGCGGGAGAGAGAAAGTGAATTATAGACCAGTTAGCCTGACATCGGTGGTGGGGTAGATGCTGGAGTCAAAGATGAGATAGCTGAACATTTGGATAGCAGTAACAGGATCGGTCCGAGTCAGCATCGATTTAGGAAGGGGAAATCATGCTTAACTAATCTTCTGGAATTTTTTGAAGATGTAACTAGGAAAATGCCAGTGGATGTAGTGTATCTGGACTTTCAGAAAGCCTTTGATAAGGTCCCGCACGGGAGACTGGAGACTAAAATTAGAGCACAAGGTATTGGGGGTTCGGTGTTGACATGGATAGAAAATTGGTTGGCAGACAGGAAGCAAAGAGTCGGAGTGAACGGGTCCTTTTCAGAATGGCAGGCAGTGGCGAGTAGAGTGCCGCAAGGCTCGGTGTTGGGGCCGCAACTGTTTACCATATATATTAATGATTTGGAAGAGGGAATTAGGAGCAACACTAGCAAGTTTACGGATGACACAAAGCTGGGTGGCAGTGTGAACTGTGAAGAGGATGTTAGGAGGTTGCAGGATGACCTGGACAGGTTGAGTGACTTATCCACTTTGGTGGCAAAAACAAGAGGGGGGGAGATTATTATCTCAATGGGGTTAAGCTTCGGCAGCTTCGGCCACCCCGGGCCGCAGAGTTTGAACCGGCCCGTCGCGGACGGAGCACGGATTCAGCCGCGGGACTGACTTGCCATCACCCGGCGGGGTCACAGCGTCAGAAGCCTGGATCACCTCAGCGCAGAGGGAGAACAAAGAGGGAAGAGACAGAGACTTTAAGACTTTTGCCTCCATCACAGTGAGGAGGTGCCTGGTGAACTCACTCTGGTGGATGTTAATTTGTGTTTATTGTGTGTTTTGTTATTTATTATATGTATGACTGCAGGCAACGAAATTTCGTTCAGACCGACTGAATGACAATAAAGGAATCTAATCTAATCTAATCTAAAGTTAGGTAAGGGGGGAGGGTACAGCGAGACCTGGGTGTCCTTGTACACCGGTCACTGAAAGCAGGCAGTGAAGAAAGCTAATGGAATGTTGGCCTTCATAACAAGTGGATTTCAGTACAGGAGTAGAGAGGTTCTTCTGCAGTTGTATAGGGCTCTGGTAAGACCACAACTGGAGTATTGTGTACAGTTTTGGTCTCCTAATTTGACAGTTGTGTGAAGTCGGGGAAGCCGCTGTGTGGAGTCGGGAGGTGGACTCAGCCACGCCTCCGGGGTTTTATTTTGCAGCGGGTGCCGGAAGGGACATTACTTCATGGTGAGTTGGAAGCCGCTGTGTTGAGTCGGGGAAACCGATGTGTTGATTCGGCGAAGCCGGTGTGTGGTGTCGGGGAAGCCGATGTGTGGAGTCGGGGAAGCCGCTGCGTGGAGTCGGGGTAGCCGGTGTGTGGAGTCACGGGAGGTGGACTCAGCCCCGCCTCTGGGTCTTTATTCTCCAGCGGGTGCCGGAAGGGGCGTTACTTCATGGTGAGTCAGGGGAAGTTGCTGTGTGGTGTTGAGGGAGGTGCTGCGTGGAGTCGGGGAAGCCACTGTGTGGAGTCAGGGAAGCCGGTGTGTGGAGTCACGGGAGGTGGACTTAACCCCGCCTCTGGGACTTTATTCTCCAGCGGGTGCCGGAAGGGGCGTTACTTCATGGTGAGTCAGGGAAGCCACTGTGTTGAGGTGGGGAAGCCGCTGTGTTGATTCGGGGAAGCCGCTGTGTGGAGTTGGGAGGTTTTATGTTGTGCCGTGGCTGGTTACCGCTGAGTGGAGTCCCTCCCCCCACACATACAACCCACACCCCCCTTCTCCCTTCCCCCTTCCCCCCTTCACCACACCCTCCCTCCACCTCACACACCCACACCCCCCTCCAAATTATGTTGGAGATGTGGCAAAAATGCCTCAGGAGGTGGCAGGACCATCCAAGCCAATGGCAGAGGGTCAGCCTGAGAAAGGCTCTCTGTCATTTGCTGTACAATGTATTGCAATTGGATTCAGCACATGGAGACCTGGAGAGAGAAGGCTGGTCAATGGAGAAGATGAGAGTCCAAACATCTTTTAGTTTAGCTGCTATGTTTTAATTTTTTAATTTTTTTTGAATAGTAGTTAACATATTGTTAACAATAATAAATGTATTTACCATTCATTTCTGTTGTAATTACTTGATGTGAAATGGGGGAGGTTGTTTGTTACTTTAAACAAATGAACCCAGTGTTAATAGAGCCTCACTGTACATGTAGGTATGTTACAAAACTTACCTACAGCGGCGCTGCAGTTCTGTCACTGGCCATGTGTGCGACTTTGGCGCCTTTGAGAGGGGGGCGGGTTTAAAATGCCGTTTTTTGCCAGAATAATCGCTCGGACATCGGTTTTATGAAGTTTTTTTTAAACTGCACTGGATATTTTAATAGGAGTAATTTAAAAATCAGCTTCTAAAGCCGTCAACACCGACAACGGGGACGGATTTCACGCACGGGACCGGTAAAGGAAAGCCGTTTATTTTATTACATATAAACGTGCTTCTTATGATGCCTTTAATCAAAATTTACGTTGCGAAAAGATGACTTAGGACCCATACGAACCAGCAGTGTTTTTCCTGCCAATATGGGGTTTAAATTCACCACAACCACAACGTTCCAAACGATCGTGTTCCACAAAATCCTACTCGCAAGATGATTAAAATGGCCATTAATTTACGGGAATTGAACACTAAATTCCTTCCATTTGGCCTATAAATTCATGACAAAGATTTAAAAATCATGTTATATTGTGAATTCTTGTGTGAATGTTATTTGGACACTTAGGCTACTTAAAAATGTTAACCTTTTCTTAAGAAATTGATAGATGTTTAGATCTAGTAATTGAATTTTGTAATTAGCTACAATTAGGTAAACTAAAAGGCCTGTCTCACGAGTCTGCGGTCATTGGCGGCGAAACGGGAAGAATCTGCCGCCATAGACCGCGCACTCGTGAGAACGTACAATTCCGGGGCCGTGCATCAAACCTCCACTGCCAGAGCCTCCACCAGCAACCTCCGCCGGTGCTAAAATAAAACCGACAATGTCGAAAACTATATACTCACCGCACAACCTCCACCAGTGATGCACGAGTGCGGCACGGCCGCCCGCACGGGCCGCCGCCAGTGTGGCTCGAGCGCCGTGCGTCAAACCTCCACTTCCACAGCCTCCGCCAGTGAGGCACGTGCCTCCGCCAGTGAGCCACGTGTGCGGCACGGCCACAGGCACAGCCACTGCTACAGCACCGCGATCAGGATGGCCACCGCCACAGCCGCCGCTCGTGAGTCACGTGCGGCGGGCCGACGTCATCGCAGTCGGCCCGCCCTTTTTTTTACTTACCGCAAGCACGTGGGACCCGCCGTGTTTGAATTACTCGGCCCCTGCGCAGCATCCGTGCGGCGCTCCAGTGGATAGGCTCGGCGCGCGGTCCCCGCTACCGCCGATGACCGCAAACAGGTAAGACAGAGCCTTAACTAATTATATGCTTTAATTTCAGGTCATCCAAGTAACATTGTTTCATGTTTGTTTCAGAATGCTTCAATCTATCATAACTGAACATTTCATTCAGTTCTCTTAATTTCTAAGAAAGTTATGAGCTTTTGACTGTCCTTGATCACAGCTTTTGAGTTAAGTCAATGGAAAAGCAATAGGGAACAAGATGCTAATTTCCGAGTATGAAAATGGCCATAACCTTTTTAATACTGAAGATATGAAAGTGAATTAGGTGTCAAATTAAACTTCTTTTTATGCTTTATCTGATGGGATAAATTGCAGACTTGATTTTTAAAATCTTAAATTTTGTAACATTTGTTACTTTAAACAAATGAACCCAGTGTTAATACAGCCTCACTGTACATGGGGCCATCCTGCCAGACCCATTCTGACATGATGCGTGGACCGTTGTCAATTAGATCACACCATTGGAGTCACATTTACTGGTCTATATATTTGGGTTTCCTCTTCAAGAATAAAAAGCATGTTATTCATCATCCAATCCAACTGGACACAGATTGTTTCCGGGATCCGATGGAAAATAGTAAGATTAAACGAGAACTTACCAGTTTGAAGTTTGATCTTTATTTTATGAGGAGTTGCGATGAGGGATTACGTGAAGAGCCCGCCAGTCCAGCTTGCGCGTCAATCTTCAAAGCAGCGGCGTGAAATCACAGATAACAGTTGTTGAAGTGAACATAGTAAGATTCGAGAAACTAGAAATACCAGCTGACCTTTATGAGAGAGGGTTGGGAGTGGAGGGCATGTAATCCCTCATCGCAACTCCTCATAAAATAAAGATCAAACTTCAAACTGGTAAGTTCTCGTTTAATCTTACTATTTTACTTCGGAGTCACATGAGTGACTATGTGAAGATTTTAAAGCTCTGTGATTTCATGCCATGGAAACGAGTCCAGGCGTCACACACTGCATCGGTTGAACAAGGATGAGTGAACATTAATAATGCATTCAGACATGACATAGATATAGACATGTTGATGCTTTTTGATGAACAAATAATAACAATAGTCCCCTCTCATCCAGGAGGAAACTATAAAACAGAACCAAAAATAGAGTTGGCAAATACCCCTGGTCTGGCAATGGGTTTGTTATAAATGTTTGGGAGATCGTTCCTTTGACCATCCTGCAGCCGCTAGGATGTGGTCCAGCGGAACGTCCATAACCCTGCTGCTGATGTTGTTGCAGCCCTAGTGGAGTGAGATTTGAAACTATTAGTATCTACTCCTGCATAAGCCAAAACCTGTTTTGACCACCTGGAGATGGTCTGGATTGATATTTTTTTAATGAGGTTTTTAGTAACTAACAATCATTGCTAGTGCAGAGCATCTAAGGCTCTAGGTGACCTTGATGTATTATTGTCAATGTGTGACCACACACAACCAAAGGTCCATGAGGTATGCCATGAGAAATTGTTTGGAACCTAATGCCCTGGTCTGCTCAAACTACTTTGTAAGTGAGTTGATCAGGGATAAAGATGTAGCTGGGCCCTACTGTTGAAGCAGTTTAAGAACAAAGCTAACATCCCATATCTCCGAGTACCTGAGCGAATTTGCGTTAAAGATATCCTTATAAATCTGGATATCAGAGGGTGAGACCCAACAGAGTGGGTCCCGAATGCTGCAGCAACTATGATGAGGAAACACGTTGGCACAGTAATTGTACTATAATTTAATCGATTGTCAAAGACCCATCTGAAAATGAACTCTGAGACGTTAGTTATCCGTGCCGCATTATATGTAACATTAGCATTAAAACAAACACTTCCCATCTGCTGATGAGGAAAAATGTGCTGCTTTCTCGGTGCTATCTCTGCAGTGAGCACGTACATAGATCGGTCTGGCAACCCGAGCCGCAGAATGGTCTTCTCAGAGTCTATAAATTGATTTTATCATGAAGAGGATGGTTTCCCGAGTCACGGGGTAAACCACCAAACTTTTTGTGTTTAGGATAACCATATAGGGTCCTATTATCATTCTCAACATTTAGCGGGAACCATGGCTGCATAAGCCAGTCAGGCAGTACGAATGCCTGAGGCGAGATCTTGCTGGATTTTCGAGAATACACCTATTTCCACTGTGCCACATATTTTTGAAATGATGATGGAACCTGGATGCAAAACATATTGATATTCGGTGTTCCATCGAAGCACATGTCATGGATTTTACGTGATGATACACTTAGTGTCTTATAGATAGTTGATACCATATAACTGAAAATAGGTAACTCATGCAAAGCCCATCTGCCTCCGTAACTAGATGGTATTCGTAATTTAATCTTTGAGTACTAGCATTAGTTTGTAATATAACTAAAGAGTTACTGAGTAAAAGTTACAGGCTTTAATTGATTCCCATCTCTTGCCGCAGGGCGGAGTCACAGCAAATTAATAGAGTTAAAGGTAAATCACAATAATCAATAACTCTAGTTGGTATCAACTTAAATTTAACTGGATGGATGCCAAAACAGTTCACTTTGCCATTTGTACAAAAAATAAGTATTACAAACTTGTAAATGGTCCATATACCCCATATTTCAGAAAGAACCAGACCTACCTACCTTCATGGTTACCGGTGGTCTTATGGTAAGCCCAAAGGCCCCTGATGCAGGTTCTATTTTTGTCCTGATTGAGTAGGACTGGCAGGGTACATGGATTCCATATATTTCCTGAGACTGGCTGCCAAAACAGTTCACTTTGTCGGCTGCCACCGGCTTCAGTGAACCGCTACTGCCGATGGAGGCGTGGGGTGTATTGTTGCCGAAACGATGAGGCTGTACTCGTAGTTCAACAGCTTTAGCTCCCTCATGCAGGTCTCACCTGTTGAATAGGTTTACCTGAAGAGAAGATTCGGCGGCTGGTTCCCTGGGTCTATGCCTCTCAAACGTCACCCCTGATAGCACTGTTCACTGCCGGCACTTTCAGGAACTCCAGTATGTGCCACGGATATACACCGAGTTTTGGAGTCAGTTACACACTGACCCCGACTGCTCCCCTGCTCAGAGAGGGAGACAGTGTTGCAGCCCTGTACACAGGTGCTGTTGTCGTGGGCCCCGAAGAGACTTGCGCTGATATGGCCCCTCCACGGACCATATCCTTTGTGACTCGTGGTATGCTCCCAGCTATACCTCCGAACTCTTGAGTCAGATGAGAACTGACCCCGACTGCTCCCCTGCTCAGAGAGGGAGACATTGTTGCAGCCCTGTACACAGGTGCTGTTGCCACGGCCCCACAGAGACCCGCGGTGATATAACTCCCTCCTTATGAGCATACTATTGTGGAGCACCTCTCCATCAAGTGCTCCATCCGAAGCACGTTACCCACTGAAGGAGGGAATCCTCTCCATTAGGAATCTTCCTGACCCGACTTGTTTGGGTCAACGGGCAGTACAGTCTTTCTTTGTGGCTACCCTCCAAGCGGGTTTGCCAAGGTGCTGCCGGCACCAATCTGAAGCGACTCGGAAGGCGAATTTGACCGCCGCCGTTACCCGCACTTCCGCGGTCACTGTAGCCGGTTCCTGCAGTCTGGGTGCGGGATTCCCCTCGTTCTGTGGCCGAGCTTCCCCGCGAATCTGTGGCCGGCTTCCCCGCAGTCTGTGGCCGGGATTTTCCCGCGGTCTGTGGCCGGCTTCCCCGCGAATCTGCGGTCGGGCTTCCCCGAGGTCGTGAACAGGGATTCCCCACGGTCCGTGACTGGGACGCGGTCCATAAAGGTTTCCCCGCGGCCCTTCACCTTCGCCCCGAAATCCAGCAGGAACTCTATAAAAGAGATTCCTGCAAAGAAACCTAACCTGGAACGTTAAAAACTTACCTGTAGGTTTCACTTACCGCTGGCAGAAGCAGCGCGCCTGCCAGTCAGCGGTTTGCGCAATGCGGATGGCAATTTTAATACCGAATTCCTGACTACTCCAATCAAACATTGATTTTGGAAGCTTCTGTTCCTGTAAATTCATTTTGTTTATGGTTTCACCAGTCCCTGCATAGTTGCCTATTTTTCACATACCAGGAAACCTTGTCAAATAATCAGCCATGTTTGGATGGTCAAAGCCCTGAACCATCCTGTCATTGCTGGTGCTGCCTTAATACCAAATATGATCAACGATGACCATTGTTGATGTGAAACTTCATCACAATGGAATTGTTCCCATAACCAATAAATAGCAGCAACAGCTGAAGATCCTCACTTAGACACAGCTACATCTCTGCTGTGCGTCAGTAAACAGCGGGGATGATCTCTATTGTCTATTGTCTAATGTCTATTGTCTATTGTCAAAACGGAAACCCTCCAATTCTACTGACCCACGACAAAGCAGCCATAAGTGTTCAAAGGAACAGTGAAGCAAAGTATCGGTTGCAATGTGTTCCAATTGGATTCAGCACCTGGAGACCTGGCTACATTTGATGAATAAATGAGAGAGAAGCTGGTCAATGGCGAAGATGAGAGTAAAACGTCTTTTATTTTAGCTGTTTAAGAAAGAACTGCAGATGCTGGAAAAATGGAAGTGTTGGAGAAACTCAGCGGGTGAGGCAGCATCTATGGAGCGAAGGAATACGTGACATTTTATTTCGGAGTCACGTGAGTGACTACGTGAAGAAGGGATGTTAGCCCGCCTGCGCGGCATTACATTCACTCGCCTTGCGCAAACGAACTGACTGGCGGCAGCATTTGCTCTGTCCAGCGGTAAGTTTAAACCTACAAGGTAAGTTTTAAACTTACTTCTAGGGTTTGGTTTTTGTATTGCAGGAAGCTCTTTACAGAGTTTGCCTGCTGGATTCGGGGCAAAGTCCGGATGGGCCGTGGGGGAACCTTTATGGACCGCGAGGGAACCCAGTCACGGGCCATAGGGAATCCCGGTCATGACCTCGGGGAATCCCGGAAACGGACCGCGGGGAACCCGCTACAGAGACCGCAGAAGAGCGAGTAGCGGTCGGCGGTCGAAATTCACCTTTCGAGTCGCTGGCAGTGGAGCCAGCGGTGTCAGACTGGTGCCGGTAGCACCTAGGCAACCCCGGTTGGAGGGTTAGCCACTATCTTATTTCTCCCTCTCTGCGGAGGGGAGCATAGAGAAGAGGCCCGTTCATTCAAAATAGTCGGGCCAGGAGCACCTAGGCAACCCCACTTGGAGGGTAGCCACGACATTATATCTCCCTCTCTGAGGAGAGGAGCGTAGGGAAGAGGCCCGTTGACTCAAATGAGTCGGGCCAGGAGGATTCCTGATGGAGAGGATCCCCTCCTTCATGGGTAACATCTGTAAACATTCAAACCCTCATGGAGCACTCATGACTCATGATTCCTGATGGAGAGGTGCTCCTCAATGATATACTCCAAAGGAGGAGTTTTCAGCCCGGGTATTATGGAGAACCCGCAGGCAGCAGCACCTGTTTCAGGGCTGCACAATGTCTCCCTCTCTGAGGAGGGGAGCATTCAGGGTCATTTTTAGTCGGACCCAGAGAAAAATAAATAAATAAATAAATGGATAAATAAATAAATAACTAATTAATTAAAAGAGAGAAAGAGAGACCAAGAGTTGGTCTCCAGCCGTTGGCAGAATACCCGCAAGGGGCCAGAGTTCTCTCACGCTACAAGTGCCGGCAAGTGAACAGCGCTATCAGGGTGACATTGGAGGGCACGAAATCCAGGAAATGAAACCTGCCGCCGAATCCTCTCTTCAGGTAAGACATATCCCACAGGTAAACCAGGAGGAGGAAGCATAAGCGGTCGGACTAATCAAGGTACCGACAACGAGCAAAGCTTCATCGCTAGATGACAACACACCCCACGCCTCCATCAGGAGTAAGCGGTTCACTGAAGCTTGAAAGCCGGGCACGGAAATATGGCCAGAGTTGTCTTTCAAGGCAGGCTCAGAATTATGGCCAGAGTTGTCTTACGAGGCAGGCTCAGTATGATGAGGTTTTCAGACCAAGGCCAAGCCACTCTCGGGGGAAATATGGAATCCACGCACCCTACCAGTCCTACTCTCCAATCAAGGAGGGGAAAAAGAACCCGCATCAGCGGCCTTTGGGCTTACCATAAGACCACCGGTAGCCATGGAGGTAGGTGGGTCTGGTTCTTCCGAAACATGGGGTTGTAGACCATTTACATGTTGGTAATATTTACATTTGTGTTTTTTGTACAAGTGACTATGATAACATGAGATTCAGATCTGTTTTTTAAAAAACTGATGATAACATGTGATACTTTATACTGCACAATATACTTAGGTTCCAAGCAGGCTTGGAATTGTGGCCGGAGTTGTCTTTCAAGGCAGGCCCAGTATGGGCAGGATTGCCTTTTAGGACAGGTTGACAGATGGAGGATGTCACTTCATCCAGATTTAACTCGTATGTGCAGTATAGATTTTCAGAATAGTAAACTTTGTTACTGTCTAACAATTGATTTCTATGGGAGCTATATGGCAAGCATCGATCTCAAAGATGCATGCTATTCAGTTCCCATTCACAGGGATCACTGGAGATATTTGAAATTTATCTGGATGGGTCAATAATAACAGTTAAAGCGTTGCAAAATGGGCTAACTTCAGCTTCCAGGTTTATTTACCAAATTACTAAAACCGGTGCTTGGGCTGCTCAGAGCTCAAAAACATTTGTTATCGCCTATCCGGATGATGTTTTAAACACTGTATTTTACTGAAATTAACTGTTGCAGCCCCAAACTATATTTGAGAAATTGGGGTCCCTCATCCATCCAATTAAATTTAAGTTTATACCAATCAGAACTATTGGTTATTGGGATTTACATTTAACTATCAACTTAACAGGGAGCAAGAGATGCAATTAACAGAAGCCTGTAACAACCTCATTGTTATGAAGCAGCCTTCTATTCATCAAGTATAATTGGCAATATAGCAGCTGTGTTTCAGCGGTGTAAGTTGGGCCTTTGCATTACCAGAACTTACAACGTGCAAAGAATTAACCTCTCAAGTACCACATAGGTCATTATTAATTGACCTATGCTATTACCAGATGAAGCTACCAAAGTCACAATGGTGGCAGTATTCAGCACTGCTCCACTATTTTTAGTCAGTAATCTTCAGTAATTACAAACTGATGCTAGTGCTCAAAGATGAGAAGTTACGAATGCCACCTCCAGTTACGGAGGCGGATGCGGGTTGCATGAGTTACCAATTTTTTCAGTGATTGGTATCAACTGCCTATAAACACTAGGTCCATTCTATAGGTTAAAGGTTATTGTGAGAATTTGCATAAACTGCATGCTCAACTCCAAGTTGATACACTATGGTGGTGGCATATGTTAGTCACATGGGTGCAATCAAGTTAAAGTATCCTGTGATATTTACCTAACCTCATTTAACGCTATTGTATCATCACGTGAAGTCAATGACAACACAGAATGGATGTTGGATCACAAAGTATTTAATGTCATTTTGGCTCGATGGAACACCAAATATCGATATGTTTACACCCAAGCTCATTTACCAGTTGCAAAATATGTGGCATACAGTGGCGAGAGATACATTATCGCCACACTGGGGAGGAATGTTCTTGCATGTTTTTCCTCCATTCTGCCTCATCAGTCGGGTCTTGGATTAAATCCAGCAAGATACCGCTTCAGGCTTTTCGAACTGCCTGTCTGGCATTAGGTTCCCACTAATGTTAGGAATAATATAGAACCTTATATGGTTATTCAAAACATAAAACTTTGCTGGTTCAGCCTGTGACTCGGGGAACCAACCTCTGCAGGATACATCAAATAATTGACTTGCAGACTCTGAGACGACTATTCCTGCGGCTGGGGTTGTCAGACCGATCCATGTAGTGCTCACTGCAGAGTGCAGGGAAAGCACCAAAAGGCAGTACATTTCCACTTCAGCAGATGGGTACGTTTTTGTTTGAATACACATGTTACATACTGTACAGCACGGATAACTGACGTCTTAGAGTTAATTTTCAAATGGGTCGGTGCCATTAACTGTGCCAACGTGCCTTCACATCATATTTGCTGCAGGTAGTGGGACCCAAACTGTCGGGTCTCACCCTCTGATATCCAGAATTATATAGGATATCTTTAACACAAGTTCTCCCAGGCCCAGATACACGGAAGTATGGGCCTGGGAGAACTTTACTAACATTACTTCACCAGGGGGCTCCAGCTACATCCTTATCTTTAGCCGGCTCTCAAAAGGTAGCAATCCTCATGGCACTGGCCTCAGTGCAACGGGTCCAGTCACTACATAAATTGCGACTGGACAGCATGGTTACATCTGCTAATAACATCATATTTTATGTTTTGATTTAAACAACCAGAACTAACCAGGGGCGTTAGGTCTCAAACTAGTTTCATGGCACACCCTATGGACCTTCAGTAATGTGTGGCCACACATTTACAACAATACGTCTAGGTCACCTACAGCCTCAAAGGCTCAAAACTAAGCAACATTTGTTAGTTACAAAAAACTTCATAAGAAGTATTAGTTCTACCACCTCCAGGAGGTTCAAACGGGGTTTTGGCTAAAGCATGCGTCGATACAAATATTTTCAACTCTCACTCCACCAGGGCTGCTACCACATCAGCTCCAGGGATTATGTACGTTCCACTGGACCATATCCTAGCAGCTGCAGGATGGTCAGACGAACATACTTTACCAACATTGTATATAACCCATTGCCAAACTGGGAGTATTTGCCAACTCCATTTTAGATTCTGTTTTATAGTTTCTCCCTGGATGAAAGGGGTCACTATTATTTTCTTTTGATGATTAAAGCATCAGCATAACAGACTTGTCATGTCTGAATGCATTAATCTTTTTCACTCATCCATGGTCACTTCATGCAGTGTGTAACGCATGGACTCGTTCTCACAGCATGCAATCACTGAGCTTTAAAATCTTCACATAGTCACTCACGTGACTCCGGTCAAATAGTAGGATTAAACGAGAACTTACCAGTTTGAAGTTTGATCTTGATTTTATGAGGAGTTACGATGAGCAATTACGTGCCCACCGCTCCCAACCCTCATATTATTATCAAGGTCATCTGGTAGTTTCTAGTTCTCCAAATCTTACTATCTTCAGGTCAACAACTCTTATCTGTGATTTCACACCGCTGCTTTGAAGATTGACGCGCAGGCGGGCTAACGTCCCTTCTTCACGTAATCGCTCATCGTAACTCCTCATAAAATCAAGATCAAACTTCAAACTGGTAAGTTCTCGTTTAATCTTACTATTTCGGGTCAAGACCATTCTTCAGACTGCTGTGTTTTAATTTTTAGCTGCTATGTTTTAATTGTTTTACTTTTTTTTAAATCTATATCTATATTTATCTATCTTCTATCTTCTATATATCTATATCTATCTATCTACCTATATCTTCTATCTATCTATCTTCTATATCTATCTATCGATACTATTACTAAAACTCATCTTGCCCTCTTCGTGTTTGCATTTTTTTAAATTTGCGCAAAAACGGTACCCTATATCACTAGGAATTTTTTGCCACCTTTCTCCTCTGCTCCAAGCACACCAAGTTTTGTTCCGATCAGTGGAAGATTACAAAATTATGATGGTTTAAAAAACTGTGAGATCAGCAGATTGGTCTTCTCGCCAGTCATTCACCATGAAGGTAACGCCCCTTCCTGGCATCCGCTGGAGAATAAACCCCGGAGGCGGGGCTGAGTCCACAAACCGTGCTAATTGTGTCTGCAAGACTGCAGTCAGGAAGCCGCTGAGAGGAGTCGGGGGAGCCGCTGTGTGGAGTCGGGGAAGACGCTGTGTGGAGGCGGTGGCTGCTGAGTGGAGTCCTCCCTCCACACACGCAACCCCCACAACCCCCTTCCCACTAGGGCCCCCCTTCCCCACAAAGAACTCTCAACTGAGACAATGCTGCAGCCCAGGAAGCAACGTGACAGCGTAGAACAACTGGCAGGGACAGTGACCGACACAGAAGCACCAACAATCGGGGAGAACAGCATCGACAGCGCTCCACTTTCAAGGCCAATAGATGAAAGCACCACCACGTTGGAACAGTGAAGCAAAGTATCCGGTTGCAATGTGTTGCAATTGGATTCAGCACCTGGAGACCTCTACAATAAACGAGAGAGAAGCTGGTCAATGGAGAAGAGGAGAGTGCAAACATCTTTTATTTTAGCTGTTGAAGAAAGAACTGCAGATGCTGGAAAAATGGGAGGGAGACAAAAATGTTGGAGAAACGCAGCGGGTGAGGCAGCATCTATGGAGCGAAGGAATAGGTGATGTTTCAGGTTGAGACCCTTCTTCAGACTGCTGTTTTAATTTTTAGCTGCTATGTTTAAATTTTTTATTTTTAAAAAAATCTTCTATCTTCATTATATTTATCTATCTATTTATCTATTTATCTATAGAAGGATGAGAGGGCATCTCATTGAAACATATAAGATTGTTAAGGGTTTGGACATGCTAGAGGTAGGAAACATGTTCCCGATGTTGGGTGAGTCCAGAACTAGGGGCCACAGTTTAAGAATAAGGAGTAAGTCATTTAGAACGGAGATGAGGAAACACTTTTTCTCACAGAGAGTGGTGAGTCTGTGGAATTTTCTGCCTCAGAGGGCGGTGGAGGCGGGTTCTCTGGATGCTTTCAAGAGAAAGCTAGATAGGGCTCTTAAAAATAGCGGAGTCAGGGGATATGGGGAGACGGCTAGACGGGCTATTGATTGGGGATGATCAGCCATGATCACATTGAATGGCTCAAAGGGCCAAATGGCCTACTCCTGCACCTATTGTTTATTGTCTATTGTCTATTATCTATATTCTATGTTCTCTATCTATCTATCTTCTATATCTTCTATCTATCTATATCTATCTATCTATCTTCTATATCTTCTATCTATCTTCTATCTATATCTATCTATATCTATCTATCTATACTATTACTAAAACTCTCATCTTGTCCTCTTCCGGTTTGATTTTTTTAAAATTTCTGCAAAAACGGTACCCTATATCACTAGGATTTATTTCACCACTGTAGATTGGTTATTGCGTGAACCAATCAGAGTAATGCATTACCACTAACTCCACCCTATTGAACACTTCATATTAATACTCACTTCCTATAATTACATAGTCGCACTGGTGGTAGAGTAGAACTAACATGTATTGTACTGTGCCATTATGACTGATGATTAAAGCTGACAAACACCAGACAGTATCTGTACACTTGTTTACATGGTGTCAGAAAGCTGGAAACTACCCACTGCGTCCGTTTATCGGGTTTTATTTGCATTTTATTGATTTGATCTTTTGCTATGATGGCTCACTCGTGCCGAAAGCCAGCCCAACTAATCTTTGATACAGACATAGGTGAGCGATGGAGGCTCTTCGAGATCGACTACGAGCACTACATCAATATCGCCCATCGCAACGACCCAGACGAGGTCAATGCATCTCTCTTGCTCAACCTGGCTGGACCAGAGGCTATGATTTGCGCGCAAACCTTCGACTTTGCACCACCTGTACTAGACCTGAACGGCCAGGTGCTGGTCCCAGCTGAGACAGCGCGCAACCCAAATGTGCTGCTACAAAAATTCCGTGAGTTATGTGACATACCATCTAACCGCATTGTGAAAAGAGCTAAGTTCTTTGCACGACACCAGCTTCCAGATGAGCCTGTGGAACGTTTCATTTGTGATTTAAAGTATATGGCCCCGCGATGTCGCTTTGGTGAGATAACCAACGAGTTAATATGCGATAAGATCGTTAGCGGCATGTCTGATCGTAAATTAAAGACAGAGCTGCTACGAAATGCAGACCCGACTCTTGAACAGGCTGCACATGCCTGCCGCATGTCGGAGGTCGTGGCACCGCTGAGTGATCAGCTTGACTCTCAGCCTGTTGCTCAGAAACTCAATGTCAATCTGACCAGTTTCAGTAATCACACCGTGTCGGCCGCTACTAAAAGATCCGTGAATTAGCCACCACAGAGGTGCGCAAACTGCAACTATTTCCATAATAAAGGTTGACAATTCTGTCCAGCAAACGGAAAACTTTGCAATTACTGCAAAAAAATGAACCACTTCACTGCCTGCTGCCGTTCCCATGGGAACCATAATGCAAAGTCAGAGTCTAATCTCCACCTGCTGCAGCAAGACCCAATATTCTTTGACTCCCTTGAACAGTTTGATGCTGCCCACAACACAGAGACAATTAGCTCACAAGACGAGTCTACTGTTCACACTCTTCTACGCACATCTGGTAAGCTTCTGGACCCTTCTGTTACTGTTGTGAAATCAAACTCTTTGTTAGGAATCCATGCATGCCAAGACCTGGGACTGGTTTCCTTCGAACGTGCTGTCTACAAGCTGCGCCTATCTGACGAACCAACACAAATCTATCAGGATTTGTTTGACGACAAACTGGGCAAACTGCCAATAACTTACAAGATCACTATTGACCACGATGTTGTCCCAGCAATTTGTGCCCCTCATCGTGTACCCCATGCTATGCGTGACAGAATTCAAGCAGAACTTAGACACAAGGTGTCCATGGAGACACATGGTGTCCATGGGGGTTCTGGCTGAAATAAGTGAACCCACAGACTGGGTCTCCACCATGGTTGTTACAAAAAAGAAAGACAAAGACGAGCTCCATGTGTGCATTAACCCAAGGGACCTGAACACAGCTATTAAAAGACCGCTCTACCCGATGAGGACCATCGAAGACGTTGCAGCCCAAATCGGTCGCGCAACAGTGTTCTCAGTACTAGACGGCAAAAGCTCATTTTGGCAGATTCCTCTGGACAACGCATCCTCAAAACTGACCACATTTGCCACTCCATTCGGCAGATTCAGGTTCCTCAGGATGCCATTTGGAATTAACTCAGCCAGTGAGGTTTTCCAGAGAGCTATGGAACAGCTGTTCACAGCTTACCCATATGCCATCATCGTTGACGACATTCTAGTGTATGGTCGCGACCTAGCGGAGCACGACTCAAACTTTAAAAAGATTCTAGACAGGGCACGTGAAATCAACCTAAAGTTCAACCCAAAGAAGTGCACGTTCTGTGTCTCAGAGGTTACCTATGTCGGACATGTGTTCACCAACGAAGGGTTAAAACCAGACCCCAAAAAGACTGCAGCCATCAACGAACTGCCTGCTCCCACTGACGTGCACAGCCTTCAGCGTTTTCTGGGTATGGTTAACTATCTGGGGAAATTCATACCCAATCTCAGCGAACTAGTCTCGCCACTAAGACAACTCACTCGCAAGGACACTGCCTGGGCCTGGTACCAGCAACACCAGCAAGTGTTTGACTCTTTAAAACTGCAGCTGGCTAGCGTCCCCACCCTCTTGCGGCTGGTCACTATCACCTGCGACGCCTCGCAATACAGTTTAGGTGCAGCCTGCCTGCAAACAACAACTGACGGTACCGTGCTACCCGTATCGTACGCCTCTTGAACCATGACAGAGACCGAGCAGCGCTATGCCCAGATCGAAAAGGAGCTGCTAGCTGTCGTTTTTGCATGTTCCAAGTTCAGAGACTTTATCTTCGGGAAAACTTTTACAATTAAAACCGACCACCAACCCCTGGTCACCATCCTGAACAAGCCTATTCACGCAGCGCCTGCACAATTGCAGCGCATGATGATGCAGCTCCAGCGCTTTGATTTCCAGATTGTCTACAAAAAGGGCAAAGATATGGCCAACACTCTCTCGAGCTCCACGGGTGTCCTGTGAACAACACCCCTTTGAGTGTGACGAGCTCGCTGTGCTTAAAGTCGATTTCGTCCCAACGGAACGTCTGCTTCGCCTTGCAGAGCACACAGCTGCTGACAGAACGCTGCAACTGCTCTCCTCCATTATCAAACGGGGCTGGCCTACGAAATGATCCAGCACATCACTAGAGGTACAGCCATTCTTCCTAGTCCGCGATGAACTGGTGATACGAGATGGGATCGTCGTCAAGGGTCACAAAGTTGTGATTCCCTCATCCCTGCAAGAGGAGTATTACAAAGACGTCCACAGCGGCCACCCAGGTACTGAGGCCACACTCGCCCGTGCCCAAAGCATGTTTTATTGGCCAGGAATGTCCAAATACATACGTGACAAAACAGCATCCTGCTCCACTTGCAACAGCTTGGCACCCCACCAACAGAAACAGCCTCTCCTGCAACAACAAGCTCCAGCACTACCCAGGACTTCCCTCGCTGCGGACATTTTCGAATGGCACGGCAAGCACTACCTAGTTCTAGTCGATTCCTATTCCAATTGGTTTGAACTTGATCTGCTACCTACCATTACGTCTGAGATGGTGATACAAAAGCTGCAGAGACGTTTTACTGTATTCGGTGTACCGGTTCGATTGCAAACTGACAACGGAAGACAATTCACCAGCCAAGCATTTAAGTACTTTTTTTTTTTTTTTTTTTTCAAAATATTTTTTATTGGAGATAAGTACACAACCTATTTACATCATTACAGTCTTACATTTTTAAATTGATAATATTGTCAATTATTATTACATTGTCTCCAATACCTTTTGTCTTTTTTTTTTTTTAAACTAAATAGAACTAAAGAGATAGATGAAGTAAAGAAAGAAAAGAAAGAGAAGAAAAACAACAACAAAAACAAAAAAAAACAAAAAACAAAAACAAAAAAAAAAACAAAAAAAAAAACAAACAAAAAAAGGAAAAAGATAGTTAAAGAAGAATGGAAAAATTTATTAAAATAAAAAACTTCATTCGAGATATATTCGTACATTTCTAAGTATAGCATTTCATCCATTCTTTAGTCCGAGTGCTAGTCAGGTTCCTGTGCTGAACTGTTCTGACCCTTTAAGTAATCAATAAAAGGAGACCATGTTCCAACGAATAATTCCTGTTTGTCCAACAGGGAGAATCTGATTCTTTCCACGTTTAAGGTCTCCGTCATTTCTGTAATCCACATTTTGATTGTGGGGGTCGTAGGGCCTTTCCAAAATTTTAGAATTAATTTTTTTCCTGTTATTAAACTATAATCAATAAAGTTTCTTTGTGTTGTTCTAAATGTTTGATTTAATTCTAATATTCCGAGTATTATTAATTTTGGATCTGGGTCCAATTGTGTGCTGGTTACTTTAGATATTATACTGAAAATATTTACCCAGAATTTTTTAATTTTTATACAGTTTGCAAACATATGAGATAAGGTAGCTTCTAAATGTTGACATTTATCACATATAGGTGAGATATGTTGAAAGATTTTATGTAGTTTTGTTTTTGAATAATGTAACCTATGTATTACTTTAAATTGTATTAGAGAATGTCTGGCGTTTAATGAACATTGATGTATGTGTTGCAAACTTTCTTCCCAAGTATCTTTCGTTATTATTTGATTTAATTATTTTTCCCATGTTTGTCTGTGTAAGTCCGTCGATGGAATGTCACTGTCTAATAAGATATTATATATATAAGATATTAATTTTTCTGTATTAGGATGTTTGTTCCAACATTCATCAAGAATTTCTGAATTTCTAATTCGAAAATTTTGAGTATTCGATTTTACATCATCTCTAAGTTGAAGATATCTGAAATAATCATTTCCTCGAAGTCCATAAGTCTGTTGCAACTCCTGAAATGTCAGAAAAGTGCCTTCCTTGTAAAGTTGTCCCATATTTTTAATTCCATAATTCTTCCATTGTGTAAAACCCCCATCCAACCATGAAGGCTTAAACAAAGGGTTATTCACAATTGAAAAAGTGATAAATTATCTAATTTTAATGTCTTTTTTAATTGTTTCCAAATTCGTATAGCACTAAATATTATAGGGTTTTCCCTATAATTTTTTTTGTTTAATTTAGACGTAGCAAATAATATCGAACCGATATCAAAAGGTAAAAATCTTCCTTTTCCATTTTTAACCAGTCTGGTTGATGATCTATTTCTTCCAACCAGAAATTCATATTTTTAATATTAACTGCCCAGAAATAAAACAAAAAGTTGGGTAAAACCAAGCCTCCATTTATTTTTGATTTACACAAATGTCTTTTGTTTATCCTATGATTCTTATAATCCCAGATAAAATCATTAACAATAGAGTCCAGTTTTTTTTTAAAGTTTTTTGCCAGATATATCGGAATTGTCTGAAAAAGGTATAATATTTGCGGTAAAAAAATCATTTTTATGGCATTAATTTTGCCAACCATTGAGATAGGAAGTGTTTTCCAGTATTGAATATTCTTATGTAGTTTATTCAGTAATGGTGGAAAATTTGCTTTAAATAATGATGTATATATCTTAGTTACATAAATACCTAGATATTTAAATTTTTCCTTTACTATTTTAAATGGAAATTGTTGTATTATCTGTTTGTTATGTTCCCTTATTGGCATAATTTCACTTTTATTCCAATTTATTCTGTATCCTGAAAGTGAACCAAATTGGGTTATTAGCTTTAATATGTTTGGAATACTAATTTCTGGTTTTGTAATGTAAATTAATACATCATCTGCGTATAGAGAAATTTTATTCACTGTGTCCTTTGTGTTATACCCGTGTATTTCCGGATGCCCCCTGACTCTTTCTGCAAGTGGCTCAATAGCAAGCGCAAATAATAATGGAGATAACGGGCATCCTTGTCTACAACCTCTAGATAGGCTAAATTTAGATGACAACCTTTGGTTTGTAAATATTCTAGCCGTGGGATTTGTATATAACAGTTTTATCCATGTACAGAATTTCTCCCCTAGCTGCATATTTTCCATCACCGAAAATAAATAAGACCATTCGACCTGATCAAATGCTTTTTCAGCGTCAAGTGAGATTATTGCTAGATCTTCATTAATAATTTTCTTGGAATATATAATATTAAATAATCTTCTTAGATTATAATATGAGTACCGTTTCTGAATAAAGCCTGTTTGGTCAGGGTGTATTAATTTATTCATCACTGTACTTAATCTATGCGCTAGTATTTTAGTTAATATTTTCTGATCTGTATTTAAAAGTGCAATTGCTCTATATGATCCCGGGTCTTCCGGATCTTTATCAGCTTTAGGAATAAGTGTTATTATAGATTCATTTAAAGTGTCTGGAAGTTTCTGTTGAGTATAGATATACTCATACAGTCTTTGTAAATGTGGGCAAAGCAAATCATAATTTTTTTTATAAAATTCGGAGCCTAAACCATCTGGTCCTACTGCTTTACCATTTTTTAAAGAGCCAATAGACTCCTCAATATCTTTTATCGTAATCTCCCTTTCTAATAATTCTCTATCGTTTGAATCTAAACCTTTTAAATTACATTTTAGTAAAAAATCTGCTATTCCTTCTGATTGTCCTATGGTTTTAGTTGAATAAAGGTTATGATAGTATTGGAGAAATCTATCATTTATGTCCTTGGGCATTTTTAATAATTCTCCTGTCTCTGTTCTAATTTTATGAATTATTTTTTCCCCTTCCATTTTTCGTAACTGACGTGCTAATAGTTTTTGTGGTTTGTCTCCAAATTCAAAATGTAATTGTTTGGTTTTTTTTTTTTTTTTTTTTTTTTTTTTTTTTTTTTTTTAATTTTTATTTATTAGAAGTACATTACATCACAGCCACATACATTAATACTCGTCATTTATATCTTCTTACAATTAATGTACTCCCTTTATTTATTTTTTTACACTAAAGAAAGAAAAGATTGAAAGAGAGAAGAAAGTGAAGGAAAAAGTGCAAGTGTAGAAAAGTGTAGAAAATGTAACAACAAAAAAGGACGAAGACCCTATGAGAGCGAAATTAAAAACAAAAAGAAAAAGAGTTAAGAAATAGGCCCTAAGAAAAGAAAAGAGAAAGAGAAAAAAAGAAAAACAAATGTTTTTTTTTGAGCATCACGTAAATAGGACATACCAACTCTTCAACTATCATCCCCCCTTACCCGACCTCAATTTTTTATTTTTTTTAAGTACTTTTGCACCCTATGTTTGTAATAATTCTATAAATGCAGACCACGTCAGGTGGAAGTGATCTGGTTTACCTGCTAGGAGGAGTCTTATCTCTTCAAGGTGTAGTGTTTCAAACATATTTGAAATCCACATATTTATAGTTGGTATTGGAGCCTTCTTCCAAAATTTTAGAATTAGCTTTTTTCCAGTTATTAACCCATAATCCATTAATTTCTTTTGAAACACATTTAGTTCTGGATCATCTTCCGTTATTCCGAAGATAATCCATTCTGCTTTGGGTATCAGTCTTGTTTTAAATAACTTTGTATAGATTTCAAAATTTTCATTCCAAAATTTTTGAATTTTTGTACAGAAGACAAATGAGTGCGCTATAGTTGCTTCTTGGGATTGACATTTATCACAAATAGATGATACGTTTGGGAAAATTTTATGAATTTTAGTTTTCGAATAATATAATCTATGTAAAATTTTAAATTGTATTAAAGTGTGTCTTACATTAATCGAGCATTTATGTACTTTTAATAAGTATTCATTCCAACTTTCCTTTGAAATTTTAATAGCTAACTCTTGTTCCCAGTCTCTTCTGATACCCTCCGTAGATGGTATTTGTACATTTAAGATAATATTGTACAAATATGATATTAAGTTTGCTGATTCCGCTTTTATCTGCATTGCCTCGTCCAGTACATCTGCTGGGTTATTATGATGATCTTTTATATATTTTTTCAAATAGTCGCATATTTGAAAGTATTTAAAATATTGATTATTTCCGAGTTTATATTTTATTTGTAATTGTTGAAATGAAAGTAATTTTCCAGTTTCATACAAGTCACCAAGCGTTTTAATTCCTAGTCTATCCCATTGTGTATAAGCTTTATCTATAATAGAAGGACTAAACGAAGGGTTATTGACTATAGGTAATAAAAGTGATAAGTTTCTTAATTTTAAATTTTGTTTTATTTGTTTCCAAATACGGATTGTACTATGAATAATTGGGTTCTTATTATAGTTTATGTTATTCAATTTCATTGGAGAGAGGAGGATCGCTCCAATGTTTCTAGAGGAGCAATCCTCTTTCTCCATTACAATCCAGTCTACTTGCTGGGCGGAGTTATCCATCAGTTGAATCATGTTTTTAATATTTACTGACCAATAATAATACATAAAATTGGGTAGTGCTAGACCCCCCAATACTTTAGATTTATTCAGATGGGTTTTTTGTATTCTATGTGATTTATAGTCCCATATAAAATTAGTGATATCTGAGTCGAGTTTTTTAAAAAACTTCTTAGGTAAGTATATAGGAATTGATTGAAATAAGTATAAAATTTGTGGTAAAAAGATCATTTTTATTGCGTTTATTCGGCCTATTAAAGACATCGGAAGCGTTTTCCAGAATTTAATTAATGTATTCAGTTTATTAAGTAGGGGGTCAAAATTTGCCCTGAGCATACCTTGATATGCTCTGGTAATTTCGACTCCCAAATATTTAAATTTTTCTGTAGCTATTTTAAAAGGGAATTTTAAAAGATGTGTTGAATCTTTCGGTTTTATTGACATAATTTCACTTTTATTCCAATTTATTCTATATCCAGAAAAAGATCCGAAGTCTTCAATTAAATTTAATATATTTGGTATAGTGATTTGAGGTTTTGTAATATACAATAATATATCATCCGCGTATAAAGATATTTTATTATATGAGTCTTTAGTATTATATCCATGAATATCAGGGTGTATTCTAATTTTTTCTGCTAGCGGTTCAATAATGAGAGCAAACAGCTGTGGTGATAATGAGCATCCTTGTCTATTTCCCCTTGATAGTTGAAATTTCGAGGATAATATGTTATTAGTAAGTATTCTAGCTGTAGGTTTGTTATATAGTAACTTAATCCATAAAATAAAATTCTCTCCCAGTTGAAATTTTTGTAATACTTTATCCATATAATTCCATTCTACTTGATCAAATGCTTTTTCAGCATCCAGCGAAATAATTGATAATTCTTGATCTTCAGATTTATGTGAGTGCATTATGTTGAGTAGACGTCTCATATTATTAGAAGAGTATCTCTTAGGGATAAACCCTGTCTGATCTGGGTTTATTAATTTACTAATGTATTTACTTAATCTTCTGGCTAATGTTTTCGCTAATATTTTTTGATCTGTGTTTAACAATGCTATAGCTCTATATGAGCCAGGTTCTTCTAAATCCTTATTTTTCTTAGGTATTAATGTAATCGTTGATTCCGCTAATGTATCAGGTAGTATTCGTTTTTTAAAAGCGTATTGGTACATTTTTTGTAATCTTGGTATTATTTTATCATAAACGTTTTTATAAAATTCATTAGTAAATCCATCAGGGCCTGGTGTTTTTCCATTTTTTAGTGAGTTTATTGTATCTTCTAATTCCTTAATTGAGATTTGTGCACCCAGTTCCTCTTGTTCCTTCAGCTCTAACTTTGGAAGATTACAGGTATCCAAGAACTTTGTGATATTATTGGAATCAATTATCGTTTTAGATGTATACAAATTCTCGTAAAATTGCGCAAATCTTTTATTAATATCCTTCGGTGTTGTTAATAATTCCCCTTTATCTGATTTGATCTTTGGTATAGTATGTTCCTTTTCTCGTTTTTTTAGCTGGCGAGCCAAAAGTTTATGCGGTTTATCCCCAAATTCAAAGTGCTCTTGTTTTGTAATTTGAAAAAGTCTTATAAGTTTGGCAGATAATAATTTATTTAATTTAAATTTTAAAATTATTATTTTATTATGTTTATCTATTGATGGATCTTTAGCATTATCTATATCCATTTGTCTAATAAGTTCTTCTAACTGTCTTTGTTCATTCTTATTCTTTTTATTTTGAAAAGCTTGATATGAAATTATAATACCCCTAATGTATGCTTTAAAAGATTCCCAAAGTAAAGTAGGCGATATATCTGAAGTATCATTTGTTTGAAAAAAGACCTCCATTTGTTCTTTTAAATATATACTCGCTTGTGGATCTTTTAAAATTTGAGAGTTAAATCTCCAGAATGAATTATTCTTAGACAATCCTTCCAGTTTTAAAAAGAAAGTTAGTGGAGAATGGTCTGAAATTGAATTTGTATGATATATTGCATTAGATGTTTGGGGGATTAATTTTGTATCCAGCAGAAAGTAGTCTATACGTGAGTATGTCTTATGTACCATTTTTTCGTAACTGACGTGCTAATAGTTTTTGTGGTTTGTCTCCAAATTCAAAATGTAATTGTTTGGTTTTTTGATAAAGTTTTATTACTTGTTCTGAATACATTTTATTTAATTTATATTTAAATACAGCAATTTTATTATGTTTTAAAATAGATGGCATTCTCGCATTTTCTATATCTAGTTGCTTGATTTCACTTTCCAATGTTTGTTGCTTAATCCTGTTCTCTTTATTATAAAATGCTTGAGCAGAAATTAATGTACCTCGAACAAACGCTTTAAACGTTTCCCACATAAGAGAAGTAGGTGTGTCAGGGTTGTCATTTACCTCAAAAAATATTTGAATCTGTTTAATAATATATTCCTGGCATGATCTTTCGTTCAAAATTTGTGGGTTAAATCTCCAATATGCTTGTTTCTCAGACATTCCATTTAATTTAATCATGAATGTTACAGGTGCGTGATCTGAGATTATAATGTTATGGTATTTTGAATTATAAATAAATGGGATAAACGTAGAGTCAACTAAAAAATAATCTATTCTTGAGTATGTTTTATGTACTGGTGAGTAAAATGAATATTCCCATCCAGTTGGGTTTTCTATTCTCCAGACATCCTTAATATTAGTGGTATTAATAAATGAATTTAGAAATACACTTGATTGAGATTTTACTTTTTTTTGCCTTGATGATCTATCTAAGTATGAATCTAATGTAAAGTAAAGTAAAGTAAGTTTATTTATATAGCGCCTTTCAATCAGATTACTGAAACCAAAGCGCTTCACAGACAATTAACCATATAAATAAAAATAAAAAGGTAGAATAAAAAAGACACGACACACTATTTAGAGATTCAATGTACAATTGAAGTCTCCTCCAATTATTAATTTATATTGTGTAAATTCAGGAATTTTATTAAATGTTTTATTAAAAAACATGGGGTTATCAAAGTTAGGCCCATATACATTAAGAAGAATCACTTTTTCTCCATTTAACTCTCCAACTAATATAATATATCTACCATCAATATCCACTATTGTTGAAGAGTTCGTAAAAGGTATTCCTTTACGAATTAATATTGCAACTCCTCTGGACTTATGGGAAAAAGAGGAATGATATGATTCAGCGATCCACTTAGCTTTAAGTCTATGTTGAGATTCCTTTTTAAGGTGTGTTTCTTGGAGAAATATTATATCTGTTTTGATTAAATTTAGATGTGCCAAAACTTTACCTCTCTTAATTGGTTCATTGATTCCCTTGACATTCCAACTACAAAATGTTATTCCCTGACCCCCTCTTGTCATATTAACATCTTGCATATTGTTTCTAAGGTGGTCTATAACCGAGCAGAAGGTACAACACATAAAACCTGACCCTGCTCCCGAACTTCAGATAGATGAATTTAAAATCATATACATCGCTCTTCCGAACACATCTTCTTGTATTAGTCTTGTTTTTCCATTCAAACATTAAGTTATAAAAATATTTAAAGTGAAAAAAGTGATAGAATTGATTAGTAAAGGGTGAAAGAAAAAGAACTACATCTACAATTAGTGTAGTTAGTGATAGCCACACTAACGTGGCTAGAATTCTAAAGACTTCCGTAGCCTTTGTAAGAAAAAAAAATTCCCAGCTCCGTGCCCGAAGAAAAAGAAAGATTATTTCTAACATTCAAATAACTTCTTTGGGAGTAACAAACTTATATACATACCCATACATACACACAAACAATATACATATGTATATATATATATATATATACCCATGTGCATACATACATAAGCACGTATCCCTGCAGAAAAGTTCAAGAACAGCAAAAATTCACAACGTTATTATTCTCTACATATCATATTAATTTCTTCGCTAAATCTATAAATTTGGTTTGAACTTGATCTGCTACCTACCATTACGTCTGAGATGGTGATACAAAAGCTGCAGAGACGTTTTACTGTATTCGGTGTACCGGTTCGATTGCAAACAGACAACGGAAGACAATTCACCAGCCAAGCATTTAAGTACTTTGCAAGAGAATGGAACTTTCAGCATGTCACCAGCAGCCCCGAGTACCCTCAATCCAATGGCCTCGCTGAGCGTGTTGTCAGGAGCGCAAAGCAGCTAATGGAAAATTCACATCTTGCCAAATCCATTGTCTACCTAGACCTGTTAAACCTTAAGGGCCTGTCCCACGGGCATGCGACTCCATGTGGCAAGCGCGACCTAACCGCAAGCGGGGGCCGCACGGAGGTCGAGTGATCCCGTACAGGGCCGGTCCCACCAGTATGCGGCTGCATGCGGCAAGCACTACCAAATCAGAAGCGGGGGCCGCGCGGAGGTCGAGTGATGTCAAGACGGTGCGTCCGGCGGCGAGGCGGTGCGCACGGCCTCGATGCGGATGCGTCCGGCCTCGATGCGGCTGCGTCCAGCGTCGAGGCGGTGCACACGGCCGTCGATGCGGCGCGCATGGCCTCGATGCGGCTGCGGGGCGGCAGGCCGTTGCCGCACGGAATTTTTGAACAGTCAGTTTTTTGGAGCTCCGGCGATAGAAGTGGGACTGGCCCTGTGGCCTCCGCGCGGCCCCCGCATGGCCCCCGCTTGCGGTTAGGTCACGCTTGTCGCATGGTGTCGCATGCCCATGGGACAGGCCCTTAAGAAACATCTCCAGGGATTGTGTCCTGGGCTCTCCCGCCCAGCACCTGATGTCTCACATGACGAGGCCCCAGCTCCCCATTGCTCAGCAACAGCTGAAGCCACAGGTGCTCAAACCAGCTGCGGTCCAGAAGCGCATTCAGGAAAAACATGATGTCCAGAAGCGCTCCTATGACAAGTCGAGCAAACCACTTAAACCGTTGCTGTAAGGTCAAGTGGTTCGCCTGCAGACTGCAGTTGGACATACCCGACTGGGTTTCATTGAGGGACTATCCAAAGAACCTCGTTCCAACCTTCTCAACGTCGATGGTGCTCTGTACCAATGCAGCCGTCAATATCTTCTGCCCGTGACTGAGCCGCGACCAGCTCCTCCTAGTCCTCATGCCACGCCATTGGTTTTCAAGACGCCTGCTGCTGTTGTCCATCCCGGACCACCTGTCCCCAGCATGTATTCCCCGCGATGTTTGGTTCCCTCACTCCCCGGTGCCCCTGGACCTGCATGCTTGCCCTGCCGTTCATCTCCGGGTTTCTCGGCTGCGTTCTCATTCTCGGGTTCTCCACCACCCAGCCCCACTAACTCTTCCGGAACGGCGGGGGAGGGGTTTGTCCGCACGCACTCGGGTCGGGTTAGTAGACCGCCGGATAGATACGGCGAGTACGTTTAACCACATGTATTCTAACAACCGACTAACAACTCTTTCCTCTACGGGGAAGGATGTACATTGGTTATTGCATGTGAACCAATCAGAGTAATGTACTACCACTAACTCCACCCTGTTGAACACTTCATATTAACACTCACTTCCTATATTACGTAGTCGCACTGGTGGTAGAGTAGAACTAACATGTATTGTACTGTGCCATTATGACTGATGGTTAAAGCTGACTTAAACACCAGACAGTGTCTGTACACTTGTTTACAACCACCTTACTCACCATTCTCCTCTGCTCCAAGCGCAGCAAGTGTTGTTCCAATCGTTGGAAGATTACAAAAGTTATGAAGGTTTAAAAAATCGTGCGATCAGCAGATGGGTCTACTCGCCTGTCAGTCACCATGAAGGTATCACCCCTTCCAGCACCAGCTGGAGAATAAAGGCCCGGAGGTGGAGCTGAGTCCACAAGCCATGCTGATTGAGTCCGCAAGAGTGCAGTCGGGGAAGCCACTGTGTGGAATCGGGGAAGCCGCAGTGTGGAGTCGGGGAATCCGCAGGTGGAGCCGGGAGGTGCTGTGTGGTGCCGCGGCCGGTGGTCGCTGAGTGGAGTTCCCCTCCCCTACACATCCCACACACACCCCCTTCCCCTCTCCCCTCTCCCCCCTTCCCCCTCCCCCTCCTCCCCACACACCCCTCTCCCCACCCACACACCCACACGCCCTCTTTACCCCTCCCCCATTCCTCCCCCCCTTCCCCGCACCCCCCTACACCGCCCCATGCCACCCCCCACTCCACCCCTCGCACCCCCCCCCTTAGTAGTAACATATTGTTAACAATAATAAAGGTATTTTCTGTTGTAATTCCTTGATGTGAAATGGGGGAGGTTGTTTGTTACTTTAATCGAATGAACCCAGTGTTAATACAGCCTCACTGTACATGGGGCCATCCTGCCAGACCCATTCTGACATGATGTGTGGACCATCGCCAATAAGATCACACCACTGGAGTCACATTTACTGGTCTATATATTTAAGTTTCTTCTTCAAGTATAAAAATCTTATTATTCATCATCCAATCCAACTGGCCACACATTGTTTCAGGGATCTGATGGAAAATAACAATTTTAATACCTAATTCCTGACAACTCCAATCAAACATTGATTTTGGAAGCTTCTGTTCCTGTAAATTAATTTTTATGGTTTCACCAGCCCTGCATAGTTGCCTATTTTTCATATGCCCTGAAAACTTGTAAAACGATCAGCCACGTTTAGGATGAAGTCAAAGCCCTGAACCATCCTGTCATTGCTGGTGCTGCCTTAATACAGCACAGACTCACACAGACTGCAAACTGGAACAAAAACATTCTGCTGCAGACATTCAGCGTGTCGAGCAGCATCTCTTGGGTAGAGATGGTGCGGGAGGAATTATCAATGATTTGGGGCAAGTCCTTGTATCAGGACTGAGTGAAGAGGGAATATTGCCAAAATAAAGAGGAGGGGAGAGGTGAGACGGGGTCATGGTTGATAGGTGGACCAAGGAGTGGTGAAAGATGATGGGCTGAATGGGTGAATGATGGAATCAGACAAGGACGTAAAAGGGAGATGGAGACAGGTGGGGGGAGGGGAGAGTGAAGGCTGATGCAGAGGTTGGAGGGTGACAAGCACGGACACAAAGACCATCCTTGCTGGAACCTGATAACTAAGCAATGTGATAATGGAACAAAGAGAGAGATTAAGGGAAGATAGGGGATGGGACCTGGTGAGTGCAATGTATGTGTAGCAGATGGGTGTAATCATCAAGGGAGAAAGGGGGATGAAAATGGGCTCTGATGGGCAGAATCTGAGATAGCAAGATGGGAGCTAAATTGGGAAGAATGGAGGATGATAGGAATGAGAGGGAGATGGAGGGATAGAGAGAAAGAGGAACCCAGGAGATGAGGGTTACCTGGAATTGGAAAATTCAATGTTGATGACATAGGGTTATCTCCAGCTGCCCACATTCTTCCCATTGTTTGGTTGCCTTCCATCCAGTGGGGGCTGAGGTGAAAATCTACACAAATGTGAGAGTGACTGCCTGAGCAGGGAGTGGAGGCAGGGACACTGATTTTCACCACCTCAGGTTTGTTGTTATATTTTAAGGTTTGTTATATTGTAAGGTTTGTTGTTATATTTTGTTATTCACATTTTAAGCTTTAATAAATCCCTTTTCCACTTGCCGTGTCCATCAGCTGCGCCTGCGCAGTAATACCTGCCTGTTCTACGTCACAATGGGAACCCAATGGGCGGGAATGGCTGAGCCGCCGGAGAGTCGCAAAGAGTGGATGGGGAGGGATTGAGGGGGGATTGAGGGGGGATGGAGTGAGTGCGTGAGCGGGGGAGAGCGGCTAGGGGCGGAGTGGGAGGGGGAGGGGTGGGGGGGAGTGAGGGGAGGGGGGGTGAGGGGAGGGGGGGTGAGGGGAAGGGGGGGGATGGGGTGCGTCACAACGGGAACCCATCAGCCACGCCTGCACAGTTGGGGGCTATGCATGAGTGGTGGAATATTGCGTTGTGGGACCAGGCCTCCCGTGTGACAATGGGACCCAACGGGTCCTACTTAGTCTAGTTTTTTAATAAATGTGTGTGTGTGTGTGTGTATATAATGTATATGTGTGTACACACACTGAACTTTGTTTTTCTCGTTTATTATATTGTTTACAGTGTACTATGTTTACATATTCTGTTGTGCTGCTGCAAGTAAGAATGTCATTGTTCTATCTGTGAGATATAGTTTAGTTTAGTTTCGTTTAGAGACACAGTTTAATAATAAAATGCTCTTCACTCTCTTGACGTGCGGGAGGACAATTACTGTCAATCTCTACATCGGCACTGCTAACATCGTTGTGATTCTGTAGATGTGCCCATATAAAGAATACATAGCACATGTTCAGGTCTGCAGGAGAAGTAACCAATTTGAAAATCACTCTAAACTTAGCCCTCATTTTGTTTTGTGCCAGCACAATTTTCTCTCCACCAATCTCATTGTCCTATGACTGGCGATCTGGTCTAGCCTGTGCTCTCCTAACGGCAGTAATTAAAATCAATCCAAATATTCAGCTTTCATTCAAAAATGTTATGGAGAAAGTTCTGTCCCGGCTTAATTTATCATGGAATTGAGTTTCCCAGCATAGCTGTGCACTACACTCACTGAATATACATCAATTCTGAACAATAGAACAGTAGCAATTTTTTTTCTGCTTTTAAGGTTCAAAAATGTCTTCTGCTAATTTGTATTTCAAACTCCTTCCAACCTATGACCTGGACAAATACATATTTTATTTATTTAAGTACATCTTTAATTTCTAAAAGCACAGGCAGCAGGCAGCTCTTTGCAAAGAGTTAGGATAATTAACACAGTACTGTAGGCATGTTCCTCTCTATATTTGCATATATATATATTTTAACTTAAAGCTAGAGCATGGAAACAGGCCCTTCGGCCCACCGAGTCCGTGCTGACCAGCGATCACCCCTTCCACTAACTATCCTACACACTAGGAACAATTAAAAAAAAATTTTACCAAAGCAAAATTAACCTAAAACTTGTACGTCTTTGGAGTGTGGGAGGAAACGGGAACAGCCAGGGGAAAACCAACATGGTCACAGGTAGAACGTACAAACTCCGTACAGACAGCGCCCGTAGTTAGGATCAAACCCAGGTCTCTGGTGCTGTGAGGTAGCAACACTACCACTGCGCCACTGTGCCACCCTAATATATATATTTTAAAAATCTGAAATGAAAACTAGGCCATGTAATCCTTTATTGTTACACGTTGTTCACCAGCTACTGCCTTTGAGAGGGCTGGCAGAACTGGAGAGGTTGGGTAGGGTTGAGCTCAACTACCATTGTGGACAAGCAGAGGCAACAGAATCAGGCATTCTGATTGAATTTGAATTTCAGTTGTGTACACATGTACACCTGTAAGCATACAACTGCTGAAGGAAGCTGGTCAATAGTTGGTTCAGCAAGGAATCACATGGCATTTTACCAGCCCGATCTGCATTGTGTTATTCCAGTATGGATGGTCACACCTGATGTAACACTAAGACAGAAACATTGTCCTACTGGTCACATGTTGCAGAATTCCTTGCGTCAGTGAGCTTCTGAATGTGGATTAGCCCTGCACCTTGCTCTAAAATGGGCTAAGAAAAACTGAGTCCAGGTCACAAAAATGCTATTATTATCTCAAAAAATGTTTTAAACTTCACTCAGCTTCACTCATGCCTCCGAAACTTTAGTGGAGTTGGTGCCACATGCTGTTGGAAAGAATTGGCGATGCATTCTTCACTATAAATATGAGATTCCAGTCCTTGAGTCACTCGTCTCAAGAAAAAACAAAATGTAACCTAATTTAGTTTGCACGTAAAATGGGCTGAATGGAATTGTGATTATTAAATGTCTTTTTCTGGAGGCATTCTGTGTTGGAACATTTAGATTATTGAGATGCAGAGGGTGAGGTCCAAAGAATGAACCTCCACCTATACTTGATTAAAGTCATTGTTATTTTAAGAGCAGGGTGTATGGTAGTTTTGTGCGTGTTGGAGTACAATGCTGTGACTCATACACATGGTAATGAAAAATAAACTGAAAAAAAGTTCTTCACGTATTGAAAGTCTTAACAAATATACATAATGCTTTGTGAAGAATGTAATGGATTGCAGATGAGGAGAACTATTTATCTAAAGCTGGAAACCAAAACACTTCTGATTACAAGTTAATGGCCCTTCAAAGGAATTGCCCTTGGCACATTGGAAATTCAGACAATAATCTGAATTGTATTTGAGTTTTAGTACGGCCTCTCACACAAGTTTTGTCCAACTACAGGAGATTGTCGTGGTGGCGGATAAAAGGCATGCCTGGAAACGGAATCCTTTAGTGGTATGTCTCCGAGCGTCACTCAACTTAATTTCGATGAAAAGTAAGAAAAATGTAATAATGGGGACTGTGTGCTTCGCACGGTCGGCAGTTCACCATGTATCTGATGTTTACTGCCTGCCTGGTGGAAAAAATTGTCATACAACATGTTCGTGCACTCACAGTCAAAGCACTCATGTAGTAACAGGAAAAAGTGTGTACAGTTTAGGGCCTGTCCCACCAGCATGCGACTGCATGCGGCGAGCGCGACCTAACGTGGTCGCTTGAGCCGTACGGCCTCGCGGGCGTATGGAGTTGTGCGGGGCTGGTCCCGACATCGCGCGGGGCTCCAAAAAACTGACTGTCCAAAAATCCCGCGCGACCAGCAGCCGCATTGAGGCCGTACACAGCGCCTCGACAGGCGTACGCAGCGTCTCGACGTCGTACGCAGCGTCTTGATGCTGTACGCAGCGTCTTGACGCCGTACGCCTAGCATGTGGAGTTGCGCGATGACGTCACTGCCCGGCATGCCGTTGCGTGATGACGTAACAGCCCGACGCCGTGCGACGTCCAAATTCAGTCGGCCCGCCTCCTGCCCAGCTGATTGGTGAGTATGATGTCGGGACCAGCCCCGCACAACTCCAGACGGCTCCGCGGTTGGAAGTGGGACCGGCCCCGCAAGGCCGTACGCCTCAAGCCACCACGTTTGGTCGCGCTAGACGCATGCAATCGCATGCTGGTGGGACAGGCCCTTTTCTCTCAAAGTGACTTGTCAACACGGTTGCTGCCTTACTGCGCCAGAGACCTGGGTTCAATCCTGACCGCGGGTGCTGTCTGTATAAATTTGTATGTTCTCCCCCTGACCTGCATGGATTTTCTCCGGATGCTCCGGTTTCCTCCCACACTCCAAAGACCTACAGGTTTGTAGATTATGTGTAAGAAGAAACTGCAGATGCTGGTTTAAACCGAAGATAGACACAAAAAGCTGGAGTAACTCAGCGGGACTGGCAGCATCTCTGGAGAAAAGGAATGGGTGACGTTTCGGGTCGAGAGTCTAAAGAAGGGTCTTGACCCGAAACGTCACCCATTCCTTCTCTAGAAATGCTGCCTGTCCCGCTGAGTTACTCCAGCTTTTTGTGTCTATCTTAGGTTTGCAGGTTAATTGGCTTGGTAAACTTGTAAATTGTCCCTAGTGCGTGTAAAATAGTATTAGTGTGCAGGGATGAATGGTCGGCATAGACTCGGTGGGCCGAAGGGCCTGTTTCCACGCCGTACCTCTAAACTAAACTAAAAAAGGGATGTGCCCCAGCAAGCACTGATCCACAGCAGGAAATGTGACCCAGCTAGATTCCTTTCAAGAGATTTTCTACCCCGTCTCTGCACTCCACATGTACCCACTTACCTCTATCCTGACGTTACCTCTTCTCCAGTCACAGTCCTCACCCGACCCCCTCACACCTGACAATCCGATACCCGACTGCCTACCCCTGAAATCTCATTCTGGCCACTGAACTGCTCAATTAGCCCAGCCAAGTCCTGTCAGCTTGAACACCACCCATTCCCCAATCTGCCGGCAATCACCCACAACCTCCGTCTTCTCCAACGACCAAGGACTCAACCACCAACCCTCCTACTTTCTCCATTGTTTGAATTTACCTGGATCCCAATCCCACCAATCTCCTGCTTCTGAACCTGGTTCTGAAATAACTTCTCGAAATGTAATTCTCATATTATACCCCCCACTCCCACTCCCCAGACATCAGTCTGAAGAAGGGACTCGACCCAAAACGTCATCCATTCCTTCTCAGCAGAGATCCTGCCTGTCTCGCTGAGTTACTCCAGCATTTTGTGTCTCCCAATGCTATTACAATTCATTGAGTCATGCTGTATGGAAACAAGCCCTTCAGTTCATGATAGCACATAACAAAAGCTTTTCACTGCACCTCTGTACACACGACAATAAACGAAATTGATAAACTAAACGGAACTAATGCTACATTAATCCTATTTTTCATCTCACTGATATCTCACCATATCCCTCCAGATTATACCACTCACCTACACATTAGGGCCAATTAACAGTGGCCAATTTACCAACCAAGCGACACATTTTTGAGGTTGGAGAAAACCAGAACCCCTGTAAGTAACCCACACGGTCACAGGGAGAACGTGAAAACTCCACATTAACAGCATCAAACGTTAATGTTGAACTTGTATTGAACTAACTAGACTAAGTGGGACACGTTGGGTCCCATGTTCACACGGGAGGGCTGGTCCCCCAATGCAATATTCCACCCCTCCACCAATTCCAATATTGGTGGCCAGTGGGGGGGGGGCTTTCTGGAGCGCTAGTATGGGTGTTGTGGGCCAAAGGGACTGGTTCCCAGAGGGCTAGGATGCACATTGTGGGCTGACTAGATTCTTGGGGTGGCAGCTCAGTCACTCAGGCCTGGTGGGCTGGCAGCTCAGTCACTCATAGAAACATAGAAACATAGAAAATAGGTGCAGGAGGAGGCCATTTGGCCCTTCGAGCCAGCCATTCATTGTGATCATGGCTGACCATCCCCTATCAATACCCCGTGCCTGCCTTCTCCCCATATCCCTTGACTCCACTAGCCCCTAGAGCTCTATCTAACTCTCTCTTAAATCCATCCAGTGACTTGACCTCCACTGCCCTCTGTGGCAGGGAATTCCATAAATTCACAACGCTCTGGGTGAAAAAGGTTTTTTTCACCTCAGTCTTAAATGACCTCCCCTTTATTCTAAGACTGTGGCCCCTGGTTCTGGAGTCGCCCAACATTGGGAACATTTTTCCTGCATCTAGCTTGTCCAGTCCTTTTATAATTTTATATGTTTCTATAAGATCCGTCTCATCCTTCTAAACTCCAGTGAATACAAGCCTAGTCTTTTCAATCTTTCCTCATATGACAGTCCGGCCATCCCAGGGATCAATCTCGTGAACCTACGCTGCACTGCTTCAATCACAAGGATGTCCTTCCTCAAATTAGGAGACCAAAACTGTACACAATACTCCAGATGTGGTCTCACCAGAGCCCTATACAACTGCAAAAGAACCTCTTTACTCCTATACTGAAATCCTCTTGTTATGAAGGCCAACATTCCATTAGCTTTCTTCACTGCCTGCTATACCTGTAAGCCAACTTTCAGTGACCGGTGTACAAGGATGCCCAGGTCTCGCTGCACCTCCCCCTTACCTAACCTAACCGCATTGAGATAATAATCTGCCCCCTTGTTTTTGCCACCAAAGTGGATAACCTCACATCTATCTATATTATACTGCATCTGCCATGCATCTGCCCACTCACTCAACCTGTCAAGGTCACCCTGCAACCTCATAACATCCTCTTCACATCTCACACTGCCACCCAGCTTTGTGTCATCTGCAAACTTGCTAGTGTTGCTCCTAATTCCCTCTTCCAAATCATTAATATATATGGTAAACAGTTGCGGCCCCAACACCGAACCTTGCGGCACTCAACTCGCCACTGCCTGCCATTCTGAAAAGGACCCGTTCACTCCTACTCTTTGCTTCCGGTCTGCCAACCAATTTTCTATCAATGTCAACACCCTACCCCCAATACCATGTGCTCTAATTTTAGTCACCAGTCTCCCATGCGGGACCTAATAAAAAGGCTTTCTGAAAGTCTAGATACATTACATCCACTGGCACCCTTTCATCCATTTTACTTGTCACATCCTCAAAAAATTCCAGAAGATTAGTCAAGCATGATTTCCCTTTCATAAATCCACTCAGGCCTGGTGGGCTGGCAGCCCAGTCACTCAGGACTGGTGGGCTGGCAGCTCAGTCACTCAAGCCTGGTGGGCTGGCAGCTCAGTCACTCAGGCCTGGTGGGCTGGCAGCTCAGTTACTCAAGGCTGGTGGGTCGGCAGCTCAGAAACTGCCTGAATTTCTGCCCAAAACAGGTGAGAGACTCTGTGAGAGGGAAGGGGGAGAGGATGGAGAATCAATTTTAGACATTTTGCATCTTTTTCTGCAGATCACACCAATGAAGGAGGAAAGTCTATCCTGGCCTAGATCTCACAGGGAGCCAATGAAGGGAGGGAGAAAAATACTGGGGTGAGGTTTAATACTTGCAGGGGGGATACTTACTGATGGGCCAAAGGGATTCCTTCTGGGCTAGTACAGGCCTAATGGGCCAAATGGGCTCTTTTAAAGCAAAATCTCAGTGTAAGGCACTTTTTCTGGGCTTTTCATGGCCTGGAATAGGCCTTTTGGGCCAAAATACTCCTCCTGGTCTTTTACGGGCATTTGGGGCAAAAGGGACTAGTTTCTCGGTTAAAAGGGGCCTTGTGGGACAAAATTTGTGGTTTCAGGCAGGCCAAACAACTCATTTCATTTCATTTCCATTTCAATTTCAAGCACAGGGCAGGCCAAACAACTCATTGCATTTACAATTCATTTCCATTTCCATTGCAGTTTCAAGCACACGGCAGGCCAAACAACTCATTGCATTTTCATTTCATTTCCATTTCCATTGCAGTTTCAAGCACAGGGCAGGCCAAACAACTTATTGCATTTATTTCATTTCCATTTCCATTGCAATTTCAAGCACAGGCCAGGCCAAACAGCTCATTGCATTTTCATTTCATTTCCATTTCCATTGCAGTTTCAAGCACAGGGCAGGCTAAAAGCTCATTGCATTTTCATTTCATTTCCATTTCCATTGCAGTTTCAAGCACAGGGCAGGCCAAACAACTCATTTCATTTTCATTAAGGGCTAACAAATCATTTATTGCATGTACATTGCAGACTCACAGTTCAGTTGATTCACAGCTTAGAATCACAGTCGTGGACTCTCCCTCGCGATCTTCCAGAGTGACTGACTCACGTCCAGGCATCCGAGGTTTTATAGTCCTGCCCTCCACCGGAAGAGGCGTGGCGATTGACAGGCGAGAGGGCCAATCAGCTGATCTCAAGATTTTTTAAACACTCATAACTTTTTTTATTTTTCATGGATCGGAAAAATCCTCGGGGATGCCTCAGCGGAGGATGACTGTGAGTAAGATGGCCAAAAATCATAGTGATATAGGCTAGCGTTTAAAAAAAAATCAATATACAGCACAGACAGGAAGTGGTCAAGACGAGACTTTAGTTATATAGATATGCTGCTTCGACATTGCGGCATGAACAGCAAACTGAAATTCCTTTCAAAGATTATTCATCTGTGGGCTACTTGAACTGCATATAACCAACATTTTCTATATTTTAAATTTCACATTTCCACCCCTTGAAGAGGGAATGAATGTAATCGCTGTGTAGAGGGCAGTGGACGTTATCTACATAGATTTTAGTTAGACATTTGATAAAGTCCCTCATGGTAGGCTGATCCTGTAGATTAAGAAGCACAGGATTAATAATGACTTGGCGGTATGGATTCAGAACTGGCTTACTGATGGGAGACAGAGGGTTGTGGTGGGAAGACGTTCGATAAGATTCCACATGGTGGACTGCTCTGAAACATTACATTGCATGGGAGGGGAAGCCATCTGGATTGAGAATTGGCTTCATGGAAGGGAGTAGAGAGTGATGGTGGAGGGCTGCTTATCGGACTGGAGGCCCGTGACCTCTGGTGCACATCAGGGATCAGTGCTGGGCCCATTGCTGTTTGTGGTTTATATCAACGATTTGGATGAGAATGTACAAGGCTTGATTAGTAAGTTTGCAGATGACACTAAATTGGGTAGTATTGTAAATAATAAAGATGGTTTTCAAAAATTACAGCAGGATCTTAATCAGCTGGTGGGTTGAGGAATGAGTAATCGAGTTTAATGCAGATAAGTGTGAGTTGTTGCATTTTGGAAACCCAAACCCGGACAAGACCTTCACAGCGAATAGCAGGGCGCTGGGAAATGTTGTGGAGAATGAGATCTAGAGATACAGGTATATAGTTCCTTGAAAGTGGTGTTACAGATAGATAGAGAGATCAAGAAGGCCATTGGTACATTGGCCTTCATCAGTCAGGGTATTGAGTGTAGAAATTGGGATGTTATTGAACAGTTCTTCAAGATGTTGGTGAGGCTGCATTTTTGAGTGGTGTTCAATTTCGGTCACCTGGTTATAGGGAAAGAGTGCAAAAAAGATTTACGAGGATGTTGCCAGGACTCAAGGGCCTGAACTACGTGGAGAGATTGAGCAGGCTAGGACTTTATTTTAAGGAGGGCAGGAGGTTGAAAGGGTGATCTTATAGAAGTGTTTAAACTCATGAGAGTAATAAATAAGATGACTGCACACAGTAGGGGAATCAGGAACCAGAGGACATAGGTTTGAGGTGAGAGGAGAAAGATTTAATAGGAATCTGAAGGGAATCTTTTTCACTCAGATGGTGATGGGTACATGGAACATGCTGCTCGAGGACAGGTTTGCCACTGACAGGTTTGCAAACAGGTTTGCCACTGCTACACGGGTGGTTTTAAACTGAATAAGGGGGGTGAGGTGTCAAATGGGATAGTCGAGGACGGAGTTAAAGGGAAAGAGAGTAAAGGGATGGTTAATGACCCCAGAACTAACGGGAAAAGAAGCTCACAAAGGGATAGGAGCGTATGGCCAAGTGTAATAGGGATCGATGTGAAAGGTGAGATGCGTAAGGAATTAAAGTATTGTATATGAATGTGCGAAGTATAAGAAGTAAAGTAGATGAGCTTGAGGCTCAGTTACAGGTTGGTAGATATGACATTATTGGGATTACTGAGACGTGACTGCAGGAGGATCGGGCCTGGGAACTGATTATTCAGGGTTATACATCCTCTAGAAAGGGCAGGCAGGTGGGCAGAGGAGGCGGGGTAGCTCTGCTGGTGAGGGATGGAATTCAGTCCCTTGCGAGGGAAGACATAGGGACTGATGAGGTAGTCACTGTGGATTGAGTTGAGGAATTGTAAAGGCAAGAAGACACTAATTGGTGTTATCTACAGACCCCAAAATAGTAGCCTGGATGTAGGGTGTACATTGCAGCAGGAGTTAAAACTGGCATGTAACAAAGGTAATGTCACTGCGGTGATGGGGGATTTCAATATGCAGGTAGACTGGGAAAACCAGGTTGGTTCAGGACCCCAAGAAAGAGAGTTTGTAGAATGCCTCCGAGATGGATTCTTAGAGCAGCTTGTAATGGAGCTGACCAGAGAAAAGGCAATTCTGGATTTAGTGTTGTCCAATGAACCAGATATGAGAAGAGAACTCGAGGTAAAGGAACCGCTTGGAGGTAGTGATCATAATATGATTAGTTTTAACCTGCAATTTGAGAAGGAGAACGTTAAATCAAAAGTGTCAGTGCTGCAGTTGAACAAAGGGGACTATGAAGGCATGAGAGGGGAGCTGGCCAAGGTAGACTGGAAAGGGATCCTAGCAGGAGTGACGGTGGAACAGCAATGGCAGGAATTTCTGGGCATAATCCGGAAGACGCAGGATCATTTCATTCCAAAAAGGAATAAAGATTCTAAGTGGCTGACAAGAGAAGTTAGGGATAGAATAAAACTAAAAGAAAAGATGTATAACACAGCAAAGAGTAGCCAGAAGCCAGAGGATTGGGAAACTTTTATAGGACAACAGAAGGAAACAAAACAGGCAATACGGGCTGAAAAGATGAAGTACGAAGGGAAGCTGGCCAGAAATATAAAGAAGGACAGTAAAAGCTTCTTTAGATATGTTAAGGGATAAAGAGTAGCAAAGTGAAATGTAGGTCCCTTGAAGGCAGCCACAGGTGAAATTATTATGGGCAACAAGGAAATGGCAGAAGTTGAATAGGTACTTCGGATCTGTCTTCACTAAGGAAGACACAAACAATCTCCCAGATGTACTGGAGGACAGAGGATCTAAGGGGGTAGAGGAACTGAAAGAAATTTTCATTAGGCGAGAAATAGTATTGGGTAGGCTAATGGGACTGAAGGATGATAAATCCTCTAGACCTGACAGTCTGCATTCCAAGGTCCTCAGGGAGGTGGCTCTAGAAACAGTGGACACATTGGTGATCATTTTACAATGTTCAATAGATTTAGGATCAGTTCCTGTGGATTGGAGGATAGCTAATGTTATCCCACTTTTCAAGAAAGGAGCGAGAGAGAAAATGGGGAATTACAGACCAGTTAGCCTGACTTCGGTGGTGGGAAAGATGCTGGAGTCAATTATTAAAGAGGTAATAATGGGGCATTTGGATAGCAGTAAAAGGATTAGTCCAAGTAAACATGGATTTATGAAAGGGAAATCATGCTTGACTAATCTTCTGGAATTTTTTGATGATGTGACAAGTAAAATGGATGAAGGGGTGCCAGTGGATGTAGTGTATCTAGACTTTCAGAAAGCCTTTGATAAGGTCCCGCACAGGAGACTGGTGACTAAAATTAGAGCACATGGTATAGGGGGTAGGGTGTTGACATGGATAGAAAATTGGTTGGCAGACCGGAAGCAAAGAGTAGGAGTGAATGGGTCCTTTTCAGAATGGCAGGCAGTGGCGAGTGGCGTGCCGCAAGGCTCGGTGTTGGGGCCGCAACTGTTTACCATATATATTAATGATTTGGAAGAGGGAATTAGGAGCAACACTAGCAAGTTTGTGGATGATACAAAGCTGGGTGGCAGAGCTGTGAAGAGGATGTTAGGATGTTGCAGGGTGACCTGGACAGGTTGAGTGAGTGGGCAGATGCGTGGCAGATGAAGTATAATATAAATGTGAGGTTATCCACTTTGGCGGCAAAAACCAGGGGGCAGATTATTATCTCAATGGGGTTAGGTTAGGTAAGGGGGAGGTGCAGCGAGACCTGGGCGTCCTTGTACACCGCTCACTGAAAGTTGGCTTCCAGGTACAGCAGGCAGTGAAGAAAGCTAATGGAATGTTGGCCTTCATAACAAGACGATTTCAGTATAGGAGTAAAGAGGTTCTCTTACAGTTGTATAGGGCTCTGGTGAGACCACATCTGGAGTATTGTGTACAGTTTTGGTCTCCTAATTTGAGGAAGTACATCCTTGTGATTGAAGCAGTGCAGCGTAGGTTCACGAGATTGATCCCTGGGATGGCGGGACTGTCATATGAGGAAAGATTGAAAAGACTAGGCTTGTATTCACTGGAGTTTAGAAGGATGAGGGGCAATCTTATAGAAACATATAAAATTATAAAAGGACTGGACAAGCTAGATGCAGGAAAAATGTTCCCAATGTTGGGCGAGTCCAGAACCAGGGGCCACAGTCTTAGAATAAAGGGGAGGTCATTTAAGACTGAGGTGAGAAAAATCTTTTTCACCCAGAGAGTTGTGAATTTATGGAATTCCCTGCCACAGAGGGCAGTGGAGGCCAAGTCACTGGATGGATTTAAGAGAGAGTTAGATGGAGCTCTAGGGGCTAGTGGAGTCAAGGGATATGGGGAGAAGGCAGGCACGGGTTATTGATATGGGACGATCAGCCATGATCACAATGAATGGCGGTGCTGGCTCGAAGGGCCGAATGGCCTCCTCCTGCACCTATTTTCTATGTTAGGAGGTAGCTTAGGCCGGCATTATAACAACATTAAAAATACATTTGGACAGGTAAATGGAAAGGGAGTATTGAAGATTAGAGAAGATCCCGACTACGGGTGCTGCCTGTATGGAGTTTGTACGTTTTCCCCGTGACCGCATGGGTTTTCTGGGAGATCTTCGGTTTCCTCCCACACTCCAAAGACGTACAGGTTTGTAGATTAATTGGCTTGGGTTTGTATAGTTGGTATAAGTGTAAATTGTCCCACGTGTGTGTAGGCTTGTGTTAATGTTCGGAGATTGCTGGTCTGTGCGGACTCGGTGGGCCGAAGGGCCTGTTTCAGTGCTGTATCTCTAAACTAATCTAAACAAGAGTCTACAATTAACGGCAAGACCCTGAACAGCATTTCATAGGTTATTTGAGATTTTTGAACATTTTGATTAATAACGAGAAATAATGCAGGAATTTTTCAGATAAGGCGATTTTTTACTTCACGGGATAAATCTCTACAGGAATATGTAAAAGTTTTACCATTAGAGCGTCGTTTTTTTCAAGCAGATGTGATTATACACCCACACACACACACACATCCAAGATCAGAGTTTTAATAGTTACTAGACCAAGTGGGACCCGTTGGGTTCCGTCCCCTCAACGCGCGGTTGCGGAGGGAGGTGGTGGCCTGCGGCATCAAACACACACACTAATCAACCTCCCACACATGCACACACACACTAACCACCCCCCACACACACTAACCACCCCCATTGATATTATATTAATATTCTTAACTCACTCCTTTTACCCCATCCCCCGCCCTATCAACTCACGCATAGCCCCCAACTCACAGGCACGGCTATAGAGGGAGGGGGTAGAGAGAGAGGGACACAGAGGTACAGAGAGGGATACAGGGGCACAGAGAGGGATACAGAGGCACAGAGAGGGACACAGCGCGGCACAGAGGCACAGAGAGGGATACAGAGGCACAGAGAGGGGCACAGAGAAGGACACAGAGGGGGACACAGAGGCACAGAGATGGACACAGAGGCACAGAGAGGGATACAGAGGCACAGAGAGGGACACAGGAACACAGAGTGGGATACAGAGGCACAGAGAGGGACACAGAGGCATAGAGAGGGACACAGAGGCACAGAGAGGTACACAGAGGCACAGGGAGGGATACGGAGGCACAGAGAGGGATACAGAGGCACTCTAGAAATAAATGCTAACATTGGATTTGCCTTCCTTACTACCAATTCAACTTGCAAATTAACCTTTTGGGAATCCTACACCAATTTCCCAAGTCCAATTTCTGAATCCTGTCCCCATTTAGAAAATACCCTTTGCCTTTATTCCTGCTGTCAAAATGCATAACTGAAAAAAACTGAAAAATCCAATACGGAAAGAATATGATGTTTGGGAATGATACCATTAAACTATTCAGAGATTATCCTTTTGAAATCGCCAAAAAACGAGAATTGTTTTCAAAGACATGACAGATCCTGAAAGGAAATCAAAATGTCAGATATGGTGTAATGTACCCGGCAAAAATGAGGATTACCTATAATGGTACCGACCATGCATTTACTGACCCAGATGCAGCATACAAACATGCTCAAAACATCGTAAAAGAGATAGCTGGCTAAGCAAATCATCACGACTGCCAGGACAAGGCTTTTTATTCCACAGATATCGGCGGAGGGGAAGCTGAGAAATATGACTTTTTAAAAGACTAAGATGGCGGAGCTCCTCCATGTGCTGGTGTCTAGACATCTTATCTTATTTGGAATGTGAACTCAAGGACATTCTTTGTTCCACCTCGAATGAAATACGGAACAACAAGGGTGCGGCTGAATGGAGAACTTAACACAAATGGACTTGAAAATAAACTTTTTGAATTAAAGTTTTAAAATGTTAACTCCACACACAGAAACTACTGAATTAACAAAGTAAAAGCAATTGAATCTAATGCAAACTGTTAAAATGGTAGTAGGTAATAATGTATTATAATGATTGACCCCCCGGGGAGGAGGAAGGGGGGGTCTAAAAATAAGGAAATAGATTAATAACAGACTAAAAAACTAACTTATATAATATACTAGGCTTCGGTTCCAGTTATGCTTGGGAGGAGGTGAGAAGATTCAGGCCCTTGGCAAACAGCCAGGAGTGTGACTCTGGTTAACCCCTTCCAACCAGCAGTTTATTATTACCAAATGTGAAGCAAATGTAAAAACTGTTAGCATAAGTAAATGGTAGATAATCTGAAGACTTAATTAGATAAGACTTAATTATATATATATATATATTGTAATTGTGATATATATAATTCGGTTTTGAATTGGCCCCACCTCCCTTTTGCAAGATTTTTCAAGGGAGCGGAGCTAAATGTATATTAACAACAACGGAAGTCAACAAACTTGTAACTACCACCTGGATAATTTGTTACAGTGTCGTTATTTTTATACACTGTAATATCACTTTTTAAATTTTTTTTTGTCACAATATTTCACACTTTTTTGTCTTTTTGTTTAAGGTCAATTTTAAAAGGGATGTACCAACAGAATTTAATAGCCGCAAATGCTCCCCCAACACCCAGAGACCTGAGGTATTGGTTGCACCATATGACTCAAAGGTATTAAAATAATTTAAAATGCAAGACGATAAACAAAAGAAACTTGGAGGAATCACATTTTGCAGTTGGAACATAAGGGATGCTAACGAACCTATTAAAAGGGGTAAGATTCTCGCACAATTGAAATCGCTCAATTCAGACATAATTTTCTTACAAGAAACACATCTGAAATTGCAAGCTCAGACTAGATTGAAGGCAAATTGGATAGGCCAAACATATCAATCTTCATATTTCTCTAAATCTAGAGGTACGGCAATTATTATTCGTAAAGGTATACCATTTAAATCAAAGAATATCATAATAGATAAGGAAGGGAGATATCTCATAGTTACCAGAGAGATTCATGCTACTCCAATCACCGTGGTAAATATTTATGTGCCTAATTTTGATAATCCCCAATTTTTTAATAAAATCCTGAATATAATCTCAGAGTTTAATAATCAAAACGTGATAATTGGGGGTGACTTTAATTGTGTTTTAGATCCGTACCTGGATAAATCCACACAACAAAAGAGGGGTAACACAAAATCTAAAACTAGTGAACTCCTAAATACATACATAAAAAACACAAATATAACAGATGTTTGGAGGATCACTAACCCAGCTGGAAGGGAATACTAGTTTTATTCAACTTATCCACATATTGACTATTTTTTAGTGGACACAAAATTAATTCCCTACACAATGAACCCAAAATATCACAACAGCATTATTTCTGACCACTCCCCGTTAACTTTTTTTTTTTTACTTGAAGGAATGCCTAATAAAAAATCGTTTTGGAGGTTTAATCCTCAAATTCTAAATGATCCACAAGGTGGTATATATTTAAAACAACAGATGGGACTTTTTTTCGAGACCAAAGACACCCCAGATATTTCACCCGCTTTACTATCGGAATCTTTTAAAGCATTTATCAGAGGATCTATAATTTCATATCAAGCTTTTCAAACTAAAAAGAATAAGAATGAACAAAGGCAGTTAGAAGAACGAATTAGACAATTGGATCTAGATAACGCTAACGAGCCAACTATAGATAAACATAATAAAATAACAATATTGAAATTTAAATTAAATAAAATATTATCAGCAAAAGTTACAAGATTATTTCAAATTATAAAACAGGAACATTTTGAACGGTGATAAACCACATAAACTTTTAGCACGTCAACTGAAAAAACGAGAAAAAGATCATACGATTTTAAAGATTAAATCAGATAAAGGTGAATTGTTAACACTACCTAATGATATTAACAAAAGATTTGCTCAATTTTATCAACATTTATATACATCTAAAACGTCAGCAGATAGTACTAAAGTTATAGAGTTCTTGGATAACTGTAATCTCCCAAAATTTAACCTGATCGAACAAGAGGAATTAGGACAAATCTCAATTAAGGAAATAGAAGAAACAATAAACTTCATTGGACGCAGAAAAAGCATTCGATCAAGTGGAATGGGACTACCTCGTTAAAGTATTGCAAAAATTTCAAATGGGAGAGAATTTTATCTCATGGGTAAAACTATTATATGGCCCACAATGGCAAAAAACGTATACAAATTTTTGTTGCGCCGAAATTTCAATTATCCAGGGACAATAGACAGGGATGCTCACTATCACCTCTGCTATTTGCTCTTGTAATAGAACCTCTAGTTGAAAGCATTAGAACACATCCGAATATCCATGGTTATAATACAAAATACTCAAATAATAAAATATCATTATACGCAGATGATGTACTACTGTTCATCACAAAATCACAAATCAGTATACCAAATATATTAAATCTAATAGAGGAATTTGGATCCTTTTCAGGATATAGAATAAATTGGAATAAAAGTGAAATTATGACGATAAAACCTTAAGACTCAACACACCTGTTAAAATTCCCTTTTAAAATTGCTACAGAAAAATTTAAATATTTGGGAATTGAAATTACCAGAAAATATAAATCATTATTTAATGCAAACTATATGTCCCTACTTAATAAATTAAACGCCCTGATTAAATTTTGGAAAACTCTTCCGATGTCTTTAATAGGCCGAATAAATGCTATAAAAATGATCTTTCTACCACAAATTTTATATCTATTCCAATCAATACCAATATACGTACCTAAAAAGTTTTTTAAAAACTGGATTCTGATATCACAAATTTTATATGGGACTATAAATCCCATAGAATTCAAAGAAGACATTTGTGCAAACCTAAAGAATTTGGTGGATTAACACTCCCTAATTTTTTGTATTATTATTGAGCAGCAAATGTCAAAAATGTGATTCACCTGTTGGACAACTCTGCCCAACGGGTGGCTTGGATAGTAATGGAGAGAGAGGATTGCTCCCCTTTTAATATAGGAGCGATCCTTCTCTCACCAATAAAACTGAATAATACAATATACAGTAAAAATCCAATTATTCATAGTACAATTAGAATTTGGAAACAAATAAAATTAACCCTTAAATTAAGTAACCTATCGCTTCTCTCTCCCATAGTTAATAATCCGTCATTTAAACCATCCACTATTGATAAATCATTTACACATTGGGAAAGAATAGGAATTAAAACGTTTGGAGACATGTATGAAAATGGAATTTTTTATCATTCTAACAACTACAACTTGAATACAATCTGAGAAGTAATCAATATTTTAAATATTTTCAAATCCGTATTTGAAAAAATATACACAAGAATATCAAAATTTGTCTCCAGACCTATTAGACGAAGCAATTAATATAATGGCGGACTCAACTAATTTAATATCATACTTGTATAATATCATCCTAAATATAGAAATACCATCATCCGATAGAATTAGAAGAGATTGGGAACAAGAACTAGCTATAAAAATCTCGAAAGAGAGTTGGGATAAACACTTGCTATATGTGCACAAATGCTCGATCAATGTAAAACATATTCCAATTCAAAACCTTACATAAACTATATTACTCAAAAACTAAAATAATAATTTTTTTCCAAATGTCTCCCCCATCTGTGATAAATGTCCATCCCAAGAAGCAACTATAGCACATTCCTTTGTTTTTTGTATAAAAATCCAAACATTTTGGAATGAAATCTTTGAAATTTTTACAAAATTATTTAAAATAAAACTGAAACCGAACGCAGAATTGATTATATTTGGAACAATGGAAGCCAGCTTTGCGCTGACTTCGTTCCAAAAGAGCTTCCTTAATTATGGCTTAATAATGGCAAAAGAACATACTTAAATTCTGGAAAAACGCTCCCACACCAACGATAAAAATGTGGATTTCAAATATGTCCGAAATGCTACACCTCGAAGACATGAGATTCCTCCTAGCAGGCAAATCAGACCATTTCCAAAAGATTTGGTCTTCATTTATCAATTTATTACAAGCATAGGGTGCAACATAATTTTGAAAATAAATGGTTTCAGGACCTGGTGAGGGGTGTGTAAAGATACGAAGTAGGTACATCCCTTTTTATCTTATCTTATTTTACTTTCTTATATCTTCTGTTTTCTATTTTTCTCTTGCTTTTCCTTTGGTTTTCTTTTTTACTCTTTCTCGTGTTTTACGTTTCTACGGGTTTTTCCTGATCACTCTTTCACGCACTTACTATCTTATCTAACTTTCTCTATTCTTCTCCTTCTTAAAGTTTAAAACAAGAAGTGGTACAGGAAATGTATTATGTTATTTTTGGCTTATATCACTGTAATGTACATTACTTCTAATAAATAAAATATTTAAAAAAAAATGTAAATGCATAACTGCACACTTTTTTTTTCTTTTTTTTTAAATTGTAATTTTTTATTAGAGGTATCTGCATATCATAGTCCAACCCATTATAAACTTTGTATAATGATTACATATTAAGTATCCAGGGTTCCGGGTACCCAAAGTAGCTGGGGTCCTCCTTTATCGGTTACATATTAACGTTGCCTCTAATTATTTATTTATATTTATAGATAATAAAAATAAAGAAATAAAAAGAAGAAATTAGAAAAGTAAGATAAACTATCAATAATACAACTTAGGAGATAGGTCCATAGGTCAGAAAATGTAACTATTCATCCAGTCCTGGGTTCAGGTTTCAGTCAGGCCTCCGCGCCGGCCCAGTCTACCCCTTCAGATAATCTATAAATGGAGACCATATTTTAGTAAATAATTCTGGTTTGTCAATTAAGACATATCTAATTTTTTTCCAAATATAAGGTCTCCGACATCTCCATAATCCACATCTTAATTGTGGGGGTTGAAGGATTTTTCCAAAATTTTAATATTAATTTTTTCCCTATTATTATGCTGTAGTCAAGGAAATTTATTTGGTTTGTTGTAAGTTTTAGGTATTGTTCTGATATGCCCAATATTATTAATTTAGGATCGGGATCCAGTTGAGTATTAACAACAACAGAGATTATTTTTAAAATATCCATCCAATAATTTTTAATTTTTATACAATTTACAATGGTATGGCTTAAATTAGCCGATGAGTATTGGCATTTATCACAATAGGAGAAATATTAGGAAAGATTCTATTTAATTTTGTTTTTGAATAATGCAATCTATGTAGTACTTTAAATTGTATTAAAGAATGTCTGGCATTTAATGAACATTGATGTATATGTTTTAAACTTTCATCCCAAATATCTTTTGTAATAGGTTGGGCTAATTCCTTTTCCCATGCTAATCTATATAATTCCGTCGACGAAGTCTCACTGTCTAAAAGAATATCATAAATATAAGATATTAATTTATCTGTATTAGGGTGTTTATTCAAACATTCATCTAGAATCTCTGGTTCTCTAATTATGTATTCTTGTGTATGTGATTTAACATAATCTTTAAGTTGTAAGTGTCTAAAAAAATTATTTGAATGTAATCCATTATTCTGTTGTAGTTCCTGAAACGAAAGAAAAATACCGTTTCTATAAAGGTGTCCCATCTTTTTAATTCCATGATTTTTCAATTGTACAAAACCTTTACCCAACACTGAGGGTTTAAATGAAGGATTATTTGCAATGGGGAGAGAAAATGATAAATTATCAAATTTTAATGTCTTTTTTAATTGTTTCCAAATTCGAATTCCACTATATATTATAGGGTTTTCACTATAGATTTTTAAATTCAGTTTTGTAGGAGCTAACAGGATTGGACCAATTTCAAAAGGCAAACAATCTTCCTTTTCCATCTTTAACCAGTCTGGTTGTTGATCCATATCCTCCAACCAAAAATTCATATTTTTGACATTGACTGACCAAAAATAAAATAAAAAATTTGGTAAAACTAATCCTCCTTTGGTCTTGGGTTTACATAGGTGTTTTTTGCTTATTCTGTGATTCTTATAATCCCAAATAAAACTTGTCACAATAGAATCGACTTTTTAAAATAATTTTTTGGGAGATATATCGGGATTGATTGAAAGAGGTATAGCAATTGCGGAAGGAAAATCATTTTTATAGCATTAATTCTACCGAGCATTGAAATGAGAAGTGTTTTC